>CM038796.1:69404191-70004191 GCA_021764765.1 Vicia sativa | reverse complement strand
ACTGAAGTTATTGGTTTGTATTGGTTTTTTAACCAAATATGCAGCATTCTGCAAATGGAGAAATGTTGACAAATAGTCGGAGATGGGCTTAAGATGCCATCCAAGGCAACCGAGTCGTACGCTAGACTCTGTAGTTGCTGCTGATAATAAGAGAGAGTCGAATACATCTTCGTCCGACACTGAGGATAGTAGTTGGCAAAATGCGGATAGCTTTCCTGTTGTGCTTCCGGTATCGATCCAATGCCTGTTATCGGAGGATAACTTGTGATCGTTCAGATAGTTCTCCCGTTTGGATTCGGGTATTAATCCTGGATCTATTGTCGGAGGACAACAAGGGCGGTCGCTCGATAGTTTTCCGTCTGGCTTCGGCATTATCCGGACCATTGTCGGAGGACAACTAGGGCGCTGCTCGTATAGTTTTCCGTCTGCTTGGTATTAATCCCGGACTGTTTGTTTCGTATGATTTTCACCTACTTTGGAAAAAACAAGAGAAACTTTGACAGAATATTGTTAGTCTTATGCAAAGTATGATGCATGATGATGTGTATGAATGACATATGCACAAATTATGACTTTTATGAGTAATGTATGAATGATATGTGTTGTTGTCATACCCCAAAATTTTCCCTCCATCTACTCAAGAGATTTCATACATATATACTCAAGGATTCCTCAAGAGTTGATCAGACAAACTCTCTCTTAGACAATCAACCCAAACTAGGGTTTGGTATCTCTCAAGTCAAGATGGATTTGCAACATCTCCAATGGTCTTCATGCCTCCTCCTATGCTTCAAATATTCTCCATGTCAAGTTTCAAGCCTCAAGTCAAGTTTCCCATAATTGCTCGATGGTCGAAAATCGTGTATTGGACAAAAGTCAATGTGGTCAACATACACAAAACTTCGATTTTTGGTCAACATCCTCATTTTGAAGTAACATTCATCATTTGATCAAGGGTTGATCATGATTCATCAAGAAAACTCAAGATTTGCTCAAAAGTCAAACTTTCTAAATTAGGGTTTCTAGATGAAAAGTCAATCGAACTTTGATCGACCATAACTTTCTCATACTTTCTCGTAAATTTTCCCACCAAAGCTCATTTTGAAGGAAATTCAATTCTCTACAACTTCATGTCTCACAATAATGTCCAAAAATGCTTCATTTGAGAGGTATAGCTCAAAACATTACGTGTCATTTTCAAAGTCAAGAAAAGTCAACTTTTGATTTGAAGATATATTGAGCATGGTAACTCCAATTGAGATGAGAACAAAGACATTGTTTAGAGGACTCTTAGAGCTTTCCAAAAAGTCCAAGAACTCTCAAAAATGTGGAAAAATGAGCAAGATACACTATTCGAAGTTGGGCAATTTTGGACAATTGCACAAAAGGACATTTTGGTCAAAATGCAAAATTTTCCAAATGGGCCTATAATCTTTTGATCCAAACTTGTTCATGATGTTATTTTTGACCCATAAAAGCTTGGCATTGGTGATTTTCTATTTTCATGGTTTATATTTGAATTTTACAACATTTAATTCAAAAATAAATTATGTAAAATATGAAAATTAAGTTATTTTTCAATTAAGTTGATTTATATCTCTTAATGTCCAAGAAAGCCCACACCATTTACCAAATTGCAGAAGCTATGACATTGATGAGAAAATCATATTTTCTTCAAAATTTGATTTGATTTTCAAAGAAAATATTTGCACATCAATGATCCAATCTTTTTTTCACTCTTTTGCCATCCAAACCTCTTCTTTAAATTGCCAGCATTGTGAACAAACAAGGACACGAAACCCTAGCCCTTGCACTAACCCTTATTTTGCCAAAATTTTCCATAAAGTTGCAATTTTCGATTTCCAATTTCCAGCCAAATTCAAGGTGTTTTGAGCATTCAATCTTGCTCAGGAGGTTCCCAGCAAGCAAAAGCATATCTCACTTGAAGCCAAGACTGCCCAGAACTCGATCCTAAGCCTGCTCCGATTTGGTATATTTATGAAATTCAATTTCATCATTCATGTGTTGTTAATGCTTTTGTGTGTTTGTTTATGTTCGTGACATTCATTAGAGTGCATTTGATACTTTACATGCAAGCATACACGTAGAAATCATCCATTGCCATTGTTAGGTTCAAGGACTGCTTGAATCGAACCGGTCAATATGCATTTTCGTGGCAAACCAATAGCACCATTGGATTCGTAAGATCCGATTTAGGGGTAGGGTACCTTAGAGCTTTTTATTCTGTATTTTTGAGTTTTCAAGTTGAGCAACGGAGAAGACGACCGAGCTAGGGCTCCCGCCGACCGGGTTTGACTCCATGGCTTGCGGGCGGAAGGAACGCTCGATTCGCTCTGCTCAGATTGATCGCACGACCGTGTTTTAATTTCAAAATACTCATGACACGTTACCACTTATATTCATTTGATTTCAGCTTTTCAAACACCAAATGCATGATGGTGTAGTGGTCAAGACGCTCCCTGTTGGTAGATACCATCCCATGTCATGAGTTCGATCCTTCCTAGCGCCGGTTTTACCTTTTCTTTTCACAAACTCAAACTTTTCACTATTTTTCATATTTTTCTTATTATTTAATATTTTGCATATTATTTAATTTCTTTTCAATATTTTATTTCTGCATTATAAAATTACCAAAAACATTTTTTCTTTTTACATTATTTTCATAAAAATCTTTATTTAATTTAATAAATTAAAAAATATAATTTTTACATGCATATTTATTTTATTTTTAATTTTGCATTTAATTCACTTTTAATTGCATTTTAATTATTAAATCTTTTCCAAAAAATCCCAAAAAATTATTTTAATTTATTTATCTTATTTCCAGCATATGTTAATTTTCTCATATTAAAATTTGCATTTTTCTAACATTTTTTCTCTTGTTCGATTCATATTGCATTTTCCGATCTCTTATTCTTTCACAGGTTGCTCCGATTCGGACGTTTTCTTTTTATCATTCTATTTTTTCCAATAATGTAATTGTTCATGGGTTGTAATAGTTTAATCTAGGGTTTTATTTTCCGCATTTTAAATTATGTATCTGCCCCAAAGCCATGTAATAGCGTAGGATTTATCTTTCCGCACTTTACATTCCGCATTTTACTTTCCGCACCCTTATCAATTGCTAGTAATTAGGCGTGTATGGCAAGATAATAATTGGACATAGCTCACACTAATTTTCAAGATAATATATTTTGAATTCAACACACTTTCACACACGCACCCTTTAGGTAATTCTCTCGATGCCTTTCGATTTTAAAATGGTCATGTCCCCGAACGTAGGTATTCTAGCACCGCTGCCTTCCAAACAAATCATCATAGTCCCTTCGATACAAAGATCATAAGACCCACGATGTCGCCTCCGAATACATGATCATGACCCTCGATTGTCGCCTACGAAAAATGATGATAGTCCATTCGAATGTGCTAGGATACTTCCTACAAGTTGCCTTCTATGACCATCCGATGTCCCTTCGAATGTCCCGCTTACATCCAACGAATGGAGCTACCTACTAACTAATGGTATGGCTGGCACTATTCTAAAGGAACGTAGAAGTACAAAACGACCAATTCTGAGTGGGTAAATAAGTCTTTTAGTTGCTCGCTCTATCAAATGCTTTTCACACCACACACTCTTTTTCAAAGTTCAAAACTCTTTTCAAAACGAACACATTTCCGAACACTTTGTATACATTCCTACATGAATCATTACAAAGTCAAAGCGAAATGCCTTTTTTCAAAACATCTTTGTCAAACACACAGAAAGCAATTTAAAAAAGTGATCTAAGAGCAACTAAGAGCCCGTAGATAACTACGGATGGAAAGGGGTGCTAATACCTTCCTTTTCATAACCATTCTCCGAACTCGTAATCTAACGAAGGTCTTTTCTCATACTTTTACCTTCCTTAATTGATAAAATAAAAGTCGGTGGCGACTTTGCTATCCGCACATTTGGATACAAAATCCTACAAAGTCGCTTCACCGTATCACGTAATCGGCGACTACTGGGACTACACCCTACAAGAGAGAATTGCCTTAGGGATTTTTAGATCATCTTTACTGCTTTTTGTTTGACTTGTATGCTTTATCTTTAAGGGTTGCTTGGGTATTATATTGTTGGGGATCCTACACCGATCCGGTTTCCTTTTAGGTAGCATTAGATCATCGTGACCGCTAGACGATAACTACGCGGTCAACATGATGGCTACGTTAGCGTGACACTTTGGTTGTCCCGATACTCTTCATTCCCAAGTTGAAGATAGTATTTGGCTTCGGTGTCATCAAGCGCTAACTAAACTTTTAGAACCTTAATTGACCCATCTTGGCCATTAGAAGGTAGTGAGATGGCCGGCTTTGGTGTAGACCGAGGTTGGTTGATACCGATGCTACGCCATTGAGATTAGACTTTGGGACATTTTCGATCGACCACTTGGCCGTCAGATTGAAATAAGCGCCACGAGAAAGATCTGTGATATGAGATTCCTAGAACCCTTACTATTATAGGATGTGATGAACCAACTCAAACTTTTGGTAGGGTAATCACCTATACCTCATGCAAGCCTTAACCCTAGGCTCATTGTGTGAATTGTTGGTGTGCTAAACATGACATCATGACATCATTCGCATTGCATATCATTTCTAACTATTTCAAGGACCTAGGATTTATCTTTGCTCGCTTTTGTGATTATGGCTTCTAGAAAGACTATCCGAATCAACTTCATGGGTATCCCTTCTCAACTCAAAGAATTGGTTTCGTAGATTCCCACCATGCTCGCTCATCAAAAGACATGGTTATCTCTTGATTTGGTTATCTCCGTTTTGAAGAAGATATGATGCATGTCCTATTCCAGCTTCTTGATCCAAACACCATTGCTTCACATTTCCGATTATCGCTTGGTTCCTACCTTAGAAGAGTTCTCTAAGCTACTTGGGATACCTATTCTTGACCAAATGCCATTCACCGGTTTGGAAAAGGTTCCTAAGTTCAAGACATTGCATCACTTTACACCTTAAGCGCCGACATTGAAGCCAAATGGGAAACTAGGAGTTAAGGGTTTACTTTCCAAGTTCCTAATTAAGAAAGCCCGAGAATTCCTCAAAGCTATGGGTTTCCATGCATTTGAAAACATTGTTGCCTTGCTAATTTATGGTTTGGTTCTATTTCCTAACTCGGATCAATTCATAGATATCAATGCCATCAAGTTGTTCCTTACCCGTAATCCAAAGGCTCAACTTACTTGGAGATACTCCATTCTCTCCACACTGCATTACTAAGCGACAAGGAACTCTCATGTGTTGTATACCGCTACTTTCAAGGTGGTTTATTTCGCACCTTCCTCCATCAGTTTTGAAGAATGAACAAAGGTTGAGATGGTCTCAAAGATTGATGTCACTCTCTCATTCCGATATCCGTTGGAATCTTTTCTCTCAAAAGGACTTCACATTCATTGAGGTGGAGAATTCTAATGTACCGCTACTTGGTATAAGGGAGGTATTACTTACAACCCTTCTAGCTTTACGCCGCTTGGTTTTGCTCAAGAGATGGTCCACATGATATGCTTCTCCAAGATGTTGTGTTCGACTACAATCACGATCTCCGTAATTACCGATAAGGTTTATACATGCTTGGGCATGGTAAAGAAGATCGATACTAAGACTTTGGGGCACCCGAACTCCATTCCTTGGGAACCTTACCTCAAATGGGTGCGAGCTCGAGCTCAAAACCTCATGATGCCATTCACTGCTTTACCAAGAATTATGGAACTCTGCTATAGGTGATGTACCCTATGCTGTTCTCCATCCTGACATGCCTACTGATTTTGAAGACTTGAAGAGATCCTGGATTCAGCTTAAAGAAGAAAGGGATACCTTTGAAGCTCAGTGTTACGCAAGCAAGAAGAAAGTTCTAGAGTTGACCAAGCTACTTCACGAGGAGCGAAACATCAACGCTTACATCGGCACCAAGAGGAAGCGCCCATGGGAGACTTAGAGCTTTAGGATTTATTTGTTTTCTTTTATTGTTTTGAACTATCTCTTGTACTTAAAAAGAAAAAGAATAATAAAAATAAGTACTAATAAATGTTTGCTCATTGCTTGTTTAACAAATTTAAATCTCTTAGGTCCTTGAAAACATTGCATTGCATTCGCATAAACATTACATATCATAGCATAACATTGCATCACTGTACATTGAGATTGGTTTTCATATGCTCGCTATTTATTTTAGCGTAAATGGCTCTTGAACAGATCACAAAGATCTCCGCTCGTAATACCTGGGCCAGCAGATGTTCACCAACTTGGTCCAAGGCCAAGAAGATCCAAGAAGCTCATCAACAAGAAGAAGAAGGTTGTTGGTCCTCAACATGGGTAGACATTTCAAAGGGGGTCCTAAGGTGGTCACCGATTGAGCTCTCTCAAGGAAGTGTCCATACCGAGGGAGTACCAAGGGTGGTGAAGGTGAGCAACGGAACCAAAGAAAGGAGGAGAGGACCATTCGATTATAGCCAACACTGATGAGGATGACAAGTACAAACAACTTGAAGATCGTCAATGTGGAAAACCCAAGATGTCCGGCTGAACTTTGATGATCCGAGTCTTGTTCCTGTGTTGTGATTCCTCCCAAGTTCAAAGTTCCAACTTTGCCAAGTATGATGGCATGTCTTGACCAAAGTGCATTTGAAGTCCTATGTCCGTAAGATCAATCCCCACACCGATGATGTAAAGTTGTGGATGCACTATTTTCAAGAGAGTTTGTCCGAACCCGCTTGAATGGTACTATCGCCTAGAGAATGACCGTATCCGCACTTGGAGTGACTTGGCGATGCTTTCATACATGATGAGTACAATGTCAATTGACACCCACCGCATGCAACTACAAAGCATGTCTATGGGTCGCGACGAGAAGTTCAAGGAGTATGCTCGTAAATGGAGAGATTTAGCAGCGAGTTCAACCACCCTTGTCCAACAGGGAGTTGGTTGATATGTTTATGGAACACCGACAGCCCTTCTTCAATCATCCGATTGGAAATTCTTCATCCGGATTCACCGAATGATATTGACAAAGCAGCGATGAAGCCGGTATCAAGAGTGGAAAGATTCATGTAGAGACATCTTCAAATGCTGCAAAGAGATCTTTTGGTGGTAAGAAAGAAGCCAATGCGTGTATGGTCGAAAAGCCGAGCCAAGTCCGACCGCTGTGGGGGCCAGATCTCCCATCCTACATCAAGACAACCTCGAGACAACGCTGCAGAGCGTAACGCCCACGAAGATAGTTTACGAAGATCAACATGCCTTTGTCGCAAGCCTTGCAACACATGTTGAACGCAGAGCTGATAACCTTGAGGGATCCTCCTCAGAATGTCAACACTTCCTCTCCAAAGTACAATCCTAATGCTAAGTGTGCTTACCATTCCAACAGCCCAGGTACCTAATCGACAATTGTTGGGCTTTGAAGAACAAGATTCAAGATATGATTAAGCAGATTGAGTTTGATCCTCCCGCTGAGACCAATGTGATTAACGCCCTATGCCTAACCATGACAAGAGTTCCAATGTCACAGACGATACTTATGTTTTCAACATAGATGACTTGACCATTCCTCCGATGATCGTAAGAAGAATTTGTTGCAAGCCGTGTCAACCCAGATGCCCAGAGAATTGTCGTTGGTGCCCATCCGCGCCTGATGGTTGTGCTTGGTTGAGAAGACGTGTTCAAGGCATGATGGACAACCATGAGATACTATTTCGAAACCACCGTGCGTAAGTCGTGAAGAAATGTCTAAGTTGAAGATCGACAATGCGGATGAAACAACACCATCTGGTGGGATACCTTGGGCAGCCAAGCGGAAAGTATGATTACATGGTGAAGTACACCGTCCCCGATAGTTACAAGATTCCTATTGAAGATGTTAAGGCGACCGGATGGGGTGACGATTTCAAGACTATGCCGATGTTAACACAATAAGAATTTCCTCACGATCCCGTGCCTAGAGTGGCACCTCTCATCATTACTTCTCCAAGACCGCCCATATTCCTCCGACAAGGCTATCCCTTGAACTATGGAGTCGATGTTTACTATCATGGTGTCAAGCAAGACCCTCCGACCATTGAAGATCTTACATTGAAGCTACCATTCCCGACATCGACAACATCACCGGATCCAAGAAGGTGACCAAACCGGGGTATTCTCTCCAGATCTCTCCTCCAAAGACACCGCGACTCACTGCATTCCGCCTACTCCATCAATATCCCGCCTAGAGGGAAAGAACCAAAGGCTCATCCCGCCAACCAAGTACCAAAGGAAGTTATCAAGACACCTCCAAACAAGAAACGGAGGAAATTCAAGATCATCAAGAAGAGTGATTACAATGTTGTGGAACAAGCTAGGATGCATCTGCCCAAGATATCCATGCTTGCACCGCTTCTTGTGCTCCGAGGCTCATGCTAATGCCTTGGTGAAGTTTCAAGAATGCCCACGCATCAAGACACTACCACCGATCGCAAGTTTGTATTGCTAGCCTGGCTGCCAACAACGCCTAGGCTTCTCCGATGTCGATTTAACTCCCCCGAAAGAAACACAACAAAGCCTTGCACATCTCTCGTTGAATGCAAGGGCACTACATTGTCTCATGTTTTGGTGGATACCGGTTCGCCTCAATATCCTACCAAGATTGCTTTTGATCGACTCGATGTCGAAGGGTTGGTTCTCGAGACCCAGACATTATCGTGAGAGCTTTTGATGGTTCTAAGCGCACAAGATTGAGAGCTCATCACGTAAAGTCGGGCCCTGACTTTGACTCTACTTTGTCATGGACATTCGTCCCGCCACTCTTGCCTACTTGGACGCCTTGATACATGGGCGTCATACCTCTACTTTGCATCGAAACCAAGTACCCGTGAAAGGGAAGGTTGTCACAGATGTGGTGAAGAACAAGATATGGTCACCATCTACAATCATTCCGCTACTCGAGATGGAGGGTGAATTCTTCGAGACTCCCCAAGCTTTTGAAACAATTCCTGAGCCATGCCCGCTGACTCTCCCTGCCTCCCCGAGGTTACACAAGCCCGCCTTAGGATGGCTCACCGAAAGATGCTCAAGCTATCTGAACAAGGAGGTAGTACTATCCGGGGTCGCCTCGATCTTCCTTTCAAATTTGACAAGACCGGTTTAGGCTTCACCATCAAGGGTCAAGATGATACGCGCGAACGTGCCGCCAACTTCCTTCCGTGACGCCAGTGGAATCCATGCTATAGAAGACAACGACAACGGCTTCGACATCGCAAGTGGATCTTCCCAACTCCGTATAGGGCTCAACAATTGGAAGATCAAGACGCTATACCAATCTCCTTTAGTCGAGTAATTGCTCTTGTTTTGTTTTGCTTTTCGATTTCTTTATGTTTTGAACAATAAACTTTGAAAGCTCAGTGTTTCGCCCGGGCATCATGGCTCATTTGCAGGGTTATTATCTCGTCGCTTATGTATTTTCATTCAATAAATTGCTGGACTTTTGCATTCAATTGTTTGTTTTCTTTCTTTACTTTATCACCCCTTCAAAAAGCTATGTGTTTCTTACACACACCCACGTGATACATCGCAATCACTCCGAATCTCGTTAATAACCCATGCTAGTACTAAATATGACTTCGATAATCCGATCTACCAAGTCAAGATGAAAGTGAGGAAGATTGTGAAGTGCCGTGAGAATCATGATCGCTACAAAGAAGAAGAGCGAGTTATACACCCACACCAAGAGCAAGTCGAGGTTGTAAATTTGGGTACCGACGAAGATGTAAAAGAGATCAAGATAGAGCGGGTCTTGAGAACAAAGGTTAAAGAAAGGTTGGTTCAGATGCTACGAGACTATATTGAGGTTTTGCTTGGTCATACGAAGACATGCCGGTTTAGACATTGATATTGTGGTACACCGCTTGTCGAAAAAGAAGGTTTTCTCCCAAAGGAAATGTAGTTCGTCGACGCCCCGAGATGTCGAGAAAATCAAAGCAAGTCATGAAGCTCAACGCCGGTTTCCTAGTCATACTTCCTATCCCTGGTTGCTAATGTGGTACCCGTGCTCTAAGAAGGATGGTAAGGTACGATGTGTGTGGATTACGTAGATCCGAACAAAGCGAGTCCGAAAGACGATTTCCCACTTCCTCATATTGATGTTCGTTGACAACACCGCCAAAGATAAGGTTTTCTCCTTCATGGATGGTTTCTCCTACTACAATCGATCAAATGGCTCCCAAGACATGGAGAAGACTACTTTTGTTACACAAGGGGCACTTTCACTAAGGTTATGCTGCTCGATCAAGAACGCAGCGCCACTTATCGCCGCGTTATGGTGACATTATTTCATGACATGATTCATCACGAGATAGAGGTCTACGCCGATGACATGATAGCTCGATCACGATCAAGAAGAGCATCTTGATCATTTGCGTAAGCTATTTGATGATGGAAGAAGTATGATTGAGACCGAATCCCAACAAGTGCACCTTTGAGTCGATCCGAAAACTCTTAGGGTTTGTTGTTAGTGGAAAAGGTATTGAGGTTGACCCTGCGAAGGTTAAAGCTATTCAAGAGATGCCAGCTCCCCGCACCGAAAAGGAAGTCAGAGGTTTCTTGGGTCGACTAAACTACATTGCCAGATTCATTGCACAATTAACTACTACTTGTGAGCCAATCTTCAAGTTACTAAAGAAAGATCAAGTAGTAGAATGGAACGACGATTGCGATCGCTTTTGACAAAATCAAGGAGTACCCATGTAATCCTCCCATCCCGATGTCACCAAGGAAGACCTCTTATCATGTACTTGATAGTTGTTAGAGAACTCAATGGGTGTGTGTTGGGGCAACATGACGAGTCTGGTCGAAAAGAGCATGCAATATACTACCTTAGCAAAAGTTTACCGATCGTGAAACAAGATACTCACAAATGAGAAAACTTGCAACGCTTTGGTCTGTCACGACTAAGACAAGATATGTCGACTCACACTACCTTGTTGATTTCTAAGATGGATCCGATAAAATACATATTTGAGAAACCACTTCTCCGAAGAATAGCAAGATGGCAAATGATCTTGACCGAGTATGACATCCAAGACACTTCGTAAAGCGATCAAAGGAAGTGTGGTAGCCGATCATTTGCTCATCAAGCCGTAGATGACTATCAATCTATGCGTTCGATTTCCGCATTTAAGATGTTTTACTAGTTACGATTGTGAAGAACTGTGCCCGGATTTAAGGACCCAACAAGGATCCCGATGGACTATGGTCTTTGATGGAGCCTCAAACGCACTTGGCAATGGCATCGCGCCATCATTACATCCCCGCAGCGACATACGCCTTTCACCGCCAGATTTTGTTTCAGCTTGCACAACAACATGGCCGAGTACGAAGCATGCATCATGGGTATCAAAGTCGCTATCGACCTAAGAATCAAGTTTTACAAGTGTATGGAGACTCGCTTTAGTGATCACGATTATAGTGGGATACGAGGCATCCGAATCTCATTCCATATCGAGAGCATGTTCGAGTTTGATTCCTACTCAAGAGATTACTTTTGATCATATTCCACGAGAAGAGAATCATTATACGATTAGCTTTTTATCGACAAGAGTTATGCGGAAATCATCTCCATCATCAGAGAAAGTGAGTGAATTGATTTTCGCCATTTGAATCTTGAATGCCGATAGTAGTCAGATAAGGATCCGGACGAGACATAGTCGACGCTTAAATCCCTAACTTTGCCTAGACCGCCTTTCGGTTTTCGCCCAATGATATTCTTTTTGCCCAAGCCGCCTTTTCGTGTTTTCACACGCCGGTGTACGTGTTTTGTATATATCCTTAACTTTGCCCGAACCCTTTGGTTCGCCAGATGCCCTTATTTTTGCCTAGGCTACCGACCTAGCGGGTCTCTTTTATGCGTAGTATTTTTGACTATGTCTACATTCAGGTGTGGGAAGTCTTCACCATCCATGGTGCTAAGTATCATAGCTCTACCGAAAATACTGCCTTGACTACAAATGGTCCCTCATAGGTGGGAGTCCATTTGCCCTCTGGATCACCTTGTGGAAGAATGATGCGCTGATTACTAGATCACCGACTTGGTAGACTCGGTGCTTGACCTTCTTGTTAAATGCTCGATCATTCGCTTCTGATAGATCTGTCCATGGCAAATGGATGTGAGTCGTTTCTCATCAATCAAATTAATTTGGTCAAGGTGAGTCTCGATCCAATCGTTTTCACTAGCTCAAGGTCCTGAGGACTCTAGTTGAAGGTATCTAACCTCGATCGACAGACCACTTCCATACCGTGATACAAGAGAGAAGGGGTTGCCTGCTGATGTTCAGATCAGAAAAGCGATAACCATGAAGAGAAAATGGTAACATCTCATGCCAATCTTTGTAAGTTACTGTCATCTTCTGTATGATCTTCTTAATGTTCTTGTTGGCGGCTTCCACAATGCCATTCATCTTAGGCCAATAAGGAGAAGATTTGTGATGCTTGATCTTGAATCAAGTGCAGTTTGATTATCTTATTGTTGAGATTAGAGTCATTATCTGTGATAATCCTTTCAGGAGTTCCATACCGACAGATAAGATTGTGTTTGATGAATCGAGCCACGACATTTTTGGTAATAGATGCAAACGAGGCTGCTTCTACCCACTTGGTAAAGTAGTCAATTGCCACAAGGATGAAACGATGTCCGTTGGAAGCTGTGGGCTTGATTTCTCCAATCATGTCAATGCCCCACATTGCAAAAGGCCAAGGAGTCTTAGAATATCTGAGGTACGGAGGTATATGCACTTTGTCTCGCATAAATCTAGCATTTGTGACAAGATCGAGCGAAGGTGATGTTTCCATGGTGGACCAATAGTAACTGCTCAAGATCTTCTTAGCTATGGTGTGTCCACCTGGAGTACCAAATGCGCCTTCGTAACTCTTCCATAATATGTTCCACTGCTTTCCGATTTACACACCAAGCACAAGTCGTGGGCGCTTGTATAAGATGTCGTTGTCGAGGAAGAATTTGATGCAAATCTTCTCAAGAACTTCTTATCGTTGACAAATGCCCTCATGGATATTCCCGAGTCTCAAGATACCTCTTCACGCCATAGTACCAAGGTTTCTCTTCGTATCAAGCTCATAACAATATGCTGGTTCACAAACTTTTCAATGATGATCCGGGAGCCTCGTTGTCCCATCTCGACCTTGAACATAGATGACATAGTAGCCAATGCGCCCGCTAACCGATTCTCTTCGTGGAATGTGATTGAAAGTTATCTCTTCAAGTAGGGATCAAACTAACATGCCTCGATATGGAATGAGATTCGGATGCTTCGATCCCACTCGCCTTTAACTGCTGATCACTAAAGCCGAGTCTCCGTACACTTGCAAGAACTTGATTCTTAAGTCAATAGCAGCTTTTAATACCCATGATGCACGCTCTTATTCGCCATGTTGTTAGTGCAATCAAACATAATCATGTGAAAGGCGATGTCCGTCAGGGATGTAATGATGGCGCCAATGCCATTGCAATGCGCTTGAGGCTCCATCAAAACCATGGTCCATCGGGATCCTTGCTCGTGTCCTTCGTCTGGCTTGGTTCTTCACAATCGCGACTAGTAGAACATCTTCGTCTCGAAATTGAATCGCATAGACCGATAGTCATCTACGGCTTGATGAGCCAAATGATCGACTACTACACTTCCTTTGATCGCTTCTCGAAGTGTACCGATGTCGATTCGGTCAAGATCATTTGCCATCTTGCTATTCTTCCCGAGAGCTGGTTTCTCAAATATGTATTTTATCTGATCCATCTTGAAATCAACAAGGTAGTGTGAGTCAACATATACGCCTTAGTCGGCGAAATTAAGTTAAAGCGCAAAGTTTTCTCGAGCTGTGAGTATCTTGTTTCACAATGGTAAACTTTTGCTAAGGTAGTATATTGCATACTCTTTTCGACTGCACTGGCCATGTTGCCCCAACACACACCCCATTGAGCTCTCTAACACCGTCAAGAACATGATAAGAGGTCTTCTTCGCAAGCGGCATCGGATAGGAGGATTCTATAGGTACCCTTGATTTTGTCAAAAGCGATCCGCAATCGCTGCTCCATTCTACCACTTGATCTTTCTTAAGTAACTTGAAGATTGGCTCACAAGTAGCGCTAGATGTGCAATGAATCTGCAATGTAGTTCAATCGCCCAAGAAACCTCCGACTTCCTTTTCGGCGTGTGGAGTCGCATTTCTTGAATAGCTCTAACCTTGGCGGGTCCACTTCAATACCTTTCCATCGACAACAAACCCTAGGAGTTTACCGGATCCGACTCAAAGGTGCACTTGTTAGATTAAGTCTCAATCAGACTTCTTCAATCACAAAACAGCTTCGAAATGATCAAGATGTTCTTCTTCACCGCAGGATCGAGCTATCATGTCGCTGACGAGACCTCTATCTCGTGATGAATCATGTCATGAAATAATGTCACCATGGCACACCGATAAGTGGCACCTGCTTCAACCGAACGGCATAACCTTGTAGTGCCCCACCGTAACAAAAGTTGTCTTCCATGTCTTCAGGGGCCATTTTGATCCGATTAAACGGAGAAACCGCCCATAAAGGAGAAGACCTTATGCCGAGCGGTGTTGTCAACCGTAACATCAATATGAGGAAGTGGAAAATCGCCTTCTGGACTTGCTTTGTTCGCATCTCCGAATCTACACACATTCGTTCTTGCCATCCTTCTTGGGCATGTACCACATTAGCAACCCATTGTGGATAAGAAGTAACATCTAAGAAACAGGCATTGAACTGCTTCATAACATCGGCTTTGATTTTCTCCGACATCTCAGACGCATGCGACGAACCTTCTGCTTTCACCGAGGAAACCTTCTTTGTCGGCAATCGTGTACCACAATGTCAATGTCTAAACCTCGCATGTCTTCGATGACCAAGCAAAACCTCAATATAGTCTCGTAGCATCCGAACCAACCTTCCTTTAACACTGCCAAGACCGCCCTATCTTGATCTCTTATCTGCCTTCATCAAGACTCGCATTCACAACCTCAACTCGCTCTTCGTATGTTGTATAACTCGATCTTCTTGTCAGAAAGCCCCGACAAGTTCTCCGGAACTTCACAATCTTCCTCACCTTCGTCTTCGGCTTGGTAGATCGGATTATCAAAGTCATATTTAGCAATAGCATAGCTGTTATCAACAAGATTCGGAGTGATTCTGCAGTGTACCACGTGGGTGTGTGTAAGAAACACATAGCTTTTAAAGGGGTGATAAAGTAAAAGAAAGACAACAACAATTGAATGCAAAAGTCCAACGATTTTATTGAATGAAAAAATGCAAATGATAGATAATAACCCTCACAAACGAGCCATGATGCCCCGGGCAAGGCACTAGGCTTTAGAGTTTATTGTTCAAAACATAGAAAATACGAAAAGCAAAACAAAACAAGAGCAATTACTCCTGTCTAAAGGAGATTGGTACGACGCCTTTTCCAATTGTCGAGTCCGTTGTCGAGTTGGAAGATCCAACCGATGTCAAGTCGTTGTCGCCGCCTTCTATAGCATGGATTCCACTGGCGATGCGGAAAGGAAGTTGGCCGCACGCTCACGGCGATCATCTTCGTCCCGATGGTGAAGCCTAAACCCGTCTTGTCAGATTTGAAGGGAAGGTTAGGGAGCTGTCCCCAAATAGCACTACCTCCTTCTTCAACAGTAGCTTGAGCATCTTTTAGCGAGGCCATCCTAGGCGGAGCTTGTGTAACTTCAGGAGTGACAGGATAGTCTACAGGCATGACTCTGGGGATTGTTTCAAAACCTTGACAGGGAGTCTCGAAGAATTCAACCTCCACCTCGAGGTACCGGAATGACTGTAGATGACTGACCATATACTCTTCTTCACCACATACCGTAACAACCTTCCTTTCACCGTACTTCACTGATGGGTAGAGGTACACCGCCCCATGTATCCAAGGGCCCAAGTAGGCAAGAGTAGGCTAGACGGATGTCCATGCCAAAGAAAGTAGAATCAAAAGTCCGGGAACCGACTTTAACAGTGTAATGAGCTCTCCAAGCTGTCATTAGAACCATCAAAAGCTCTCACAATAATGTCACCGGCTTCGTGACCAACCCTTCAACATCAAGTCGATCAAAAGCAGTCTTCGGAAGGATATTTAGAGCGGAACCGGTATCCACCAAAACATGAGATAATGTGACGCCCTTGCATTCAACAAAGATGTGAAAGGCTTTGTTGTG
Organism: Vicia sativa; assembly: GCA_021764765.1. Taxonomy (NCBI): domain Eukaryota; kingdom Viridiplantae; phylum Streptophyta; class Magnoliopsida; order Fabales; family Fabaceae; genus Vicia; species Vicia sativa. Next base: position 69,987,901 of record CM038796.1, on the reverse strand, counting down.
TTTCTTTCCGGAAGGAGTCAAATCAGCATCAGAGAAGCCTAGGCCGTTGTTGGCAGCCAGTCTAGCAATACAAACTTCAAATTGATCAGTAGTAGTGTCTTGCGGTACGTGAGCATTCTTCAAAAACTTCACCAAGGCGTTAGCATGAGCCTCTGAGCACAAGAGCAGAGCAAGCATAGAGATCTTGGACGGAGTCTGTCTCAACTGTTCCACCACATTGTAGTCACTCTTCTTGATAATCTTCAGAATTTCCTCCATTTCTTGTTTGGAGGTGTCTTCAGCAACTTTCTTTAGTACTTCTGTCTGAGCAGGATGAATCACTGGTCCTTTCCCTCTAGCTTGGGGAATGGATTGAATAGCTGGAATGCGAAATGAGTCGCAGTTGTCTTTGGAGGAGAGATATTTGGAGAGAATACTCTTCCGGTTCTGGTCACCTTACTTGATCCGGTGATGTTGTCAATGTCAGGAATGGTAGCTTCAGATGTAATGTCCTCAATGGTCAGAGGGTCTTGCTTGACGCCATGATAGTAGACATCAGATCCATAATTCCAAGGAACAACCTTGTCGGAGGAATATGGAACTGGTCTAGGAGAAATCGTCATAGTCCTCAGGGAAATCGTCACCCCATCCGGTCGCCTTAACATCTTCAATAGGAATCTTGTAGCTCTCAGGAACAGTGTACTTCACCATGTAATCATACTTTCCACTTGACTGCCCCAAGGTATCCCACACATTCGGTATAGTTTCATTCACATCTTCGATCTTCAGTTTCTTAGACATATCTTCACACGCACTTCCATGTGGTTTCAGAATAGTATTTCACTGCTATCCATCATGCATCGACACGCCTTCTCAACCAAGCACAACCATCAGGTGCAGATGGGCACCAACGAAAATTCTATGGGCATCCTAGGTTGACACCGGCTTGCAGCAGATTCTTCTTAACAGTCATCAGAGGAATGGTCAAGTCATCTATGCTGAAAATGTAAGTATCCTCACCAACAAAGATTGGAACTTTTGTCATGGTTAGGCATAGGAGTGTTGATCACATTTGAGTCTCAACAGAGGGTCAAACTCAACTCGCTTAGCTTCAATCATATCCCGAATCTTGTTCTTCGAGCCCAACAGCTGTCGTGCGTCGCCCGGCTATTGGAGTGGTAAGCACACTTAGCATTAGGATTATATCTGGAGAGGAGGTGTTGACACCGAGGAGGATCCTTCAAAGTAATCACCGCTTTCAACATGTGTGCAAGGCTCATGACAATGGTATGTTGATCTCGAACCGCCTCGTGGCGATTCTCGCTTCGCTGTCTTACCGAGGTTGTGCCGATGTAGGATCGAGATCACAACCGCCCCTACGATTGAGCGCCTTGGTCTTGGCTTTTCCGACCAAACACAACATTGGCTTCTTTTACAACCAAAAGATCTTTTTCAAAGATTTGATGATGTCTCTATCTCAATCTTTCCGCTCTTGATACCGTTCAATGCGCCTCCTAATATTAGCTGAACCCTATCAAGAGTTTCCAATCGATGATCAAGAACGGGCCTGCTGTTGTTCCCATAAACATATCAACCAACTCCCTATTGGACAAGGGTGGTTGAACTCTCGCTAGATCTCCATTTCGAGCATACTTTGAACTTCTCATCACGACCCATAGACATGCTCAGTTGCATGCGAGGGGTGTCAATTCAGATTGTACTCATACCGTCTCAGAAAAGCATTTGCTAAGTCACCCAAGCACGGATTCGGTCATTTTCTAGTCGATAATACCACTCCAACCGAGTTCTTGACAAACTCTCTTGAAATAATGCATCCACAACTTCTCGAATCAAAGGGGGGATTTCCAACATAGGACTTCAAATGCAGCTTTGGACAAGAAATGCCATCATATTTGGCAAAGGTAGGAACTTTGAACTTGGGAGGAATCACCACACCAGGAACAAGACTCAGATCATCAAAATTCAGCCCTGACATCTTCAGGTTTTCCACAGCATTCAGACGGTCTTCAAGTTGCTTGTACTTATCATCTTCATTAGAGTACTGGTCATGATCATAGCGATCTTCCCTCCTTCTCGTGACTCACCTGCCTTCGTCATCACCCTTGACACTCCCCTCATTCTTGACACTTCCTTCAGAGAGCTCTATGCGACAGACCACTTTAGGACCATCTTTGTAGCATCTTCCCATGTTGAGAACACCAACAACCTTCTTCTTTCTGTTGATGAGCTTCTTCAGATCTTCTTGGCCTTGGACCAAGCTAGTGAACATCTGCTGAAATTGAGCATTCTGAGCCTGAAGTTCTTTGACTGTCTGTTCAAGAGCCATTTCTGCTAAAATAAATAGCGAGAAAATGAGAAAACCAATCTTCAATGTACTTGTGATGCAATGTTATGCTATGGTATGCGATGTTTATGCAAATGCAATGCAATGTTTTCAAGGACCTTAGAGATTTAAATTTGTTAAACAAGCATGAACAAGCATTTATTAGTTCTCTTTTATTCTCTTTCTTTTTAAGTACAAAAGATGGTTCAATACAATAAAAGAAAAAGCATAATAATCCTAAAGCTCTAAGTCTCCCATGGGCGCTTCCTCTTGGTGTCGAGGTAGGCGTTGATGTTCCGCTCCTCGTGAAGTAGCTTTGTCAACTCTAGCACTTTCTTCTCACTTGCGTAGCACTGGCTTCGAATGTATCCCTTTCTTCTTTGAGCTGAATCCAGGATCTCTTCAAGTCTTCAAAATCAGTAGGCATGTCTGGATGGGGAACAGTATAGGGTACGTCACCTATAGCAACAGGTTCCATAATTACTGGTAAAACAGGCGTGAATGGCATCATGAGGTTTTGAGCTCGAGCTCTCACCCATTTGAGGTTAGGTTCCCAAGGAATGGAGTTCCGGTGCCCCAAAGTCTTGGTATCAGTCTTCTTTATCATGCCCCAAGCGTGTATGAACCTTCGTCGGTAATTTAGAGATCGTGATTGTAATCGAACACAATATCTTGGAGAAGCATATCATGTGGACCATCTCTTCGAGCAAAACCAAACTGTCGTAGAGCTAGACAAGGGTTGTAAGTGATACCTCCCCTTATACCAAGGAGTGGTACATTAGGGAATTCTCCACAACACTCGATGAATGTGAAGTCCTTTTGAGAGAAAAGATTCCAACGGATATCTGAATGAGAGAGTGACATTAGCCTTTGAGACCATCTCAACCTTTGCTCGTTCTTCAAAACTGATGGAGGAAGGTGCAAAATAAACCACCTGGAAAGTAACGGTATGCAACACATGAGAGTTCCTTGTCTCTTAATAATACGAGTGTGGAGAGAATGTAGGATGTCTCCAAGCAAAGTAGGCACTGGATTGTGGGTAAGAAACAACTTGATGGCGTTGACATCTATGAATTGATCCGAGTTAGGAAATAGAACCAAACCATAGATTAGCAAGGCTACAATATCTTCAAATGCATGAAAACTCATAACTTTGAGGAATTCTCGGGCTTTCTTGATTAGGAACTTAGCAAGTAAACCCTTAACTCCGCTTCTAGTTTCCCAATTGGCTTCAATGTCTGAGCACTTTAGATGTAAGGCGGATGCGATGTCTTTGTACCTAGGAACCTTTTCTAGACCGGTGAATGGCATTTGGTCAAGAATAGGTATCCCAAGTAGCTTAGAGAACTATTCTAAGGTAGGAACCAACTGATAATTTGGGAATGTAAAGCTATGGTGTTTCGGATCAAAGAACTGGAATAGGACATGCATCATATCTTCTTCAAAACCGGGAGATAACCAAGTCAAGTAGGTAACCATGTCTTTTGGTGAACTGAGCATGATCAGGAATTTCTGAAACCAATTCTTTGAGCTGAGAAGGTATACCCATGAAGTTGATTCGGATAGTCTTTCTAGAAGCCATAATTCCCTACAAAACAGAGCAAAGATAAATCCCTAGGTCCTTGAAATAGTTAGAAATGATATGCAATGCAATGATGTCATGATGTCATGTTTAGCACACACAAACAATTCACACAATGAGCCTAGGTTTAAGGCTTGCATGAGGTATAGGTGATTACCCCACCAAAAGTTTGAGTTGGTTCATCATGTCCTATAATAGTAACCGGGTTCTAGGAATCTCATATCATTGATCTTTCTCATAGGCGTTTATTTCAATATGACTACCAAGTGGTCAACCGAAAATATCCCAAAAGTCTTATCTTAATGAGCGTAGCATCGAGTATCAGCCAACCTTAGTCTGCACCAAAGCCGGCCATCTCACTACCTTCTAATGGCCAAGATGGGTCAATTAAGGTTCTAAAAGTTTAGTTAGTGCTTGATGACACCACGCAGGAGCCAAATACTATCCGCAACTTGGAAATGAAGAGTATCAGGACATCCAAAGTGTCACACTAACGTAGCCATCATGTTGACCGTTTCGATATACGTCTAACGGTCGCGACGATTTATTGCTACTTACCTAAAAGGAAACTCGATCCGGTGTAGGATCCCCACAAATATAATACCCAAGCAACCCTTAAAGATAAAGCAAGAAAGTCAAATGAAAGCGATAAAGGTGATCTAGAAATCCCTAAGGCATTCTCTTTAGGGTGTCTCTCAATGTAGTCGCCAGCTCTATAATACGTGAACTCGACTTTGAGATTTTTCTATCGCAAATGTGCGGATAGCAAGAGTCGCCATCGACTTTTCTTTTATCCAATTAAGGGAAGGTAAAAGTACGTAAAAGTCCTTCGTTAGATTCTCGAGTAGGGAGAAGGTTATGAAAAGGGAAGGTATTAGCACCCTTTCCATCCGTAGTTATCTACGGCTCTTAGTTGCTCTTAGATCACTTTAAAATTGTGCTTGTGTGTTTGACAAAAATGTTTTGAAAAGGCATTTCGCTTTGACTTTGTAATGATTCATGTAGGAATGTATACAAAGTGTTCTAAATGTTTCGTTTTGAAAAGAGTTTGAACTTCGACAAAAGTGTAAGGTGTGAAAATTATTTTGATAGAGCAAGCAACTAAAAGTCTTATTACCTACTCAAAATTGACCGTTTTCGTATTATTTTACGTTCCTTTAGAATAGTGCTATCCATACCATTAGTTGGTAGGTAACCCTATTCGTTGGATGTAGAAGGGACATTCGAAGGGACATCGTATGGTCATAGAAAGCAACTTGTAGGAAGTATCCTAGCACATTCGAAGGGACTATCATCATTTTTCGTAGGCGACAATCGAGGGTCAAGATCATGTATTTGTAGGCGACATCGTGGGTCTTATGATCTTTGTATCGAAGGGACTATGATGATTTGTTTTGAAGGCAACGGTGCTAGAATACCTCTACGCTCGAGGGACATGACCATTTGAATTCAGAAGGCAACGAGAGAATTACCCTAAGGGGTGCATGTGTGAAAAGAGTGTGTCAATTTCAGATATTTTATCTTGAAGTTATGAGTGGTTTATGTTCAATTTTATCTTGCCATACACGCCTAATTACTAGCAGTTTATAGGGTGCTAAAAGTAATATGATATATGGAAAGATAAATCCTACGCTATTACATGGCTTTGGGCAAATACATAATTTAAAGTGCGAAAATAAAAGTCCTAATTAAACTATTACATCCCATAGGCAATTACATAATTGAAAAGAAAAGCGATAAAATTGTCCAAACAAGATAACTCATGAATGATGAAAAATCGGAAACTAAGGAAATTGCATAAGATGAAAATGTTAATAGAAATAAGAATTTTTGAATGAGAAATTTTTTTTATGCTAGAAATAACATTAATATGATAAAATAATTTTTTGGGAATTTTTGGAGTTAATTTGATAATTAAAAATCAATTAAAAGCTATTTAAATGATAAATTAGCAATTAAATTAAATATGCATGCAAAAATAATAATTTTAATTTTAAAAATTAAATAAACATTTTTATGATGAGTATGCAAAAAACAAATATTTTTGGTATTTTTTAAATGCATGATAAAAATTATGAAAGATAAATTAAATAGTATGAAAAATATTAAAAGAAAATATGAAAATAGAAAAAGTTGCAAACTTGTAAAAAACACTTTGCCATGGCTGGGATTCGAACTCAGGTCCCCTGGGTGACAACGCGCTGCCTTTGCCAACCGAGCTAGCTTGCACACGTGTTTAAAAAACGGAGCGAATGGCTTTTAAACGGGTGTCGTTCCCTGATTGCCTGAATCACGCACCAACCATCGTCTTCTTCGTTTTGAATTTTTGAAAAGATAGCGTCGGCCTTGGTTCGACGCTATAGCCCCTGCAATTTCTAAAATCCAGTACAAGCAATATAAATACAATTCAAAGGCATGGTTCGATTGGAAACATCATTCTGAACACAATGGTAGTGCACGTTTTGTCCAATTTAACCGTTTTAAAGGAAACCCCAAATTGGTTCAGAAAACCCTAGCAATGGTAATTCGTGTTTTAGGCCATGGAAATGCAATCAAACTACCCAGAAAGTTTCTAAACTTCGTTCTAATCACAAAACAAACAACAAAACACGTTAAAAATGCATGAAAATTGAAAATCGATTTTGGAAAAATAAGAACAAATCGAATTCTGGATTTCTCGATTCTTGATGGTTTTGAGTGTTGTAAAGGTCTGGATCGACTCTGGAGACACCAAGGAATGTAATGGAATGCTCAAATTCGATTGAAACAGGCTAGAACTGTGGCTGCAAGTAGCTTGTGAAGCACGGATTTTTTGACTTTAGGTTAGGGTTTTTGAGGCAATTTTTCTGTTCTCTCTTGTGTGATATGCCTTGTATATTTATAATGGATGAATATTGAGCTGATTTGAGGAACAAATAATCATCAATCAATGCAAAGATTATTTGATTTTGTACAAAATCAAATCTTATCTTTTTTTATCAATTTTCATCAATTCTTTGCCAAATCAAGACCAATTTCGAAATTTGACAGATTTTAGGAGTTGCTTGGACCTCAAGGATGAGAGAAAAAATCAATTTGCAATTAATTTTGATTTTATACCTTATTTTTTGATTTAATTTGTATTTAAATGAATAAAATCCAAATTAAATAGAAAAATAAAGTTAAAATTCGTGGCATTGGGCTTGGATGTTCCAAATTGTCTAAGGAACAAGTTTGAATGAAGAAGAACTAGGCCCATTTGCAAAAAATTTGATTTTTACAAGTATCTCTCTTTGTGCACTTTTTCAAAAATGCCCAACTTGTGCAAGGTGTATTTTGCTCAATTTTTCACATTCTTGAGTGTTCTTGGACTTTTTAGAAAGCTCTAAGGGTCCTCTAACCAACCTCTTTGGTTTCATCTCAATTGGAGTTTCCATGCTCAATAAATCTCCAAAACAAAAAGTTGACTTCTTGTTGACTTTGAAAAGGACCTGTAATGTTTTGATCCATACCTTCCAAATGAAGCATTTTTTGAACATTCTTGTGAGACATGAAGTTGTAGAGAATTGAATTGCCTTCAAAATGAGAGGTGGTGGAAAAATTTCTAAGAAAGTATGAATAAGTTATGCTCAGTCAAAGTTCAGTTGACTTTTCACTAAAAAACCCTAATTTGGAAAGTTTGACTTTTGAGCAAATCTTGAGTTTTCTTGATGAATCATGATCAACCCTTGATAAAATTATGAATGTAACTTCAAAATGAGGATGTTGACCAAAAATCATGAAGTTTGACTGTATGTTGACAACAGTTGACTTTTTGTCCAATACAACTAATTTTCAACCATCTGAGCAATTGTTTGAGGAAATTTGACTTGTGAGGCTTGAAACTTGACATGAAGAGTCTTTGAAGCATATGAGGAGGCATGATGACCATTGGAGATGTTGGAAGGCCATCTAGATCTGAGAATTGCCAAACCCTAGTTTGGGTTGATTGTCTAGGAGAGGGTTTGTCTGATCAACCCTTGAGGAATCCTTGAGTATGGATGTATGAAATGTCTTGAGAAGTAGGAGGGCAAATTTTGGGGTATGACAGTGTCAAGGGTAATGAAGAAGGCAGTCAGCGTGAGCCTGAGAAGGACAAAGAAGATCACTATGATAATGACCAGTACTCTGATGAAGATGACAAGTACAAGCAACTTGAAGACCGTCTGAATGTTGTGGAAAATCTGAAGATGTCCGGGCTGAATTTTGATGATTTGAGTCGTTTCCCTGGTGTGGTGATTCCTCCCAAGTTCAAAGTTCCAGCTTTTGCCAAGTACGATGGCATGTCTTGTTCGAAGCTGCATTTGAAGTCCTATGTTCAGAAGATCAACCCCCACACTGATGACGTAAAGTCAGGATGCACTATTTTCAAGAGAGCTTGTCCGGAACTCAATTGGAGTGGTATTATCAACTAGAGAATGACCGTATCCGTACTTGGAGTGACTTAGCGGATGCTTTCTACAGACAATATGAGTACAATGCTGAATTGACGCCCACTCGCATGCAACTACAGAGCATGTCTATGGGTCGCGATGAGAAGTTCAAAGAATATGCTCAGAAATGGAGAGATCTAGCAGGTAGAGTTCAACCACCCTTGTCCAATAGGGAGTTGGTTGATATGTTTATGGGAACACTGACAGGTCCATTCTTCAATCATCTGATTGGAAACTCTTCAGCCGGATTCACCGAGTTGATATTGACAGGAGAGCGCATCGAAGCTGGTATCAAGAGTGAGAAGATTCAGGTAGAGTCATCTTCAAATGCTGCGAAGAGATCTTTTGGTGGTACGAAAGAAGCCAATGTTGTGTATGGTAAGAAAAGCCGAGCCAAGACCGACCGCTACCAACTGGGGGCCAGATCTCCAATCCTACATCAAGACAATCTCGCCGAGACAACACGCTGTAGCTTAACGCGCCACGAAGACAATTTAAGATCAACATGCCATTGTCGCAAGCCTTGCAACACATGTTGAAAGCAGAGCTGATTACTTTGAAGGATCCTCCTCACAGTGTCAACACTTCCTCTCCGAGATACAATCCTAACGCTAAGTGTGCTTACCACTCCAACAGCCTGTGGCACGACAATCGACAACCGCTGGGCTCAAGAACAAGATTCAAGATATGATCAAGCTAAGCAGATTGAGTTTGATCCTCCTGTTGAGACCCCGAATGTGATCAACGCGCCTATGCCTAACCATGACAAAAGTTCCAATGCTGTTGGTGAGGATACTTATGTTTTTAACATAGATGACTTGACTATTCCTCTGATGACTTTTAAGAAGAATTTTCTACAAGCCGGTGCCAATCCAGGATGCCCAAAGAATTGTCGTTGGTGCCCATCTGCACTTGATGGCTGTGCTTTGTTGAGAAGACGTGTCCAGTGCATGATGGATAACCGTGAAATACTATTCCTAAAACCGCCTGTGGAGAGTCTGTGTGAAGACATGTCTAAGAAACTGAAGATCGAAGATGTGAATGAAACAGCACCGTCTGCATGGGATACCTTGGGGCAGCCAAGTGGAAAGTTTGATTACATGGTGAAGTACACTGTTCCTGAGAGCTACAAGATTCCTATTGAAGATGTTAAGGCAACCGGATGGGGTGACGATTTCCCAGAAGACTATGCTGATGTCAACACAATAAGGATTTCCTGTGCTGATCCTATGCCTAGAGTGGCACCTCTCATTATCACTTCTCCAAGGCCAGGTCCATATTCCTCTGACAAAGCTATCCCTTGGAACTATGGAGCTGATGTTTACTATCATGGAGTCAAGCAAGACCCTCTGACTATTGAAGATCCTACGGTTGAAACTACCATTCCTGACATCGACAACATCACCAGATCAAGTAAGGTGACCAGAACCGGAAGGGTTTTCTCTCTAGATATCTCTCCTCCGAAAGACATTGCATGACTCACATTCCAGCTATTCAATCCATTCCCAAGCTAGAGGGAAAGAACCTGACTCATCCCGCCACTGAAGTACCAAAGGAAGGTGTCAAGACACCTCCAAACAAGAAATGGAGGAAATTCAAGATTATCAAGAAGAGTGACTACAATGTTATGGAACAGTGGGACAGATCTCCCAAGATCTCCATGCTTGCTCGCTTGTGCTCGAGGCTCATGCTAAAGCCTTCATGAGGTTTCTGAAGAATTCTCACGTACCGCAAGACACTACTACTGACTAGTTTGAAGTTTGTATTGCTAGCCGCCAACAATGAGGCTCCGATGTCGATTTGACTCTTCCGGAAAGAAACACAACAAAGCCTTGCACATCTCGTTGAATGCAAGGGAACTACATTATCTCATGTTTTGGTGGATACTGGTTCTGCTCTAAATATCTTACCAAAGACTGCTTTTGATCGACTCGATGTTGAAGGGTTGGTTCTGAAACCCAGTGACATTATTGTGAGAGCTTTTGATGGTTCTAAACGAACAAGATTGAGAGCTCATTCTCTCTAAAGTCGGTTCCCAAACTTTGATTCCACTTTCTTTGTCATGGACATCCTTCCAGCTTACTCTTGCCTACTTGGACGCCTTGATACATGGGCAACACCTCTACCCCGCATCGGTCAAATACCCGTGAAAGGGAAAGTTGTTACAGATGTGGTGAAGAAGAATATATGGTCACCATCTACATCATCCGATATCTCGAGGTGGAAGGTGAATTCTTCGAGACTCGTCAAACTTTTGAAACAATCCCAGTCATGCCTTGACTCTCCTCACTCCCGGTTACGCAGTTCCGCCTAGGATGGCCTCACGAAAGATGCTCAAGCTGCTGTTGAAGAAGGTAGTAGTACTATTTGGGGACAGCTCCCTGATCATCCTTTCAAATCTGACAAGACTAGTTTAGGCTTCACCATCAAAGGTCAGAAGATGATACGCCGCAAACGTGCCGGCCAACTTCCTTTCCGCATCAGCTAGAGTGGAATCCGTGCTATAGAAGACGACAACAACGACTTCGACATCAGCAAGTGGATCTTCCCAACTCCAGACAATGGGCTCAGCAATTGGAAGACTGAAGACGTCATACCAATCTCTTTTAGACAGGAGTAATTGCCTTTGTTTTTGTTTTGCTTTTCGTTTTCTATGTTTTGAACAATAAACTCTAAAGCCTAGTGCCTTGCCCGGGGCATCATGGCTCGTTTGTGAGGGTTATTATCTGTCATTTGCATATTTTCATTCAATAAAATCGTTGGACTTTTGCATTCAATTGTTGTTTTCTTTCTTTTACTTTATCACCCCTTCAAAAAGCTATGTGTTCTTACACACACCCACGTGATACACTGCAGAATCACTCCGAATCTCGTTGATAACAGCTATGCTATTGCTAAATATGACTTCGATAATCCGATCTACCAAGCCGAAGACGAAAAGTGAGGAAGATTCAAGTGCCGGAGAACTTATCGATCACAGCAAGAAGAGCGAGTTATACAGCCACACGAAGAGCAGGTTGAGGTTGTGAATTTGGGCACTGATGAAGACAGAAAAGAGATCAAGATAGGAGTGGGTCTTGAGAACAGTGTTAAAGAAAGGTTGGTACATATGCTACGAGACTATATCGAAGTTTTTGCTTGGTCATATGAAGACATGCCAGGTTTGGACATTGATATTGTGGTACACCGATTGCCAACAAAAGAGGGTTTTCTCCCAAAAAATGTAGGTCTGTCGATGCGTCCCGAGATGTCAGAGAAAATCAAAGCCGAAGTTATGAAGCAGTTCAACGTCGGTTTCTTAGCTATTACTTCCTATCCACAATGGGTTGCAAATGTGGTAGCCGTACCTAAGAAGGATGGCAAAGTACGAATGTGTGTGGATTATAGAGATCTGAATAAAGCAAGTTCGAAAGACGATTTTCCACTTCCTCATATTAATGTTCTGGTTGACAACACTGCTCAGCATAAGGTTTTCTCCTTCATGGATGGTTTCTCCAGTTACAATCAGATCAAAATGGTTCCGGAAGACATAGAGAAGACTACGTTTGTTACACAATGGGGCACTTTTTGCTACAAGGTTATGCCATTCGGACTGAAGAACGCAGGCACCACTTATCAGCGTGTTATGGTGACATTATTTCATGACATGATTCATCACGAGATAGAGGTCTACGTCGACGATATGATAGCTCGATCACAGGCTGAAGAAGAACATCTTGATCATCTTCAGAAACTATTTGACAGGTTGAAGAAGTACAGACTGAGACTTAATCCTAACAAGTGCACTTTTGGAGTCAGATTCGGAAAACTCCTAGGGTTTGTTGTCAGTGGAAAAGGAATTGAGGATGACCCCGCCAAGGTTAAAGCTATTCGAGAAATGCCACCTCCCCGCACCGAGAAGGAAGTCAGAGGTTTCTTGGGCCGATTGAACTACATTGCCAGATTCATTTCACATCTAACTGCTACTTGTGAGCCAATCTTCAAGTTACTAAAGAAAGATCAAGTAGTGGAATGGAACGACGATTTCCAGATCGCTTTTGCCAAAATCAAGGAGTACCTACAGAATCCTCCTATCCTGATGCCACCCACCGAAGGAAGACCTCTTATCATGTACTTGACAGTGTTAGAGAACTCAATGGGGTGTGTGTTGGGGCAACATGACGAGTCTGGTCGAAAAAAGCATGCAATATACTACCTTAGCAAAAAGTTTACCGACTGTGAAACAAGATACTCACAGCTCGAGAAAACTTGCAACGCTTTGGCTTGGGCTGCTCGCCGACTAAGACAGTATATGTTGACTCACACTACCTTGTTGATTTCAAAGGTGGATCCGATAAAATACATATTTGAGAAACCAACTCTCTCCGGAAGAATAGCAAGATGGAAAGTGATCTTGACCGAATACGACATCCAATACACTTCTCAAAAAGCGATCAAAGGAAGTGTGGTAGCCGATCATTTGGCTCATCAAGCCGTAGGTGACTATCAGTCTATGCAGTTCGAATTTCCAGACGAAGATGTTTTACTAGTCACTGATTGCGAAGAACCAGCGTATTGTTATGAGCTTGATATAGAAGAGAAACCTTGGTACTATGACGCGAAGAGGTATCTTGAGACTCAGGAATATCCCGCAGGGGCAGCTGTCAACAATAAGAAGTTCTTGAGAAGATCTGCATCCAAATTCTTCCTCAGCAACGGCATCTTATACAAGCGCAACCACGACTTGTGCTTACTCCGCTGTGTAGACCGGAAAATAGCGGAACATATCATGGAAGAGTTACACGAAGACGCATTTGGTACCCACTCCAGTGGACATACGATGGCTAAGAAGATTTTGAGAACAGGTTACTATTGGTCCACCATGGAAGCTGATTGTCACCGTTATGCTCGGTCTTGTCACAAATGCCAGATTTATGCCGACAAAGTACACGTACCTCTAGTACCTCTGAATGTTCTAACAGCTCCTTGGCCTTTTGCGATGTGGGGCATTGACATGATCAGAGAAATCAAGCCCACAGCTTCCAACGGATATCGTTTCATCCTTGTGGCAATTGACTATTTCACCAAGTGGGTAGAAGCAGCTTCGTTCGCATCTGTTACCAAGAATGTTGTGGCACGATTCATCAAACATAATCTTATCTGTCGGTATGGCACTCCCGAAAGGATTATCACGGATAATGGCTCTAATCTCAACAATAAGATGATCACCGAACTCTGCATGCAATTCAAGATCAAGCATCACAACTCTTCTCCATATCGGCCTAAGATGAATGGCACTGAGGAAGCCGCCAATAAGAATATCAAGAAGATTATACAGAAGATGACAGTGACTTACAAAGATTGGCATGAGATGTTACCATTTGCTCTTCATGGTTATCGCACTATGATACGGACATCGACAGGGGCAACCCCCTTTTCTCTTGTATACGGTATGGAAGCAGTCCTACCCATCGAGGTTCAGATACCCTCAACTAGAGTCCTCCAGGACGCAGAGTTAGGCGAAGATGATTGGATCCAGACTCGCCTTGACCAGATTAACTTAATTGATGAGAAACGACTTGCATCCATCTGCCATGGACAGATCTACCAAAAGCGAATGATCAGAGCATTTAACAAGAAGGTCAAGCACCGAGTCTACCAAGTCGGTGATCTAGTAGTCAAGCGCATCATTCTTCCACAAGGTGATCCCAGGGGCAAATGGACTCCCACCTACGAGGGACCATTTGTAGTCAAGACAGTATTTTCCGGCGGAGCTATGATACTTAGCACCATGGATGGTGAAGACTTCTCACACCCTGTGAACGCAGACATAGTCAAAAAATACTACACATAAAAGAGACCCGCTAGGTTGACTGACCTAGGAAAAAATAAGGGCATCCTGGCGAACCAAAAGGGTTCGGGCAAAAGTTAAGGATATATACAAAACATGTACACCCGGCAAGTCGAAAACCTGAAAAGGCGGCTTGGGCAAAAAAGGGTATCCCGGTAGACTGAAAACCCAAAAGGGCAGTCTAGGCAAAAGTTAGGGATTTAAGCGTACGACTATGTCTCGTCCCGATCATCTGACTTCTAGACTACTATCAGCATTCAAGATTCAAATGGCGAAAATCAATTCACTCACTTTCTACCGACAACAAGGAGATGAGATAGTTGAAATATATGAGTACTAGCATAGTTGGAACTCGACGAGATTGTTTCTGCATAGCTTTTTAATTTTCTTGTGTACAAACTACTTGGCCATATGCCATATTTCAAATAAATACAAGTTTCTTTCTCTTTACAATTTTCATTGTTGTCGTTTGCATAGAGTCCAACGTTTGCTTTGAATGATTATATGCATCTGACAATAAATATCTATTTACAAACATGCGAAAAGTGAACATACAAAAGTAATTACTACAGGCTCTAGGAATTGAGATGACGACGAAGGTCACCAATGCATTCCCCCGAAGAGCATGATCCCCACAGAGGTGTCACTCACAACAAACCTTCCCCAGCGGAGTATATGTTAGTCCCCGAGCAATGATCCCAGTCAACTTAACCGGCTTACACCAGTCTTCGAGCAATAACATCTCATCCCCAGTCGAGGTATTTATCCCCAGCAGAATATCTCTCAACAATTCCCCTTTTCCCCAGCAGCATCAGTATCCAGACCTGAAACTTGGTCAAATAGTGCATCGGAGGAAACTTACATCTTTTATTCCCCAACCAGAGATTTCAACGGGCTCTAGAACCTTCTAACCCGGTCTCCCAGCAACTACCAAATACTCTCCGGCAGGATTTACACGCAAGATCCCCAGCAGAGTACCTCCTAGATTCTCCCCAACAGGGTCTATACACAAGATCCTCAACAGCGTGTCTCTCGATCTCTACCATCCTCAACAATATCTAGGCTCAAGACTTGGTCAGATAGTGCATCGGAGGAAGCAGGGTTATTTTCTTTCTTCTCAGGGTTTCCATCCGTTTCATCCCCAAACAGAAGTCAGAAATCCTCGAACAGAACATCCGCATCTTCTTCAAGATGGATATGTTTTGAAATACCGCAACATCCATCATTCATACATTACTCATAAAGTCATAATATATGCATATGTCATTCATACACATCATCATGCATCATACTTGGCATAAGACTAACGATACTCTATCAAAGTTTCCTTTGTTGTTTTTTCCAAACAAGTGAAAATCACGTCTGAAACAAACAGGTCCAGGATTAATGCCCGAAACCAGACGGAAAAACTATCTGAACAATCGCCCTAGTTGTCCTCCGACAACTGGTCCGGGATTAATGCCCGAAGCCAGACGGGAAAACTATCTGAACGACCGCCCACGTTGTCCTCCGACAACGGATCCAGGATTAATGCCCGAAGCTAGACGGGAAAACTATCTGAACGATCACAAGTTATCCTCCGATAACAGGCATTGGATCAAAACTATCCGACTCTCTCTTATTATTAACAGCAACTACAGAGTCTAGCGTACGACTCAGTTGCCTTGGATGGCATCTTAAGCCCATCTCCGACTACTTGTCAACATTTCTCCACCTTCAGAATGCTGCATATTTGGTTAAAAAACCAATACAAACCAATAACTTCATTCAAGGTTGAGCACGAGGTCTAACGTACGACTCCCTCCGGATGGCATCTTAAGCCCATCTCCGACAGTTCTCCTATTCAAAGCAACAATCTCGAGTCTAGCATACGACTCATTCCCCAGCTTCTCCAAATGGCATCTGAAAGCCCATTCCCGCATCATCAACCAACAGCGAGTGCAAATTTTCAGGTGTACTCGAGTGTTCAATCATCTTCCATCTCCAGGTCACGAAAGGTAAGCACGCCAATCTAACCCTTCCAGTACAAGAAGATTGAACAGGGGCAGCTGTCATACCCCAAAATTTACCCTCCTACTTCTCAAGACATTCCATACATCCCTACTCAAGGATTCCTCAAGGGCTGATCAGACAAACCCTCTCCTAGACAATCAACCCAAACTAGGGTTTGGCAATTCCCAGATCTAGATGGACTTCCAACATCTCCAATGGTCATCATGCCTCCCCATATGCTTCAAAGATTCTCCATGTCAAGTTTCAAGCCTTACAAGTCAAGTTTCCTCAGACAATTGCTCAGATGGTTGAAAATCAGTTGTATTGGACAAAAAGTCAACTGTGGTCAACATACAGTTAAACTTCCTGATTTTTGGTCAACATCCTCATTTTGAAGTTACATTCATCATTTGATCAAGGGTTGATCATGATTCATCAAGAAAACTCAAGATTTGGTCAAAACTCAAACTTTCCAAATTAGGGTTTCCTAGTGAAAAGTCAACCAAACTTTGAATGAGCATAACTTCTTCATACTTTCTCAGAAATTTTTCCACCACCTCTTGTTTTTAAGTAAATTCAATTCTCTACAACTTCATGTCTCACAAGAATGTTCAAAAAATGCTTCATTTGGAAGGTATGGATCAAAACATTACAGGTCCTTTTCAAAGTCAACAAAAAGTCAACATTTTGTTTTGAAGATTTATTGAGCATGGAAACTCCAAGTGAGATGAAACCAAAGAGGTTGGTTAGAGGACACTTAGAGCTTTCTAAAAAGTCTAAGAACATTCAAAAATATGGAAAATTGAGCAAAATACACCATTCAGAAGTTGGGCATTTTTGAACAATTGCACAAAAGGAGATATTTGTCAAAATCCAATGTTTTCCCAGTGGGCCTATAATTTTATGATCCAAACTTGATCATAATATTATTTGTGACCTATTGATGCGTTGCCATGACGACATTTTATTTTATTGATTTATTTTTGAATTTAAAACCATTTAATTCAAATTTAAATTAAATAAAATATGAAAATAAGATATATTTTCAAGAGGAGTGGATTTTTATCAAGCTTGAGGTCCAAGATAGCCCATGTAACATACCAAATTCGTGCTAGCCTCTCACATGGAAGGAAAATCAAATTTTCAAGAAATTTGATTTGATTTGAAAGAGAAAATTTTTTCATTCAATATCCAATCTTTTTTCACTCTCTTTGCCCTCACAATTCACTTTATAAATACCAAGCAAGCTGCACAAGACAAGACACGAAACCCTAGCCCCATACACAACCCTTATTTTGCCAAATTTTTCTCAAATTGTCAAAAATCGAATTTTAATTTCCAGCAGGTTTCAAGGAGTTCTAAGCCCTCCATTGTGTTCCTTGATATCCCAGAAAGCAATCCCAACTCTTACTCGAAACCAAACCATCCAGAATCGTGCCCTATACATTGCTCCGATTTGGTATTTTTTCTCAATTTTGGTTTCTTTGATTCATGCGTATTTAACTGTTTTTGTTTGCATATTTGGACTCAGGACATCCATTAGAGTGTGTTTGATACATTACATGTGAGCTTGCACGTAGGAATCTCGTGTTGCCATTGTTAGGGTTAGAAAACTGGGAAACTTCGAACCGGCTTGTACAGTTGTTTTCAGGTCAAACGGAGGCCACCATTGAACTCGCCATGGTCGATTTACGGGGGTAGGGTATCCCTTTGTCTTTTATTTTGCTTATTTTTGCAGGTTGGAATTTCTGGTGACCAGAGAAGACGACCGGAGCTAGGGCTCCGGCGTCGCTGACTGGATTTGACTCCGGCGTGGTATGCGTGGCGTTTTCGTGGCTTCCGATTCGTCCATTCCATCCAACTGGGGCCCGCGGTTGACTGTGCTTTGATTTTTTAAACTCATGACACGCGTACATTGATATTCAAATGTTTCCAACTTCACAAACACCAAAGACACGCTGACGTAGTGGTTAAGGCGCTGGCTGTGGAAGATTCTCTCAAATGTCACAGGTTCAATCCCTGGCAAGACCATTTGCTTTTTCCTTTTACAAAACTAACACTTTTCCATATTTTCTTATTTTTATTTAATATTTTCATCCATTTTAATTTATCTTTCAATATTTTTATCATGCATTTAAAAAAACACCAAAAATATTTATTTTTTGCATACTCATCAGAAAAATACTTATTTAATTTTTAAAATTATAATTATTATTTTTGCATGCATATTTTATTTAATTGCTAATTTATCATTTAAATAGCTTTTAATTGTTTTTAAATTATCAAATTAACTCCAAAAATTCTCAAAAAATTATTTTATCATATTAATGTTATTTCTAACACAAAAACTTTTTCTCATTCAAAAATACTCATTTTTACTAACATTTTCATCTTATGCAATTTTCTTCCGTTTTCCGATTTTGTATCTGTTCACAGGTTACACCGTTTCGGACAATTTTTATCGCTTTCTTTCCAATTTATGTAATTGCCTATGGGATGTAATAGTTTAATTAGGACTTTTATTTTCCGCACTTTCAATTATGTATTTGCCCCAAAGCCATGTAATAGCGTAGGATTTATCTTTCCGCACTTTATATTTCCGCAATTTACTTTCTGCACCCTATAAACTGCTAGTAATTAGGCGTGTATGGCAAGATAAAATTGGACATAGATCACTCTTAATTCCAAGATAAAAATATCTGAATCGACGCACTCTTTTCACACATGCACCCCTTAGGGTAATTCTCTCTCGTTGCCTTTACGAATTCAAATGGTCATGTCCCTCGAACGTAGAGGTATTCTAGCACCGTTGCCTTTAAAACAAATCATCATAGTCCCTCCGAATACATGATCTTGACCCTCGATTGTCGCCTACGAAAAATGACGATAGTCCCTTCGAATGTGCTAGGATACTTCCTACAAGTTGCCTTCTATGACCATTCGATGTCCCTTCGAATGTCCCGCTTACATCCAACGAATGGGGTTACCTACCAACTAATGGTATGGATAGCACTATTCTAAAGGAACGTAAAATAACATGAAAACGACCAATTCTGAGTAGGTAATAATACTTTTAGTTGCTTGCTCTATCAAAATACTTTTCACACCACACACTTTTGTCAAAGTTCAAACTCTTTTCAAAACGAAACATTTCCGAACACTTTGTATACATTCCTACATGAATCATTACAAAGTCAAAGCGACATTCCTTTTCAAAACATTTTTCAAACACACAGGAAGCACAATTTTTAAAGTGATCTAAGAGCAACTAAGAGCCCGTAGATAACTACGGATGGAAAGGGGTGCTAATACCTTCCCTTTTCATAACCTTCTCCCTTACTCAGAATCTAACGAAGGTCTTTTCCTGTTCTTTTCACCTTCCCTTAATTGGATAAAAGAAAAGTCGGTGGCGACTCTTGCTATCCGCACATTTGCGATACAAAAAATCTCAAAGTCAGTTCACCGTATTACACTACTGTAATCGAAGTACAAGAACTTTATTCTGCTTGCAAAACAAATTTATTGGGTATGTCATCAATGTGTAAGGGATCTATCTACAAGATTATATTGACACTCCTAAACTTGGTATGGTTAACAAGATTTGGAAGTATTTTCATTATAACTTGAGGTGCAAGTTACATTGAGAATATGAGGGGTAATTTTGGAATTGAACTACTGAAGAATTATTGGAGTAACTGTTTGGACGGTCTACCAACTATATTATTTCACCTAGTGGAGTGTGCAATCTCAGAAGAATCATTTTCAATGTCATAGAAATGTCATTTCAAATGTTGTAACATTTTTCAAGTATCTAAAGCTTGTAAAGAGAGAAAGTAGAAAAATGACGTGTATCTCTCCTATTGTGAATGGTTCACTGTTACTAAGGGTGGTCTTATCTTCTTCTACAAACGCTTTCATTTATGGAAGTTTTTTTACAAGCAAGGTGTCATTACAACCTAAGTAACTTTTCTTGTATTTCAAGACCTAACAACCTCACCATCCTCATAAGTTGTGTTTCAACATTATTGATGCAAAAGAAAAATCTTTTGCTAAAAATAAAGAAGGAAGTGGATTGGGGTTCAAAGAAATTAGTGTTCAACATTTTATCATATGTTGTAACATCTACTAGAACATCAAGAACAGGGAAAACACCTATAATCAAGATGAAAGTTCCTCAAGAAGAACCATGTGCATATACATGATTCAGACTTAGATGCTGATCAGGATTGAGTCAATTTTATTTACTCGTGAGGGTCTGTTGGATAGTTGTTATATGATATATGTTATAAAAAACATAAAAATTATTTTTTTATTTTTTTGTTGAGTTAGTATTTCTAGTCTTGTATTTTTTTTACTCTTTCATCTCGTTAGCTTTTGTCTCTTTGAATAGACTTAGTTGTGTTTGGGTCAGTTTGTTTTTGTTTGGGTGAGTCATTTCTTTTCTTTTTACCCTTAGTTTATTTTTCTCTTTATGTGAGTCCATTTTTCTTTCTTTTGAGTCTGTTTGGCACAATTGGTCTTGCATCACGCATATGGTTTGTTTGTTTTGATTATTTCCTTGTTTGTCTTGAATCAATTCTTGCTTGTTTTGATTCTTTTGTGTCAGTTTCTTTTCACTTTATTTTTGGCAATTTTTGGCTAAAACTGGGGAGAAAAGGTGTCATTGAGTCTAGTCAAGTGTTGTTTTCTTTATGCAACACTTTATAGGGAGCATTATTGCCTGTCATGTGTGTCTTGAGTTTGTGTTTTGAGTCTGTTTTGTTTCTTCTTCTTCTATTGTGGTTATTGCAAGATGTCCTATAGAATGTTGTAACATCCTGTATTTGTGTCTTGTGTTTTGAGTTATGAGAATTGTTGTGTCTTATGTTCTGAGTTATGTACGCTGCTTCTATTGCATGTTCTTTTAATGTGTTGTATTCTTGAGAGGCAGATTTATCTCTTTGTGAAAAGAACTGTTTCTATGTTTGAGGGAGAGTAACATCCATCTTCTTCCTCATGTATAAAGTTTACATGTTTAGAATGTAACTTGTGTATGTGTAACGGTTGTATCTCTGATACATGTTTAGAGTTGTTTGGTATGTGGTCTTATTCCTCTGTGGTTTTATTCCTCTCTCCAATTGTATTTGGTCTTTGGTTGTTTTAGCCAAAATTTGCCAAAGAGGTAGATTTTTAGTTCCATGGTTTTACGATTGGCATAGTTTTGCTAAAACATGGTTCTATATTGATGTTGATCGAGATGGTGCAATATTTTTATCAATTGTCAGAACATTTTTACTACAACAAATAACACTTTTCATGACGAAGCTTTCACATCATATAGGAAAAAGCGGAGGTCTTATACCAAGGCTCCCCATATATTTATTTTTTTAATAAAAAAAAGTTGATCCCTCGTTTATTTAGAAAGCCGAGGTGACATACCATTTCGTACATGCTTCGAATTCCAGCTACTGCACTTTATGTTTCTACTAGTAAAAAAGTGTAAAATAAATTACCTAACCCTTCGGTTTCTTTAATAAACCGAGGGATAAATAATCTGATTTTTACTATAAAAACACTCGTTGAACAGATTTAACCCTAATGTTATCCTATTCGTAGCCGACCCACCGTGTTTTGGGTATGGATGCAAAACTGAAAAAATTTCTTCTACCTGAGCAAAACTATGATATATTTGTTATTACCGATGGATTGCAAGTGCAGAAAAACAATTTCCAATCTTTGCAACAGACACCTTATTAAAAGTTGGAAACATTCAAACACATTGTTTATAGTGAAGGCAGTGATAATGATATCACAGTCATCAATCTTGGATGCAATTATAATGATAGCATAACAACCCATATTGGATCTCTAGCATCTTTGTATGGGACCTGGACATGTTGTATTTTTAATATTCTGGGTAAACAATGTAACCATTTTTAAAAAAAGTAATCTAACCCCTCGATTTTATTCTAAAACCGAGAGGTTAGTTAATCTAACCCCTCAGTTTTATTCCAAAACTAAAAGAATATTTACTCCTGATACCAACATTTAATTAAAATATAAGGTCAAAACATAGATTTCATTACATCTAAACTTTTCACATAATATTAACAATGCAATTCAAACACTACTACATCAATTACATTTTATAACAAAGTAAACATTAAACATATAGGAGATAAAAAACATAACATCCTCAAATTTCCATTAATTGTCTCTGATTTCAATTTGTTCTTTAGATTCTTGTTCTTCTTCTTTGAATCTTCATACATAACCTTCAAATAGACCATATCTTCTAACTCTAACTTCATAATGCTCACATCTTCATTTCCATTTTTTGTCACCGTGTCTCCATCGTATATGAACAAATTACATGTCTGTTCACTCCTCCAAAATGGACATCTCCAAAAAAGACTTCCTTTATTGTGTCCCTTCTTACATTGGTACGTAACCATAAGACCATCATACCAATTGAATGGTCCAGATCGTGATTTTACAGAAGAAGAAGACATAGAAACACCTTTGGATGAGTTTGTCTTTAATGACAATATTGTTTTAATTTAGCTAGCCAATACATTCCAATATCGAGATGATAGTTAATTGTTATTTTCACTGTTTTCAACGGCCTTAAACAAATCTCTGTCGTCCATTTACAGGTTATCAGTGCTCAAGAATCTTTCTTTTAGTAATCCTGGTGAAAAATATAAGGGATATCCACTATATAATTTCTCTTACGATGTTGGAAATCTAACCTAAATAAAACATATAAAGCGCTTGAAACCTAAGGACGCTTGGAAATATTCTCTACGATGGATTGCAAGATCAGAAAATCATATGGATTCAAGGTTTGTTTTCTTAAATAGTTTTTCATTATTTGATTCCTTGATTTTTATTTTCATAAATATTAATTACCTTACCTTTTTGTTCATCAGAAACAATTACATGTAAGATCTAACAGAAGATCTTCCCCGAGATTCAATAATACGATGATCTAAATCTACATCTTGAGGGAATTATTTTTTTATCTTGTCCGCCCTAGGGAATTTGATTTTTATATTGAACCATCCTAGGGAGTTTGAATTTTATCTTTACTTTATGGGTAAACAATGTAATATCCTAGGTAAACAATATAATATTTTGGGTAAAACAATGTATCAACTTTTAAAAAAAATATTAAACCCCCAATTTTTTGTAGAAACTGAGATAAAAGATACGATAGTTTTGAAAATAATAAAAGTGCGGCTCCTGGGGTTCGAACCCATGTGCATATAACTATACACCTCGGGTTTTGAAAAACCAAGGTTTTAACTGGAAATTTTTCATGGCGACCTTATTTACATCTCTTATGTTGTCGAGGTACAACATTTTCCGCGTTCGACGTTAGAAGTGTTATTTATAGTAGTGTTTATTGTTATGAGTTTTTCAACCAAATGAAAAAGCAGATGTCATGACATTGTAGTCTTGTACAACAGGTTCTGCTATTTTTAAATCTTGACATATTTGATTTGTTTTTGTGATATTTCTTTTGGATATATCTCAGTAAACATCGTAGTTCAAGAAGATTTAATATGGAACATTTGATTTATATCTCTAGTTGTACATTAGTTACTAAATTGGGCCTTGAAACAATTTAGGAAACTTTGTATTGGTTGTTTCAAGACTTAAGGAGATTTTGCTACACAATTGATGCATCACTTAGCTTATGGATCAAGAAATATTTTGATGCAGATTTCGAAGCCCATGGACTGCAAATGTATATTTAAAGAGAAGATATAAACTAATGTAACAGTAGTTCTTTCAACAATTGTAAAATTAGGGGAAGAAAAAATAGTCTTAGGTTTTGAGAGTCTCTTGTGTATTGTGTGGTGTAAGTCACCCTTGTATATTTTGATGCTTGTGATCGATATTATGTTCTCACTCAGAAGCCTTTAGGAAATGAGTTGATTATTGTTCTTGGATTAAGCTTTTAAGCAAATCCAAGTATTGTTCTTTGTCAAGAATCTTGGTTAAGTATTGTAATGGAAGTATGATCTTCTTATTGAGTTATTCTCGATACATTCACTAGGATTGGGACTGTTAGAAATCACTGAGGTGATTTAGGAAGTGAGGTGGCGATTTCTCACATTTAGGAGGTCCTTAGGTAGAAGTTGCATTGGGTAACTAGAATTGTTTAGCTTTGAACTAATACTGCTAATAGTGGACTTCCTTCCAAACTTAGTGCCCCCATAGTAAGTGATGTTGCACCGAACTGGGTTAACAACTCTATGTATTTTTATCATTTTATAGTTTGAGTTTCATTATTTGTTATATCTGTTCAGCCTGTCAACAGATGCTTCTACTAGAGAAATTTCCAAGAGAAACAGTATTTTGAGACTATATAAATCAAAAGTCATCCTGGAAGTTGACAAAGAAGTCATAGTGCAGAGTGAGACCCACGGTGAATTCGGAGCGACTAAAGGTTTGTAGACCGTAGTGGAGCCGGAGGCGGCGATGCGATAACAGATTCGAGTTTGGCAGACAGTTTGATGCTCTGTAGATTTGTTGAATGTCATTTATTTTATTGTCGATGTTTGTTATACTCACACGTCAAATTTATTTGTGTGATAGAATTCAAAATAATTATTTTTGAATACTTAATTATTGTATCAATTTTACAAGAACAAATATTTTAAAAAACACATGCAAAATATAAAAAAAATACCATATTTTACTCTAAGCTTTTTTAATGATTTTCCATCTGATTATGCTAATAATAAACAACTATATATAAGATCACAACTTTTATTGTTTTTAGTGATTTCAAATATTCTAAATGGCTGACTTTTAAACTTTTTTATCATTAATCATCATTAACAAACCCTGTTTAAGACATTTATTAACTCTCCTAAATGCTTAACATGTTCTCTCTACGTGCATACAAATAAGTAAGAATCCTAATTATTGTATGCAAAACTCAAAAACATTGTCAACTTTATGTCCTTTTGACTTGTTCAAACAAACCCTTAATTTGATAAACACTAAATAAAGACATAACCAAAACAAAACAAAAAAGACAAAACAAAACATATGTTAATGTACCATAATTAACAAACCACAAAAAAACCACCCTCCACAATCTTAGGCTCTTCAAACATTCTGTCATAGTTGTCATGTTTTCCTATTTTCCTCCAAACAATATTCAAAAGTAGTTACTAGAAATCTAATTAACACCCTTTTTCATGCTTTCTTTCATCTCATAAAATTTTCCAAAAAAATTCAACAAACCTCTCCCTCTCCTCTCCTCTCTCACCTCAATCCCCTCTCCAGGAGGTATGGGGAAGATAGAAAAAAAACACACCAAAATCAAATTTTCATTACCAAAACCAAATAATTTTCTATCACCCATGATGCCTATCCTCCTGGTCATTCTTCTCTTATCTTTCTTCTCTTCTTCGCCGTCTTTCGCTCTTCCTTCTCCCGCAAGTTTCCTTCCTAAGGACAATTTTCTCATTGATTGTGGTGCTGAGAATCCACCTACATTACCTGATGGACGACAGTTCAAATCGGATCCACAAGCGAATGCCTTCTTGAAGGCGACCGACGATTACAAAGTTTCTGTCAATGATGTTGATGTTCCTTTGCCTATATACTTAAATGCTAGAATCTTCATTCAAGAAGCTAAGTATTCTTTCCATTTGGTTCAGTCTGGTTTCCATTGGGTTCGCCTTCATTTTTACCCGATTAAAAACAGTGTTTTCGATCTTCAAAAGGCGACGTTTTCTGTCAATACAGATACTTTTGTTCTTCTGCATAGTTTCAATGTGAACAACACTGATAAACCTATCCTCAAGGAGTATCTGATCAATGTAACAGACCCGCAGTTTACGTTATCCTTTATTCCTTTGAAGAATTCCGCTGCTTTTATCAATGCAATCGAGGTTGTTTCGGCTCCTGATAACCTATTGTTCGATAACGGGGCGGGACTTTTCCCCGTGGCTGAGGTTACTGGTTTGACAGCATATGCTTTTCAGCCTGTTTATAGATTGAACAATGGAGGACCTCGTATTACATCATCAAATGATACATTAGGAAGAACATGGGAATCTGATGAGCCTTTTCTTACAAACAAGAATCTTGCAAAGTTTGTTTCTGTTGCTACTAATGTTATTAAGTTTCCTCAAGACACGCCGACGATTTCGCCTTTGACTGCGCCGCAGACGATTTATGCTTCTGCAACTGAGATGGGTGATGCAGGTGTTAATCTGCCCAATTTCAATGTTTCGTGGAAGTTTGATGTTGATACTTCTTTTAGTTACCTTGTTAGGTTGCATTTTTGTGACATTGTGAGTAAAGGCCTTAATCAACTTTACTTCAATGTTTATGTTAATGGAAAAATTGCAATTCCTAATTTGGATTTATCGGCGATCACGGGTGCGTTGGCAACACCGTATTATAAAGATATTGTTGTGAATGCCACATTGATGACTCAAGGTTTGAGTGTTCAAGTTGGTCCTGCAAATGCTGATGGTGGAAATGCGAATGCATTGTTGAATGGCATAGAGGTTTTGAAGATAAGCAACACAGTGAATAGTTTGGATGGTGAGTTTGGTGTTGATGGAAGGAGAGTTGGAGGATCGAACCGAGGAGCGGTTGCGGCCGTTGGTTTTGCTATGATGTTTGGAGCATTTGTTGGTCTTGGTGCTATGGTGATCAAGTGGCATAAGAGGCCACAAGATTGGCAAAAGAGGAATAGTTTCTCATCATGGTTGCTTCCTTTACACGCCGGAGACACGAGTTTCATGAGTAGCAAGAACTCAATGGGGAAGAGCAACGTTTTCTCATCATCAATGGGATTAGGAAGGATTTTCTCCTTTCATGAAATACAAGAGGCAACTAAGAACTTTGACGCGAAGAACATCATCGGTGTTGGTGGATTCGGTAATGTTTATCTAGGTGTGATCGACGAAGGGACTCAAGTCGCGGTTAAGAGAGGAAATCCTCAATCAGAACAAGGTATCAATGAATTCCAAACTGAAATCCAAATGCTGTCTAAACTTAGACATAGACATTTGGTTTCGATGATTGGATATTGCGACGAAAACGAAGAAATGATCTTGGTTTATGAGTACATGCCTAATGGCCATTTGAGGGATCATCTTTATGGAAAGAACATGCCAGCACTTTCTTGGAAACAAAGGCTAGAGATTTGCATCGGATCCGCGAGAGGTCTTCATTATCTTCACACAGGAACAGCACAAGGAATCATTCATCGCGACGTGAAGACTACAAACATTTTACTCGACGAAAACTTCACGGCTAAGGTATCTGATTTTGGACTTTCAAAAGACGCGCCTATGGGACAAGGTCACGTTAGTACCGCGGTGAAAGGTAGTTTTGGTTATCTTGACCCCGAGTACTTCAGGAGACAACAGCTAACCGAAAAGTCAGATGTTTACTCGTTCGGAGTAGTCCTACTCGAGGCATTATGCGCTAGGCCGGCTATTAACCCTCAGTTGCCTAGAGAGCAAGTTAACTTAGCAGATTGGGCTATGCAATGGAAGAGAAAGGGTTTGATTGATAAAATCATCGACCCTCTTCTCGTTGGCTCGATTAACCCCGAATCAATGAAGAAATTCGCTGAGGCGGCCGAGAAATGTTTAGCCGATCACGGAGTAGACAGGCCTTCAATGGGAGATGTTCTTTGGAACCTCGAATACGCGTTGCAACTTCAAGAAGCTTTCACACAAGGAAAAGCCGAAGATGAGAATGAGAACAAAGCTTCTTCTGCTTCTGCTGCTGCTGTTGCTGTTCCAACTTCACCAACTCCTGCTCCTCCTACTGCTATTCCTGAAGACACCCCCACCTCACCTAGCCCTGCAGTTCCTCCTCAAGAAGCAAACACCAACAATAATGGTGCTGGCGAAGCGCGTGCGATCGATGATCATTCAGGAACTGCAATGTTTGCGCAGTTTAGTAATCTTAATGGAAGGTGAAAAGTACAAAAGTTGAACAATGTGAAGGAAGTGTTATAGTAATAAGAAAAAAAAATTAAATGATACTGTGTGCTGTGTTTTGTGATGTGGTGGAGTTATTAATGTTTGATGGTAGCAATTTGTATCATAAATTGTTGTAATACTGATTAAAGTACTGATGAGTGTGTATGATTTCAGTACAATTAATCATATGGTCTTATATAATTTGATTTGTAATATATTTTGTTTTGTAAGTTTTAGGAAGTGATTTTAGAAGCAAGCTTAAGGAAACTAGCTACTTATATAGCTAGTGAAATTTTATTTCAGTTTGTATGCAATTTCTCACCAATAATTTGTTGTAGCAAATGAACTCTCTTTTTTTGGACACATATATATGATATTGCTAATGTTTGAAATATAGATTGGGGCTATCGTTTGATCTAATATGTGAGGGTAAACTCCAAAACATAGGTAAGTATGAGATAAGCATACACATACATATATAAAAAGTTCTTAAAGTTAACAGCTCCATGTCAAACTAAGCGCAAACCATCCAAAATCTTTATAAAATTGATGAACCAGGAGCTTTTGCAAACTAAAGTTGTCGGTGCTTGCATTTGATTTTGTACGTGAATACAATAGTGGAGACCATGTCTCATATGATGATCTAAGCCAAAGGTAGCATGTGTGTGATTTGTAAAGAATGTCATCATCTAGCTAGCCCTTGAGGTAGGTATATATAGTCATCTGTGACCTAGTGAGACGTGCAGAGTCTTAAGAATATTTATTTTGACTTGACATGTGGCGGGTGAATCGCCTCAGAGGAAGTCTCACAACATGGCAACGTATGCCACATGTTGATCACAAGTTCTAACTCGCTAAACCTTATTTAAGGTCTCTCGTGTATCTCATCTATCTATAAGTGAATGGGCTGAGATCATTAATGTTATGTGGATCTGGCATATAATATTTGTGACGGTCCATAGTCCTCAAACACGAGACTTGTAAGAGCAGAGTGATTAAGAAGAAATATGGTGGTCTCTAGTCCCTCAAGTATGAGGCTTGTAATAGATAAATGATTAAGGAGGTGACGTTATTTAGTGAAATTGTTAATTTCATAATGTTGGGGTTGAAATAATCACGATTGTAAGGTTATAAACAATTCAAGAGATTGAATGTAGTGCATTCAATGATTATGGTTTACGACAAAAGGGTGTTAACCAAAATATCTGATTTTGATGGTTTTTGTGTTATCACCCACTCCAAAAGTTATCATGGTGGAGATGTATCCCCGAATTTGTACATGCTCTCCTGAGAAGCCTACTAGAGAGCCCTTAAAGAGTTGTAGATGTTCTGGATTTAACTGAATTCGTTCAAAGGTGTCCCAGTAAAGGATGTCTGCAAAATTGTTATGATCAATAAGAAACCACTTTATGTTCCAATTGAACATTTGCGCGTTAATGTTCATAATCATCCTCGTTGAGTAGGATTTTGGTATGCATGAGTGTTTCTCCGCGAAACAATCGCTAGCCTCTTATTAAAGGTTACTTGCGGGATCGGCTATAGTAATCCCAGACTAATATTTTAAAGTGTTTGGATTGCAAAAAATGAGTAAAAGACAAAGACAATAAACTAAGTGAAAGACTTAAAAACAGAATAAATTGCTTAAAAGGTAAAAAGGAAATGGAAGCATTCATACATTGTTAAGCTTGAAACTTGTTTCTCTCATAAATGCGGGTACTTTGAGTGTTTGCTATTAAATAATAAGAAATGCGACCTTTTACATAAATGTAGGACTTTGCTTAAAAAGACACTCTAAGTGCATTAACCGTTGACGGTTTATTTGCCCATGTTTGGACTTTGTGGCCTCTCCATCTTCTGCTGGTTTGGAATTTCAAATAATTGTTCCCGCACAAAAGCGATCTGCTTCTTTGACTCTGGACCCATCCATCAATCTTCTTGTCGACAATTGATGTTGGTCGACCTCTTACTGTGTTTACCGCCTCTGGTGAAAATGTTCCTATTGTGACTTGCTTCTTGCCCTTGTCGAAAATTCTTTGTCAATAAATTTCCCCCAAAATACCATGTTCGACTGGGCCTTCGTCGATAAGATAACATCGGCGTTTTGGAAAACATGACATCATGAAATTTTCTGCATAATAGTTCCCTATGTCACTTTTATCACTTCCCATGATCACTCTTAGGTTTTAGGGCGCGGATTTTTGGAGAAAACCCACCAACTTTTCCTCTTCTTGGCTTCTTCGTCATCAGATGTGTGACACTTGTCAGCCATCGACGGGTATGGACTTCTTTTAAATACCATTTTTTCAAGATATTACTCTTCTTCTTTTGCTTTCATCTTTTTCTTAACCCATGCAACCCTTTAACTTCCCGCGTTTTCATCATAATTCTTCAATGGAAACCTCTTCTTCTTATACCATTTCCACCAGTGCCAACCCCATGGCATACGCCCTTCCTAACATTGCTTATATTCCCATTATTCTGCCGCCTACCACCACTGATGCTAACACCATTGATGTATGGCAATGCCAAATGCTTATTTTGTTTGCTGTTTTTGAAAAACTACATGCTTTTCATGGGCCATACCCAGGTACCAAAAACAACCCTAAGAGAGTTTAGGCATTTTTCCTTGCTATACACCTTCAAAACCCTAGCATTTTTCGACGATTTCTCGATGGACCTTAAATTCGTTGATTCTACAACTAGGCCCTTTTGTTCAACCCCTACACCTGGAAATCCAGCATATCTAGCTTGGCTTGACAGTGTCCAAGCCAAAAAGAGTCTATCTAGAAAGTGACTGGAATTTTTGACGCCATTCAACTTTTACGCAACACGCACAAAATCAACCCTTGCATGATTACTACTTCAGTTTTCTTCTGGGAGAGTTCAACTAACACTTTTCATCTCCCCTATGGCATGATTACTCTCACTCTTTTCGACGTGACCTCCATCACTGGACTATCACCCCTAGGTACCACCTTCGACCCCACTCTGTCGATGGAACACACATTTGATTTCGACAAAGATGGCCTTGCTCAATTCGTCGAAAATCATTGTTGTAGCATAGGTACGAATGTCTCTAACGAAGAGCACATTTCTTTCCTCACGCTCTGGCTTTCATACTATCTATTTTCCCTGGGTCCCTATAGGTGGCAAAAGGTTTTGTGCCTTTAGCTATTCAGCTTCATAAGGGCCGACAAATTTCTCTAGGTAGGCTCTTATTAGCCTATATTTACCATACCCTAGGAGATGCTTCCGCTAGACTAAAACATATTTCGAGGAACCCCAGGCGTCCTGCTCTATCAAGACCATTTTGGATTTTGCAACATTGGTTAAATGCCACTTTTGAGCATCGTCTGTCTTCTTCTCTTCCAGATTCTGTCGAACTAACTCTATCGACCAGATCAGTAGAAGAATTGAGGTTGTCCTTGCTTACCCCTATTGAGGCTTCGACCAGGTACGTTTTCATGAAGTATATAAACATGTTCATAGAGACCACTTATTTTCACGAAACTATGGCTCCTTTTGTGAAAAGGAAAGTCGGTCCTTCCTGGTTCACAAACCCTTTCCCTGGTATCATCCCTAAAGACACTGTCAGGTTGAATGTTGTGTGGAGAGCATTTTTATCGCCTATTTGTCTGTCTTCTCACATTTTTATGGTGTATCAACCCAATTTGGTGGCCCGACAGTTTGGCCTTAGCCAGATGCTCCCATCGTCTTTAATTACTCATATTAAACACATTGTTTGGGTTGGGCATCAACTAGACATTAATGAGTACAGAGAGTACCTATTCTATGTAAATAATTGCCCGTCTCTGAAACTTCCAATTTTCCCGTTCGAAAACTCCTTCTTTCGTGCCCAAGATTTCAACAACTGGTGGCCCCTTTATCAGCAAAAGTGCTTCTCTGATACCGCTTTTCTACAACGACTAGTTAACGTCTTCGATGCTCGAGAACAAAAACCTTTTCCTACTGTCTAGTTCCTTGAACCTGAGGAAGTTGAGGTTCAACTGTCTAAGGTACTTTTATTTCTTTTCGACCTAACTGTTATCACCATTCTATAGAGACAAAAAAAACACTATGAGTGTAAGCCATTGAATTGACTCAACTCAAAAACAATAAACAAAATCGCCACCGCACTTTTATTTTATCCAAAGGACTAGGAAAAAGAGCGAATAAAATCCTAAAAAAAGATCAGAGATCTGGGACCGAGGGTTAGTTATGCAAAGGAAATGTGTTAGGCACCCAAAGTATCTAAGGTACTCCGTAGGAACCGTTTTGAAAATTTGTATATGTGTGCTAAAAAAGAGTTATGTGTACAAAATGGATGGAGGGGGAGAAAAGAAGTATTTTTTACAATTTTTTATTTGATGGATCTTCGAATGAGTTTCAGGCCTACATACCAACAATGTGCAATGTTGAAATCAAAATCCAATGTAGTTCTGGTAAAAAAGGCTAAAATTGTGTGTTGGTTGATTTTAAGAAAAATAGTTTTGTAATGAGAAAAGCCACAAAGGTCTCAAAAAATTTGAAAGAGGTTATGTGTTTTTTAGTCTTATAAAAGTAGTCAAAGTATTGTTAAATGAATTAAAAGTTTATTAAGAAAAGATGTCTGAAAATTCATGGACCTAAGTCCAAGTTTTTTATGAAAGCAGTTTGAGTTTGAAAACAAGAATCCTTTGAAAAAGAGGGAAGATTTTGAAAATTAAAGAATATGGGAGGAGATGAAGAGGCTAACCTAAGTGCATAAAGTAAAAGGTAAGGTTAAAGAAAGATCTAACCATGTGAGAAAGCTAGTACTTGATATAAAAAGCCAATACCATATCGCATCCTTTGGATTACCATGCAAGCAATAATAACCAGACAAAAAAACAAGCTTCAGATAAATCAGTGTCTCAGATGAATTCATGTCTCGAGAAAAATGGGCAGAGTAACGGTTGTATTTAGATGAAATCTACTCTTAATCGAGTATAAATGGAATAACCTGCATACAGAAATAATAACCAGGCAAGACAGAAAAACACCAAGATCACAGAAATCTTCGAGCTGAGGTAGGGGCCCTAATCCTAAGTCCAAAGATCAAACTCCGAGCATAGGGATGGTAACCAAGTCCGATTAAAAGTTTTTGTGTTTAGGTTGAATTATTAGGTATTTTGGAAAAGGAAAATAAAGCTTGAGTGAGAAAATCCAAAATGACAAGAAAATAAAATGCTCAAGTGAGCAAGGGAAAAATGGCATAAAAATAAATGCTCAAGTGAGCAAAGAAAAAATGGCATAAAATGTAAATGCTAAAAGTAAAGTGCATAAAGAAAAGAGCGGAAAGGTAAAAGCGGAAAGTAAAAAGCGGAAAATAAAAGGACAATTAATAAAGGTTAGCCAGAGGACCATCTTGAAACTTATCAAGTATATCATTGAATTGTCAGTTGTTAGTAAGGTTAGCAAGGTGACCATCTTGAAATTTGTCAAGTATATCACCGGTTTTGGACAAGGTTAGTGAAAACTTGCCAGAAGCTTGATTAAAAAATCATAGCGACCACACGACAAGCCTCACACATGTTGAACCAAAACCAATTGGGGCTTTTATTTGAACATTAAAAACCAATTGACTATTTCTCCGATTTGGGGCAAAAAAAAAGATGGAGAAGAAGAAATAAGCTCAAAGTCAACAATGCATCAAATGAATTTATTCGGTCTAACTTCGTCAAAATCAACCAACTATCTTGGTGGATATGGCCAAGAGGCCTATCAACACCCAAGTTCTGTTGATGTTGAGGAAGTCTATGACTCCAAGTAAGCCCAAAATCAGCAAAGTAAAAAAAAAAAAAATAATAATGCAATTAAAATAACAAATAAACTGTAATTTGAAATTAGAATACTTAATTAAATTTTATTGACGAAATACATAGATAGTATTCATACATCTAAATAAAATTCTAAGAAAATTAGCTAGGGCAAACAAAGGTCAACAAGTGTTGACAAAAAATTTCAGAATTTTTTAAAGTTAGAAACTATTCTTTAAAAATAAAATAAAAGGTGAAAGAAACCAAAAATTTCCAAAAATAGCAAGATCAAAAATAAAAATAAAATAAGGTCACCAATATTTGTCAAATGACCATTGGATCCTTCAATAATTTTTTCAAAATTTTTAAATGTCAAAAAGTATTTCAAAACAATTAAAAACACTAAATAAAAGAGAAAAATCATTAAAAAATATCAAATCTGAAAATACAATTATGAAAAAATAAAAATCAGAAAGATAATATTTCAAAATATTTTTTTGATTTTTTTCATAACTTTTTAGTCAAAAATGAATTTTCTATGATTTTTTGAAGTTTAAAACATTTAAAATATAAAAATCAGAAAAATAAAATAAAAGTCAAAATAATATGGAGCATCAGATCATAGTTGAAACGCGTTAGTAAGTTAATCCACTGGATCAGTCGTGCTATACTTGATATGGACCTCCTTGGTTTTCATACCGGATTACAATTTAAAAAAATAAAACAATAAATAATGTCATGTGTTGGATCGAGTCTGACTCACAAAACTAATCAGATCCAAGGGCTCCTATTACGCGTGCACGGTAAAGCAACATCACCTGATTCAATTCAAAAAAAGTACATGGCACGCTCTCATTGGCTGAAGGCAGAACGTAGGTCGTCTTCAACCTCCAGCCATCCTCAATTCATGATTCTCAAATTGTGAAATAAATTCTCCAGACCGGTACCATTCGCTTCGTCTCTTCAAGACGATTCTAATGGTACCCTCGCGGAAAATTTATTTCACTTGTGCCATGGACAATATGGAAAAAACAGCAAAAATAACGAGCACTTATTCTTATAAATTCTCAGTTAATTATCAATGAAAATAAAAACAGTGAAGATCACAAGGATCAGGGAGATGAGGAGAATGCGATAGCACTTGATTTGAAACGATTTGGTCACGAATCCTACCTGAACGAAGTTCACTTTCAGAGCTCTGAAACTTGACTTGGATATCACGATTCAGGGAATTTCAAGGCACGATTCTTGTTTTGTTAGCTTTAGTGAAGTTCAAGGAAGAAGAATGAATGGTTAATTTTGAACTGGAATGGCTTTAAGAGTGAAAACAAAGTTACAGAAATATAAGTTTTGGAGTGAGTTTGGCAGCGATTTTCTGGCTCTCAAATCTTGAGGAAATGAGTTAGGAATGATCATCTATTTATAGGAGAGTGAATGGTGATGAAAATGAGAAGGAATTGTGGTGAAATCATGCAAACAAAGTGAATTTGTGTAGTGTGAAATGTGTGACTTGCACATGATCAAAACTCATCCAAATCGTGCGTTTCAATCCTCTAATCAAGCTTTGCAACTTTGTTAATCATGCTTAAGCCAAAAACACACATCAATTTTGTCATTAGAAACCATATAATGTAAAACAAAATCTGACTTCAAGCAAAAATTCAGTTTCACGACGCCCTCTTTGCAGACATGGTTCTCATTACTCAGGGACCTTTATGATGTCATCTTGGACTCTTTGGAAAGCTAAGGTTGCATAATTTGCAATGTGATTGGAAAGGTATCATTTGGCATCTTGAGATAAAAGTTGTGTTCCTTTGGAATCGTGAGAAATCATCTGATTTTCTACACTTAGAAAAAATTCTAAGTCTTTCACAAAAAATGACTTATAATCTTTTCAATCCAAACATGGCCTTCCATTCGAAATTTGCTTTTGGATTTCAAATATGATATGAAGTAGACCTCTCAAGGAACATTTTTCAAAAATAATCAACCAAAAATTGAGAAAGTTATGGCCTTGTGAAGTTAGTGAAAAATCATGAAATGGCCTATAATCTTTTGACTTCTTCAAGCAACTTCCAAGCACTTTCAATCTACAAAACTTGTATTGAGATAAATTTCACATCCTCAAGATTGTTGTGCAAAAATAATGACCTAAAGGTGATAAATGATGATCAAGATATGGTTTCTTGAAGTTGATTGCTCAAAAATTGAGAAATTCATCAAAGACTTGTAATCTTTTGACTTCTTAGGCAAATTTACAAGCGTTTTCTCTTCCCACCAATTGAACTAAGTTGTATTATACATCCTTAGGTTTATTATAAAAAAAATGAGCTCAAGGAAGAAAGGGATGACCAAGTTATGATCCTTTGAAGTCATACAAGATAGGTGAAGTATCAATCTAGAGAGTTTGCAATCATAAACCTCTTAAACAATCTTCTCATATATTAAACTCCTTGGATCAAAGAATATTCACATTAGAAGACCTTTTAAGAGTCAGATGGATTTTAAATCATCCACAAACACCAAGATATAGTCCTCAGAAGCCCAAAACCCTAATTTCACGATAGATGAGAGAACATAGTAGATGGCAAAGGAAATTTCAATGAGAAGCAACACTTCCAAACATTGAGAAATGGGGAGAGAAGGCATGGAAATAAACTCATGAACCTATTAACTTCTTGGATAAGAAACTTGTGCACCGTTCACCTACAACATTTAGAGTGTAAAGGATACACATATCATGATTAGCCAAGTATCATTCATCACACACATTCAAAGGTGCTTGGTGATCTCCCAAGGGATAACCCAAATACAGGAGAAAGAAAGATAGGAAAGAGACCCACTTTGTGATCTTTGTGCAATGCAATGGTATGAGATACTGGATAATCTTAGGGGGCGAAATTGGGGTACAAGAGCTCCCCTTATTTAAGTGTCTTCTATTCGGCGATAAGAAGTAAACCTTCACCTCGACGGGATAGAATATAATTAAATATAACACAAGCCCTTTTTTTGTCCCTAAGATGCCATGCGATGCTCATAATTGTGAATGCACAAGACTAAACTCCACAGGCGAGACAAGACAACCCTGTGGAAGCAAAATAATAAAACACGCTAAGAGTCAAATATTCCAAGGGAAAGAACTATTGGGTGAAGAAATTCGATCTCCTGGGAGGACAACCAACTCCACTGGGGAATGGGAACTCAACTCCTCTCTTGACCAAGATATTTCACCTAGAAAGAGTAACAAGGCAATCATTCAATCAACGAGCTAAAATTTTTCCCATTGGAGCATTCAACAGATCAACGACGAACTACCTCCCATAACGATGAGACTACCATTCATCGAAAAATCAAAACATCGACAAACTACCTCCCATAATGACAAGGCTACCATTCATTGATAAAGCAAATCTTGTTGTAAATAGTTGTAGGAATCATTCAACAATGAGCTTGTAAATAACCCAAGGGAATAAATGGATAATCGACAATGAGCTTATAAATTACCCAAAGGAATACCGCAAATAAATGTTCATCAATGAGCTTGTAACTCACCCAAAAAGACGTTCATCAATGAGCTTGTAAGTCACCCATCAGAAATAAATGGCTAATCAGCAATGAGCTTGTAAATCACCCAAAGGAATACCGCAAAGAAACGTTCATCAATGATCTTGTAAATCACCCAAAGAGACATTCATCAATGATCTTGTAAATCACCCATCGAAAATAAATGGTTAATCGACAATGAGCTTGTAAATCACCCAAAAGAATACTGCAAAGAAACGTTCATCAATGAGCTTGTAAATCACCCAAATAAACGTTCATCAATGAGCTTGTAAATCACCCATCAGAAATAAACGGCTAATCATAAATGAGCTTGTAAATCACCCATTGGAATACCGGAAGAAAAAAAACGTTCAATAGTGAGCTTGTAAATCACCCAAAGGAACTTCCAACGATGAGCTTGTAAATCACCCATCGGAGATAAACGGCTAATCAGCAATGAGCTTGTAAATCACTCAAAGGAATACTACAAATAAACGTTCAACAGTGAGCTTGTAAATCACTCAAAGGAACTTCTAACAATGAGCTTGTAAATTACCCATCGGAGATAAACGGCTAATCAACAATGAGCTTATAAATCACCCATTAGAATACCGGGAAAAAAACGTTCAACAATGAGCTTGTAAATCTCCCAAAGGAACTTCCAACAAGGAGCTTGTAAATCACCCATCAGAGACTTCAACAACAAGTCTTCAACCTGTTGGAGAGATAAGGTCAATCTACAACGAGAGATTCCTCGTAGGATTAACGAAAATAAATCAAATTGGAATTAACAGACTTGTTGAAGAAAATCAGTTGCATCAAATAAAGAGACTATCACCTGTTGTTAAGAGAAGATTGTAATAATACTGCTAGAGGATGAAAATGGACTTCCTGGGGAAATCAAGTTCACTCCTTCTGAAGAGGTAAAGTCTTTTTGTGCAAAATAAATGCACCCTCCACCTAGAAGTCACAGTCTAGAGAGACCAAAATAATAATACTGCTTGGAGATCAGAATTTAAAACATGACCATACAGGAGGAAGGTAAATTTGAATGATCATAGAGACCTGTAAAACATGACCATACTGGAAAAATAGACACACTGCATTGAAGATAATCGTGGAAGGCTGACTGGGTAAGGACAACACTCTGCCATAGCACTCCCATCATGAAAATCTTCATAAAAAAACCAACAACTGAAGGACAACGTCCTATCTCAAGGTTTAGTCAAACTTCAATCACGTAGCGTCAAATCTCAAGAACGGTAAGCAAGCTTCAAATCTTTCCAAACTCTACTGGGGATGAAAATTTCACATGTGATACCAATATGCCTCAACAGAGCAGTAATCATACACGTTTATTTGGGGAAGAAACCAAAACACTTCATGGGAATGTCCTGCTTTGTATTAACATCCCATGCTCAAAAGGGAATTGTTGTAGCGGTCCTATCAAGACCATCTTCAAACATTATCAATCTTGTTTGGGACTAGGACCGTGTTATTTTATCCCTTTGCTTCACATTCAAAGTAAATACACTTAAATTGCAAAAAAAAATCATGAGTATGTTCTATCGAATCTGTTTGTTTTGAAATATATTTTCAATAATAAAAGAATATTTTTATAAGTTGAATAATATAAGATTGCAAAGAAGTAGGATAAAAGATCAAATTTTATTGATAGGATGGTAGCCTGCCAATAGCATGACTCTATGGATGATTACAAAGTTTTGAAAAATGGTAAAAACATGGAAAAGGTGCATCGAAGAACAATGACCACTATCCTCCCTAACAACATTGAAATCATGTAGTGTAGTCTTCAGTTGAGGTATGAAGATGATCCATGCAGATTGTTGCTTCTATGATCAAGTCTTGTCTGATGTAGTTACTTGCCATAAAGGTCCCTAACTTTTCCTAGACTGCCCTTTCAGGTTTTCAGCCTATCGGGAAATTTATTTTGTTTATGTCTCTAACTTTTTTCTAGACCGCCCTTTCGGGTTTTCAGTCTACCGAGACGCTCTTTTTTGCCTAAGCCGCCCTTTCGGGTTTTCAACTTAGCGAGTTGTTC
The DNA here is from genome assembly GCA_021764765.1 of Vicia sativa. Classification (NCBI taxonomy): domain Eukaryota; kingdom Viridiplantae; phylum Streptophyta; class Magnoliopsida; order Fabales; family Fabaceae; genus Vicia; species Vicia sativa. The sequence continues at coordinate 69,948,387 of CM038796.1, read as the reverse complement.
TTTTATTTATTTAGGCAAAGTATTTCTTGACTACACCAACATTCAAAGGATGTGGGAACTCCTCGCCATCCATAGTTTCAAGAATTAATGCACCGCCAGAGAAGGCTTTCTTGACAACATATGGGCATTCATAATTGGGAGTTCACTTGCCCCTTGAATCAGAGCTTAAAGATATGATCTTTCTGAGCACGAGGTCGCCTTCTATGAATACACGAGGTTTGACCTTCTTATCAAAAGCTTTCTTCATTCTTTTCTGGTATAGCTGACCATGACATAAAACGGTCATTCTCTTCTCTTCAATCAAATTTAATTGGTCAAACTGATTCTGAACCCATTCAGCGTCTGACAACTCAGCTTCCATAATCACACGCAAAGACGGAATCTCAACCTTAATGGGGAGCATTGCTTCCATGACATAAACAAGAGAGAAAGGAGTTTCTCATGTCGAAGTACAAACTGAAGTATGATACCCATGCAACGCAAAAGGTAGCATCTCGTGCCAATCCTTGTAGGTAACAACCATCTTCTGAATAATCTTATTGATGTTCTTGTTTGCAGCTTCAACTGCCCCATTCATCTTGGGCCTATAGGGAGAATATTTGCAATGAACAATCTTGAATTCTTCACAAAGTTCCACCATCATCTTATTATTCAAATTCGAACCATGGTCAGTGAGGATCCTGCTCGGCACATCATACCGGCAAATGAAATTATTCTTAATAAACCGAACCACCACTTGCTTGGTAACATTGGCGTAAGAAACCACTTCGACCCATTTGGTGAAGTAATTAATTGCTACCAAGATGAAACGATGTCCATTAGAAGCCTTGGGTTCAATCATCCTGATCATGTATGTTGACAGAAGTGCAGATGTTTTAGGAAGTCAGATTGTTTGTTATTTGTATGCTTCGATTAAGGAAGCTTGAGAAACGCCTTCAATAATTTGTTTGGAGATTTAATGTCCTGTTTTCATGGAGAAAAGATAGGAGGCGTTGAAGACTTGTGAGTAAAGCAACCCTAGTTGTTGTTACTCTATTTAAAGGCTGCAAACCCTATTCTGCAATTTTCCCGTTCCAGATTTAGAGATTTTAGTTTTTAATTGTTGGTTGTTCATTACGTTGGTTGTTAATTGTCTATTGTGAGCCTCTCGAGTATTTCTAATGTTATGTGGATATGGAATACAATACTTATGGCGGTGCACAGTCCTCAAGCATGAGACTTGTAAAAGCAAAGTGATTAAGAAGGAACACGATGGTTTGTAGCCCCTAAGTATGAGGCTCGTAATGGATAAGTGATTGAGGAGGTGACCTTATTTAGTGAAATTGTGACATTCATAATTTTGAGGTTGAAATAATCACAATTGTAAGGTTAGAAAAAATTCAAGAGATTGAATGTAGCGCATTCAATAATTATGGTTTATGTCAAAAGGGTGTTTACCAAAATATCTAATTTTGATGGTTTTTGTGTTATCACCCACTCTAAAAGTTGTCATGGTGGAGATGTATCTCTGATCATGGGCATGCTCGCCTGAGAAGCCTACTAGAGAGCCCTTACAAATTTATAGATGTTTAGGATCTAACTGCATTTGTTAAAAAGCGTCCCTATAAAGGATGCCAGCGGAATTATTATGGTCGATAAGAACTCGCTTTATGTTCTAGTTGAACATTTGCGCGTTAATGTTCATAATCATCCTCGTTGAGTAAGATTTTAATATGCGTGAGAAAGTGACCTCAGGAGCAGAAGATGATCGGATTTTGAGGGTAATTCAATTATGTGCATCACCTAGCATTATGCCCTCATCATTACATCCTCTTATTAGTATGTAGGTGTTTACTGTGGAAAATGATAAACAGCTGTTGGTCCTCCCAAAGTCCTAAAACTAAGGGTTACTCGCAAGATCGACCAGTTGATCTTAAGATATGTGCTAAGGTTTTTTAAGATTATACTACTTCTGTCAAAATCCTTATCTAAGAAACAATTTTCTAAGACTAAGGGAACAAGTATAATGTCTTTCCACACTATGATTAGACTCGACTGACTGGTGACTCGTGACCGACAGAGAGAGCCTAAACTGAATAATTTACAATTTGATTGCTCACAATATGATTTTTACCAACTATGGTGACTCGTGACCGACAGAAGGCTGTGAACCCCAAACTTGTTCTAAATGAAGTAAGTGTCGACTGACTCTTTTGTTAACTCGAAACTTGTAACGAAAAGAGAATCAACATAAACGATAATGCAAAGATATTGCTGAAACGTAAATAAAATGCAAGTAAAGTTTTCAAAAGAAATGATTGAAATATAAAGGTTTTGCATTGAAATAAAAGTGGTGATTCACGTACATCAAGCACTCTTCAACTCTTTGCTTCCTGACGCTCTGAATGAACAGACTTTTTGCAAGTGATTTGAGTATGCAAGTGAACACCCCAGAAATTACATTGAAACTACTTATTTATAGTATTTACAAAGTAACTGCCCTAAAGAAATCGACGGGTGGAATTTGAACTCTAAGGTAACCGCTTCACCAGATGTTGCCACCTATTTGGAACTTAAATGAGTTATGCGCTACTGGTAACTGCTTAGAGACGTTAAATTTTGAATCTTCCCGCCTTTGATAAACTCAACCGCTCCTTGCTTAATTCGACATGATAAGAAATAATAGCAGAATTCTTCTAAGTTTCGAATCCTTTATGGTCGACACGACCAAATTTGACCACTTTCTTTGCTTTATAACCCTTGGTCGATTCGACCATTTTCCTCACATTTTAACATACTTTCCTTATGGTCGATTCCATTGTAACTTGATATTTTCTTCAATCATTGATTCCTCTAATTTTACAAAACCAACTTTTAAACACTTTGCTCTCAATTTCCAAAAGGCCCTTATTTCAGGAAACTACCTTTAACTTTATGAGAGCACCCTCATTTAATACACGTTCTTGAATACCTTGAGATTTTTCAAGGTAACAAAATGCCCCCTAGAGATTCCATTTTAGAATTTCGATAGATATGAGATACTGGCATCTTTTAAGTGTCGGTCTCAATATTCGACTTAGTCGTCCCCACTACCTCTAAAGTGGATGTTACTATTCTGTCTTTTCCGTGACGTCATGTAATCATGGAAAAGTATCACACTTTTAACTTCGAGATGGGTGATCATTTATTGTCCATCATCATTACGCTTTTAGTGGAAAACATGGCCCACCACTCCGCTTTAATCTCGCAGCACGTGTCCTTCGACTTGACACGATTCTAACCTAGGAAATCACAAATATTTTCTCATTATTTCCTCCTTTCTTCAAAGAGGCTATAAATACCCCACTCTCTCATTTTATCTCTTTTCCCTTTGCTTTCTTCAATCTTTTTGCTTCAGAGAAAAACCCAAAAATTCGAATTCACCATCCCTGTTCATCTTCTTCGAACCTTCTTCAATGGCAAACACTGATAACATAACTACTTCTCCAGCCATGGTGCTTCAGCTACACCTAGTCGACGGTAAACCCTACGCACCAGAACCTCCGTTCACTGATGAGAAAGCAAGAATCTGGAAATCTCAGGTACTTATTCCTTTCAATATATTGATAGAAACTTCAGGACTGCTCCTCCACTGAATTTCCCTAAGTTTAGTGCCTGGATGGCATGTTTAGAAACTAAAAAAATAGACCAATGGAAGAAAATGGACATTTACACGTTGATGTAACTCTCTCGATGTGGCCAACCCTATTCTAGCAGCATGCTATTGGCTGCTTTACATTTTTTGGAGGGGTCAACTATAACACCCCAAATTTACCCAAGGTTTTATATGCAAAATCAGAGTAATTTAAAATTTCATAAATTAAATACTGAGGCGCACATCATCAAACCAAATCACTTTAAACAGTTTGCTTTAAAGTATAAATCTCAGATACATAGCATCATCGGAAATCATAAATTGATTCGTAAAAATCAAAACATTTTCTTTATTAAACTTCCTCCTCAAATCATGTTTTCATAAAGTATGATTCTATTTACAAAAGAACAACAACAAGACAACATAAATATTCCCCCCGAGTGCTACGTATCAGAGCGACACCGACTCGACTAACAGCAGCTATAAACTTCGTCTTCATAACCTGCACGTTACCAATATAAAGGTAACGGCGAAACAAGTAAAGGGTGAGATACTCCAAAACATATGATTAAAGGCATGATAATATATATATATATATATATATAGATTTTTGGAATCATAAGGGATATAAGTTAATAAGTGCATTCCAACACGTATCCAAACCTCACTTACTTTGATCGTTATTCTAATGTGTATAATCTACACTATAGCCTCATCGGCATAAATCATTACAACAACACATAAACTTCCATCACCACGAAATCATCACAAGTTATTACATCACTAATCAACACGGCAATTATAAGCAACAACATCAAACAATAACATTAAACCATACTAATAACTTAATCAACATAAATAATATCATCACCAATTGGCTAAAGCCCATCATCGCTTTTGGCATAAAAGCCCGTCGTCACAAACATCATCACATCATATTTGCATTAAGCATTTCATCAAGTTAAATCATCGCAAAACTCATCATTTATATTCATCGCATAGTTATCATGAAATTATCAAATTATATTCATTTCATGTTCATCATAAGGATCATCACCAAACAAAACATCATATATCATCGCAATTCAATATCATCCATCAATTAACAAAAACTCAACGCCAAACAACTCAAACATAAACATAACCGACTCCATGAGACACGACTATGTTATGCATGTGGTACCCGTCGCTTTGTCCATAATTAGGAACACTTGGCATAAAAGCTTCGTCGCTTGGCATAAAAGCCTCGTCGCTTGGCATAAAAGCCCATCATCGCCAATGCAATTTATGTGACTTAACAATAAACAACACAACACAAAACATCATCATCGCTTATCAAAATTGGCATAAACGCCCACATCGACATAATTTATCCACATCAAGAATAAATATATCATCGCATCATATTTGCATTATGCAAAACATCACTAATAATTCATCATCGTCAAAATCATGCATTCACAAATCGGAAGCATTAAATAACAACATCAATATAATCATCACATCATCATGTACAAAGACATATATTATTGCATCGCAAATCATCAAGTATTTATTATTAAATACACCGTCGCAACATCATTATCAATTAATCCACCAATTCCCAAAAAAAACGGAAAAATAGTCAAACACCTATAATCGTCGCGAAAACCATTTTTAATTGCCGGCATTAAGTATAAACATCACTATCGAAATTGGATAGTTCGTATATGTCTTAAATTGACTAAAACACCATCCGGTTCAATTTACCGTAAATTCGCCTATTTCGGGTCGCTTCATAAAACTCACAATTTTCGAAAAACTAACCTCACCACTACGTTCTACACGTCGAACTTAGCTAGCACGTCAATTTCCGTTGAATTCGGAGCAACTTGCTTCGTCGTCGAATTTACCGAAATCGGAAAATCGGAACATAATCGGGTTCCAAATTTAATCGGCTAACTTATGCCCTAGTTATATTTTATTAATACTAACTAGTAGTGTATGGAATTGGGGGAAAGAACAGAAACAGAAGGAAATTATGCAGAAGTAGAAATTCTGCAGAACAACAGAAAATGCAAGAATACAGAAAACTGGGAAAACAGCAAAATTTGCTTCGTCCCCTAACCAAGACCGAGACGCACGTCCCTTAAATATAACAAGGGAAGGATGTGGGGGCCTCATAGTGGGGGACAGCCTCCTCACTCCCTGAGGTGGGCGCCTCCCCCTCCCCTCACGCCATCCTCATCATCTTCTTCCCTGCATGCTATTTTTCTGGTTTTCATTTTCAACAGTTACAGTTTTTCTTTTGTTTTTCATTTCCATATTATATTTTCATTATGCCATACTACTAATAACAACACCTATAATCTCTACCCCAAAATCAACTTTTCTAAATATTTCAACAATCACTCAACAAAACCCTATAAACCAACTATCAATTTTACCCCCAAATCCAAAATATAATCATCAAAACCCTAACTATATGGATAGAGAAATCAAATCCCTTACCATGGAAGCTTGGATGATTCTTGATGATCCTACAACCCAACCTCAAGCTCTTTCTCAAGATCTTCCTCTTCTTCTCCTCTTGTTCTTCTTTGTTGCACCCCAAAATTTGCCCTCCCGATTCTATTTTGTATTGGTTTTTGTTTTACATTCATATGCATTATCATAACATTCACAATCATGCATTGCATTGAGCTAATAGGACATGAGATTATAATTTTCGCGTGAAGGCAATTTATCGTACCCTTCATTATTTCTAAACGCCATTATATCTTGAATGAGTACATTGGCCTAGTGGGTAGTATAATGAGTGTACGGAGTTACATATGTGAGAGGTCTTGAGTTCGAATCCTACTTTCTCTATTTTTTGCCTTTTTCACTCTTTTTTTTATTCTTCCCTTAATTACTAACTTTATTTGCATTATTATTAAATCACAAAAAAATATAAAAATGTATTTTCTTTATTTTTAAAATGAATTTTCGTTTTGTTCATTTAGGATTTTTTTATAAAAATATTAATTTTTCTTTTTTATTTTGTTATTAAAAAAAATAATTAAAAATCATAAAAAATATATATATAAAAGGATTTTAAAAGATTTATGTTCAACTTTTTAGAATATTGAAGTTTTTATGATAGTTTTTATTTTAGGAAAAAAATCAATTTAATTGAGTGAATATATCAAGAATTAATATCAAATAAAAGTTGATTTAAATTATTGATTATATTAATTAATTCTCTTGATTATTACCATTTGTGTTAACATAATTTTTTCTATATAAAGAGGTCAATTTCATTCCCAAAACACCAACACTACACCAAAACCACACACGTACATTTTCACACTTTGAAAAAAAATCATTATCACACTAACTCTCCTCTCTCACTATAATTTTATTAGAAAAAGTTTTATTCTCTTAAATTTTTCCACTCATACATAAACCACATATTTCTCTAAACTTATTTCTCACATCTCTTCACCCGCAATAATTCATATTACACAACAACCAAACATAATATTTACACTATTTTAAACAACCATTTCCATAATCTTTTTTTTTTAATCAAACAATCATGTCCACCACCATCTTAAACTCCCTGCAAATTTATATATTAAGTAACTACTTACATTTTCTTAATTACCTTCTTATATAATTTTTTGTTTTTATTTTTATTATGTTGATGTTAATTTATGAATATTTCTAACTTTGAGAGTTGTAAATGACTTGTAGTTAAAGTGTATTAAGGAGTTATAATATATTGTTGCAAAGAATTATAATATTATTCTCACAGATATGATCTAGTTCGATACTTTTTCAATCATTGATGATTAGATCTCTACGTCTCAGCGCTTGCACCCGTATCCACGTTTGCTTCTGTGCCTCGCTGCAATTGCCACCGGTCAACCTTGTTCCATGGGTTCTCATGTTTCCACTCTCTCTAGATTTTTTTCTCTCTCTGCGTTGTTTCATTTGTTTTTAATTTGAGTATTTTCTCTTGATCTACTTTTAACATATATTTTGGTTTAAAAGATGCATGTGTATTATTTTATTATAAAAGTGAAACATATTTGTTTGTTGGTGTGCAGTAATATTATATAATGGGAATATAAAAAACCAATATACTCAGCCTCATGTATGATAATTAATTTTGGGAACTATTAGTATAACAAAGAGGAAAATGGAGTACTATGCGTGTGCCAGTTTATTCATCTAGGTTTTATTATTTTTTAAGTTTTTACTATTAACTAGATTAATTTAAAGATTTTAATTTGTAGCTTTGGGCCACTTTTCACTAACCAACATCCACCTTTTTCTAATAGTTCTAGTGTAGTTATCTTTTTAGTTATTTCTTTTTTTAATTAATTATAATTTAAAATTTAATTATTCTAATTTATTTACTTAGTTCTTTTTTATTCATTGTCAAAAACATAACAATAATTAATTAATTTTTAACTAATTTGTTTCATGTAAGTGATTTAGCTTTTAGTAAAATAATAACACACAAAAAATGCATGTTCCCTTAGTTCAAGTTAAATTAGCTAACCAATCAAACCTAACATTTTCCTACTAATTTAATTCAAATACGATATTATTTATTAAAAAAAAGGATTTTGTATTTGTTTTCAAAATTAACCGCGAACTATGTCTACGACTATGCAATTTTTGAACTCAGACAAGTTTCAAGGATAACTCGAAAGCATTTACATAATCCTATAAAAAAAACTAACCAAACAAATGTGAACTACGTAGACTCTGATTTCATCTTTTGGTGAATACATAGGCATAAGGCGCGATGCTTTAACGAGTCACTAACTACTAACCGTGACCAAATATCTCCCCGTTGTGTATAATAATTTAGGAAATAGAGTAAGAAACCTTAGACAAACACACCTTAACCCTAAAATTAGAGAAGGTTCCCCTTGAGTACAAGGGAAGTGAGGGGTGCTAACACCTTCCCCTCGCTTAACCGACTCCCGAACCCTTAACTTGGTCCCGATGACCGCCGTATCCATATTTTTAGGGTTTTACTATAGTTTCCCCGTCCTTATGATAAATAAACAATAGTGGCGACTTCATTGAATTTTTTCCCGCCGCGACATTCTTCTCCCAAACCCCTTCTATTTCCTCTCAAGTTTCTATCTTGGTTTTGTGTTCACAATGGAAGGAAAAGGAAAAGAAAAATGGTTTTTATAACTTGTTTTTTTACTAGCTTCCAAGTTCTCATGTTTGGTTTTTGTATTATGAATGGAAGGAAAATGAGGAGAAATGGTTCTTATAATGGTATTCTCCTTACTAGTAAGTCAAGGGTGCAAAACCCAATTCTAACAAAATGCTCCCCACACTCCTATCTAATTATAAATTAACACACTAATAATATCTAATAATATTATTAATTCAATCAATCAAAATAATTTTGGGGAATTAAATATCGGATTCGAATAATGTTTTACCGGACCGAACGGAACGTCGCCAAATATATTAATAGATATATTGATTAATATAAATGTTCTCGTCGCAAGGTAAATATCAATCGGTAATTCGAAAATATTAATATAATATAATATTAAATAAAACGGGTGTTACATCAACAAACATATTTCACACCAAGTGTGGTATGATCACGCCTACATTGCTTGACGTTACCACCATTACGGTGTTCAAACCAAATGGCATAGTTTTCAACCACATGGATGCTGACCCTCTACCCATAAGATTTGATGTTGGCGAAAGCAGAAGCCCAACATACAAAAATTTTACGGACCACCATCAACAAGAATTTGGCCCCACCACCAACGAAGAACACGTAGCATTTTTGACTCTCTGGATCTCACGTTTTATTTTTTTCTCTAGGTCAATGCAGGTGGCCAAGCAGTTTTCTTATCTTGCCACTCAATTGCACAATGGTGAGAATATTGCTTTGGGCCAACTGATTTTGGCCTCCTTATATGCCTCTTTAACTGAAGTCTCTAACCAAATCAATAATTTTGACCCCACTAGTCCAAAAAGAAAAATTGTTTTGGTACATGGTCCTTTTTGGCTTCTACAGTTATGGCTAAACGCCACTTTCTCTGAAGACATTAAACCTTTCAGAAGCATAAAGATAACGTGCCCCCAAAACCAAATGCATGTTGTTTGGCAGCGTCTTCTTCCACTAACCCCCATCAATAAAACTTCTCTTAAGGTCTTCAAACTGTTGTTCAATATTATGTTGACAAGAGTCGAATTTACACATTCCATGGCTCCATTCTCTGATGGAAAAAGTGGCCCATAGTGGCTTACTAAATTGTTTCTACTTGTGGAAGATGAAGACAAGAAGATATCCCTAATCTGCTGAAGACGCTTCCTAACTCCTCAATTTTTATCTTCTGTGATTGTCGGCTTAAATCCAAGTTTGGTTGCCTACTGTCATACCCCAAAATTTTCCCTCCATCTACTCAAGAGGTTTCATACATCTATACTCAAGGATTCCTCAAGAGTTGATCAGACAAACTCTCTCCTAGACAATCAACCCAAACTAGGGTTTGGTATCTCTCAGGGCAAGATGGACTTCCAATATCTCCAATGGTCTTCATGCCTCCACATATGTTTCAAAGATTCTCCATGTCAAGTTTCAAGCTTCACAAGTCAAGTTTCCTCAGACAATTGCTCAGATGGTTGAAAATCAACAGATTGGACAAAAGTCAATTGTGGTCAACATACAGTCAAACTTCATAATTTTTGGTCAACATCCTCATTTTGAAGTTATATTCATCATTTGATCAAGGGTTGATCATGATTCATCAAGAAAACTCAAGATTTGCTCAAAAGTCAAACTTTCTAAATTAGGGTTTCTAGGTGAAAAGTCAACTGAACTTTGACTGATCATAACTTTCTCATACTTTCTTAGAAATTTTTCCACCACCTCTTGTTTTGAAGGAAATTCAATTCTCTACAACTTCATGTCTCACAAGAATGTCCAAAAAATGCTTCAATTGAGAGGTATGGCTCAAAACATTACAGATCATTTTCAAAGTCAACAAAAAGTCAACTTTTTGTTTTGAAGATATATTAAGCATGGTAACTCCAATTGAGATGAGACCAAAACGGTTGGTTAGAGGACTCTTATAGCTTTCTAAAAAGTCCAAGAACACTCAAAAATGTGGAAAATTGAGCAAGATACACCATTCACAAGTTGGGCAATTTTGAAAGAATGCACAAAGAGAGATACTTCTAAAAATCAATTTTTTTGCAAATGGGCTTGCTTTTTCTTCATCCAAACTTATTCCTCATACAATTAGGAATATCCAAGCCCAATGCCATGAATTTTTGATTTATTTTTCTATTTAATTTGGAATTTATTCATTTAAATACAAATTAAATTTTAAAATAAATTATAAAATCAAAATTAATTGCAAAGATTGATTTTATTCCTTCCTTGGGACTCAAGTAACTTACAAATGCCAGCAATTTTCGAAAATTGATCAATATGGCAAGATTGGATTGAGAATTAATCAAATTTTGAAAATTTGATTTTATACAAAAAATCAAATTTGATTTTCATTGAATGGTGATTGATTCTTGCCAATAATGATCCCAAATCCATCCAGTACTTATACCTGATGCATACCACATGAAAGAGAACGAAAAATTGCCTTAGAAACCCTATTCCAAAGCTCAAAAAACCGTGACATTCAAGCTATTGGTAATCCTAGTTCCAGCCGTTCTCAATTAATTTTGAGGATTCCATTGCATTCCTTGAGGTCTTTAGAGTCGATCCGACTTTACATCATTCAAAACCATCCAGAATCGTGAAATTCGAAATCGGTTTGTTCTTGAAAAATCCAAAATCGTATTCTGATTTTTATGCATATTTGACATGATTCGTGTTTGTTTTTGTGTTTAGTAATGAATTTGCAAGCTTTCTGGGCACTCCAATTGAATTTCCATGGCCGGGAATGCATAACACCATTGTTAGGTTTTCTGGTCTCGAATTAGGGTTTCCTCAAACAGGAAAAATTGGACTATAAGGCCTACACCATTGCATTCGGAATGATCTGAGGAATCGAACCATGGTCTTAGATGTTATTTATATTATGTATGCTGCATTTTTGATTTTGCCAGGGACCTTAGCGTCGAACAATAGCCGACGCTAGCTTCAAATATTTGAATCGGGGACGATGAAGCTTCGCGCGCGGTCTGGAGCATCAGGGAGCGACACTTGTCTTTCTTCCACTCGATCCGGTTTCCAAACAGTGAAGCGCTTTGGTTCAGTTGGCAAGACGTGTGGCTTGTGAAGGCAAGGTCCTGGGTTCGATTCTCCCCAGGACCATTTGGTTTTTCTCCTTTTCACAAACTTTTCCATTTTTCTATTATATTTTAATACTTTGCATTATATTTTAATTAATTTCCACATTTTATTTATGCATTAAAAAATTATCAAAAATATTTATTCTTTTTACATTTGTTTTCTAAAAATCTTTATTTAATTTAATAAATTAAAAAACATATTTTTGCATGCATATTTATTTTTATTCATAATTTTGCATTTAAATCACATTTAATTAGTTTTTAATTATTAAATTGCATCCAAAAAATCCCAAAAATTTATTTTAGCATATTTATATTATTTCCAGCATGTAATAATTTTCTCATATAAAAATTTGCATTTTTCTAACATTTTTTCTCTTGTTCGATTCATATCGTATTTTCCGATTTCTCATTCCTTTACAGTTGATCCGATTCAGACGATTCTTTCTTTATCATTTTATTTTTCAATAATGTAACTGTTCATGGGATGTAATAGTTTAAATTAGGTTTTTATTTTCCGCAAGTTTAAATTATGTATCTGCCCCAAAGCCTTGTAATAGCGTAGGATTTACCTTTCCGCATCTTTACATTCCGCATTTTAATTTCCGCACTCTATCAATTGCTAGTAACTAGGCGTGTATGGCAAGATAATAATGAACTTAGCCCACTAATTTTCAAGATAAAATATCTGAAATCAACACACTTCTTTCACACACGCACCCCTTAGGGTAATTCTCTCTCGTTGCCTTTGCGAATTCAAAATGGTCATGTCCCTCGAACGTAGAGGTATCCTAGCACCGTTGCCTTCCAAACAAATCATCATAGTCCCTTCGATACAAAGATCATAGACCCACGATGTCGCCTCCGAATACATGATCTTGACCCTCGATTGTCGCCTACGAAAAATGATGATAGTCCCTTCGAACGTGCTAGGATACTTCCTACAAGTTGCTTTCTATGACCATCTGATGTCCCTTCGAATGTCCCGCTTACATCCAACTAATGGAGCTACCTACTAACTAATGGTACGGCTAGCGCTATTCTAAAGGAACGTAGAAGTACAAAAACAACCAATTCTGAGTGGATAAATAAGTCTTTTAGTTGCTTGCGCTAAACCAACTGCTTTTCACACCACACACTCTTTTTCAAAGTTCAATTTCTTTCCAAAAACGAAACATTTCCGAACACTTTGTATACACTCCTACATGAGTCATTACAAAGTCAAAGCGAAATGCCTATTCAAAACATTTTTGTCAAACACACAGAAAGCAATTTTAAAAGGTGATCTAGAGCAACTAAGAGCCCGTAGATAACTACGGATGGAAAGGGGTGCTAATACCTTCCTTTTCATAACCATTCTCCGAACTCGTAATCTAACGAAGGTCTTTTTTGTACCTTCCCTTAATTGGATAAAAATAAAAGTCGGTGGCGACTCTTGCTATCCGCACATCTGCGATACAAAATTCCTACAAAGTCGTTCACCGTGTTCTGAAGGCGACTCTGGGAGTCAATCCTAAAGAGAGAATACCTTAGGGATTTCTAGATAACTTTACCGCTTTTGTTTGACTGTATGCTTTATCTTCAAGGGTTGCTTGGGCATTGTATTGTTGGGATCCTACACCGGATCCGGTTTCCTTTTAGGTAAGTAGCATTAGATCATCGCGACCGCTAGGCGATAACTAAACGGTCAACATGATGGCTACGTTAGCGTGACACTTTGGTTGTCCCGATACTCTTCATTCCCAAGTTGAAGATAGTATTTGGCTTCTGCGTGTCATCAAGCGCTAACTAAACTTTTAGAACCTTAATTGACCCATCTTGGCCATTAGAAGGTAGTGAGATGGCTTTGGTGTAGACCGAGGTTGGTTGATACCGATGCTACGCTCATTGAGATCGACTTTTGGGACATTTTCGATCGACCACTTGGCGTCATTGAAATAAGCGCCTGAGAAAGATCAATGATGTGAGATTCCTAGAACCCGGTTACTATTATAGGACAGGATGAACCAACTCAAACTTTTGGTGGGGTAATCACCTATACCTCATGCAAGCCTTAACCCTAGGCTCATTGTGTGGATTGTTTGTGTGTGCTAAACATGACATCATGACATCATTCGCATTGCATATCATTTCTAACTATTTCAAGGACCTAGGGATTTATCTTTGCTCTGTTTTGTAGGGAATTATGGCTTCTAGAAAGACTATCCGAATCAACTTCATGGGTATCCCTTCTCAGCTCAAAGATTTGGTTTCAGAAATTCCCCACCATGCCCAGTTCACCAAAAGGCATGGTTATCTACTTGATTTGGTTATCTCCGGTTTTGAAGAAGATATGATGCATGTCCTATTCCAGTTCTTCGACCAGAAACACCATTGCTTTACATTCCCAGATTATCAGTTGGTTCCTACCTTAGAAGAGTTCTCTAAGCTACTCGGGATACCTACTCTTGACCAAATGCCATTCACCGGTCTAGAAAAGGTTCCTAGGTACGAAGACATTGCATCTGCCTTACATCTTAAGCGCTCAGACATTGAAGCCAATTGGGAAACTAGAAGTGGAGTTAAGGGTTTACTTTCCAAGTTCTTAGTCAAGAAAGCCCGAGAATTCCTCAAAGTTATGAGTTTCCATGCATTTGAGAACATTGTGGCCTTGCTAATTTATGGTTTGGTTCTATTTCCTAACTCGGATCAATTCATAGATGTCAACGCCATCAAGTTATTCCTTACCCGCAATCCAGTGCCTACCTTACTTGGAGACATCCTACATTCTCTCCACACTCGTACTACTAAGAAACAAGGAACTCTCATGTGTTGTATACCGTTACTTTCAAGGTGGTTTATTTCGCACCTTCCTCCATCAGTTTTAAAGAATGAACAAAGGTTGAGATGGTCTCAAATATTGATGTCACTCTCTCATTCAGATATCCGTTGGAGTCTTTTCTCTCAAAAGGACTTCACCTTCATCGAGCGTTGTGGAGAATTCCCTAATGTACCGTTACTTGGTATAAGGGGAGGTATTACTTACAACCCTTCTTTAGCTCTACGTCAGTTTGGTTTTGCCCGAAGAGATGGTCCACATGATATGCTTCTCCAAGATGTTGTGTTCGACTACAATCACGATCTCCAGAATTACCGACGAAGGTTTATACACGCTTGGGGCATGGTAAAGAAGACTGATACCAAGACTTTGGGGCACCAGAACTCCATTCCTTGGGAACCTTACCTCAAATGGGTGCGAGCTCGAGCTCAAAACCTCATGATGCCATTCACGCCTGTTCTACCAGTAATTATGGAACCTGTTGCTATAGGTGACGTACCCTATACTGTTCTCCATCCTGATATGCCTACTGATTTTGAAGACTTGAAGAGATCCTAGATTCAGCTCAAGAAAGAGAGGGATACCTTTGAGGCTCAGTGTTACGCAAGTGAGAAGAAAGTGCTAGAGTTGACTAAGCTACTTCACGAGGAGCGAAACATCAACGCTTACATCGGCACCAAGAGGAAGCGACCATGGGAGACTTAGAGCTTTAGGATTTATATGTTTTTCTTTTATTTGTTTTGAACTATCTCTTGTACTTAAAAAGAAAAAGAATAATGAAAAGAGTACTAATAAATGTTTATTCATTGCTTGTTTAACAAATTTAAATCTCTAAGGTCCTTGAAAACATTGCATTGCATTCGCATAAACATTGCATATCATAGCATAACATTGCATCACAGGTACATTCGAGATTGGTTTTCTCATTTGCTCGTTATTTATTTTAGCAGAAATGGCTCTTGAACAGTCTGTCAAAGATCTCCAAGCTCAGAATGCTCAGTTTCAGCAGATGTTTACCAGCTTGGTCCAAGGCCAAGAAGATCTGAAGAAGCTCATCAACAGAAAGAAGAAGGTTGTTGGTCTCTTCAACATGGGCAGACGCTACAAAGGTGGTCCTAAGAGAGTCAGTCGGATAGAGCTTTCAGAAGGAAGTGTCAAGAAGGAGGATGAACAAAGTAACAAGGGTGATGGTGAAGGCAGTCAGCCTGAGCTTGAGAAAAACTATGATAATGGCCAATACTCTGATGAGGATGACAAGTACAAGCAACTTGAAGACCGTCTGAATGCTGTGGAAAACATGAAGATGTCCGGGCTGAATTTTGATGATCTGAGTCTCGTTCCTGGTGTTGTGATTCCTCCCAAGTTCAAAGTTCCAACTTTTGCCAAGTATGATGGCATGTCTTGCCCAAAGCTGCATTTGAAGTCCTATGTCCAGAAGATCAATCCCGATCGATGAAAATTGTGGATGCACTATTTTCAAGAGAGTTTGTCCGGAACTCAATTGGAGTGGTATTATCAGTTAGAGAATGACCGTATCCATACTTGGAGTGACTTGGCTGATGCTTTCTACAGACAGTATGAGTACAATGCTGAATTGACACCCACTCGCATGCAACTACAAAGCATGTCTATGGGTCGTGATGAGAAGTTCAAGGAGTATGCTCAAAAGTGGAGAGATTTAGAAGGCAGGGTTCAGCCACCCTTATCCAATAGGGAGTTGGCTGATATGTTTATGGGAACACTGACAGGCCCATTCTTCAATCATCTGATTGGAAATTCTTCAGCCGGATTCACCGAAATGATATTGACAAAGCGAGCGATTGAGGTCGGTATCAAGAGTGGGAAGATTCAGGTAGAGACATCTTCAAACGCTGCGAAGAGATCTTTTGGTGGTAAGAAAGAAGCCAATACTGTGTATGGTCAGAAAAGCCGAGCTAAGACCGACCGTGCTCAATCTGTGGGGGCCGTTGTGATCTCCAATCCTACATCAAGACAACCTCACGAGACAACGTAACGTAACGCCCACGAAGATAGTTTACGAAGATCAACATGCCTTTGTCGCAAGCCTTGCAACACATGTTGAAAGCAGAGCTGATTGCTTTGAGGGATCCTCCTCAGAATGTCAACACTTCCTCTCCGAAGTACAATCCAAATGCTAAGTGTGCTTACCACTCCAATAGCCCAGGACATAGTACTGATGATTGTTGGGCTCTGAAGAACAAGATTCAAGATATGATTGAAGCTAAGCAGATTGAATTTGATCCTCCTGTTAAGACTCCGAATGTGATCAACGCGCCTATGCCTAACCATGACAAGGGTTCCAATGCTGTTGGTGACGATACTTATGTTTTCAACATAGATGACTTGACCATTCCTCTGATGACTGTTAAGAAGAATTTGTTGCAAGCCGGTGTCAATCCAGGATGCCCAGAGAATTGTCGTTGGTGCCCATCTGCACCTGATGGTTGTGCTTGGTTGAGAAGACGTGTTCAGTGCATGATGAATAACCGTGAGATACTATTTCTGAAACCACCTGTGCAGAAGTTGTGTGAAGAAATGTCTAAGTTGAAGATTGACAATGCGAATGAAACAGTACCATCTGTATGGGATACCTTGGGGCAGCCAAGTGGAAAGTATGATTACATGGTGAAGTACATTGTCCCTGATAGTTACAAAATTCCTATTGAAGATGTTAAGGCGACCGGATGGGGTGACGATTTCCCGAAGACTATGCCGATGTTAACACATAAGGGTTTCCTCTCGATCCCGTGCCCGTGGCACCTCTCATCATCACTTCTCCAAGGCCGGTTCCGTATTCCTCGATAAAGCTATCCCTTGGAATTATGGATCTGAGGTTTACTATCATGGTGTCAAGCAAGACCCTCTGACCATTGAGGATCTTTCAGTCCAAGCTACCATTCCTGACATTGACAACATCACCGGATCTAGTAAGGTGACCGAAGGAAGAGTATTCTCTAGATATCTCTCCTCCAAAGACACCGACTCCACTCGCATTCAACTATTCAACCCATTCCCAAGCTAGAGGAAAGAACCAGTGACTCATCCTGCTCAACCGGAAGTACCAAAGGAAGTTACTGAAGATACCTCCAAACAAGAAATGGAGGAAATTCTGAAGATTATCAAGAAGAGTGACTACAATGTTGTGGAACAATTGGGACAGACTCCGTCCAAGATTTCCATGCTCGCTTTGCTCTTATGCTCTGAGGCTCATGTTAATGCCTTGGTGAAGTTTCTGAAGAATGCTCATGTACCGCAAGACACTACCACCGACCAATTCGAAGTTTGTATTGCTAGTCTGGCTGCCAACAACGGCCTAGGCTTCTCTGATGCTGATTTGACTCATTCCGGAAAGAAACACAACAAAGCCTTGCACATCTCTGTTGAATGCAAGGGCGTTACCCTATCTCATGTTTTGGTTGATACCGGTTCTTCTCTGAATATCCTTCCGAAGACTGCTTTTGATCGGCTTGATGTCGGAGGGTTGGTTCTGAGACCCAGTGACATAATCGTGAGAGCTTTTGATGGTTCCAAGCGAACAGTACTTGGAGAGCTCACTCACGTTAAAGTCGGTTCCCAGACTTTTGACTCCACCTTCTTTGTCATGGACATCCGTCCCGCTTACTCTTGTCTACTCGGACGCCCTTGGATACATGGGGCAGGCGCTGTTACCTCTACCTTGCATCAGAAACTGAAGTACCCGGTGAAAGGAAAGGTTGTTACAGTATGTGGTGAAGAAGAGTATATGGTCAGTCATCTGCAGTCGTTCCGTTACCTCGAGATGGAAGGTGAATTCTTTGAGACTCCCTGTCAAGCTTTTGAAACAATGCCCAGAGTCATGCCTGTTGACTCTCCTGCCACTCCTAAAGTTACACAAGTTCCGCCTAGGATGGCCTCGCTAAAAGATGCTCAAGCTGCTGTTGAAGAAGGTAGTACTATTTGGGGTCAGCTCCCCGATCTCCCTTTCAAATTTGACAAGACTGGTTTAGGCTTCACCATCAAGGGTCAGAAGATGATACGCCGCGAACGTTCCGGCCAACTTCCTTTCCGCATCAGCCAGAGTGGAATCCATGCTATAGAAGACAACGACAACGACTTCGACATCAGCAAGTGGATCTTCCCAACTCCAGACAAAGGGCTCAGCAATTGGAAGACTGAAGACGTCATACCAATCTCCTTTAGCCAAGAGTAATTGCTCTTGTTTTGTTTTGCTTTTCGTATTTCTTTATGTTTTGAACAATAAACTTTGAAAGCCTAGTGCCTTGTCCGGGGCATCATGGCTCGTTTGCGAGGGTTATTATCTGTCGTTTGCGTGTTTTCATTCAATAAATTCGTTGGACTTTTGCATTCAATTGTTTGTTTTCTTTCTTTACTTTATCACCCCTTCAAAAAGCTATGTGTTTCTTACACACACGTGATACAACTGCAGAATCACCCCGAATCTCGTTAATACTTATGCTATTGCTAAATATGACTTCGATAATCCGATCTACCAAGCCGAAGATGAAAGTGAGGAAGATTGTGAAGTGCCAGTAGAACTTGCCAGACTGCTACAGCAAGAAGATCGAGTTATACAACCACATGAAGAGCAAGTTGAGGTGGTGAATTTGGGTACTAGCGAAGACAGAAAAGAGATCAAGATAGGAGCGGGTCTTGAGGACAGTGTTAAAGAAAAGTTGGTTCAGATGCTACGAGACTATATTGAGGTTTTTGCTTGGTCATACGAAGACATGCCGGGTTTAGACATTGATATTGTGGTACACCGATTGCCGACAAAAGGGTTTTCTCTAGTAAACAAAGGTTCTCGTGCGTCTGAGATGTCGAGAAAGATCAAAGCGAGTTATGAAGCGTTCAATGCGGTTTCTTAGTTACTTCTTATCCACAGTGGGTTGCAAATGTGGTACCCGTACCTAAGAAGGATGGTAAGGTACGAATGTGTGTGGATTACAGAGATTTGAACAAAGCAAGTCCGAAAGATGACTTTCCACTTCCTCATATTGATGTTCTGGTTGACAACACCGCTCAGCACAAGGTTTTCTCCTTCATGGATGGTTTCTCCGGTTACAATCAGATCAAAATGGCTCCCGAAGACATGGAGAAGACTACTTTTGTTACACAGTGGGGCACTTTCTGCTACAAGGTTATGCCGTTTGGAAGAAGCAGGCGCCACTTATCGCGTGCTATGGTGACATTGTTTCATGACATGATTCATCACGAGATAGGGTCTCGTCGACGACATGATAGCTCGCTCACGGTGAAGAAGAACATCTAGATCATTTGCGAAAATTGTTGACAGTTGAAGAAGTACAGTTGAGACGAATCCCAACAAGTGCACCTTTGAGTCGATCCGAAAACTCTTAGGGTTTTTTGTTAGTGGAAAAGGTATTGAGGTTGACCCCACCAAGGTTAGAGCCATTCAAGAGATGCCAGCGCCCCGCACTGAGAAGGAAGTCAGAGGTTTCTTGGGCCAATTAAATTACATTGCCAGATTCATTGCACACCTAACTGCTACTTGTGAGCCAATCTTCAAGTTACTTAAGAAAGATCAAGTAGTGGAATGGAGACGATTGCGGATCGCTTTTGACAAAATCAAGGAGTACCTACAGAATCCTCCTATCCTGATGCCGCCTGCTGAAGGAAGACCTCTCATCATGTACCTGACAGTGCTAGAAAACTCAATGGGGTGTGTATTGGGACAACATGACGAGTCGGGTCGAAAAGAGCATGCAATATACTACCTTAGCAAAAAGTTTACCGACTGTGAAACAAGATACTCACAGCTCGAGAAAACTTGCAACGCTTTGGCTTGGGCTGCTCACCGACTAAGACAGTATATGATTGACTCACACTACCTTGTTGATTTCTAAGATGGATCCAATAAAATACATATTTGAGAAACCAGCTCTCTCCGGAAGAATAGCAAGATGGAAAATGATCCTGACCGAATATGACATCCAGTACACTTCTCAGAAAGCGATCAAAGGAAGTGTAGTAGCCGATCATTTGGCTCATCAAGCCGTAGATGACTATCGATCTATGCGGTTCAATTTCCGAAGATGTTTTACTAGTTCTGATTGTGAAGAACTGGCCCAGACGAAGGACCGAACAAGGATCCCGATGGACCATGGTTTTGATGGAGCCTCAAACGCACTTGGCAATGGCATTGGCGCCATCATTACATCCCCTAGGACATACACCTTTCACCGCCAGATTATGTTTCAGTTGCACTAACAATATGGCCGAATACGAAGCGTGCATCATGGGTCTCAAAGCTGCCATTGACCTAAGAATCAAGTTCTTGCAAGTGTATGGAGACTCAGCTTTAGTGGTCAGTCAGATTAAGGGCGAGTGGGATACGAAGCATCCGAATCTCATTCCATATCGAGAGCATGTTCTGAGTTTAATCCCCTACTTGAAGAGATTACTTTCATCATTCCACGAGAAGAGAACCAGTTGGCTGACGCGTTAGCTACTATGTCATCTATGTTCAAGGTTAGATGGGACAACGAGGCTCCCCAGATCATCATTGAGAAGTTCGACGAACCAGCATATTGTTGTGAGCTTGATACAGAAGAGAAACCTTGGTACTATGATATGAAAAGGTATCTTGAGACTCAGGAATATCCCGCAAGGGCATCTGTTAATGATAAGAAGTTCATGAGAAGATTCGCTTCCAAATTCTTTCTCAGTAACGGCATCTTATACACGCGCAACCATGACTTGTGCTTACTCCGCTGCGTAGACCAGAAAACAACAATGCGTATCATGGAAGAGTTACACGAAGGCGCATTTGGTACTCACTCCAGTGGACACACCATGGCTAAGAAGATTTTGAGAACGGGTTACTATTGGTCCACCATGGAAGCTGATTGTCACCGCTATGCTCGATCTTGTCACAAGTGCGGTTATGCGGACAAAGTGCACGTACCTCGGTACCTCGAATGTTCTAACGCTCCTTGGCCTTTTGCAATGTGGGGCATTGACATGATCGGAGAAATCAAGCCCACTTCCAATGGACATCGTTTCATCCTTGTGGCAATTGACTAT
This sequence comes from Vicia sativa, assembly GCA_021764765.1. Lineage (NCBI taxonomy): Eukaryota > Viridiplantae > Streptophyta > Magnoliopsida > Fabales > Fabaceae > Vicia > Vicia sativa. Next base: position 69,926,617 of record CM038796.1, on the reverse strand, counting down.
TTCACCAAGTGGGTAGAAGCGACCTCGTTCATCATTACCAAGAATGTTGTGGCTCGATTCATCAAACATAATCTTATCTCGTCGATATGGCACTCCGAAAGGATTATCACGGATAACGGCTCCAATCTCAACAATAAGATGATCACCGAACTCGCACGCAGTTCAAGATCAAGCATCACAACTCTTCTCCTTATCGGCCTAAGATGAATGGCGCAGTGGAAGCCGCCAACAAGAACATTAAGAAGATTATACAGAAGATGACTGTGACTTACAAAGATTGGCATGAGATGTTACCATTTGCTCTTCATGGTTATCGCACTACCGCACGAACATCCACAGGGGCAACCCCCTTCTCTCTCGTATACGGTATGGAAGCCGTCTTGCCCATCGAGGTTCAGATACCCTCAACTAGAGTCCTCCAGGAGGCAGAGTTAGGCGAAGACGATTGGATCCAGACTCGCCTTGACCAGATTAACTTGATTGATGAGAAACGACTCGCGTCCATCTGCCATGGACAGATTTATCAGAAGCGAATGATTAGAGCATTTAACAAGAAGGTCAAGCACCGAGTCTACCAAGTTGGTGATTTAGTAGTCAAGCGCATCATTCTTCCACAAGGTGATCCCAGGGGCAAATGGACTCCCACCTATGAGGGACCATTTGTAGTCAAAACAGTGTTTTCCGGCGGAGCTATGATACTTAGCACCATGGATGGTGAAGATTTCCCACACCCTGTGAACGCAGACATAGTCAAAAAATACTACGCATAAAGAGACCCGCTAGGTCGATGAACCTAGGCAAAAATAAGGGCATCCTGGCGAACCAAAAGGTTCGGGCAAAAGTTAAGGATATATACAAAACATGTACACCCGGCAAGTCGAAAACCTGAAAAGGCGGCTTGGGCAAGAAAGGGTATCCCTGAGAAATCCCGAAAGGCGGTCTAGGCAAAGTTAGGGATTTAAGCGTACGACTATGTCTCTTCGGATCACACCTTCCACTACTATCGCATTCAAGGTTCAAATGGCGAAGATCACCTACTCACTTTCTCGACAGCAAGGAGATGAGATAGTCAAAATATATGAGTACTAGCATAGTTGGAACTTAACGAGATTGTTTCCGCATAGCTTTTACTTTTCTTGTGTAAACAACTTGGCCATGCCACCTTTCAAATAAGCAAGCTTCTTTCTCTTTACAATTTCACATTGTTATTTGCAATAAGTCCAACGTTTGAATGACTATCGATTTGACAATAAGAATCTAATCACAAACATACGAAAAGTGAACATACAAAGTACTTATACAGGCTCCGTGAATGGGACGGCGACGAAAGTCACCAAAGCGTTCCCCCACGAGCATGATCCCAAAGGTGTCACTCACAACACAACTTCCCAGGAGCAAAGGGAATCCACGAGCTACAATTCCACTCGACTAAGTAAAGTTACATCGGTCTCCAAGCGGTAACACCTCACCCCGGTCAGGTATTTATCCTGGTATCTCTCACCTTTCCTTTTCCCCGGTATCCAGGACCAAAACTTGGTCGATAGTGCATCGGAGGAAACTACATCTTCATTCCCGGCCGGGATTACAATTCTGACTCTTCTAACAGTTTCCAGAACTATCAAATGCTCTCCATGAGATCTACACTCAGGTCCCCAGTGGCGCCTCCTAAATTTCCTCGGCAGGATCTACACAAGGTCCCCAACGGATCGCCTCCCGAGTTCTCCTCAGGTCTATATGTGAGATCTCCAACAACGAGCTTCTCAAATCTCTACCTTCCTCAACAATATCTAGGCCCAAGACTTGGTCGATAGTGCATCGGAGGAATCCGGATATCTTTCTCTTTTCAAAAGCGGGATCTCACCTATTCAATCCCCAAGCAAGAGTCGAGATCCTCAAGCATCCGCATCTTCTTCAAGATGGATATGTTTTGAAATATCACGACATTTAACATGCATACATTACTCATAAATTCATAATTCATGCATATTTCATTCATATACACTGTCATGCATCATACTTTGCATAAAACTAACAAATATTCTATCAAAGTTTCTCTTGTTTTCTCCAAAGCAGTAATGATCCTCGACGCAAACAGGTCGAGATTAAGCCCGAATCGACGGGAAAACTATCTGAAAGACCGCCCTTGGTTGTCCTCCGACGACTGGTCCAGGATTAAGCCCCGAACCGATGGGAAAACTATCCGAAAGACCGCCTCTGGTTATCCCCCGATAACAGCAATGGATCAACACCGATGCACAATGGAAGCTATCCACATTTTGCCAACTCAATCTCCTCGAGTAATCGGCACAAAGATTTATTCGATTCCGATTGTCCACAGCAACTCAGGTCTAGCGTCGACGATTTGCCTTGGATGGCATCTTAAGCCCATCTCCGACTACTTATCAACATGCTTCACTTTCGTCTGCGATATGGTTAAAATCAATGCAAACCAATAACTTCGTTCAAAAACATGAACGAAGTCTAACGTGACCCTCCGGATGGCATCTTAAGCCCATCTCCATGCTCCTTCCAGAACGACTACGAGCCTAGCGTCGGCTCACTCCCAGCATCGATCTTTCGGATGACATCTTAAGCCCATCCCGTCAATTCTCCTATCGACATTCTCGAGTCTAGTGTCGACTCATCTCCCAATAAGTATCCAAATGGCATCATAAGCCCATTCCGCATCATCCACCAGCAGTGCAAATTTTCGGTATTCGAGTGTTCAATCATCTTTACCTCCAGGACACGAAGACAAGCGTGTCAATCTAACCCTCCAAGACAAGAAGATTGAGCAGGGCAGTGTCATACCCAAAATTTTCCCTCCATCTACTCAAGAGATTTCATACATCTATACTCAAGGATTCCTCAAGAGTTGATCAGACAAACTCTCTCCTAGACAATCAACCCAAACTAGGGTTTGGTATCTCTCAAGGCAAGATGGACTTCCAATATCTCCAATGGTCTTCATGCCTCCACATATGTTTTAAAGATTCTCCATGTCAAGTTTCAAGCTTCACAAGTCAAGTTTCCTCAGACAATTGCTCAGATGGTTGAAAATCAGTTGTATTGGACAAAAAGTCAACTGTGGTCAACATACAGTCAAACTTCATAATTTTTGGTCAACATCCTCATTTTGAAGTTATATTCATCATTTGATCAAGGGTTGATCATGATTCATCAAGAAAACTCAAGATTTGCTCAAAAGTCAAACTTTCTAAATTAGGGTTTCTAGGTGAAAAGTCAATGAACTTTGGTGATCATAACTTTCTCATACTTTCTCAAATTTTTCCACCACCTCTTGTTTTGAAGGAAATTCAATTCTCTACAACTTCATGTCTCACAAGAATGTCCAAAAATGCTTCAATTGAGAGGTATGGCTCAAAACATTCTGAGTCCTTTTCAAAGTCAACAAAAGTCAACTTTTGTTTTGAAGATATATTGAGCATGGTAATTCCAATTGAGATGCGACCAAAAGGGTTAGAGGGACTCTTATAGCTTTCTAAAAGTCCAAGAACACTCAAAAATGTGGAAAATTGAGCAAGATACACCATTCACAAGTTGGGAAATTTTGAAAGAATGCACAAAGAGAGATACTTCTAAAAATCAATTTTTTTGCAAATGGGCTTGCTTTTTCTTCATCCAAACTTATTCCTCATACAATTAGGAATATCCAAGCCCAATGCCATGAATTTTTGATTTATTTTTCTATTTAATTTGGAATTTATTCATTTAAATACAAATTAAATTTTAAAATAAATTATAAAATCAAAATTAATTGCAAAGATTGATTTTATTCCTTCCTTGAGACTCAAGTAACTTACAAATGCCAGCAATTTTCGAAAATTGATCAATATGGCGATTGGATTGAGAATTAATCAAATTTTGAAAATTTGATTTTATACAAAAATCAAATTTGATTTTCATTGAATGGTGATTGATTCTTGCCAATAATGATCCCAAATCCATCCAAACTTATACGATGCATACCACATGAAGAGAACGAAAAAATTGCCTTAGAAACCCTATTCCAAAGCTCAAAAACCGTGACATTCAAGCTATTGGTAATCCTAGTTCCACCGTTCTCAATCAATTTTGAGGATTCCATTGCATTCCTTGAGGTCTTTAGAGTCGATCCAGACTCTTACATCATTCAAAACCATCGAAATCGTGAAATTGAAATCGGTTTGTTCTTGAAAAATCCAAAATCGTATTCTGATTTTTATGCATATTTGACATGATTTGTGTTTGTTTTTGTGTTTAGTAATGAATTTGCAAGCTTTCTGGGCACTCCAATTGAATTTCCATGGTCGGGAATGCATAACACCATTGTTACGGTCTCGAATTAGGGTTTCTCAAACAGAAAAATTGGACTATAAGGCCTACACCATTGCATTGAATGATCGAGAATCGAACCATGGTCTTAGATGTTATTTATATTATGTATGCTGCATTTTTATTTTGCGGGGACCTTAGCGTCGAACAATAGCCGACGCTAGCTTCAAATATTTGAATCGGGGAGGTTGAAGCTTCGCGCGCGGTCTGGAGCATCAGGGAGCGACACTTGTCTTTCTTCCACTCGATCCGGTTTCCAAACAGTGAAGCGCTTTGGTTGATTGGCAAGACTGTGGCAAGGCAAGGTCCGGTTCGATTCTCCCAGACCATTTGGTTTTTCTCCTTTTCACAAACTTTTCCATTTTTCTATTATATTTTAATACTTTGCATTATATTTTAATTAATTTCCACATTTTATTTATGCATTAAAAAATTATCAAAAATATTTATTCTTTTTACATTTGTTTTCTAAAAATCTTTATTTAATTTAATAAATTAAAAACATATTTTTGCATGCATATTTATTTTTATTCATAATTTTGCATTTAAATCACATTTAATTAGTTTTTAATTATTAAATTGCATCCAAAAAATCCCAAAAATTTATTTTAGCATATTTATATTATTTCCAGCATGTAATAATTTTCTCATATAAAATTTGCATTTTCTAACATTTTTTCTCTTGTTCGATTCATATCGTATTTTCGATTTCTCATTCCTTCTGTGGTTGATCCGATTCAGACGATTCTTTCTTTATCATTTTATTTTTCAATAATGTAACTGTTCATGGGATGTAATAGTTTAAATTAGGTTTTTATTTTCCGCAAGTTTAAATTATGTATCTGCCCCAAAGCCTTGTAATAGCGTAGGATTTACCTTTCCGCATCTTTACATTCCGCATTTTAATTTCCGCACTCTATCAATTGCTAGTAACTAGGCGTGTATGGCAAGATAATAATGAACTTAGCCCACTAATTTTCAAGATAAAATATCTGAAATCAACACACTTCTTTCACACACGCACCCCTTAGGGTAATTCTCTCTCGTTGCCTTTGCGAATTCAAAATGGTCATGTCCCTCGAACGTAGAGGTATCCTAGCACCGTTGCCTTCCAAACAAATCATCATAGTCCCTTCGATACAAAGATCATAGACCCACGATGTCGCCTCCGAATACATGATCTAGACCCTCGATTGTCGCCTAAAATGATGATAGTCCTTGAATGTGCTAGGATACTTCCTACAAGTTGCTTTCTATGACCATCCGATGTCCTTCGAATGTCCCGCTTACATCCAACGAATGGAGCTACCTACTAACTAATGGTACGGCTAGCGCTATTCTAAAGGAACGTAGAAGTACAAAAACAACCAATTCTGAGTGGATAAATAAGTCTTTTAGTTGCTTGCTCTAAACCAAATGCTTTTCACACCACACACTCTTTTTCAAAGTTCAATTTCTTTCCAAAAACGAAACATTTCCGAACACTTTGTATACACTCCTACATGAGTCATTACAAAGTCAAAGCGAAATGCCTTTTCAAAACATTTTTGTCAAACACACAGAAAGCAATTTTAAAAGGTGATCTAGAGCAACTAAGAGCCCGTAGATAACTACGGATGGAAAGGGGTGCTAATACCTTCCCTTTTCATAACCATTCTCCCGAACTCAGAATCTAACGAAGGTCTTTTTCTATACTTTTACCTTCCCTTAATTGGATAAAAATAAAAGTCGGTGGCGACTGTTGCTATCCGCACATCTGCGATACAAAATTCCTACAAGGTCAGTTCACCGTGTTACACCTACCAGCCCAACTTGGTGGCTCGACAGTTTGGGTTCTGTCAACTTGTTCCCAAATCTCTGTTCAACTCTCATGAATTATTAGTCGACATCAACTCCGACCAACCTTGGGAAACTATAAAAGAAGACATCGACAATCTCTAGGTACAAAGGCCCAAGTTGACTTTTACAACTTTTAAGCCATCATTATACTGCACCAAGGAATTTGAGACTTGGTGGCAGTCATATTATGTTACTTTCGTTGGAGATTCCAATAAGAAAATAGTTGAACTTACTGCAGCTTTTGATAATTTTCAGGGCAAGACGATCAAATGTAAGGCCACTAACATCAAGCAAATTCAAGATTTTTGGAAGTATTTAAGGGTGGTGTATCTACCAACTAACCTTCTTCGGACCATCTCTGACACGGCCCAAGAGTTAAAGGAGAAGGTAACCGACAGGATTCCACAGCTCAAAATTCCTGGTTACGCGAAAGACAAATATCTTTACACACTTCATTTTGGAAACATTAAATTTTCTCCTATACCGACTAGCCTGTTGGCCTTGGCTTTTCTCCCACCTATCCCATATTAGTGGTAAATCTCTTGTTCGAATGTGGAGAATGCTTATAAGAAAAAGGCCAACAGAGTGGTACCAACGAAGCACTGGTTGCACGACTACCCAGGTTTTCTGCATATTGCCCCTCAATATGTAAGAGAACTGGTTGTTGTGCCAAATGGTAATAGCTTTTGGAAAGTTTGATTTCTATATTATTTCGACTTTTCCTTTTATTTAACTTTTCCATTTTTCTTTTTTAGCTATCCCTCTTCAGGTAGCACCACCAAAGGCTCCTGTCAATAAAGTTGCTCCTTCGATAACAAAGGTTCGACCCTACTCCTTTACTAATTACCTTTTGTGACTTGGCACTTCTAACTTAACAACGTTTTTTGCAGATCGTACCTGATCATACACCTTCCGATGTTGAATTTATTTTTTCCTCCCTCAAGAAAACTGATTCCCATGTAGGTGTATTTGCACATTTTTGATCATCTCGACTTTATGATTCAAAACGTACTAATACTTACTTTATCTGCAAAAGTCAGAAACGCTCAGCGGATTTGACTGCTCCCTCTAACACATCCAAAAGGTCCAAGAAGGACAAACAACACGTCTTTGAGAGGAATGAGGTATCTATTTTTTCGAATCAGGTTCTTCATATTCAATTTACACAATGACTTCGACTTATTCCTCTTTTTCTGGTATGCATCCATTACCTAAGGTTCAGTCCCCTCAACATTCTCAGAAATCCAAAAGCCACAAGAGGAAGAAAGATTCCTCTACTGGAGAAGAAGTGGCCAAGACGAAAAATAAAACGAAGGCACCTGTGGCCCAACATCTTGAAACAAAAATCGACTCATAACCTGCTGATCAAGCAGAAGAAAAAGACAATGTCGACGATCGGCCTCTTGTTACAAGAAGGAGAGGTAAAGTGATCTTGGCTGAAAATATTGAAGCTAACCTAACTTTAGGCGCTGATATTATAATTATAAATACATCCATCGTCACTCCGACCCATGCCCCTGAGATTGATGATGCTCAAAATCCACTGGGGGATATTATTGTTGCTTCTGTCGAAAAGGATGAGCCTATAAATCTCAATCCATCGCCACAGGTATTTTCTAAATTTTCCCACTGCTTTTCTTCTTTATTTTCCAAATTTATCTGGCTAACATCTTTCTTGTTCTCCTAAGGTCGAAGCTTCTGGACCATAACAAAGTGTGGATGATTATACTCCATTGTCAGAGGTTTCTTCTCTTCACCATCACAACAGTTTCGACGTAGCCGCTGGTGAGTTCATTGACCTGATTGTTCCGTCTACTCTTAGTGACTCTAATTCAGTCACTAGTCCTGCCAAACATAAGGGTTATAGTTCGACTAGCTCTGACTCTAGTCTTTCAGATTCCCTGCAGGATTCAGAGGCAAATAAAACTGCCACCACTTTAAATAAAACTGCTAGAACCTCTAAAAATACTCCTCCACCTAAAGGCAAACCTCAAGTTTCTACTGAAGAAAAGAAGTTCAAATCACTATCACCTTCAAAACAAAAGAAAACTGATTCGCCTAAGATTTCAGAGGAAAAGAAATTCGACTCCCCAATGCCTTCATCAAAGTTGGGGATTATCGTTGATACTCTGGACGCATTTGCAAGGCTATGTAGATTTGTGAGCTCTCGCACTTTCTCCTCTGATTCCGACCAATCTCAAACAGATAATGACAAGTTAGGACCTGAGGCAACAAAGGTCAAGAAATTGACAGATAAAATCCGAACCTATGCCCTGAGCCCTGAGTTATCTAAAATGCTTCATGATGATCCAGCTATTGGCTCAGAAATTTCAGGCGCACTCACCCAACTGAAGGCACTTGATATTTCTGATTCGGATAAGCTCATGATGGCAGCGTTCGAAAAAATCTTTACTCCTATGCTTGCAAATGTTGAACTTATGAAGAAAATTAGCAATTGGTCGAGGCGAAGCAGGCCTTTGTGAAGGAGAATTTGGAAGTGGTGGTACAAGCTCATCAGGCGATCAATGGGATACTGGCAATGATTGAGCAAAAACATCAAGAATTAAGTCCAAAAAAGAAAAGAGTTGCTGAAATACGCAGTCGACTTGCTGATTTGAACAAAGAAATGTCTTCACCAAATGAGGAACTAGAAACAATTTCTACACAAGAGGAAAAGATCAACAAAGTTATAACTCCTGCTCAGACACAGGTGAATAATATGACTATGGATACTGTAGATGTAAGAAGTGTAATCTCGAATGTTGAAACAAAGATTATATCTCTTAAAGCTAAAGCGGGGAGCTTTGAAGATCATGCCTCGCGCCTCCAAAGAGAAATGCTATCTTTCCAGAACAAATTTAAGCATTTCTAATTTTTTGCAACCATTATCATGTAATCTCTTTTTGTAATATTCGAACAATGGCTTCTTATCCACCTTTAATATAATTTCTTTCTTTTTTCCTTACATAATATATTATGCATGCTCAATTTGTTGGTTTCAACATAACTCTCTCCAGCTTATTTTTTTCGACATTTGTCTACTCTGTCAAAACTTTAATTTCTTTAAGAATAGGCTTATACCTCTTCAAGTATTTTCCATTTACCCTTAGAATTCGTCAATCTGGGGCTAATTCTTCAAGCTCATAGGCATTGTTGGAAAAAACTTGTATCACCTTAAAAGGTCCTTCCCAATTTGGAGACCATTTTCCCAAGATTCTATCATTTCTATCCATAGGCAATATTACTTTCCAAACCAAATCGTCGACAGCGAATACCTTATCCTTTACTTTCTTGTTATAGGCTCTGGCAACTCTTTCTTTCTGCCTTCTCAATGAATTAAGAGCTAACATCCTCTCTTCATCTAAATCGACAAGATCGTCTGCCATCATGTTCCAGTAATATTCATATGATATTTCATGTTGTCTTTGAATTCTTACTGATTGCATATGTATCTCCATAGGCAACACAGCATCATGTCCATATACAAGTCGAAATGGAGTAGTTCTTGTTGCTTCCTTAGGAGAAGTTCTACATGCCCATAAGGATTGATCTAGTGTTTTATGCCAATTTCTTGGATTCTTTCCTACATGCTTCTTGATTAGGCTAATGATTATTTTATTAGCGGCCTCAACTTGGCCATTGGCCTGAGCATAATAGAGAGTGGAAGTTAACAATTTAATTCCAACTTCTTGTGTAAATTCTTGCATTTTTTGCCCAGTAAACACTGATCCTTGATTGGTTGTAATTGTTTTTAGAATTCCAAACCGGACACATGATATGATTTTGTATAAAATCAATAACAGCTTCTTGGTCGACATTCGTCAAGGCCACAGCCTCGACCCATTTTGTCACATAATCAACGCTAACTAAAATATACATTTGTTGTTTTGAAGAAGCTGGTTTTATTTCTTCTATCACATCTAAGGCCCATCCTCTGAGCGGCCAAGGTTTTACAATTGCATGTAATTCACTTGCAGAAACTTGTTGTATGCCCCCGTGCATTTGAAATTATTGGCAACCCTTAGCAAACTCAATGCAATATCTCAACATTGAGGGCCAATAGACACCTGAACGCACTAAAATCCATTTCATCTTGTGTACAGCTTGATGTACACCACATGCTCCACTATGAACACTCGACACCGCTAGATATGCCTCACTTTCTCCAAGGCATTTAAGCAATACTCCTTCAGCAGTTTTCTTAAATAATTCATTTTCTATCAAAACATAATTGAGGGCACGGTATTTGATCTTACGCTCTGTCAAACTCGTGGGGGAATGCAAATAGTCGACCAACGGTTTTCACCAATCATCCTCTTGCCCGTTGTCCATTGTTAAAATTTGAAAATTTTCTTCGTCTAAAGCCCCCAACTTCATAATTGACAAATCTGAAGGAGATAACAAAGTTGCTCGAACTTTCTTTCTTACCTGAATAAACTCTTCGTTTTGATCTTTCTTGAATCCTTAAGCTTCTTGCGCTAAATCATTAGCTTCTTGGTTTTCTTGTTGAGGTATATGTCGAATATTCAACTGTTCAAACTGTTTGAGTAACCTAATGGTGATCACAAAGTACATGATTAAATTCTCTTTAACACATCTATATTCTCTTGATACTTGTTTAATCACCAATTTAGAATCACCCATAATTTCGACATTTCTTGCCCCCAATTCTAGCAACAGTTCAAGTCCTGTTACTAAAGACTCATATTTTGCTTCATTGTTAGTGCATATGCCATCTATTGCATACTTAAACTCTTCTAGAATTCCATTGGGAGAAATTATAATGCCCCCTATTCCAGCTCCATTTTTATGGATAGAACCGTCGAAGTACAACTTCTATGGCACTAAGTCAACATAATTTTGGGGCATACCAACCTTTTAATGGTCGACGAGGAAATCTGCCACTACTTTCCCTTTCATCGCTTTCAAGGGCACATACGTCAAAGAATATTCCATTATAGCTAAAGCCCATTTACCAATTCGACAATGTAAAATTGGTTTGGACAACATGTGCTTAATAATATCGAAATGAGAAGACACATACACATCAACATGCTTTATATATTGCTTGATTTAATACAAGAAATACAAACATAGGCATAGTTTTCTATATCACTATACCAAGTTTCAGGATCATTTAGTATTTGACTAAGGTAATACACGGGTCTTTTGACACCATTTTCACCTTATTGAACTAACATACTTCCTATAGTCGAATTTGAAGCTGCGATATATAGCCTTATAGACCTATATCTAACAGGAGGTGCCAATATTGAAGGCTTTACTAAATATTCTTTGATTTTGTGGAAAGCCTCTTGATGCTCCTTTTGTCAGATGAAGTCTTCATTCTTCAGTCGAAGAAGTGGTGAAAATACTTTAGTTTTTCCACTTGAGTTGGATATGAACCTCCTTAGAAAATTTATTTTGCCCAACAAAGACTGAAGTTCCTTTTTGGTCGACGGAGGTTTGACGTCCATTATGGCTTTGGTCTTGCTTTAATTCACTTATATGCCTTTTTATGCACCACAAAGCCAAGAAAGTCACCTTCCTGCACACAAAAAGCACATTTTAATGGATTCATTTTTAATCCATATTTCCTCATCCTCTCGAAAGATTTTCGAAGATGTTGCAGATGAGTCAATTTGTTGTTCGACTTTATTACAATATCATCAATATAAACCTGCATGAAATCTTCAATAAAGTCATGAAACATAGAGTTCATTACCCTTTGGTATGTTGCTCTGGCATTTTTCAATCCGAATGGCATGACAATCCACTCATAGGTTCCCAACGCTCTTGGGCAACGAGACGCCATCTTTGGCACATCTTCATCTGCAATAAAAATTTAGTTATAGCCAAAGTAACCATCAAACATACTTAAGTATTCAAAACCACTGGTAGAGTCGACCAGCATTTCTTCCACAGGCATAGCATATTCATCTTTAGGAGTGGCCGCATTTAAATCTCTAAAATCAAAGCACACTCTTAATTTTCCATTTTTCTTAATCACTGGCACTATATTTTCCAACCAATCGACATACCTTGTAGTTCTTATAAACCTGCTTTTGAGGAGTCTTTCTATCTCCTCTTTGATTTTCGACATTATTGTCGGAGCAAAACATCTGGGTGTCTGCTTTACTGGCTTCTTTCCAGCTTTTATTGGTAGTCTTAATTCGACCAAATCCCTGCTTAAACCTGGAATTTCATTATAGTCCCAAGCAGAACAATCTTTAAATTCTTTTAATAAAGATATTACCTCAGATTTCAATTCTTGGTTGATATTGGCACTGATATAGGTTGGTCTTTTATCCCCATTTTTTCCAAGATTTATTTCTTCTAAAGGATCTTGTGGCTGCATCCTTTTAGGAGCCATTGGACCTTTTTCAAAGCCCAAAGGCTCATCGTCATATATGTAGTCGAAACACTCTGTATCGATGTTTTCTTTGATCTCTTCATTTTTATCTGGTGGCTTTGGCTCAATAGCCCAAGTGATGTCTTCCTCCAGAATTTGTATTTTATTGGCTTTGATAGCCATGTTTTCTTCAGCCTCTAACGCCGAATTTATTTTGTTTTCGGCAATATACGCTGAAATCCTTCTTAGAGCTTCAAGTTCAGACATCATTATCACTGATGTCCCCCCAGCCTATCGTTCATTTTTCAGCATGTGGATCCTCCAAAGGTTCCACATCCCACATAAAACCATTGGTTTCATGCAATTTCAAAGAAACGAATGCCTCATCCAAGTTGGCATACACTTCTTCAGTAGGTGAGCATGGTGAGATATTAGCAAGTTTCCTGTCAAACTGCTTTCCAATGTTGTTCACATCGGCCATAAAATACCCTTGGTCGGCCTGGATGTTTTCCACAATGTCATCTTCCCTCTAGATTACTAAGTGTTGGTGCATGGGAGAAGGCATTTCTCCAATGCCATGAAGCCATTCTCTTTCTACCAAGAGATTATAGCTTGGCTTCCCTTGAATCACCATAAAAATAGTCGGCCTAGTCATTGAGTCGACAGCAATATCTACCTGGATCACTCCCATAGTGTTCCTGGTTCTTCCTTCGTAGTCTGATAGGACCATGTTATGAGATATGATATCGGTGTCGAACTTACCGATTTTCTTCAAAATGTGGTATGGCATGATGTTAATAGTCACGCCACAATCTACCAACACCTTATTAATAGTGGTACCTTCGACTTTAGCCCTGATCAACAGGGGCTTCAAATGGCTTCTCATAGCCATATCTGGCCTTTCAAAAAAGGCATCTTGGTTATCAATTGAACCATTATTCATGATAAAATAACATGTTGGCTTGTGCAAAGCCATCTCTTCAGCATCGACATCAGTAAAATTCTCTACCACAGATGGACAGTCATACTCTACAAGCAGAATTGACACTACATTGACTAGAATGTCTAAACTCTCTTCAGAATCCAACTAAAAGTCATCAGTAGCTTCATAGGAGCATTTAGCTACAGGTCGATTTACAAATTCCCTGATTCGTTCTTTAGCAGTAGTGTCGACTTTCACCTTATATTGCTTTTGATTTCCTACCTTATTTGTGGCAACCTGCTCAGCAGCAGCAGCCAGTCTTGCAGCCTATTTTCGACGCTGAAAGCGTCTCCATTGAGTTCGAGACATGGGATTATTTCCCATGTAGTTTTCAGAAACATGACTGTTTCTTTCAGATTTGGACTCGTTTTGGTAGTTTACAGTCGACTTTCCTTTCACATCTCTAGCAACAGCATCAACATTTGATGCCCCCATTCAACCCTGAGGCTTAATCCAGCTGCCTTTGGGAGAAGCATCAGAAGGGATGAAACTCCTTGGCTTGGCCTGGGAGCTTCCCACAGTCCTTCTAGGATCCCTTTGATTAGGGAACCTTTGGTTGTACAACTTGGGCTTGTTTTTCTCTAGCTGCAACTTTTGAAAGTTCTCAGTAGCAATTTTATCAGTCACAACTCCACATCTAGGGCATAAACACACTTGTGAGCCCTTGTTTTTGCATCGATAGAGGAAATCAAGCAAATCCTCATCAACCTTGGGGTAAACATTAGTTAGATCGACACTGGGGCTTTCGCCAATACTTTCCTCGACCATATTTTCCTCAGGGAAATTTGTCAGTTCCACCATGTTTATTTCGACAGGTTCAGCAAACAAAGCGTCCTCTTGCCTGAGAGGATCAGCATCAATTTTCATTTTCCTGGCAGCGAACTTCAGTCGGCCCTCCTAAAATGATTTTTGAACACGATCCATAAAAAGAAAATATTGAGAGGTTGTGTGACCAAGATAGTTATGAAAATTGCAAAAACCTATTTTATGTCGTTGTTCTGATGGTGGTAATTTAGCATTTACAGGTACTAATATCTGACCATCTTTAACTAACAGATCAAAAATTTCTTCACATTTAATTACATCAAAGTATAAGTTTTATAGGAAACTTTGAACTATTTTCGACAGGATTTTTTACTTTGGCAGGAAATAGTGATTTACATTCATATGCTGACCCTGACTTCGTTTCAGCCATGTCGACCTCTGCCTCAGTCGGGGATGTAACACCTCATATTTTTAATTTCTAATAATTTAGAATTTTAAAGTATTAAGTAATTAAATTGGATTTTTGGAGAATTATTGGAATTATTGGAAATTAAATAAATGTTGGAAATTAGAGAAAAGGAAATGGGCTTAAGTGTGATTAGTAGAAAAAGGGAGATGAAAGTAAGAAAACTAACTAATTATATTTTTCTATTATTATTTAATATAAGGAATTAGAAAAGAAAAGGAAAATTGGAACAAAAGTGTGGGAAGAGAAGAGCGTCGGAGAAGAAAAGCAAAAGAGAAGAGGATTCAAGAACTCGAGAATTTGGCTAAGGTAAGGGGTGACTTCTCCACTATTATGCTTTATAGGTTTTGAGATAATATGAATGGATTAAGTAGATTAGGAATCCCAATTTAGGATATTAAGGTTTAGGAATTTTAGACCCTAATGCATGATTTTGGTGAATTTGAGTCAAATTGATGTTATATTGTCGTTATATGATGTTATACCATGATAGAAATGCATTATAATCATGTTTGTAGAGCTGTTTCGGTGTTATATAAGATTGGGGTCGGAATTGGAATGATTTGGGATAAATCTGTTCTTGCCAAATCGCATTTTACTGGTCTCGTGGTAACGGTTACGGTGTGCGATTCCCACCATGTTGCATTCGGAAAAATTGTATTTTGGCTTTGGTAACTGTTAAGTGTGGTAATACCTCGCTACTGAAAGGAAAAATAACGCTTATGTTCTCGTGATAACCGGTTACTTCTGAAGTTTTTTGAAAAATACTTTATTTTGATAATCCATAGCTTATAAACTGTAAGTCCGTTTTAATCGTCGTTTTGGACGTTGTGACTTAAATAAAATATTTTATATGAAATGGAAAAATTGGCAGTAACTCGATTAAATTTAAAAGTCCCGATTTTTATCTAATTATGTTGTTTTATACATTGTGTGCATACCGGTGAATATATGTGACAATATGGTGTTTGTGGTGTGGTTATGAATACAAGATGTTGTTGAATTGTGTATGTTGTGATAGCATTACGAGTTGTAAATTTAATTGCTTGTATATGTTATATATGATTGAAAGTTGTTTATGATAGAAGTTGTTATCATATTCGGTGTTGATAATGCATGCTTTAAAGATGTGCATGCATACATATCATTGTCGTAGTAGCTAATGCCCATTGTGTGGAATTAGTGAAATTGCCATAACCGTGTCCGAGTTAGAATGGGCGGTGATATCGTGTCGAGGTTGGAATGGAGCGGAGGGTGATACTCGTGTCGAGTTAGAATGGAAGGGTGTAATGAATTTAGTTCTAATTGGTACCACATGCATAGAGTCGGTGTCTCATTGCATTAATTGTATATGTTTTAACATGATTGGAAGAATTCTAGTGTTATAATGTGATTGTTGTTTGTTGATTGATGGATTATGTACTGTTTGGAGATAAAATGATAAATTTGAAATATGCTGAATAGGGTGAAATGATTTGCTTATGAAATTCTACTTATTTATGTGTTTATAACGTATAATAATTGTGATTTAGTCTCACTCTTTCTATTGATCATTTTCAGATTGAAGTTAGCAGCTTAGGCGTGTTGGTGATGATAGCTCGTAGAGCTAGACTATTATGTTTTGTCGAGTTCGGTGTCATGCTCTAATTTATAACACTGGGGAACGTGTATTTGTTTAGAGTTATTATTAAACTCTTATTTTGATTAAATACTTTAATTGGATAATAATTTTGTGGAACTAAGGTTGATTGTTGATGTTTTGAATTATCCAAGAGCTATGAATATTTTCCATTGTGTTAAACATGTTTATTTCAATTATTTAATTGGTTTATGTTCCTTAGATAAGCATGACATCCGTAAATTTAATTATAATGAGTTGTAGCATCCTTGATGACATGTTACTCTGAAATAATTTATATATTTCGCGGGGGTTTTTGAATAGGGTGTTACAATAGTGGTATCAGAGCATAGTCGGTCATTGTGACCAGTGTCTTAATGTCATTATTCCTTTTGTATGTGACTAGTGCAACGTAACAATGTCGATACTTGTGTTCTAATGAGAATTGTTTTGTAGATTCTCAAAATGATGGCTGGAAGAGGTAACGGAAGAGATGACGCTGCGATTATTGAGGCTTTGGGAATGCTTGCTGGTGGGCTATGAGGAAACCCTAATGGAGCTGGTATTGGTGCAGATAGGCAGTTGGGAAATTTCAAAGGAACAACCCTCCGTTGTTTAAAGGCACACACAACCCTGAAGACGCTCAAAAGTGGCTGAAGGAGATTGAAAGGATCTTAGAGTGATTGATTGTCTTTGAGGACACTGAAGGTGAGATATGGTACTCACATCTGGGTAGAAGAGGCGATGTGGTGGGTTTCTCTGGCGAGATGGATAAAGATGGTGTTTCACTGACTTGGGTTGCGTTCAGAAGGGATTTTCTGAGGAGGTACTTTCCTGAAGATATTCGAGGAAAGAAAGAGATTGAATTCTTGGAGCTCAAGTAGGGTAATATTACTGTTAGTGAGTACGCTTCCAAGTTTACTGAATTGGCTAAGTATTATGCTCACTATAACAATAATGAGGCGGGCGAATTTTCTAAGTGTATCAGTTTGAAAATGGTCTCTATGATGAAATCAAGCAAGGTATCAGGTATCAGCGTATTCGCAGGTTTTCTGATTTGGTAGATTGTAGCAGGATTTTGGAAGAGGATATTACAAATAATAGATCACACTCTCGTGGGATAGTTGACAAGAAGGGAAAGCAGTATATGAATCGTGGCAAGCCATATAGCACAGGTAACCCAAAGTCTGGTGGATGGAGAAGGCCTAGTGGGGGAGACTCTAGTGCTCATATTAGGTGCTACAAATATGGTGAATTTGGGCATCGCATTCAGGAATGCAAGAGTGATGAGAAGAAGTGTTATAAATGTGGAAAACCTGGACATTTAACTAATGATTGCAGAACAAGAACGGTGACTTGCTACAACTGTGGGGAAGAAGGTCATACTCGTCTGCAGTGTACCAAACTAAAGAAGAAGCAGTCTGGTGGAAAAATGTTTGTTTTATTTGGGTCAGAGACTAATCCTGAGGATCGATTGATTAAAGGTACGTGTTTTATTCATGGCACACCTTTGATTTCAACTATTGACAGTGGAGTGACTCATTCGTTCATTTCTTTGGATTGTGCTAAAGGATTAAAATTCGATATATCTGATATGAAAGGAAATATGGTTATTGACACTCTTGCGTCGGGTTCAGTGACAACTTCGTTTGTGTGTAGGAATTGTCCTATTGAAATATTTGGTAGGGGTTTTGGTATGGATTTAGTATTCCTACCATTAGAACAACTTGATATCATCCTTGGAATAAACTGGTGTTACCTGGCAATTTCGAATAAAGAATAATTGGAATATCAAAACAATATTTCGAATATGCATATAAAAAGAGGTTAATATTAATGATTAATATTGGTGAGAAATATAGAACAATTGTTCTAAAGGAGTCTTCGATTTCCAGTGACAGATGATGGATTTCGATTTGAGATTCTTAGTGTTTAGAATATAAAGAGTTATTTTGTGCAAATGTGCCAGAATTGTGTTCGCGTTAAAAGGTGACGCGCCATGAGGATGCGAACGTGAGTTCGGATCTTCTGGTACGCAACGATTTAAATCTTTTGATTTGTTTATAAAGATGCCGCGAGCATCAAGCTTTATTATTTTCAACACAAGAAAGATGATTTAATGATTATGAAAAAGGGGAAAGCTGAAATACCCTCAATTGATATTGATATGCGTAATGACTAGCGCAAACTAGACATAACGCATTGGGGAGATCGAGTAAGGGGATTGTTATATAAAGGAGCAGATGGAGCATCCTAAATATATATGGTTATCCATAGCTTTTATATATATGAATATGTTTGATCATTGTGTGTTTTTAATTGCTATTTCTATGATTGGGAAAGTTTCTCCTTTGGGATTTTAAACGATGAGATTATGTGGGATTCTAGGTTTTGTTATTATTGTGCTGCAAAGATCTATGGATCTTACGCATACATATCCTAGTGGGAATCGAGCATTTGTAGCTCGGATCTGAGGGGTTCTATGGTTTGTTTGGTGCGAGGAGATAGAAATTTGCTCGGCAAGGATGAGACCTTGTGCCTACGTATTCTCAAAAGGATGTTGAGAAAGTCGAGCAATCGTAGTTCCACTTATGCTAGTGGAAAGCAGGGATGTTAGTAAGAGCAGACAAATGTCATCTTAATGAAAAATGTATCTAATCTATTTCATCACATACATTTTTGAAAAGTTTGATTGATTAAAATCTTTCGTCGTAAGTATTAGGTGTTTTGCTTGAGTGTACAAGCGTTACCACTTACATGTTTAAGAAAGATGTTTGAAAAAGATGATTGAATCTTTTAACTGTAAGCATTGGGTGTTTTGCTTGAGTGTACAAGCGTTACCACTTACAATTAATAGATGTTTTTTGTTTGAAAAGAGTTTGAAAAAGTTTGAAAAGAGTTTTTGACTGTATGTGATGTGATAGATGAGATACTTCTTCCATAGAGATGATAAATGTCTAAATCTCAAGGAGAAATTGATTGGATTAAAGGGATGCTTTTAAGAAGCCCATGGGTCCTTGTATTGTTAGCCCAAGAGGAGGCATTCCGAGGGTCATCGAGGGTCATCGAGGGTCCTTGTATGAAGCTCAAGAGGAAGCTATAGGGTATGGCTGTCTTTGGCTTGAAAGGGATTTCACCGAGAAATCATCCTTTGCTGAGTAAGAGTAATTTCACCGGGAAATTTTACTCTATGGGGAATTTTGAAAGTGATTTCACCGGGAAACCATCCTTTCAGGGTTCTATCTTAGCGTGGGTGGTTCTTTGTATTGGAAGCCCAAGAGGAGGCTGTTAAGAGATTTCCTGGTCTCTTTCATTGTATGATGCCCAAGAGAAGGCTAAACTCAATGAAGAGTTCTTTTGAACGAAGCCCAAGAGGAGGCTGACTCAACAGGGGAGTGTTGTCTTATACGAAGCCTAAGCGGAGGCTAACTCTTGTGGGAGAGTTTCTTTGTATAAAGCCCAAGAGAAGGCTAAACTCTGCTGGAGATAAAAATATCTTGTATGAAGCCCAAGTGGAGGCTAAACTCATGATGGGGATGAGTTGTCTTGTATGAAGCCCAAGCGGAGGCTATACTGTGGGGAACCTATTGATTAGTCTAATTGTTATGTTATTTATTAGACGGTTGTATAAACAGGTGTGTGTGTGTGATATGTACTCACAGGAGTTTATGAAGGAAATATAAACAATGCATGATGTTTATTTACAGCAATTTATGGAATATAATCAAGTGTTTGTGAAACGAACGTTTAAAACGAGCGTAACTTGATTATTTACAAGTTGAACTGTGTACAAGGAAATGAATATGTACACGAATGAGTCTTTATGTACAGACAAAGATGGATGTACATAGGAGGGTTGGGACTTACACTGTAAGAGAGGCCCATTGATTTGAAAGCAGTTTCACAGGGAATAATGCTCCTTTCAATACCAATGGTATTTAGTGTAAAATGTACAGATGAAACAAAAATGATTGATTGAAGTTTATCTGTAAAAAGTATTTTTCAAAAGAAAGAGTATCTGTATTATGTACAGATAAAAGTTTGTTTTTTTTGAAATATCTGTGTTATGTACAGATAAAAAGTTTGATATGTACAAAGAAATATTATGTACATAAAAGAATGTTATGGGACTTACACCGTGATGGAGGCCCATTGGTTTAAAAGAAATCTTGCTCAGGAGAAACCTTCCTTTAGAACCAATGGTTTCAGCGCATAGACAAACGAATGAAAACAAATGAAAGAGATTTGTTTATGTTTGAATATTGACAAAGATGTTTTGAATATGTACAAATAAAGCTAAGTATGTACATAAAGGGTTGGGACTTACACCATAAGGAGGCCCATGATTGATCGAGAAATTCGAGAAGAGCGAATTCAGTTTATCGTTTTAAATCGGATTGATCATGGTAAAAAGATGCAAGTTTGATGAAATGTTTTGAAAAATGATTTGAAAATGTTTTTGAGAATGGTTTGAAATGTGAAGTTTATTTGTGAGAAGTTTTGAAAAGAATCGGAAATCGAAAACTTGAAAAATTCACCTTTTAAGGAGGTTTGAAAAAGTGTTCAGAACATCGTTTTCGGCTCGATTAAAATTTAATCAGATGAAAGTTTTTTTGGATTTTTTTGACATAATCATAAAATATATATATTAAATGACAAGTGTACAAAAAATCATCTCAAAATGAGAAGTTTTGATTGGTTAAAAAAATTGTTGAAGTTTGAAGAAAAAAATATGAAAATATTGAAGAGTTTTGTAAAAAGGAATGGTCTTGAGAGGGATTGAACCCATGACCAAAGGGGTGTACCACGTGGCAGAAAGGACTAAGACCAAGCAAGCAACCACTGGGCCAACGCGTTTGGGATGTTTAGTGGATCAAAACACGTGTTGATATGGTATTGGAAAGTTTTGAAGAAAACATGTAAAATTGAAAGTTTTGTAAAAGAATGGTCTTCTTGGGTTTTGAACCCATGACCTTTGAGTGGGGCGCGGCGAAAGACTTAAGACCAAGCCAGGAACCACTAGACCAAGCAGCATCTGTGTTGAGTGGATTAAAACACGTGTAAACAAGGCGTTGGATATTTTAAATATTTGAAAATCAAGAACACATGAAGAAGCGACTGGGTTTGTATTTTTGATTTTCGTTTCACGAATTCAACCTAAAATCCTCGTTTCTTAATGAAATCCAATGATGTAAACATCAAAGTTGACCGATTTTGCACCACGAACATGACTATGGTTGTTAATTTTATTTATTTTAAGCCTATCATGTTTTTGATTCGAAGAACACGTATGAACCGAATTTTTCAAATTAAATGATCCATGGTTCATGATTGTTTGATTTTCTTGAGGGCTTATGATCGTTAGAGGTGCGAGAAAAAGATTGGCCGTGAGTTTTTTCAAATGGTGCAAGGAATCAAGAGAACCAGTTTGTGTTCTAACACGGAAAAGTTGAGATCGAATTCGATCTTTGGAGTGTTTCGATTGCTATTTCTTGATCATTTAAGCTTCATCGGCATGTATGGATGCTGTGAGGATAGCTTGCTTGCTTTGAACTTGCTCCAATTTCTCCACTCAAGTCAACCTGTAGTCAGCTCAAAAGGAAACTCGAAATCGAAGTTAAAGCAATTACAGTTTGTTGTTTATGATTTGGATCACTTATATGATGTATAGTGATGAAGTTTGAGTGATTAAAACACAGTTTGATCAAGCCAAGCTTTGAATTCGCATGTTATGGCAGTTTGGAAACTTGAAAAAGATGAAAAGTGCAAACTGGTTTCACTTGTTCTTGGATTGATTTTAATGTTCAAACATGTTTTATATTGATTATGAGATGTATTAGACACCAAAGATCCACCTGATCTTATCTGAATTTCAAAAAGGCACTAATTCCTACTTTGCACTAAATTACTTGATTTTGAAGAAAGTATAGTGAAATCATGTTTTTGCATTTGCTTTGGTGTGCATTTCTCTTGAATTGGTCATCCTTTTATAGGCAAGTGGTCTGAAATGTTAGGCAAGGAAGGACATGGCATTTTGCAATTTGAAGTTGCCTTAAAGGGCAAGAAAGGCATTTTGCCTTAAAAGGAAACTTCCTTTTTTACCATGTGCAAAATTGCTCAAACTTGATCCAATCTTCAATCATTATTTTTTACTGATGTTTATCAGTTTGATGAGTCATTTGGCAAGGTTGCAAGTGGTTTAAGTGAAAAAACACAAAATGACCTATAATTTGAAGTTGTGAACTTTGAAATTTAAGTTTCATGGAACCTTTGGTTTCAATTTCAAAAACATAGCTAGCCTCCATGGATTTTGAAGTTCTTGGACATTTTGGAAAGATTTTTCCATGATCTACAACTTTCATGTTTTGAGTTTTTTCAAATTCCAATTGGAACTAGGTGAAAAAATGGCTTGAAGTTTGGAAAAAATGTAAAATTTCAACACTTAGAAATTTTTCTAAGTTATAGAAATTTTGACTTTTTGTTGACTTTTCCAAATTCTTTGATTTTGATGATCATGATGGATCATTTGAAGTATTTTGATGATGGAAAAAGTTTTGTTTTGAAAATTTTGACCAAAAGTCAAAGTTTGACTTTTACGTGGATGAAATTTCATCGGATGTTTACGAAATGATGAATTCTTCTGTGATGATTTGAATCCAGAAATTAGGTCAAGAGGTTATATCTAAGATATGATGACCAATCTCTATCCAAAAAGTCATCCTTTGCTCAAAAGTCGGAGAATTCTCTTGCCGATCAAAACCCTAATTGGTCGATCCTCGATTGATCGTGAGAGAATTTTGTTATCGATGATCGGGGTTGATATTTTGATCAAGATAGATCAAATGAGATGAAAAATCTCAAACCCTAATTGGTTAGCTCTTGAATCGGATGAAAATCGATGAAACCCTAATTTTGACACATGAATGCTATACAGATTAATGTTATGCAGCTGTAGCTATGAAATGATGCACATATATGGTGGTATATTAGGTCAAAATTGGGGTATGACAGATGCCCTATTTAAGTTTCTTTAACACGAGAGATGAAGATGAATATCTTTGTTTTGATAGGTATAAAGATACTTAAATATCATAAATTTTGGACCTAAGATACCAAAAGATGCGGATGATGCAAAATGATTGTAAAAAGTTTCACCTAGATGACATCACAGAAAATGGCATGGTAGGGAAAAATTTGTGAATGTTTGTTTAAGCTTTGGAAGCAGAGATTACCTACATCGACCTTGTGACAATGTTTAAGGTAAGTGAAAATGATATTACCAATTATCAGCCTTGTGATAGTTTATGGTAATGAATGTTGAAGATGTTACCAATTATCAGAGAAGTGATAACTATAACAAGGTAACTTTTTTTGAGAAAATTCTTGAATATTCACTTTGTGAATAACAGACGATGAAAAGCAGAACTCGAAAATGAGCTTCTATTTTCTTGGATACAATTTTGCCGAGGATCTCTCTTTTTGAGGAGATGCGGGCATTTTTGATCAGAAAACACAGGTTTTCCTTTTGACAGAAAGACAAACTGCTGAGGAATTTCTCGTACGGTCATGATTTGACCTTGTTGAGAAGAACAAAATTTTTATGACAAGTTTAGGAGTGAAAATAAGCGGCTCAGACAATGAGACTATTGCTTATTGCTTTGTTGATTAGAGACAAGGTTCTATTCAGGAATGAACTGAAAAGAAACAGTCAATCAAGACATTGTTCCAAATGAGGAATGATCTCAGTTGGGGAATATGGTGAAGAGAAGAAAATGCATTTCTCTGTTTGTGGATACTCTGCCGGGGATAAAAAAGAAATGTATCTTTTCTATTTGGCGAGACTCTACTGGGGATAAACTTGTACTTACATGAGTAAGTGTGATTTACACCAGTGATATGAAAGCAAACATTTCGAGGAATGCAAAAAATGCAATGAATGATGCTATTATGTATGAATGTCATGAATGTTATATGTATGCTAACACTACTTTGACAAAGACACTAAAGAGATATTTGGGGAAGAGGACCGCGTCACAGTTCGAACAAATACTTGGTGAAGATTACAGCACTGGTGCAAACGTTCACTGATGAAGATTTTGAGTTGCATGTTTTACATTTTCAGAGAAAAGCATTTCATTGGCAACTTGATTGGGGATTCTTTTTGGAGGAGAATACCGTCCTTTGAAGATTTCCGTTGAGGAGAAAATTGTATGTGATGGGCAACTCCTTTGGGGATCGAAACACTCTTGGAGAACTGAAGTTATTTCCGTGTTCATAGTTTCAAAGGAGAATTTTGCTTTTGTTTCAAAATTTTGAAGTAAAAATTCATTTAAAACATTTTAGTTTCAAAAAAGTGATTTTCACAATAAAAGCGTTATTTTGCAAAACGGAATAAACAAGAATTGCAAACAAAAGCACAAGGCTCAAATTTATTGATAGAATGGTGATCGCCAAGGCGTGATTCCATGAACTATTTACAAAAGTTGGAAATGATAATTTATTAGGAAAAGGCTACATTGAAAGCAAATAACCACTACTATCCTAACAACTTTGAATTCCCAACTGCGCTTGGGCTTTAGAAGAGTTGATTGAAGATCCGTTGGTGGAAGTTTCTTCAAATTGACAAAGTACGGATGATCTGATTACTTTGTCATTTTTTTATCCTTGTTTTGCCTAGATCGCCTTTTCGGTTTCGATCTATCGGGATAATTTACATTTATTGTCTCTAATTTTGCACGGATCGCCTTTTCGGTTTTCAATCCACAAGGCGCTCATTTTGCCTAAGCCGCCCTTTTGGGTTTCGACTCACCGATGTTCTTTTTTTTTTTTTAGACAAAGTATTTCTTGGTGCATCGGCATTCACGGGATCTGGGAGTTCATCGCCGTCCATGGTTGTGAGAGTCATAGCACCGCGAAAAGCTTCTTTTGACGATGTATGGGCCTTCGTAGTTAGGAGTCCATTTGCCCACAGAATCATTTGAAAAGCGAGAATCTTTTTAAGCAGTCGCCTTCTCGGAATTCACGAGTCGGACCTTTTTGTCGAGCTTTTTCATTCTTCTTTGATAGAGTTGTCCGTGACCGAGGCGGTCGGCGCTTTTCTTCAATTAAGTTCAATTGGTCGTATCGCTTTGACACCATTCGACCTCGAGATAGCTTAGTTTCCATGAGAACTCTCATTGATGGAATCTCAACTTCTACGGGAACCTTGCTTCCATGCCGTATACTAGAGAAAAGGAGTTGCCCTGTTGAAGTGCGTCTTGAACGATACCCATGCGAGCAAATGGCGACATTCGTGCGGTCTTTGTAAGTGATGACCATTTTACGACGATCTTCTTGATGTTCTTATTGGTGCTTCAGGCGCCGTTCATCTTTGGCGGTAAGGAGGCGAGTTATGATGCTCGATCTTGAATTCCTCACACAGTTCTTTCATCATTTTGTTGTTCAAGTTGGATCCATTGTCATAATGATCTTACTTGGAATTCCATATCGGCAAATGAGGTTGTTCTTGATGAACCTCACAACCACTTGTCTTGTGGCGTTGGCGTAAAGCCCTTGACCCATTTGGTGAAGTAGTCAATGGCTACTAGAATGAAGCGATGTCCGTTGGACGCTTTTGGTTCAATCATTCCAATCATGTCAATGCCCCACATGGAGAAAGGCCACGGAGAGGAAGGCGTTGAGTAGAGTCGGAGGCACATGGATCTTATCTGCGTAGATCGGCACTTGTGACATCTTTTAACGTGTTTGCGGTCGATTCCATCGTTATCCAATAGTATCCTGCTCTTAAGATCTTTACGGACATTGCATGCCCATTTGAATGGGTTCAAAGGACCCTTCATGCACTTCATGGATGATCGTATGCGCTTCTTGTCGGCGCATCGCGAGAACCATGTCGAAGTTTCTTTTGTATAGCACATCCTCGTTCGGGAAGAAATTCCTAGAAAGCCTCCTCGAGTTTTCTTATCCTTGTACGATGCCCCAGTGGGTACTCTCGTGTTTGAAGGAAGCGTTTGATGTCGTGAAACCACGGTTTATCGTCAGGCCTTACATTGCGAACACATATGCAGGTCTTTCAAGGCGTCGATCGAATTCTAGGCATATCATTCCAATTGTTGACTTTGAACATGGAAGATAGAGTAGCCAGGCGTCGCCATCCGATTTTGATCTCGGGGATATGATGCGGTTCAACTTTGTTGAAGAAAGTCAACAATCGTCTTGCATAATCTCTGAGGAATTAGACCAAGATGATGAGTTTCATACTTGTCTTTGATTTGATTGATCACAAGGTGAGTCTCCATATATATCAAGGATCTTGATCCTCAAGTCGATGGCTTCTTCAATACCCATGATGCATGCTTCATATTACGCTATGTTGTTGGTGCAATCAAATAGCAATCGGCGAGCGGGATATATGAACCCTCGGGAGTAATGATGGTGCCCCAATTCCATTGCCAAAAACATTCTGCTCCATCGAAGACTAGGCCCCATCGGATTACGGATCGGTCCTTCTCCGTGTAGCGGTTCGTCACAATCTTTCATCTTCAAGTACATAACATCCTCGTCGGAAATCAAACTTGAGAGATTGGTATTCGTTGCGGTGATAAGCCAAGTGATCGGCGAGAATGCTTCCTTTAACCGCTTTACGAGTGCGGTATTGGATGTCATACTCGGATAGTAGCATCGCCATCGGCGATTCTCCGGTTAAGGCGGGCTTTTCAAAGGCGTGCTTGATCGGATCCATTTTGGAGATTAACCACGTCGTGTGATTGATCATGTCTTGGCGAAGGCGTTTTGAAGTCCATACCAAAGCGCACATGTTTTCTCGAGCATGGAGTAGCGAGTTTCACGATCTGTGAATTTCTTACTCGGTAGTAAATGGCATGCTCCTTCTTACCGGTTTCGTCTTGTTGTCCAATCACGCCCATGGACTCTTCTAGTGCGGTAAGGTATATGATCAATGGTCTTCCTTCCTTTGGAGGGATCGGTATTGGTGGTTACGCGGTATTCTTTGATCTTGTCGAATGCTTTTGGCAATCTTACATCACACAACCTTTTGATCTTTGCGGAGAAGCTTGAATATCGGCCCAGTGTGATCATCGAGAGATAAATCGGAGATGTAATTCAACCGTCAAGAAATCCTCTTACTTGCTTTTCCGTATGTGGTGTAGGCATTTCTTGAATAGCCTTGACTTTATCGGGGTCAACTTCAATTCCTTTTGGTGACAATGAAACCTAGGAGTTTTCGGACCTTACCCCAAGGTACATTTGTTAGGATTCGGTGATGAAATTTCCTTAGTCGTTGAAACGACTTTAAGAGATAGTCTATATGCTCTTCTTATATGGACTTTGCTATCATATCATCCACGTAGACTTGATCTCTTTGTGCATCATATCATGAAAGAGTAGTCATTGCCCTCAGTAAGTTCTTTGCATTCTTTAATCCAAATGGCATTACCTTGTAGCAAAAAGTGCCCATGGCGTGATGAAAGATGTCTTCTCCATGTCTTGGGAGCCATTACGATCGATTATAACCGGAGAAACCATCCATGAAGGAAAAGGCGTTGAATTTAGCGATACTATCCACTAGCATGTCGATATGCGGAAGTGGAAATCGTCTTTGGACTAGCTTTGTTCGGATCTCGGTAGTCAACACATTCGACCTTTCCATCTTTCTTGGATAGGTACTATGTTGGCTAGCCATTGAGGATACTCGAGTGATAAGGAAACCGGTGCTTTTGAACTTCTTTTACGATTTTCTCGACCATCTCAGGATGCACTCTCCTCAGTTTTTGCTTAACTGGCGGACATTCTGGTTTTAACGGCAAGTGATGCTCTACTATGCTAGTATCCAAACCCGGCATGTCCTGGTAGGACCAAGCGAACACATCAACGTATTCTTTGAGAAGACTTATCAGTTTGCTTTTGACACTACTGTTGAGTGAAGCTCCGATATTTACTTCTTTTGCGTCTTCCTCAGAACCCAAGTTGATTGCTTCTAGAGGTTCTTTGTGAGGCTGGATGATCCTTTCCTCGTGCTTAAGCAGTCGAGTAATTTCATCTGGGATCTCTTCTTCAACTTCTTCTTCAGCGACTTCGCAGGGGATTTCAAAGTTGAGAGAGAGCGTAGAGTTACTGCTTTCAATGGATTTGTCCATTTGTTTAATCTGCATTTTTGATTTATGTTTAAAAGAAAGTTTTTATCATCATTTTTTTTGAAAGTGTTGCAGATTAATTTTTCATTATGATTTTTTTTGAAGATTTTTTTTTGTGTTTTTTAGGATTATCATTTCCAGAAAAGGGTAAAAATGAAAATAAACACAAAGTGTGGAAACAAAACAACGCATTTTATTTATGTTTCACAATATGAACAGGGCCCTAAAATACAAACTCATTTGTCTTGGGCAAGACAAAGAGAAATTATTTAAAAGTTAAACCCTATAAAACATCTCTTCGCTTTGGGCGAGCGAGTTCAAAACAAAAGCAAAGATAAACTACTTAGAGCTATGAACATTAGTCCTAACTAGCGGGTTTCCAATAGTGGCGAACTCCTTGGAAGTCGAGGTACTCGGGTAATTTTCCGCTTGGTTTAACCCTTGAGTAAACTTTGATTCTTTGGTGAAGGCTTTGAGGACTACAGGCGATGGCCTTTGCCTTTAGTCTTGCTAAGCGATCTTCTTGATTGGATCGGGAAGTATGAGAGATAGCCTTTGTACTTCTGTTGATCTTTGTGTTGAATATTGGGGATGTTCCTTCCGGTCTTAGTGAAGAGACTCATTGTCGACACTTTCTAGATCGTATCGAGTCATACTCTTGATCTTGATGATCATGTTGATGTAGTGGTAACGGGATCTAGCTTGGTGAAATCCACAGTATTGAGCGAGATCTTCATTTGGGACCTCGATCATTGATTAGTTTGAGAAGGCAGTATTCCTCTCGATTGACTAGGGTAGTCAAAGTCATCACCCATCGTGGGTTGGATATCTTCAATCCGGATTTTGAGCTTTACGGCGAGTATTTCACCATGTAGTCGTATTTGCCACTTGGTTCTCCCAAGGTATCCCAAACTTGACGAGGGATGGCGGTTTTCACGTCATTGCAAGGACATGTCTTTGAATTGATCGATCGGTGCATATGATTCCTCTTGAGACACATACTCGGGGCTATTCAAATAAGTGCCCCACTCTTGATTCGGATGGATCATCTTCATCCTCTTCAATGGTTACAACATTAACCTCTTGCGAACGGGGTTTAAGAAACCTCATTGTGAAATACTTCATTAATCGGGAAGTGCTTCATCTTTCTCTTGTTTTTGTAGAATCTGTGTAAACCAGTCAGGTTTTCATTTCATTCTTGTGAGTTTGATAACTTGTCCCCACCCTTGAGTATTGCCATCTTTCACCATTTGTGCGCTTCTTTATACGAAGAGATAGATGATCTATTTTAGTAGATTCACCTTCTAGCGGGAGGGAATCACGTTTCAATGTCATTAGCCGTGATGAAAGAGAAACTAGACAGATGATTTATAAGCAAAGCTTGTTCGCTTGATGGTTACCAACTTTCCATTCTTGTGAATTTTAATTTTTGATGGAGTAGAAGTTACGCTCTGCATCGTGGATCCAAGGTCTTCTAGCAAACAAGCTGTATGGTTGCGTCCATAACTTGGAAGGTAATTTGGGCGATGTGAGGGCCAGTGTCATCGGAGATCAATTTCACCAATAAGCGACTTTCTCGATCCATCAAAAGCTCTTACTATGATGTCGTTGAACTTCATTGGCGTTCCTTGTAAGCTAAGCGGCGGCGTCGTTTTGGCATTACGTTTAGGGATGAACTGTGTCTACTAATACATTTGACAAAGAATCGATTGACAAACCATCGAAATGTGCAAGGCGGTTGTGATCTTTCCTTCTTAGGAAGTTCTTCGTCACTAAAACTCGGTTATTGCGGTGTTATGTTGGAGCGATCCTCAAATTGATGCGTAGTCACATCGTGATCCACATAAGCTGGTCTAGTACTCTCATCAAAGCTTCTCGGTGAGCTTGAGTTGAGGAGTAAAGACAATATCGAAATCTTTGAAGAGTGCATTAATTGGTCTATGACTCGATATTCGCTCTTCTTGATTAGTTTGATTATCTCGTCAAAGTCGAGTTGATGTTGGTTCCATCGGTAGAACCAATGTTTGTACTGGGTTAACAATGGGAATCGTTGCGATTCTCAGCGGATATGCTAAGCGGGTTATGTTTAACAACAGGGAATTGCGAGTTTTGGTGGTAGTGGAGTATGAACTCGTCCACTTCTCGTCACTCGTCCGATTTCGTTATATTGACATTAGGCTGGGCGTGGCGGAGGTTTCTCTTTCCCATCTTCTATCGGGGTTGCATGATATTGGTAAGGAATTGCTCTAGTAGGCATGCGGACAGGACCGGCGGGCAAATTACCAAAGGAGGCGTTGGAATCTTTGGAACCGTTATCGTGATCTCTACATGCTCGGGCATGTTGAAACAAGGATCTAGCGTTTACTTGGTTTTCGAGTTGATGTCACGAGACTAAAAGCTCATGCGGAAAATGCCCTATTGTATTTACGTCATGGTCATCTCGGTTTACGTAGATTTGTAAATCACCAATGTCTAACAAATCTTGAATATCTGCTCTTATGGTGGGACATCCATGGATATTCTTGGAGCAGATATAGCAAGCTGCATAATCATGCTTAATGAAGGTGCTCATGGTCTTGTATGCTTCATGAAGATGCACTAAGTTTCCTTTGACTAAGTTTACATACGTGACAAGGTACTGTCGTATTCCTTAGCATTAGATTCCTTTGAGTGTCCACTATGGTGGGAAGTGGATTGGCTTGCACATTCGGACTCGTATTTACGAAGGAAAGAAGATTAGCCTTCACTAATCTTTGTACTTACGCCTTCAATGCTATGCAATGCTCAAGGTCATGGCTGGTGCCCTTGGTGAAAAGGGCAAGACATGTCGACTTTGTACCACCATGGTAGTTTTCGGGGACGGAGGTGGTAACCTTATGCATATTAGATTCCTTTCTATCGGCCAGGGTAAAGTTACGTATGCGTCATGGGAATTGGGTCGGTAGTGACCCTCGGCGTCAGTTTGGGTTATAAGCTGCGAGCTGTTGGCGAGTGTTGAGTTTGTTGATTTTGTTGAAGTGCGGAGCAATTCACGGAGTTGTGTTGACGAGAGGGTGCTATGGCGGCTACATCGTTGTTGAATGACATTCTTGCGTGGTTTCCTCGGGATACCATTCCTACGTCATGTTCTTTTTCTTGGGAAGCTGGTTCCAACTTTCTTGGTATTACTAGAAGATCCTACTTCCTTGGTTAGGCGTCTGTCCGAACCCCTTCTTCTAGTCGCATTCCATGCTTACCATTTCATTGAAGTCTCTGGGCGCTAGCGATCATTCGCTCATAGTAGAATGAGTTTAGAGTATTCAAGAATACCTTAGTCATCTCTTTCTCTTCCAAGGCGGGTTGACTTGGGCGGCAATTTCCCTCCATCGTTGCATATTCCTTGAATGTCTCTCTTTCCTTTTGAGACATGGAGCGGAGTTGATCCCTATCGGGAGCCATATCAAGTTGAATTTGTATTCTGGACGAAGGCTTTACCTAAGTCGTTGAATGATTGGATATTCGTCTTTGTCTAAACCCATGTACCACTTGATGCGGCACCGGTGAGACTATCACGGAAGTAATGAATTAACGGTGATGATCCTCATTGTCGTAGACATTTTCCTAGCATACATTGTAAGATGACTCGAGGACAAGAATTCCTTTGTACTTTTCAAAATCCGGGATTTTGAATTTGTGTATTTTACACGAGGACTAAGCGAGAGATCTGGCGCTTTTCCCAAACAATTCTTTCCCTTGAATCGTTTTTATCTCAAGTGCATTTTGAGAAGTTGTTCTGGAGATTTTCCATTGAACCACGGCGTTCGTGTTATTTCTGGGTGTGATGAACTTCTTCGTCGTGGTGTGCACTACTGGTGAGTTCAACATAATTGGTTGAAAACCGACATTGTTACTTGTGGAAAAGTTATTCCATGTGAAGTGAGCGTGGCGTTTTCTTTGCAAAGTAGGTATTTCAAGCGAGGTTGTTTGAGAAGTCGGTTGGCGAACTCCAATGCCGAGTTAAAGGCATTCCCATGGATAGCCCTACGGCATCTTTGAAGGTGAACTCTTGGCTGACAATGAAGCTGAGTAGTAGTATCCTCGAAGTTGTTATTTGGTTATGACCGCTCGATCTTTGCTTGTTGACTTTCTTGTTGTGGCGCGAGTTGACCAAAGATGTGAGTCTCTCACTTCTTCTTGTAGCGTAGTTACCGTACTACGGAGTTCAACGTTTTCTTGCTCAAAATTCTCCATTACTTTTCTTCTTTTGCTCTGGTATCGTGCGTTCGAGGTTGGTGCGGACGGATCGAGAAACTCTAAGGCGACGACTTCGGGCTTTGGAAAGACTCCACAAATGAGACTTGAAATGATAACTCGAAATGTAATTATTAATGATTAATGATATGCAGAATATTTCCAAAAATTCATCCTAAAGAAAAGACTATTGCAAATATTTGGGATGAAAAATCCATCTTATTGATATAAGGGAAAGATTACATCAAGGTGGAGCAAAAGCTCAATTACAAAAGAAAAAGCTATTCTAATTGTCTTCATCGGATGAGAGATCAAAGGCTTCTTGTAGCTTGAGCTTGAGGATCTCCTTGGCATCTTGAGCTTTCAACTTGACTGTTCGGTTTGAGCTTGTTAACAATTCTCTTCCACTTATCAAGGCGGGAGTTTCTTTTGTTAACTCGTCGAACTTTCTTTTCCTTTTGAGGGCTTCATCCTTCTTGATGAGCCATTCGTCTTGAAAGTTGGCGTTGTTTCTTGATCTTTGACACGCTCTTTGAGCCTATCGTTTCAGCTTGTGGTAAGAATTTGCTCTTCAAAGCGTCCTTCTTTTGTTTCGACTTGATTAAGGCTTCTTTGTATTTCCCTAATGTGGTAGGCTTCTTCCTTTAGGAACATGGGTTTCTCAAGAACATATGGCATACGAAATTCCTCGCTCTTTTCTTTACCCAGCGGTAGTTTTCCTTAGCTACATAATTCTTAGCATTGCCTCCTTTCTTTCTTGAATGCAAAGCCGGGCTCTTATCATCTTGTCTTTCAAGCCACAGGGATCGCCCTTCATAATAGCAATAACTCTCGGTTGTAAACCCAATGGGTTTCTCGAGTTTGCGTACCAGTGACGTTTGGCGAGCGGGTTGTAATTGATTCCTCCTTGTGTACCCATGAGGGGTACATTGGCAAATCCCATACAGCTGTCAATGATTTCCATGTCATTGTCGGCTAAGGTATACCAATGAATGTCTTTGTGGGTTAAGGACATGAATCGTCGAGACCATGGCCACTCCTTCTTGTTCCTTTGAAAAATGGGGGACTTTGGCAAATGCGAAACTATCCATCTGTGCAACAATGGTGCAACACACAATTCTCCACCTCCTTGACGATGTCTATGGTGAATTGAGAAATATGTGTCTCCAAGCAGGGTAGGTACAGGGTTTTTGATTTTGAAAATCCTCATGGCATTAATGTCAACAAAATTCCCAATATTGGGAAACAACATCAATCCATAGATGAGGAGGGCTAGGATATTTTCAGAGGCTAACCTTCTACCAGCCTCGGCAAAGGTGAAGGCTCTTTCCAATAGAAACCTTGAGGTTAGTCCTAAAATTCCCTTTTTGGTTCGCAGGTTTTTGTCTATCTCAGATTTCCTTATGTGAAGTAAAACCGAGATATCTTGTGACCTAGGTATGGCTTCCAAACCATTGAAAGGCATTCTATCTGAGATGATGATTCCTAAAGTGTGTGCGTACTCTTCCAAAGTAGGCAACAGTTGATAATCAGGGAAAGTGAAACAACGAAAGACGGGGTCATAGAATTGCACAAAGGTTTTGAGCAGTCCCTCATCTACATCAGTGTTTAAGAGGGTTAAGAGATTTCCGTATCTCTTTGCAAAATCAAGGGATTCTTTACCAAGGACTAACTCTCTTAATCTTTTCACGTCGGAGACTGAACGTATACCTTTTGTATGTCTTCCTCTTATATCCATCCTCTAACCTAAAACATTTGCAAAGGAAATTTCTAAATTCTTTGGAAATTTTGGGAAGGGAAAAAGAAAGATGATGTTTTATGAATGATGCATGAAGATTAGCAAGTTGAAAACATGGTCAGAGGTTATTCACACGTTTAAGCGTTCTCGAGCATGAGGTCAACGATAAATGACAGGTTTAGTTCTAAAGGGTCACATCCTAAAACTAATTTGGCCAAATGAAAGAATGATCACGCATTTCGCCAATAACCGGTGAACGATCCTTCTGTGTTTCCTAACGGTTCTTAAATCCACTAGATAAAATCGTGAAATTTAAACAACACACAATAAAGAAAGACATATGCACAATATGAAAGCTTAACCCCTTTTCTTTTCTTTTGAAAACAAAAAAAGCTTGGTGCTCTCGGACGAGTAAGCGTTTTCTTTTTGAAAATCAAAGTTTCATTCTCCCAGTAGTCGCCATTTTTCTGTTCGCGTTAAAGGTGGCGCCATGAGGATGCGACGTGAGTTCGGATCTTACAGTGCAACGATTTAAATCTTTTGATTTGTTTATAAAGATGCCATGAGCATCAAGCTTTATTATTTTCAACACAAGAAAGATGATTTAATGATTATGAAAAGGGAAAATGAAATACCCTCAATTGATATTGATATGCGTAATGACTAGCGCAAACTAGACATAACGCATTGGGAGATTCGAGTAAGGGGATTGTTATATAAAGGAAAGATGGAGCATCCTAAATATATATGGTTATCCATAGCTTTTATATATGAATATGTTTGATATTTGTGTGTTTTTAATTGCTATTTCTATGATTGGGAAAGTTTCTCCTTTGGGATTTTAAGAAACGATGATTATGTGGGATTCTAGGTTTTGTTATTATTGTGCTCGCAAAGATCTATGGATCTTACGTACATATCCTAGTGGGAATCGAGCATTTGTAGCTCGGATCTGGGGTTCTATGGTTTGTTTGGTGCGAGGGAGATAGAAATTTGCTCGGCAAGGATGAGACCTTGTGCCTACGTATTCTCAAAAGGATGTTGAGAAAGTCGAGCAATCGTAGTTCCACTTATGCTAGTGGAAAGCAGCGGGATGTTAGTAAGAGATGACAAATGTCATCTTAATGAAAAATGTATCTAATCTATTTCATCACATACATTTTTGAAAAGTTTGATTGATTAAAATCTTTCGTCGTAAGTATTAGGTGTTTTGCTTGAGTGTACAAGCGTTACCACTTACATGTTTAAGAAAGATGTTTGAAAAAAGATGATTGAATCTTTTAACTGTAAGCATTGGGTGTTTTGCTTGAGTGTACAAGCGTTACCACTTACAATTAATAGATGTTTTTTGTTTGAAAAGAGTTTGAAAAAGTTTGAAAAGAGTTTTTGACTGTATGTGATGTGATAGATGAGATACTTCTTCCATAGAGATGATAAATGTCTAAATCTCAAGGAGAAATTGATTGGATTAAAGGGATGCTTTTAAGAAGCCCATGGGTCCTTGTATTGTTAGCCCAAGAGGAGGCATTCCGAGGGTCATCGAGGGTCATCGAGGGTCCTTGTATGAAGCTCAAGAGGAAGCTATAGGGTATGGTGTCTTTGGCTTGAAAGGGATTTCACCGAGAAATCATCCTTTGCTGAGTAAGAGTAATTTCACCGGGAAATTTTACTCTATGGGGAATTTTGAAAGTGATTTCACCGGGAAACCATCCTTTCAGGGTTCTATCTTAGCGTGGGTGGTTCTTTGTATTGGAAGCCCAAGAGGAGGCTGTTAAGAGATTTCCTGGTCTCTTTCATTGTATGATGCCCAAGAGAAGGCTAAACTCAATGAAGAGTTCTTTTGAGCGAAGCCCAAGAGGAGGTGACTCAGCAGGAGTGTTGTCTTATCTGAAGCCTAAGCGAGGCTAACTCTTGTGGGAGAGTTTCTTTGTATAAAGCCCAAGAAGGCTAAACTCTGCTGGAGATAAAAATATCTTGTATGAAGCCCAGTGGAGGCTAAACTCATGATGGGGATGAGTTGTCTTGTATGAAGCCCAAGCGGAGGCTATCTTGTGGGAACCTATTGATTAGTCTAATTGTTATGTTATTTATTAGGCGGTTGTATAAACAGTGTGTGTGTGTGATATGTACTCACGGGAGTTTATGAAGGAAATATAAACAATGCATGATGTTTATTTACAATTTATGGAATATAATCAAGTGTTTGTGAAACGAGCGTTTAAAAGAGCGTAACTTGATTATTTACAAGTTGAACTGTGTACAAGGAAATGAATATGTACACGAGAGTCTTTATGTACGACAAAGATGGATGTACATAGGAGGTTGGGACTTACATCGTAAGAGGCCCATTGATTTGAAAGCGTTTCACGAGGAATAATGCTCCTTTCAATACCAATGGTATTTAGTGTAAAATGTACAGATGGAACAAAAATGATTGATTGAAGTTTATCTGTAAAAAGTATTTTTCAAAAGAAAGAGTATCTGTATTATGTACAGATAAAAGTTTGTTTTTTTTGAAATATCTGTGTTATGTACAGATAAAAAGTTTGATATGTACAAAGAAATATTATGTACATAAAATAATGTTATGGGACTTACACCGTGATGGAGGCCCATTGGTTTAAAAGAAATCTTGCTCAGGAGAAACCTTCCTTTAGAACCAATGGTTTCAGCGCATAGACAAACGAATGAAAACAAATGAAAGAGATTTGTTTATGTTTGAATATTGACAAAGATGTTTTGAATATGTACAAATAAAGCTAAGTATGTACATAAAGGGTTGGGACTTACACCATAAGGGAGGCCCATGATTGATCGAGAAATTCGAGAAGAAACGAATTCAGTTTTATCGTTTTAAATCGGATTGATCATGGTAAAAAGATGCAAGTTTGATGAAATGTTTTGAAAAATGATTTGAAAATGTTTTTGAGAATGGTTTGAAATGTGAAGTTTATTTGTGAGAAGTTTTGAAAAGAATCGGAAATCGAAAACTTGAAAAATTCACCTTTTAAGGAGGTTTGAAAAAGTGTTCAGAACATCGTTTTCGGCTCGATTAAAATTTAATCAGATGAAAGTTTTTTTGGATTTTTTTGACATAATCATAAAATATATATATTAAATGACAAGTGTACAAAAAATCATCTCAAAATGAGAAGTTTTGATTGGTTAAAAAAATTGTTGAAGTTTGAAGAAAAAAATATGAAAATATTGAAGAGTTTTGTAAAAAGGAATGGTCTTGAGAGGGATTGAACCCATGACCAAAGGGGTGTACCACGTGGCAGAAAGGACTAAGACCAAGCAAGCAACCACTGGGCCAACGCGTTTGGGATGTTTAGTGGATCAAAACACGTGTTGATATGGTATTGGAAAGTTTTGAAGAAAACATGTAAAATTGAAAGTTTTGTAAAAAGAATGGTCTTGCTGGGTTTTGAACCCATGACCTTTGAGTGGGACGCGTGGCAGAAAGACTTAAGACCAAGCCAGGAACCACTAGACCAAACGCGCATCTGTGTTGAGTGGATTAAAACACGTGTAAACAAGGCGTTGGATATTTTAAATATTTGAAAATCAAGAACACATGAAGAACGCGCGCAGCCTGGGTTTGTATTTTTGATTTTCAGTTTCACGAATTCAACCTAAAATCCTCGTTTCTTAATGAAATCCAATGATGTAAACATCAAAGTTGACCGATTTTGCACCACGAACATGACTATGGTTGTTAATTTTATTTATTTTAAGCCTATCATGTTTTTGATTCGAAGAACACGTATGAACCCTAAAACGAATTTTTCAAATTAAATGATCCATGGTTCATGATTGTTTGATTTTCTTGAGGGCTTATGATCGTTAGAGGTGCAGAAAAAGATTGGCCGTGAGTTTTTTTCAAATGGTGCAAGGAATCAAGAGAACCAGTTTCGTGTTCTAACCTGGAAAAGTTGAGATCGAATTCGATGCTGGAGTGTTTCCAGTTGCTATTTCTTGATCATTTAAGCTTCATCGGCATGTATGGATGCTGTGAGGATAGCTTGCTTGCTTTGAACTTGCTCCAATTTCTCCACTCAAGTCAACCTGTAGTCAGCTCAAAAGGAAACTCGAAATCGAAGTTAAAGCAATTACAGTTTGTTGTTTATGATTTGGATCACTTATATGATGTATAGTGATGAAGTTTGAGTGATTAAAACACAGTTTGATCAAGCCAAGCTTTGAATTCGCATGTTATGGCAGTTTGGAAACTTAAAAAAGATGAAAAGTGCAAACTGGTTTTCACTTGTTCTTGGATTGATTTTAATGTTCAAACATGTTTTATATTGATTATGAGATGTATTAGACACCAAAGATCCACCTGATCTTATCTGAATTTCAAAAAGGCACTAATTCCTACTTTGCACTAAATTACTTGATTTTGAAGAAAGTATAGTGAAATCATGTTTTTGCATTTGCTTTGGTGTGCATTTCTCTTGAATTGGTCATCCTTTTATAGGCAAGTGGTCTGAAATGTTAGGCAAGGAAGGACATGGCATTTTGCAATTTGAAGTTGCCTTAAAGGGCAAGAAAGGCATTTTGCCTTAAAAGGAAACTTCCTTTTTTTTACCATGTGCAAAATTGCTCAAACTTGATCCAATCTTCAATCATTATTTTTTACTGATGTTTATCAGTTTGATGAGTCATTTGGCAAGGTTGCAAGTGGTTTAAGTGAAAAAACACAAAATGACCTATAATTTGAAGTTGTGAACTTTGAAATTTAAGTTTCATGGAACCTTTGGTTTCAATTTCAAAAACATAGCTAGCCTCCATGGATTTTGAAGTTCTTGGACATTTTGGAAAGATTTTTCCATGATCTACAACTTTCATGTTTTGAGTTTTTTCAAATTCCAATTGGAACTAGGTGAAAAAATGGCTTGAAGTTTGGAAAAAATGTAAAATTTCAACACTTAGAAATTTTTCTAAGTTATAGAAATTTTGACTTTTTGTTGACTTTTCCAAATTCTTTGATTTTTGATGATCATGATGGATCATTTGAAGTATTTTGATGATGGAAAAGTTTTGTTTTGAAAATTTTGACCAAAAGTCAAAGTTTGACTTTTCTGTGCAGATGAAATTTCATCAGATGTTTAAAACGGTGATGAATTCTGTGAACTCGTGATGATTTGAATCCGAAATTAGGTCAAGAGGTTATATCTAAGATATGATGAAATCTCTATCCAAAAAGTCATCCACTGCTCAAAAAGTCAGAGAATTCTCTTGCCCGATCAAAACCCTAATTGGTCGATCCTCGATTGATCCGAGAGAATTTTGTTATCGATGATCGGGGTTGATATTTTGATCAAGATAGATCAAATGAGATGAAAAATCTCAAACCCTAATTGGTTAGCTCTTGAATCGATGAAAATCGATGAAACCCTAATTTTGACCTGTGAATGCTATACCCGATTAATGTTGTCTGAGCTGTTAGCTATGAAATGATGCACATATATGGTGGTATATTAGGTCAAAAATTGGGGTATGACAAATTGGAAGCGGTCCAAGCAAATGGATTAATTCGAATCGAAGAAAACTAACAGAACACTTCGTTGGCGCAGAATTCGAATTTCAAATGGCACAGGATTCGAATTCCAAATATGAGCGTCATTCTAAAAGGCGCGTGGAAGTCGATGAAAAAGCTGCATGCTTGAGCGTGGCATAATTTTAGAGTAGGACCGTTAGGGTCAGGACACTATAAATAGGTGTTTTTATGTTAGATTTGGTGTGTTCATTCGTGTACTAAAAAATCTTAAACACTCAAAATACCGTGATTGAAGGGAAACGAGTTAGAAGACAAAATGTACGTACTGAATATCATGATTACTTACAATTTAAATACAAGTCTTTTTATATTTCTTTCATTTCTACTGTACTTTTGCTCTTAAATATTTCGATTTCTTTTCATCTTCTTGTTTTACTTGCCTTTAAACACATTTATTCCCTCAGAAATTCCACTTTTACTTTGTCTCTTCATTCAAACACTTTATTTTCCCAGAAACTTTTATACTTTCAGAAACTCTTTATCTTTACATTAAATCTAAGTTTAATTCGAAGTCTTTTGTTTTACACATTCAGTCAGCATATTTATATAGACAATCTTAGACAAATCTCTTAAGAATCTTACATTCTACAATATAAATTTATGAGGATAATGGGTTTGAATCTGAAACTAAGTTATGACACATGTGTCCTAGGATCAATCTAGTCGATCCAGCAAGTAACCAATAATAATCAGTAAATTGGAAGACTAGTGGTTGTTTACTAGAAATCACTGTAAACAACTGGTTAGAATTCAACCGGGTTCATATTAATTGTTTTGCAAAGATTGTTATCTTCCCTAAAGTTGTTGGTGTCGAGGACTTGACTATCTCTGCTAGGCAAGTGAATGAAGTTGTTAATGAAGGTGCAGTGGTATTTATGTTGTTGGCTTCGATGGAAATGAAAGGGAAGGCTAAGATTAATGAATTACTAGTTGTGTGTGAATTCACAGAAGTTTTTCCGGAAGATGTTAGCGAGTTGCCACCTGAGAGAGAAGTGGAATTTGCTATAGATTTAATTCCTGGAACTAGTCATGTGTCAATGGCACCGTATCACATGTCGGCATCTGAGTTGGTTGAATTGAAGAGTCAATTAGAGGAGCTACTTGAAAAGAAATTTATTCGTTCAAGTGTTTCGCCGTGGGGTGCTCCTGTGTTGGTTAAGAAGAAAGAGGGTTCTATGAGACTATGTGTTGATTACAGGCAATTGAACAAAGTTACAATCAAGAATCGGTATCCATTGCCGAGGATTGATAATTTGATGGATCAGTTAGTTGGATCTTGTGTATTTAGTAAGATTGATCTAAGGTCTGGATATCATCAGATTCGTATAAAAGCGGAAGATATTCAAAAGACTGTGTTTAGAATGAGGTATGGACATTATGAGTATTTCGTTATGCCGTTTGGAGTTACTAATGCACCTAGTGTTTTAAGGGAGTATATGAACAGGATATTTCATCCGTATCTTGATAAGTTTGTGGTGGTCTTTATTGATGACATTCTGATTTATTCAAAGATTGACGAAGAACATGCGGAACATCTCAAAATTGTGTTAGAGTTATTGAAAGACAAGAAGCTTTATACGAAGTTATCCAAATGTGAATTATGGTTGAGTGAAGTAAGCTTTCTTGGTCATGTGATTTCTAAGAACTTTATTGTTGTTGATCCTATGAAGGTAGAAGCGGTATCTCAGTGGGAGGCGCCGAAATCTGTTTCTGAAATCCGTAGTTTT
This sequence comes from Vicia sativa, assembly GCA_021764765.1. Taxonomy (NCBI): domain Eukaryota; kingdom Viridiplantae; phylum Streptophyta; class Magnoliopsida; order Fabales; family Fabaceae; genus Vicia; species Vicia sativa. Next base: position 69,884,850 of record CM038796.1, on the reverse strand, counting down.
CTTGGTCTTGCAGGTTACTATAAAAAGTTTATTGAGGGATTTTCGAAGTTGGCATTGTCGTTAACTAAGTTGACGAGAAAGGGGCAAGCATTTGTATGTGATTCTGAATGTGAAAAGGGTTTTCAAGAGTTGAAAATAAGATTGACTAGTGCTTTGATCTTGATTTTGCCAAATCTGGGTGAATCTTTTATCGTATATTGTGATGCTTCACTAATGGGTTTAGGTGGTGTTTTGATGCAAAATCAGCAGGTAGTAGCTTATGCTTCAAGACAATTGAGATTTCATGAAAGGAATTACCCGACTCATGATTCAGAGTTGGCGGTTGTGGTATTTGTTTTGAAACTATGGAGACATTACTTGTATGGTTCTCGATTTGAGGTGTTCAACGATCATAAGAGTCTGAAATATCTCTTCGATCAGAAGGAGATCAATATGAGGCAAAGGAGATGGTTGGAATTTCTGAAGGATTATGATTTTGTTTTAAATTACCATCCTGGTAAGGCAAACGTTGTTGCAGATGCGTTGAGTAGGAAATCTTTACATATGTTTATGCTGATGGTGCGTAAATTGGATTCAATTGAACAGTTCAAAGACTTGAGTCTAGTATGTGAAAACACTCCTAATAGTGTTAAGTTGGGTATGCTGAAGTTGACTAATGGTATTCTGGATGAAATCAGAATCGGACAAAAATTTGATGTTGGTTTAGTTGATAGATTGACTTTAACCAACCAAGGTCAAGGAGGTGATTTCCAAAATTATGGGGATGGCGTTATGAGGTTTGGTGATAGAGTTTGTGTTCCAGATGTTGCTGAACTCAAGAAGAGTATTCTTGAAGAAAGATATCGTAGCGGGTTGAGTATTCATCCTGGTGCTACTAAAATGTACCATGATTTGAAAAAGTTGTTTTGGTGGCCGAGAATGAAGAAAGAGATTGCTGAATTTGTTTATGCGTGTTTTGTTTGTCAGAAGTCAAAGATTGAACATCAAAAACCGTCTGGATTTATGCAACCATTGTTTATTACGGAATGGAAGTGGGATAGTATTTCTTTCGACTTCGTGTCTAGTTTACCAAGGACAGTTAAGAACTGTGAGTCTATTTGGGTTATTGTGGACAAGTTGACGAAATCTGCTCATTTTATACCAATGAGGATGGATTATTCGATGGAGAAGTTGGCTCAGTTGTATATTGAGAAGATAGTGAGTTTTCATGGTATTCCTTCTAATATTGTGTCAGATAGAGATCCGAGGTTTACATCTAGATTCTGGGAAGGTTTGCAGAAAGCCTTGGGTACTAAACTAAGATTGAGTTTTGCTTATCATCCACAAACAGATGGTCAGACGGAGAGGACGATTCAGTCGTTAGAGGATTTGTTGTGTGCTTGTGTGTTGGAAAAAGGTGGATCTTGGGATAGTTACGTACCTTTTATTAAATTCACCTATAACAACAATTTCCATTCGAGTATTGGTATGGCTCCGTTTGAGGTGTTGTATGGTAGGAGGTGTAGGACACCTTTGTGTTGGTATGAATCTGGAGAAAGTGCAGTGATTGGACCTAAGATTGTTCAATAGAATACAGAAAATATCAAAATGATTTAGGAGAAGATGAAGGCTTCTCAAAGTCGTCAAAAGAGTTATCATGATAAGAGGAGGAAGACCCTCGAGTTCAGTGTAGGAGATCATGTGTTTACGCGAGTTACTCCTATGACTGGTATTGGTCGAGATTTGAAGTCAAAGAAGTTGACTCTGCGTTTTATTGGTCTATTTCAGGTTACGGAAAGGATTGGAGAGGTTGCTTATCGGATTGGTTTACCGCCGACATTTGTGAATTTGCATGATGTGTTCCATGTGTCGTAGTTGAGGAAGTACATGGCATATCCATCTCACGCGATCCAAGTAGATTATGTACAGGTACGAGATAACATGACTGTTGAAACATTGCCTATGAGGATTGAGGATAGGAAATTGAAACAATTACGAGGTAAAGAAATAGCATTGGTAAAAGTAGCTTGGGGAGGACCAACAGGTGGTAATGTTACCTAGGAGCTAGAGAGTCAGATGAAGGACTCCTATTCAGAATTATTCGTTTAAGGTATGTTTTCGAGGATGAAAACTCTTCTAGTGGGGGAGAGTTGTAACACCCCGTATTTTTAATTGCTAATAATTTAGAATTTTAAATTATTAAGTAATTAAATAGGATTTTTGGAGAATTATTGGAATTATTGGAAATTAAATAAATGTTAAAAATTAGAGAAAAGGAAATGGGCTTAAGTGTGATTAGTAGAAAAAGGGAGGTGAAAGTAAGAAAACTCACTAATCATATTTTATTATTATTATTTAATATAAGGAATTAGAAAAGAAAAGGAAAATTGCAACAAAAGTGTGAGAAGAGAAGAACGTACAGGAGAAGAAGAGCAAAAGAGAAGAGGATTCAAGAACTCAAGAATTTGGCTAAGGTAAGGGGTGACTTCTTCGATTATTATGCTTTATAGGAATGGATTTAGTAGATTAGGAATCCCAATTTAGGATATTAAGGTTTAGGAATTTTAGGCCCTAATGCATGATTTTGGTGAATTTGAGTCAAATTGATGTTTTAGTGTTGTTATATGATGTTATACCATGATAGAAATGCATTATAATCGTGTTTGTAGAGATTATTCGGTGTTACATAAGATTGGGGTCAGAATTGGAATGATTTGGGATAACTCTATTGCTGTTAAATACTGCATTTTGCTACAGGTCTCGTGGTAACCGGTTACCCCAGGGTGGTAACTTATTCCCACTGTGTTGCGTTCTGGAAAAATTGTATGTTTGGCTTAGGTAACCGGTTACCCTAGAGTGGTAACCGATTACCTCGCTACTGAAAGGAAAAATCACACTTTTCTTCTTGTGATAACCGGTTATCCTCCTGGTGGTAACCGATTACCACTGAAGTTTTTTTGAAAAATACTTTATTTTGAAAATTCATAACTTCTAAACCGTAAGTCTGTTTTAATTGTCGTTTTGGACGTTGTGACTTAAATAAAATATTTTATTTTATGAAATGGAAAAATTGGCAGTAACTCGATTTATTTTAAAAGTCCCAATTTTTATCTAATTATGTTGTTTTATACATTGTGTGCATACCAGTGAATATATGTGACAATGTGGTGTTTGTGGTGTGGTTATGAATATATGATGTTGCTGAATTTTGTATGTTATGATAGCATTAGGAGTTGTGAATGTAATTGTTGTTTATAATAGAAGTTGTTATCATATTCGGTGTGGATAATGCATGCTTTAAAGATGTGCATGCATACATATCATTGTCATAGTAGCTAATTCCCATTGTGTGGAATTAGTGAAATTTCCATAACCGTGTCCGAGTTGGAATGGGCGGTGAGGTGTATCCGTGTCCGAGTTGGAATAGAACGGAGGGTGATATCCGTGTCCGAGTTGGAATGGAACGGTGTAGTGAATTTAATTCACAATTGGTACCACATGCATAGAGTCGGTGTCTCATTGAATTAATTGTATGTGTTATAACATGATTGGAAGAATTCCAGTGTTATAATGTGATTGTTGTATGTTATTGTTGATTGATGGCTTATGTACTTTTTGGAGATAAAATGATAAATCTAAAATATGTTGAATAGGGTGAAATGATTTGCTTATGAAATTCTACTTACTTATGAGCTTATAACGTATAATAATTGTGATTTAGTCTCACCCTTACTGTTGATCATTTTCATATTAAAGTTAGCAGCTTAGGCGCTTTGGTGAGGATAGCTCGTAGAGCTAGACTATTATGTTTTGTCGAGTCCGGTGTCATGCTCTGATTTGTAACACTGGGGAACGTTTATTTGTTTAGAGTTATTATTAAACTCTTATTTTTATTAAATGCTTCAATTGGATAATAATTTTGTGGAACTAAGGATGTGACCTTATTGTTGATGTTTTGAATTATCCAAGAGCTATGAATATTTTCCGCTGTGTTAAACATGTTTACTTCAATTATTTAATTGGTTTACGTTCCTCAGATAAGCATGACATGCGTAAATTTTATTATAATGAGTTGTAGCATCCTGATGACATGTTACTCTGAAATAATTTTTATATTTCGTGGGGGTTTTTTAATAGGGTCTTATAGGAGAAATATAGTCGGCCTCATATATGGGATCAGTATCATCGTAGTCTATATAGGCTACTTTTTCTTTCTTGGCTTTAGCCTTAGTATGCCTGATCTTTTCTAGTCTTAGTCGCTCAATATGTCGAACTTTATCAGCTAATTGTGACATACTTTTAACAAAGGTCGGATCTATTTTCTTCCTAATGGATAATCTAAACCACCAGAGCCATTTGGACAAGTTCATGTTCTGGCACTTTGGTAAAGCATCTTGCTTTTGATGACCTAAACCTATTGAGATAATCACCAATAGTTTCATCAAATCTTCTCTTAATGTTTGACAATTCGACCAAACTAATTTCGAATGTCCCTCATAAAATTGTTCATGAAAAAGCTTCTCCAACTTAGTCCATGAATCAATAGAATTTGGAGGCAGCGTAGTGAACCATGTAAAGATTGCTTTAGTGAGGGATGAAGGGAAATTCTTTACCCTTAGGTTTTCATTGTTGGCCATATCACCAGATTTTGTCAAGTACCTAGCTATATGTTCGACCGTCGATTCCCCAGATTCTCCCCCAAACTTAGTGTATTTAGGAATTTTCCATCCACTAGGGTTTTTAGTTTGTAAGATATATTCCGACAAAGGGGAATAATATGTTGGCCTTTGAAGTGAGGCATTCATGTCGTTCCTAGCCATAATTCTTTCGACAATCATAGTTAGATTATTTTCTACAGCTAATTCCTCTTGTCGAATTTGATTAACAATTTGATCAGCCTCTTGTTGTCGATGAACTAATACCCTAGGTGGATCGACAACCAAGTTCCTTTGAGGCATGCAGCTTGTCCTTGATGGCAGCTTCATCTTCTATTGCCCCCATGTCTATTTGACTAGGGGAAGTTAGTCGAACAAGTGGCGCCTGTCGAACAAGCACTGGGGGAGCACCCAAAAAATTACACAAACGTGTTAATTGGGCAATCACCTGTCGATTCGTTTCACCAGACTGCCTATTAGTCTCAGCCGACTCTTGTACTATAGGTTTAAATACATTATCCATTTGGTTAGTTAACATATTAACCAACTCATGGTTACTATCATCCATTTGTTTCCTTAATACTGCTACTGAAGTGTTAGTAAGGGTGGCACTACATGCTGAGAAGGTGTTCCTCTATTAAGGTTGCCTCTATTATTTCCCCTGGTGCAGATCCTTGTAAAGGGGAATTCAGATTTTGAACATTATCTGACACCACTGCTGCACTTGAAGTCGACTGATATCCCGACATTAAGGAATACGGAATTCCATAAAGAGGGTTTGTAGTTCCAAAATGGGGCACTTGTGGGATTTCAGTCGTAGTCATTGTGGCTCTTGGACTCACCGGATGAGTCTGAAGAATAGGTGCAGTGACTGTGGTCGACACTGAGACGGGTGGTGGAGGTAATGGTGCAATTTGAGAAACTACTGGATCTGTTGAACTTAATGTTCATGATGGAACTTCGTCGATATTACGGTTAGTCATTTTGGGTGTACGTCTCCTAGTTGGTAGTTTATTATAATCTTTGGTTAAACTCCCACTTCTAAGTCTCATACACTTATGATATCTAACAACATACTTAGCATTGGTCCCATCAGGTGTGCCAATTTGTTTACTATGGAAAATGGTAAACAATCGTTGGTCCTCCTGTAATACGGTGCACTGACTTTGTAGGATTTTTGTATCCAAATGTGCAGATAGCAAGAGTCGCCACCGACTTTTATTTTTATCCAATTAAGGGAAGGTAAAAGTAACAGAAAAAGACCTTCGTTGGATTCTGAGTTCGGGAGAATGGTTATGAAAAGGGAAGGTATTAGCACCCCTTTCCATCCGTAGTTATCTACGGGCTCTTAGTTGCTCTAGATCACTTTTTAAAATTGCTTTCTGTGTGTTTGACAAAAATATTTTGAAAAAAAGGCATTTCGCTTTGACTTTGTAATGACTCATGTAGGAGTGTATACAAAGTGTTCGGAAAATGTTTTGTTTTGAAAAGAATTTGAACTTTGAAAAAAGTGTGTGGTGTGAAAAGCATTTGGTAGAGCAAGCAACTAAAAGACTTATTTACCCACTCAGAATTGGTCGTTTTGTTGTACTTCTACATTCCTTTAGAATAGCGTTGGCCATACCATTAGTTGGTAGGTAACTCCATTCGTTGGATGTAAGCGGGACATTCGAAGGGACATCGGATGGTCATCGAAGGCAACTTGTAGGAAGTATCCTAGCACATTCGAAGGGACTATCATCATTTTTCGTAGGCAACAATCGAGGGTCAAGATCATGTATTCGTAGGCGACATCGTGGGTCTATGATCTTTGTATCGAAGGGACTATGATGATTTGTTTTGAAGGCAACGGTGCTAGAATACCTCTACGTTCGAGGGACATGACCATTTGTATTCGTAAAGGCAACGAGAGAGAATTAACCTAAGGGGTGCATGTGTGAAAGAAGTGTGTTGATTTCAGAATATGTTATCTTGAAAATTAGTGTGAGCTATGTCCAATTATTATCTTGCCATACGCCTAATTACTAGCGTTTATAGGGTGGAAAGTAAAATGCGGAATGTAAAGGAATGTAAAGGCGGAAAGATAAACCTACACTATTACAAGGCTTTGGGGCAGATACATAATTTTAAAATGCGGAAAATAAAATCCTAATTAAAACTATTACAACCCATGAGCAATTACATTATTGGAAAAATAGAATGATAAAATGATAAAGAGAAAATCGTCTGAATCGGATCAACCTGTACAAAAAGAAGAAATCGTAAAATGCAATATGAATCGAACAAGAGAAAAATGTTAGAAAAATGCAAGTTTTAATATGGAAAAATTAATATATGCTGGAAATAAGATAAATATATTAAAATAATTTTTTGGGATTTTTTGGAAAAGATTTAATAATTAAAATGCAATTTATAATGATTTAAATGCTAAAGTAAAAATAAAAATAAATATGCATGCAAAAATATATTTTTAAATTTATTAAATTAAATAAACATTTTTATGAAAATAATATAAAAAGAAAAATGTTTTGGTAATTTTTAATGCGTAATAAAAATTATGGAAACAATTAAAATAATATGAAAATATTGAAATAATTAGAAAATAGGAAAATAATGAGTTTTGTAAAAGGAAAAGAACATTGGTCTTGCCAGATTCGAATCGAGACCTTGTGTTCGACTTTGAAAACCAACGCTACCGACCAATGAGCTAGGCATGTCAACTGCTTGGAAACGGAGTTAGTGGATTATACGCCGCTTCAGATTGCTCGTCGCCAAGAACTTCATCGTTCTTGTTTGAATTCGGGCATTTTGCGGCCTCGGAGCGACGCTATGACCTGCAAACATCAAAATGCAACACACATAATATAAATTATATCTAAGACCATGACTCGATTCCTCTGACCATCCCGAACTCAATAGTATAGGTCTTATTGTCCAATTTGTCCGTTTTAAGGAAACCCCAATTCGAAGCAGGAAACCCTAACCATGGTGGATTTTGATTTAGGTCACGAAAACACAATCTAGCTATGCAGAAAGTTTCCAAACTTCATTCTAAACATAAAACAAACAACAAAACACGTTAAATATGCATGAATGTTCAAAATCGAATTTGGAAAAAGTTTGACAAACCGAGTTCTGGATTTCTCAATTCTGGATGGTTTTTGATGATGCAAGTATCTGGATCGATTCTGAATGGCACAAGGAATAAGATGGAATGCTCAAAATTGCTTGAAACCACCTAAATCCAAGGCTGCTTGTTGCTTGAGAGGCACGGTTTTTTCACTTTGAGAATAGGGTTTCCAAGGCAATTTTTTCGTCCTCTTGCAATTGAGATGTATCAAGTATATATGCTGGATGGATTTGGCATTGTTTTTGGAAAGATTTGATCAATAATCAATGAAAATCAATTTTGATTTTTCATGAAATCAAATTTTCAAACTTTGGTCCAATTTCAATCTAATCTTCCCATATTTGATTCAATTTCGAAATTGCTGGCATTTATGGGTTAATTGGATCACAAACAAGCAATAAAAATCAATCTTTCAATTAATTTTGATTTTATACTTTATTTTTCAAATTAATTTGTATTTAAATGAATAAATTCCAAATTAAATAGGAAAATAAAATAGAAAATCGTGGCATTGGGCTTGGACATTCCTACTTGCATGAGGAATAAGTTTGGATGAAGAAAAAGTAGGCCCATTTGCAAAAGATTTGATTTTTTGAAGTATCTCTCTTTGTGCATTCTTTCAAAATTGCCCAACTTGTGGATGGTGTAACTTGCTCAATTTTCCACATTTTTGAGTGTTCTTGGACTTTTTGGAAAGCTCTAAGAGTCCTCTAAACAATGTCTTTGGTCTCATATCAATTGGAGTTACCATGCTCAATATATCTTCAAATCAAAAAGTTGACTTTTTGTTGACTTTGAAAATGACCTGTAATGTTTTGAGCTATACCTCTCAAATGAAGCATTTTTTGGACATTCTTGTGAGACATGAAGTTGTATAGAATTGAATTTCCTTCAAAACAAGAGGTGGTGGAAAACTTTCTGAGAAATTATGAAGAAGTTATGATCAGCCAAAGTTCAGTTGACTTTTCATCTAGAAACCCTAATTTAGAAAGTTTGACTTTTGAGCAAATCTTGAGTTTTCTTGATGAATCATGATCAACCCTTGATCAAATGATGAATGTAACTTCAAAATGAGGATGTTGACCAAAATCGAAGTTTTGACAGTATGTTGACCACGTTGACTTTTTGTCCAATACACCGATTTTCAACCATCGAGCAATTGCACGAGGAAACTTGACTTGTGAGGCTTGAAATTTGACATGGAGAATCTTTGAAGCATATGAGGAGGCATGAAGACCATTGGAGATGTTGGAAATCCATCTTGACTTGAGAGATACCAAACCCTAGTTTGGGTTGATTGTCTAGGGAGAGTTTGTCGATCAACTCTTGAGGAATCCTTGAGTATGGATGTATGAAATCTCTTGAGTAGATGGAGGGCAAATTTTGGGGTATGACAGCTGCCCTGCTCAATCTTCTTGTCTGGTAGGGTTAGATTGACACGCTTGTCTTCGTGACACGGAGGTGAAGATGATTGAACACTCGAGTACACCAGTATGCACTCACCGGTGGTGGAGGATGCGGAAATGGGCTTACGATGCCATTTGGATACTTATTTGAGGATGAGCCGACGCTAGACTCGAGAATGTTGATAGGAGAATTGACGGAGATGGGCTTAAGATGCCATCCGGAAAGATCGGTCCGGGAGTGAACCATCGCTAGGCTCAGAGCTGTTCTGGAAGGAGCATGGAGATGGGCTTAAGATGCCATCTAGAGGGAGTCATACGTTAGACTTCGTGTTCATTTTGAATGAAGTTATTGGTTTGTATTGATTTTTAACCATATATGCAGCATTCTTAAAGTGAAGAAATGTTGACAAGTAGTCGGAGATGGGCTTATGATGCCATCCAAGGCAACCGAGTCGACGCTAGACTGTAGTTCTGATAATAAGGAATCAGAATAAATCTTCGTGTTGATTACTCTGAGGGAGATTGCAGTTGGCAAAATGTGGATATCTTCCCTGTTGTGCATCGGGTGTTGATCCACTGGCTGTTATTGGAGGATAACTTGTGATCGTTCGGATAGGGTTTCCGTCGGCGGTATTAATCCCGGATCCGTTGTTGGAGGACAACGAGGCGGTCGTTCGATAGTTTTCCGTCGAGATTCGGCTTAATCCGGACCAGTCGGAGGACAACTAGGGCGGTCTTTCGATAGTTTTCCGCCGAGATTCGGCTTAATCTTGGACCAGTCGGAGGACAACTAGGGCTCTTCGATAGTTTTCCGTCGAGATTCGGGCTTAATCTCGACCGCGTTGATCACACTGCTTTTGGAGAAAACAAGAGAAACTTTGACTGAATATTGGTTAGTTTTATGCAAAGTATGATGCATGACAGTGTATATGAATGACATATGCATAAATTATGACTTTATGAGTAATGTATGAATGATAAACGTTGTGATATTTCAAAACATATCCATCTTGAAGAAGATGCGGATATTCTGTTTGAAAATTTCGACTTGCTGGGGATTCGGTAGGTGAGAACCCGCTTGAAGGAGAATAAAGATATCTGGATTCCTCCTATGCACTATCGACCAAGTCTTGGGCCTAGATATTGTTGAGGAAGGTAGAGATTGAGAAGCTCGTTGTTGGAGATCTCATATCACCGCCGAGGAGAATGCGGGAGGCGATCCGTTGGGGACCTTGTATGTAGATCTGTGAGGAAATCTAGGAGGCGTTCTCTGGGATTTCGAGTGTAGATCTCGGAGAGCATTTGATGGTTCCGAGAGACTAGAGGAGTCTGAGTCCGTTGTAATCTCTGGGGGGAATAAAAGTGTATGTTTCCGATGCACTATCGACCAAGTTTCGTCCGGATCCGCCGGGAAAAAGGAAGGGGAGATACCGGGATAAATACCTTGATTGGGTGAGGTGTTACCGCTTGGAGACTGATGTAACTTTACTTAGTCGAGTGGAATTGCAGCTCGTGGATTCCCTTTTGCTCTGCTGGGGAAGTATTTGTTGACTTTCGTCGTCATCCCAATTCCTGGAACCTGTAGTAAGTACTTTTGTATGTTCACCTTTCGTATGTTTGCGAGAGATTTTACCGTCGAGCGATAATCATTCAAAGCAAACGTTGGACTTATTGCAAACCGACAACAGTGAAAATTGTAAAGAGAAAGATCTTGTATTTATTGGCCAAGTAGTTTTGTACACAAGAAAGGTAAAAAGCTATGCGGAAACAATCTCGTTAAGTTCCAACTATGCTAGTACTCATATATTTCAACTATCTCATCTCCTTGTCGAGAAAAGTGAGTAGACGATCTTCGCCATTTGAATCTTGAATCTGATAGTAGTCTAGAAGTGTGATCCGAAGAGACATAGTTATGCGCTTAAATCCCTAACTTTTGCCTAGACCGCCTTTTCGGTTTTCAGGATACCCTTTCTTGCCCCGCTTTTCGTGTTTTCGACTTGCCGGTGTACATGTTTTGTATATATCCTTAACTTTTGCCCGAACCTTTTGGTTCGCCAGATCCCTTATTTTTGCCTAGGCCACGACCTAGCGGGTCTCTTTTATGCGTAGTATTTTTGACTATGTCTGCGTTCACGGGTGTGGAAGTCTTCACCATCCATGGTGCTAAGTATCATAGCTCCACCGAAAACACTGTCTTGACTACAAACGGTCCCTCATAAGTGGGAGTCCATTTGCCCGGATCACCTTGTGGAAGAATGATGCGCTTGACTACTAGATCACCGACTGGTAGACTCGGTGTTTGACCTTCTTGTTAAATGCTCGATCATTCGCTTCGATAAATCTGTCCATGGCGATGGATGCGAGTCGTTTCTCATCAATCAAATTAATCGGTCAAGGCGGTTCGGACCCAATCGCCTTCGCCTAACTCGCCTCTGAGGACTCGTTGAGGGTATCCGAACCTCGATGGGTAAGACGGCTTCCATACCGATAGAGAGGGGTTGCCTTTGATGTCCGTCTAGTGCGATAACCATGAAGAGCAAATGGTAACATCTCATGCCAATCTTTGTAAGTCACCATCTTCTCAGATAATCTTCTTAATGTTCTTATTGGCGGCTTCCATGCGTTCATCTTAGGCGATATGGAGAGGAATTGTGATGCTTGATCTTGAATTACGTGCGAGTTCGGTGATCATCTTGTTGTTGAGATTGGAACCGTTATCCGTGATAATCCTTTCGTGAGTGCCATACCGATGATAAGATTATGTTTGATGAATCGAGCCACAACATTCTTGGTAACAGATGCATACGAGATTGCTTCACCCACTGGTGAAGTAATCTATTGCCACAAGGATGGAGCGATGTCCATTGGAAGTCGGGCTTAATTTCTCCAATCATGTCGATGCCCCACATTGCAAAGGCCAAGGAAGTTAAACGCTCGTGAGGTACCGGAGGTATGTGTACTTTGTCGGCATAACCGCACTTGTGACAAGATCGAGCATAAGCGGTGACAATCGCCTTCCATGGTAGACCCATAGTAACCTGTTCTCAAAGTCTTCTTAGCCATGGTGTGTCCACCGGAATGGGTACCAAATTCACCTTCGTAACTCTTCCATGATACGCATTCTGTTTTCGGTCTACGAGTAAGCACAATTGTGGTTGCGCTTGTATAAAATGTCGTTCTTGAGAAAGAATTTGGAAGCAAATCTCCTCATGAACTTCTTATCATGTGATGCCTCGGGATATTCCCGAGTCTCAAGATACCTCTTCACATCGTAGTACCAAGGTTTCTCTTATCGTCAAGCTCACAACAATATCTGGTTCGTCGAACTTCTCAATGATGATCTCGGGAGCCTCGTTGTCCCATCTAACCTTGAACATAGACGACATAGTAGCCAATGCGTCTGCCAACTGATTCTCTTCTCGTAGAATATGATTGAAAGTGATCTCCTCAAAGTAGGAATCAAACTCGAACATGCTCGATATGGAATGAGATTCGGATGCCGTATCCCACTCGCCTTAACTGTGATCACTAAAGCGAGTCTCCATACACTTGTAAGAACTTGATTCTTAAGTCAATAGCGACTTTAAGACCCATGATGCACGCTGCCGGCCATATTGTTAGTGCAATGAAACATAATGGCGGTGAAATGCGTGTGTCCGCCAGGGATGTAATGATGGCGCCAATGCCATTGCCAAGTGCGTTTGAGGCTCCATCAAAGACCATAGTCCATCGGGATCCTTGTTCGTGTCCTTCGTCGGGCCGGTTCTTCGTAATCGTAACTAGTAAAACATCTTCGCTCGAAATTGAGCTGCATAGATCGATAGTCATCTACGGCTTGATGAGCCAAATGATCGGCTACTACACTTCCTTTGATCTCTTTCGAGAAGTGTCGGATGTCATATTCGGTCAAGATCATTTGCCATCTTGCTATTCTTCCGAGAGAGTGGTTTCTCAAAGATGTATTTTATCGGATCCATCTTGAAATCAACAAGGTAGTGTGAGTCAACATATCTTGTCTTAGTCGTGAGCAGCCCAAGCGCGTTGCAAGTTTTCTCGAGTGTGAGTATCTTGTTTCACATCGGTAAACTTTTGCTAAGGTAGTATATTGCATGCTCTTTTCGACTAGACTCGTCATGTTGCCCCAACACACCCATTGAGTTCTCTAACACCGCCAAGTACATGATAAGAGGTCTTCCTTCGGCGGGCGGCATTAGAATAGGAGGATTCTGTAGGTACTCCTTATTTTGTCAAAAGCGATCTGGCAATCGTCGTTCCACTCTACCACTTGATCCTTCTTAAGTAACTTGAAGATTGGCTCACAAGTAGCAGTTAGGTGTGCAATGAATCTGGCAATGTAGTTCAATCGGCCCAAGAAACCTCTGACTTCCTTCTCTGTGCGGGGAGCTGGCATCTCTTGAATAGCTTTAACCTTCGCAGGGTCAACCTCAATACCTCTTCCACTAACTACAAACCCTAGGAGTTTTCCGGATCTGACTCCAAAGGTGCACTTGTTGGGATTAAGTCTCAGTCTGTACTTCTTCAACCTTTCAAATAGTTTCTGCAAATGATCAAGATGTTCTTCTTCAGTCTGTGATCGAGCTATCATGTCGTCGACGTAGACCTCTATCTCGTGATGAATCATGTCATGAAACAAGGTCACCATAGCACGCTGATAAGTGGCACCCGCGTTCTTTAGTCCGAACGGCATAACCTTGTAGCAGAAAGTGCCCCACTGTGTAACGAAAGTAGTCTTCTCCATGTCTTCGGGAGCCATTTTAATCTGATTGTAACCGGAGAAACCATCCATGAAGGAGAAAACCTTGTGCTGAGCGGTATTGTCAACCAGAACATCAATATGAGGAAGTGGGAAATCATCTTTCGGACTTGCTTTGTTTAGATCTCTGTAATCCACACACATTCGTACTTTACCATCCTTCTTAGGTACGGGTACCACATTTGCAACCCACTGGGGATAAGAGGTGACTAAGAAACCGGTTGAATGCTTATAACTTGCTTTGATTTTCTCGACATCTCGTGACGGATCGACGAACCTTTTTCACCGAGAAAACCTTCTTTGTCGGCAATCGGTGTACCACGATATCAATGTCCAACCACGGCATGTCTTCGTATGACCAAGCAAAAACCTCAATATAGTCTCGTAGCATCTGAACCAACCTTTCTTTAACACTGCTCTCAAGACCCGCTCCTATCTTGATCTCTTTCTTGTCTTCGTCAGTACCTAAATTCACAACCTCAACTTGCTCTTCGTGTGGTATAACTCGCTCTTCTTGTTGTAGTAGTCCGCAAGTTCTCCGGCACTTCACAATCTTCCTCACTTTCGTTTCCGGCTTGGTAGATCGGATTATCGAAGTCATATTTAGCACTAGCATAGCTGTTATTAACGAGATTCGGAGTGATTCTGCAGTGTATTACGTGGGTGTGTGTAAGAACACATAACTTTTTGAAGGGGTGATAAAGTAAAAGAAATAAAACAACAATTGAATGCAAAAGTCCAACGAATTTATTGAATGAAAATACGCAAACAACAGATAATAACCCTCGCAAACGAGCCATGATGCCCGCAAGGCACTAGGCTTTCAAAGTTTATTGTTCAAAACATAAAGAAATACGAAAAGCAAAACAAAACAAGAGCAATTACTCGACTAAAGGAGATTGGTATGACGTCTTGCCTTCCAATTCTTGAGCCCATGATCCGAGTTGGGAAGATCCACTTGCGATGTTGAAGTCGTGGTCGCCGCCTTCTATAGCATGGATTCCATTCGGCCGATGCGGAAGGGAAGTTGGCCGCACGTTCGCGGCGTATCATCTTCTGACCCTTGATGGTGAAGCCTAAACCAGTCTTGTCGGATTTGAAGGGAAGATCAGGGAGCTGTCCCCAAATAGCACTACCTCCTCTTTTAACAGTAGCTTGAGCATCTTTCAGCGAGGCCATCCTAGGCGGAGCTTGAGCAACTTCAGGAGTGACGGGAGAGTCAACAGGCACGACTCTGGGTATTGTTTCAAAAGCTTGACAGGGAGTCTCGAAGAATTCTCCTTCCATCTCGAGGTATCGAAATGATTGTAGATGACTGACCATATACTCTTCTTCACCACATACTGTAACAACCTTCCCTTTCACCGGTACTTGCCGATGCAAGGTAGAGGTAACGCCCATGTATCCAAGGCGTCCAAGTAGGCAAGAGGGGACGAATGTCCATGACAAAGAAAATGGAGTCAAAAGTCCGGAACCGACTTTAACAGAGATGAGCTCTCCAAGCACCTCGCTTAGAACCATCAAAAGCTCTCACAATAATGTCACCGGGTCTCGAACCAACCCTTCGACATCGAGTCGATCAAAAGATCTTTGGAAGGATATTCGAGCGTAACCGGTATCAACCAAGACATGACAGGTAACGCCTTGCATTCGGCGTAGATGTGCAAGGCTTTGTTGTGTTTCTTTCGGAGTTAAATCAAGATCGAGAAGCCTAGGCCGTTGTTGGCAGCCGGCTAGCAATACAAACTTCGAATCGATCGGTGGTAGTGTCTTGCGGCACATGAGCATTCTTCAAAAACTTCACCAAGGCATTAGCATGAGCCTCGAGCACAAGAGCAAAGCGAGCATGGATATCTTGGACAGTCTGTCCCAATTGTTCCACAACATTGTAATCACTTTTCTTGATTATCTTGAATTTCCTCCATTTCTCGTTTGAGGTGTCCTCGAACTTCCTTTGGTACTTGGCCGAAAGGATGAGCCAGGTTCTTTCCCTCTAGTCGGGATATTGATTGAGTAGGCGGAATGCGAGTGGAGTCGCAGTGTCTTTGGAGGAGAGATCTCGGAGAGAATACCCTTCCGGTTCGTCACCTTCGGATCCGTGATGTTGTCGATGTCGAAATAAGCTCCAATGGTAAGATCTTCAATAGTCGAGGGTCTTGCTTGACGCCATGATAGTAAACATCACTCCATAGTTCCAAGGGATAGCTTTGTCGAGGAATATGGCCGGGTCTTGGAGAAGTGATAATGAGAGGTGCCACTCTTGGCACGGATCGCAGAAGAAATCCTTATTGTGTTAACATCGGATAGTCGTGGAAATCGTCACCCCATCCGTCGCCTTAACATCTTCAATAGGAATCTTATAACTATCGTGATGTACTTCACCATGTAATCATACTTTCCACTTGGCTGCCCCAAGGTATCCCACACGATGATCTGCCATTCGCATTGCCGATCTTCAACTTAGACATTTCTTCACACATACGCGGTGGTTTCGAAATAGTATCTCACGGTTGTCCATCATACACCGAACACGTCTTCTCAACCAAGCACAACCATCGGTGCGGGCACCAACGACAATCCTCGGGCATCCGGATTGACACCGCTTGCAACAAATTCTTCTTAACCATCAAAGGAATGGTCAAGTCATCTATGTTGAAAACATAAGTATCGTCAACAAAGATTGGAACTCTTGTCATGATTAGGCATAGGTGCGTTGATCACATTCGAGTCTCAACAGAGGGTCAAACTCAATTTGCTTAGCTTCAATCATATCCCGAATCTTGTTCTTGAGCCCAACAATTGTCGTCGCCTGGGCTGTTGGAATGGTAAGCACACTTAGCATTAGGATTGTACGGAGAGGAAGTGTTGACATTCGAGGAGGATCCTCAAGGTAATCGATGCTCAACATGTGTTGCAAGGCTTGCGACAATGGCATGTTGATCTTCAGAACCGCTTGGGCGCATTCGCTACGCGTTGTCTCACCGAGGTTGTCCGATGTAGGATTGAGATCACAACCGCCTCACGATTGAGCGGTCGGACTTGGCTCGGCTTTTCGACCATACACATTGGCTTCTTTCTTACCACCAAAAGATCTCTTCGCAGTTTGAAGATGACTCTACATGGATCTTCCCACTTGATACCACTTCAATGCGCTCGTCAATATCACCGGTGAATCCGGATGAAGAATTTCCAATCGATGATTGAAGAACGGGCTGTCGGTGTTCCATGAACATATCAACCAACTCCTATTGGACAAGGGTGGTTGAACTCACCGCTAGATCTCTCCACTTCGAGCATACTCCTTGAACTTCGTCACGACCCATAGACATGCTTTGTAGTTGCATGCAGTGGGTGTCAATTCACATTGTACTCATATCGTCTCAGAAAGCATCACCAAATCACTCCAAGTACGGATACGGTCATTCTCTAGCGATAATACCATTCCAACGGGTTCGGACAAACTCTCTTGAAAATAGTGCATCCACAACTTTCTCATCATGTGGGGATTGATCTTCCGACATAGGATTTCAAATGCACTTAGGGCAAGACATGCCATCATACTTGGAAAAAGTTGGAACTTTGAATTTGGGAGGAATCACAACACCAGAACAAGACTCGGATCATCAAAGTTCAGCCGGACATCTTCGAGTTTTCCACAAGATTCGACGGTCTTGAGTTGTTTGTACTTGTCATCTTCATCGAGTGTTGGCTATAATCGAGTGGTCCTCTCCTCCTTTCTTTGGCTCACGCTGATCACCTTCATCACCCTTGGTACTCCCTCGGTATGGACACTTCCTTGAGAGCTCGATCCGATGACCACTTTTGGACCCCTTTGAAACGTCTACCCATGTTGAGGAGACCAACAACCTTCTTCTTCTTGTTGATGAGCTTCTTCAAATCTTCTTGGCCTTGGACCAAGTGGTAAATCATCAAACCGGCATTCGAGCACGGAGATCTTTGACACTGTTCAAGAGCCATTTCGCTAAAATAAATAGCGAGCAAATGAGAAAACCAATCTCCAATGTACCGTGATGCAATGTTATGCTATGCTATGATGTTTATGCGAATGCAATGCAATGTTTTCAAGGACCTAAGAGATTTAAATTTGTTAAACAAGCAATGAGCAAACATTTATTAGTACTTCTTTTATTATTCTTTTTCTTTTAAGTACAAGAGATAGTTCAAACAATAAAAGAAAACATAAACATCCTAAAGCTCTAAGTCTCCATGGGCGCTTCCTCTTGGTGCCGATGTAAGCGTTGATGTTTCGCTCCTCGTGAAGTAGCTTGGTCAACTCTAACACTTTCTTCTCGCTTGCGTAACACGAGCTTCAAAGGTATCCCTTTCTTCTTTAAGTCGAATCCGGATCGCTTCAAGTCTTCAAAATCGAGGCATGTCGGGATGGAGAACAAGATAGGTACGCCACCTATAGCAACAGTTCCATAATTACCGGTAGAACAGCGTGAATGGCATCATGAGGTTTTGAGCTCGAGCTCGCACCCATTTGAGGTAAGGTTCCTAAGGAATGGAGTTCGGTGCCCCAAAGTCTTGGTATCGCCTTCTTTACCATGCCCCAAGCATGTATAAACCTTCGCTTGCACTCGAGATCGTGATTGTAGTCGAACACAACATTTGGAGAAGCATATCATGTGGACCATCTCTTGCAAAACCAAACTGACGTAGAGCTAAAGAAGGGTTGTAAGTAATACCTCCCCTTATACCAAGGAGTGGTACATTAGGGAATTCTCCACAACGCTCAATGAAGGTGAAGTCCTTTTGAGAGAAAAGACTCCAACGGATATCTGAATGAGAGAGTGACATCAATCTTTGAGACCATCTCAACCTTTGTTCATTCTTCAAAACTGATGGAGAAAGGTGCGAAATAAACCACCTGGAAAGTAACGGCATACAATACATGAGAGTTCCTTGTTTTTTAGTAGTACGAGTGTGGAGAGAATGTAGAATATCTCCAAGTAAAGTAGGCACAGGATTGCGGGTAAGGAACAACTTGATGGCATTGATATCTATGAACTGATCCGAGTTAGGAAATAGAACCAAACCATAAATTAATAAGGCCACAATGTTTTCAAATGCATGGAAACTCATAACTTTGAGGAATTCTCGGGCTTTCTTGATTAAGAACTTGGAAAGTAAACCCTTAACTCCACTTCTAGTTTCCCAATTGGCTTCAATGTCTGAGCGCTTAAGGTGTAAGGCTGATGCAATGTCTTCGAACTTAGGAACCTTTTCCAAACCGGTGAATGGCATTTGGTCAAGAATAGGTACCCCAAGTAGCTTAGAGAACTCATCTAAGGTAGGAACCAACTGATAATCGGGAAATGTGAAGCAATGGTGTTTCGGATCAAAGAACTGGAATAGGACATGCATCATATCTTCTTCAAAACCGGAGATAACCAAATCAAGTAGATAACCATGTCTTTTGATGAACCGAGCATGGTCGGAATTTCAAACCAATTCTTTGAGTTGAGAAGGGATACCCATGAAGTTGATTCGGATAGTCTTTCTGAAGCCATAATCCCTACAAAAGAGCAAAGATAAATCCCTAGGTCCTTGAAATAGTTAGAAATGATATGCAATGCGAATGATGTCATGATGTCATGCTTAGCACACACAAAAATTCACACAATGAGCCTAGGTTTAAGGCTTGCATGAGGTATAGGTGATTACCCTACCAAAAGTTTGAGTTGGTTCATCCCGGCCTATAATAGTAACCGGTTCTAGGAATCTCACATCACGATCTTTCGAGGCGCTTATTTCAATACGACGCCAAGTGGTCGATCGAAAATGTCCCAAAAGTCGATCTCAATGAGCGTAGCATCGAGTATCAACCAACCTCGGTCTACACCAAAGTCGGCCATCTCACTACCTTCTAATGGCCAAGATGGGTCAATTAAGGTTCTAAAAGTTTAGTTAGCTGATGACACCACGCAGAAGCCAAATACTATCTTCAACTTGGGAATGAAGAGTATCGGACAACCAAAGTGTCACGCTAACGTAGCCATCATGTTGACCGCGTTATCGCCTAGCGGTCGCGATGATCTAATGCCACTTACCTAAAAGGAAACCCGGATCCGGGTGTAGGATCCCCCAACAATGTAATACCCAAGCAACCCTTAAAGATAAAGCAATCAAGTCAAACAAAAAGCAATAAAAGTTATCTAGAAATCCCTAAGGCAATTCTCTTTTAGGGTGTAGTCCCACAGAGTCGCCATGTAATACTTGAACTGACTTTGTAGGATTTTTGTATCCAAATGTGCGGATAGCAAGAGTCGCCACCGACTTTTATTTTTATCCAATTAAGGGAAGGTAAAAGTAAAAAAAGACCTTCGTTAGATTCGAGTTCGGGAGAATGGTTATGAAAAGGGAAGGTATTAGCACCCTTTCCATCCGTAGTTATCTACGGCTCTTAGTTGCTCTAGATCACTTTTTAAAATTGCTTTCGTGTTTGACAAAATATTTTGAAAAAGGCATTTCGCTTTGACTTTGTAATGACTCATGTAGGAGTGTATACAAAGTGTTCTAAATGTTTTGTTTTGAAAAGAATTTGAACTTTGAAAAAGTGTGTGGTGTGAAAAGCATTTGGTAGAGCAAGCAACTAAAAGACTTATTTACCCACTCGAATTGGTCGCTTTGTTGTACTTCTACATTCCTTTAGAATAGCGGCCATACCATTAGTTGGTAGGTAACTCCATTCGCTGGATGTAAGCGGACATTCGAAGGACATCGGATGGTCATCGAAGGCAACTTGTAGGAAGTATCCTAGCACATTCGAAGGGACTATCATCATTTTTCGTAGGCAACAATCGAGGGTCAAGATCATGTATTCGTAGGCGACATCGTGGGTCTATGATCTTTGTATCGAAGGGACTATGATGATTTGTTTTGAAGGCAACGGTGCTAGAATACCTCTACGTTCGAGGGACATGACCATTTGTATTCGAAGGCGAGAGAGAATTAACCTAAGGGGTGCATGTGTGAAAGAAGTGTGTTGATTTCAGAATATGTTATCTTGAAAATTAGTGTGAGCTATGTCCAATTATTATCTTGCCATACACGCCTAATTACTAGCAGTTTATAGGGTGCGGAAAGTAAAAATGCGGAATGTAAAGCGGGAATGTAAAGGCGGAAAGATAAACCTACGCTATTACAAGGCTTTGGGGCAGATACATAATTTTAAAATGCGGAAAATAAAATCCTAATTAAAACTATTACAACCCATGAGCAATTACATTATTGGAAAAATAGAATGATAAAATGATAAAGAGAAAATCGTCTGAATCGGATCAACCTGTACAAAAAGAAGAAATCGGAAAATGCAATATGAATCGAACAAGAGAAAAATGTTAGAAAAATGCAAGTTTTAATATGGAAAAATTAATATATGCTGGAAATAAGATAAATATATTAAAATAATTTTTTGGGATTTTTTGGAAAAGATTTAATAATTAAAATGCAATTTATAATGATTTAAATGCTAAAGTAAAAATAAAAATAAATATGCATGCAAAAATATATTTTTAAATTTATTAAATTAAATAAACATTTTTATGAAAATAATATAAAAAGAAAAAAATGTTTTTGGTAATTTTTTAATGCAGAATAAAAATTATGGAAACAATTAAAATAATATGAAAATATTGAAATAATTAGAAAATAGGAAAATAATGAGTTTTGTAAAAAGGAAAAGAACATTGGTCTTGCCAGGATTCGAACTGGAGACCTTGTGTTCAGACTTTGAAAACCAACGCGCTGACCAACTGAGCTAGGCATGTCAACTGTTTGGAAACGGAGTTAGTGGATTATACGCGTCGCCTTCGTATTGCTCCGTCTTCGCGCCAAGAACTTCATCGTTCTTGTTTGAATTCTGGGCATTTTGCGTCGGCCTCAGAGCGACGCTATGACCCTGGCAAACATCAAAAATGCAACACACATAATATAAATTATATCTAAGACCATGACTCGATTCCTCTGACCATCCCGAACTCAATAGTATAGGTCTTATTGTCCAATTTGTCCGTTTTAAGGAAACCCCAATTCGAAGCAGGAAACCCTAACCATGGTGGATTTTGATTTAGGTCACGAAAACACAATCAAGCTATGCAGAAAGTTTCCAAACTTCATTCTAAACATAAAACAAACAACAAAACACGTTAAATATGCATGAATGTTCAAAATCGAATTTGGAAAAAGTTTGACAAACCGAGTTCTGGATTTCTCAATTCTGGATGGTTTTTGATGATGCAAGTATCTGGATCGATTCTGAATGGCACAAGGAATAAGATGGAATGCTCAAAATTGCTTGAAACCACCTAAATCCAAGGCTGCTTGTTGCTTGAGAGGCACGGTTTTTTCACTTTGAGAATAGGGTTTCCAAGGCAATTTTTTCGTCCTCTTGCAATTGAGATGTATCAAGTATATATGCTGGATGGATTTGGCATTGTTTTTGGAAAGATTTGATCAATAATCAATGAAAATCAATTTTGATTTTTCATGAAATCAAATTTTCAAACTTTGGTCCAATTTCAATCTAATCTTCCCATATTTGATTCAATTTCGAAATTGCTGGCGTTTATGGGTTAATTGGATCACAAGCAAGCAATAAAAATCAATCTTTCAATTAATTTTGATTTTATACTTTATTTTTCAAATTAATTTGTATTTAAATGAATAAATTCCAAATTAAATAGGAAAATAAAATAGAAAATCGTGGCATTGGGCTTGGACATTCCTACTTGCATGAGGAATAAGTTTGGATGAAGAAAAAGTAGGCCCATTTGCAAAAGATTTGATTTTTTGAAGTATCTCTCTTTGTGCATTCTTTCAAAATTGCCCAACTTGTGGATGGTGTAACTTGCTCAATTTTCCACATTTTTGAGTGTTCTTGGACTTTTTGGAAAGCTCTAAGAGTCCTCTAAACAATGTCTTTGGTATCATATCAATTGGAGTTACCATGCTCAATATATCTTCAAATCAAAAAGTTGACTTTTTGTTGACTTTGAAAATGACCTGTAATGTTTTGAGCTATACCTCTCAAATGAAGCATTTTTTGGACATTCTTGTGAGACATGAAGTTGTAGAGAATTGAATTTCCTTCAAAACAATAGGTGGTGGAAAAATTTCTGAGAAAGTATGAAGAAGTTATGATCACCAAAGTTCATTGACTTTTCATCTAGAAACCCTAATTTAGAAAGTTTGACTTTTGAGCAAATCTTGAGTTTTCTTGATGAATCATGATCAACCCTTGATCAAATGATGAATGTAACTTCAAAATGAGGATGTTGACCAAAAATCGAAGTTTTGAGTATGTTGACCACGCTGACTTTTTGTCCAATACACCGATTTTCAACCATCCGAGCAATCACGAGGAAACTTGACTTGTGAGGCTTGAAATTTGACATGGAGAATCTTTGAAGCATATGAGGAGGCATGAAGACCATTGGAGATGTTGGAAATCCATCTTGACTTGAGAGATACCAAACCCTAGTTTGGGTTGATTGTCTAGGGGAGAGTTTGTCTGATCAACTCTTGAGGAATCCTTGAGTATGGATGTATGAAATCTCTTGAGTAGATGGAGGGCAAATTTTAGGGTATGACACCTCCCAAAGTCCTAAAACTAAGGGTTAGTCGCAATATCGACCAGTTGATCTTAAGACATGTGCTAAGGTTTTTTGAGATTATACTAGTTTTGTCGAAATCCTTATCTAAGAAACGGTTTTCTAAGACTAAGGGAACAAGTATAATGGCTTTCCACACTATGATTAGACTCGACTGACTGGTGACTCATGACCAACAGAGAGAGCCTAAACGAAACAATTAACAATCTGAATGCTCGCAATATGATTTTTACCAACTATGGTTCGTGACCGACAGAAGGTTGTGAACCCCAAACTTGTTCTAAACGAAGTAAGTGTCGACTGACTCTTTTGCTAACTCGAAACTTGTAACAAAAAGAGAATCAACGTAAACGATAATGCAAAAATATTGTTGAAACATAAATAAAATGCAAGTAAAGTTTTTAGAAGAAAAAACTGAAATATAAAGGTTTTGCATTGAAATAAAAGTGGTGATTCACATACATCAAGCACTCGTCAACTCTTTGCTTCCTGACGCTCGAAATGAACAGAGTTTTTGCAAGTGATTTGAGTATACAAGCTCACACCCAGAAATTACATTGAGACTACTTATTTACAGTATTTACAAAGTAACTGCCCTAAAGAAATCGATGGGTGACATTTGAACTCTAAGGTAGCCGCTTCACCAGATGTTGCCACCTATTTGGAACTTAAATGAGTTATGCGCTGCTGGTAACTGCTTAGAGACTTTGAATTTTGAATCTTCCCGCCTTTGATAAACTCAACCGCTCCTTGCTTACTTCGCTATGACAAGAAATAATAGCAGAATTCTTCTAAGTTCCGAATCTTTTATGGTCGACACGACCACTTTCTTCACTTTATACGCCTTGGTCGATTCGACCATTTTCCTCACATTTTAACATACTTTCCTTATGGTCGATTCCATTGTAACTTGGTATTTTCTTCAATCATTGATTCCTCTAATTTGCCAAAACCAACTTTCAAACACTTTGCTCTCAATTTCCAAAAGGCCCTTATTTCAGGAAACTACCCTTAACTTTATGAGAACACCCTCATTTAATACACGTGCTTGAATACCTTGAGATTTTTCAAGGTAACAATAGGTTTTTAGGCGATGGGTCGTTAAAATGTCTGGATTTCACTTCGTTCTTGTTGAAATGTGCTTAGTACTCGTTTAACGGTTTGGAGTGTACCTAACTCACACTGAAGAGGATTGTAGTTGACACCTTGTAAAACTTGCTAGAAAAGAATTGGATGGTCATTTTATTGAATAGGTCTTGATAGTTGGTTACGAAAAACCTAGGAAGATTCATATACCAACACAATGTCGCCTCTTTTGTGGCTTCAAAGAAGAGCTTGCATTTGAGTGAGTCGGTCATTTCTATGATCGCTTCGTGTTGAAGGTTGTGACGTGCTTCTGAGAATCGTTATTCTCATTGAACACCACTATAGGGGTGACTTGAATTTTTTTAGGATTAGCGTGTCTCAAATTTTGACTGAGAAGTTAAGGGTTGAAAACCTTTGTCCACTCTAGGTGTACGTTGTTTTGTCTTTGTTGTTGGTTCATCTCGATTGTTGCTTGTAGGTTTTGGCTCTAGTGCAGAAGTCGTCTATAGAAACCTACATCTCCAATAAGACTTTCTGATGGCTAGAACTTGACATAACTTATGTTGGCACCATTGTAACGATAATATGTTTGTATCATTTTGTGTCATTTTTGTAAGACTTTTTTCTACGTTCATTTTGCATCCTTTACTAATTATTCATGTGTACCATTTCTAAATTTGGATTCTCCAGCACTTCCCACGCATATTTGGACGGGCATGTAAGTTGGCCTGCACTGAAGATATGTCACGCGCTTCTGTATTTGATTCGTTCAAAAGGAACTAGACGATGGCTTATAAAGTAACATTATCAGCTCCCAATTTATAAACCATGTATATTTGAACTTTTCTAATTATAATTGTTACTTTTTGATTTTTTACACGTACCAAAAAAATTAATAACTATTGTTACTTTTTAAACAATAACTTTCATCTTATCTATAATACTCTTAACTATTTATTACTTTAATTTATTTTTTCTTTTTCCCTAATAAATATTAGAGATAATTTCAATAGTTATTACTGCTTTGAATTTTGAAAGTGACAATTAAAAATAAATAATTTTTTCTAAAAAATAACAATTAAAAAAGAAATGAGAAAAATTCAAGTACCTAGACTCTAAGGAAAAAGGAGCTTCAACTAAAGAAACGAAACGGGGCTTATAGGTTGTTACATCATGCTAAAATATAAATATAAGCATTGAGTAGATGGAAAAACTAAAGTGAGCATTATATAGATAGAAAACATTGGTTTGTGTTCTCAACTGTAAATGGAAGCATCTTGAATTATTGAAAGGAATTGTAGATAAGGATCACCACCCAGTCTTAATAAGACCAAAACTGGTAGGTGCAGATATCAGATAATTTTGTAGAAAAAAATACACATGAAGTTACCAAAGGCACAAAATGCCAAAGGTAGCGGATCCTAACCCAATCTTAATTTACAGGACTCAACTGTGGGACCAACATTATCTTAAAGGGCGTTGAAATAAAATCAAATTCATAAAGGAACAAAAAACCAGTTTTTCTTCCTTTCCTCTTTTTTTGGTGGCATAAGCATTTATTAACGAAAAGTTTTCTTAATTTATGTGAAATTATTGTTACTAATGGTAATATAATCCAATTGCTACCAAGTTTTTCACATCCAAAAGTGTCATACCAAACATCATCATCCATTTATACACCCTGGAATGTCCTTGTAATAATGTATTAATCATGAAAAATTGGTATTAAAAAGCTGTCTTTATCAACAATTCATGACAATGACCCTAATGAAAGAAAAATCACAATTGAATGCTAAAATAAGCATGATAATAATTGAACAAACTTTGATTTTGCAAGACTTCTCAGTTAACTCATCTTAGACAAGATTCCAAATTGCAAAACTTTTGTTAAAGTTAATTAGCAAGATCAGTGATCCTCTCTGTGAGACGTCAGCAAGAATAATACACATTTGCTGCTACAGAGAAAAGCACAGGGCAGAAAGAAAGGGTTGTGTATGTATCTATCCGAATCAAAAGACTAATTGCAGCATATCTAACAACTATGGCCAAAAGAATTGCCAAACCCCTAACAAAATACAAAATTAGAATGCAAGATCTCAGCCAGATAAATAGTTCATGCACAAGATTATGACACTCTTCTCTTTTTAAACCCATCTAAATTCCCATCAAGCATAACAAGATCGTCTTCATCATCGATCACTTGCAATTGCTTTTGATGCTTTGCATCATCAGCAGTATTTGGCTTATCGGAATCATCAGGAAGCTTTCTTTTCTTCACTGGAGAAACTATACCAACATCATCATCGTTTTCAGATTCTGCAGCTGTCGGTGCATCTGAAGTGTTTGCACCGTTAGTAACAGATTTGTCTTTTGTTTCTTCTGTGGACACTGGTTGAGTCCATCCTGAGAGAACCATACCATCAGGTTCTTTCTCTTCATCAAATTCCTCTCTGAATTGAAAGTAGCCATTAGAAAAGAAAACAAATTTAGAATCAAACATAAGGGATACAGGACACTTTACAAACTTACTAAATGATACAACAAGCAATTGTGACCAAAATTATATAAACAGAATTGAGTAAAACCTGTGCTTTATGTTAATATTGCACTTTAATTCCTGTTGAAAATCCTCAACTGTAAGCATTGTACCACCGGTTACAGGAGAAGGAAGCTCAGCTAGGACCTGAACAGAATAATTAAAATAGCTAAATAAAATGCAATCTAATTTCCAAACCAAACACAAGAAACATACCTTTTCAAGATTGGCATCATAAATTGCAACCATGTCTTCCTCAATATCACCAGCCTCATAGAGAAGGTTTGAAGCATTCATAATAAGTGGAAGGTTCATCCCAAGCTTGGCCTTGATGATCTTTTCAACAACATCCTTCAACTTTGTACGGTTTGTGTTTATTTCAAGCAACACAGGACTCTGTTTCCCACATATACAAATATTATGAGTACGAGCATATGCATAACATTGCCTTCATACAACACACGAGACAAGGGGAGATTTGGCATACCTCAGAACAAACATAACATGATTTGTTTGGTTCAAATGGCTCTACTGGCATAAGCAGCAGGTTTCTTGATGGGTGTTCCAGACAATATGTCATTCTGTTAAATGTCCACATAGGATTAAAAAAAAACATTAAAAATTGTAAGGAAAACTGCCTTGTAAACTAAACAGAATAGTGTATTAATGAAGAATTCATGAGAGGAAATGAGCAAAGTGAATCTGAGAAAACTTGACTACCGAAGAATGTTATTCCCAGATTAACTTTCAAAAATATGTTTGCTTCACATTTACTATTTTCAGAATGTTCAAAAAATCAACAGATCAAAGAAGAATGTGTGGTGGAAGGAAGCAACATGGAAGTTACAATCGTGTGGATTTCAAAGTAACTTACATTCCCATGGAAAAACAGGATATCCATCCCTCACAGGAATAAACAGCCAGCAAATCACAGGCATGTTGCTTTTGTGAGAATCAATAACTAGGGAGAGGAACATAGGGATTGGAGTGATATGGAAGTCATGGATCCAACTCCCCCTCGAACAAAAATAACAATTAATTACTAACATTGGTCATTTCAGAAAAAAAGAAATAACTAACACTTATGTACAAATTATTCAATTTTGTCAAGCTAGTAAACTATACTGCAAAACTGAAAATATTTTTATCATTCAAAACAACATACAAGTGAGCTGAACGCAAAATCTTTCATGTAACACCAGCAATGTGATTATACTACGAAAAAATTTTCCCACAACCAAAAAAGTTTGTTGGTTACTAGAAGGAGGTATTTTCCTCTAGGCATATATAGTTTAACACCATAACATACAGCAAGATAAAATAGAGGAAGAGGAATCAAATATACCTATATCTATTAACGTCATTTTTCAGCACCTTAATTGCTTCAATGACAATCAAACCAGCAATAACAGCATTTGTTGTCGCCACAGCATGCACAATGTTACCAGCAATTCCTTTAGCTTCAAAAAGACTGTGTAGAGGTATGCCAAATGAAGCAGCCCTTATGTTTGCAGCTGCAGTAACAAATTCTACAGCTAACTGGTCATCTTTATCAAAGCTTAGATTGCCAATCTCCTGGTCAAAAGATGCACAAAAAACAAAGGGTTCTACTATTTAAGTTTCCAGAAAGATACATGATTATTATTATTATTATTATTATTATTATTATTATTATTATTATTATTTTATTTTTTATATGCTCACATCAAAGTGTGAAACAGACCAACCTTTTCTCTTTTCGTGAAAAAAAGTCTCAGAGCTTCGAGAAGTATTCTAGAATTTTCTCGAAGACTCCAGACATCTTGAGGGTTCTTCATGCCTAAAGATGACATGGCAGAAACTGATAATCCATCACCACAAGCATTATCATTGTCCAGACTTCCATTCTGTTTAGCCAAATCATCAGACAGGACATCCTTGCTGTATATAGGTTTAGGTCTATTTCGATTTTTCCATGTCTCCTCATTGGACAGGGCTAATTCAATATTATACCCAAATACATGATCAAATATTCTCCTTCCATATTGAGTGACATCTTCATCATTGTTATGTTCAAATATATCATCTACATTTTTTGATGAGCTGGCAGCATCACTTGAACGAACATTTAAATCATTGTCTTGATTCTTGTCCCCAAATAACTTAGAAAACAGTAGCTCTTTTGCCCATACAATACAATGAACAAACTGCCAACAATAATAAAGACGTAAGCTGAGAACCCAGTAGTCTGAAAGAAATATTGCACTTGTAATTCTAGTTGATGTTCTATTTGACATATCAAAATTCAAGTGTTTGGTGCCACAAACTTAACCACATATCTACAATGTAACTAATGAGTGCCTTCAGTACTATGTTAAACTGTATCTACCTAATGGCCATTCTTAATCCAACAAGATATTTTAAATTTTAATACATTATCAGTAAAATTTATATTTCTATGTAAGACATATGGTCCCGTTTCTTCATATCTTCTATGTTTCATACATAAAATTTGTTAGATGCCTCGTAAAAGAAAATGACAGATCAAAGGTATACCGAAAATCAATCACTCAATAATAAAAGATAACGTGTTTCTGATAAATTCGATTTTGGATGAAAACATCGTTCAGTGCACAAATGAAACCCAACACATACCTTTGACGGAGTACTAGTGATAGTACAGACAGGATAAGTCTTGGGGGCTGGTTTAGGCTGACACTCATAGCACTCTGTTCGTCCCTTGACATGCACTGTAACCTGTTCTCAATCAAAAGTATGTCACCAAGTTTGAAACTGATGTAACCAGTATCACATAGGATATGTTTAACAAATACATTATAGGTTTGACTTATAATGACAGCCAGATAATTAATAATTAAATTCACAGGTACTCTTAAGCAAATAAAATAATCATCAAGCAGAAAAGAAATACCATTCAGAATCTACTATACAGATACAATACAGCCTCTATATGGAAATGGATATAAGTAACTGAGAAGCCAATAATTACGTTAAAAATACCTGACCAAGGAATCCAGTAGTTCCACTTTCAACTAAAGGAACATCAGCTGCCAAACACAGGCGATTCACATGTCGACGAGCATCTAGATTGTCGAGTCCATTAAGAACAACATTAAATTCCTTAAAGAAGTCCACATCGAAATCAGGATCTTTGACATTTGCATGATATGATGTAATGTTTATCTTGGGCCTAAATTTTAAAACAGCATCCCTAGCAACCTGGTAGAAGACTTAATCAGGTGGTTGAGGATCTGAAACCTATAGAAATAACAATAATGTCTATAACATATTAACTTACTTGAGCCTTGGACTGCCCAACATGGGATTGTCTGAACAAAAATTGTCTGTTCAGGTTACTGACTTCTATAGTGTCCATGTCAATCTGCACATTGGACATAAATATAATAAAAGAGTTTTAATGCAATGAAGTGCATCCGTGGCTTAAAGCCATATAGATAAATCAAGAGAAAATCTTAAAATGTAGTAATATACAAAATGCAGTCTTGTAATTTGTTTTATGCACGGGTTCCTCAAGCATAGGAGATCTGCATTTCCCACAACCTATCAACCAGAGTACTAACCACTGTGTTAAAGACAGAAAATCGGATGGCTCAACCGATAATGTCTACAATTTGGGTTATTTGAGAAGTCCAACTGCGTTTTTGTCCTGGTTTGAAGAGTTTAAAGTTGTTGAACCATGACCCCGGAAGTCTCGGCTCAATATGTGGTTCAGTTGTTAAAATATTGGTCGTAACAAGGTTAATATGCTTGCACCAACCATCCACACAAGAAATAATCCCTTAATAAAATTATGATTCTTATCTGACAACTTTATTGACAAAAACTAGATAAATATCTTATTTTCATCATTGCCAACACCAATAACCAAAAACCTCGATGAATACCCTATCTTACGATCAGTGTTACAATTCCACAATTTATGATGGTACACCCATTCAAATCTTCCATAAAATCTTGATTTTAACTACATTGATTTTAAGGAGTCAAACAGCCAACCGCAAACATACAATTACTATGAACTCTTTACCCCCAATAACCAGACTAGAAAAAATTACTCAAACCTTACTGAAAGATTAAAAAAAACTAAGATCCCACAATCTAAAACGCTTCCTTCCCAGGTAAATCAAAGAATAGAGGTTTAAAGCAGAACTAAAAATCCACAAACCAGATCAAAAAGGAAATGAATCAGTATCTGGGTTTTAAATATAGGTCTGTTACCACAATATAGGACGCGACGAAACGATATTGGCAACAGCCGTTACAACGGAGTGGAAAATAATCACACCGAAACACGTGTCACGAACCCCATTACGGCCATGGCATAACATCGTTCTTAAAAGTAGATAGAAAGCTCTGTTTTTAACAAATATCTCAACATGAATGATATAAGTCTGTTTTCTATAGCTTTTTCTCACTCTCTAAACTTAAGATGTATTCTCTCGTCTCTTCCTATTATACATTATTTGATAGAACAAATAATTTTAATAAGATCAATGCAATAATGTGATTAATTCACAGTGACGACAGCAAAACGCAAGCATGTAACAACCGAAATCGCGAAAACCCTTACGTGACCTCAACGCGCCCGATTTTTAAAACCTATTAATTCAGCCGTGACGACATCAAAATGCAAGCATGTAATAACCGAAATCACGAAAACGCTCATACGCGCCCGATTTTTAAAACCTCTATATATATACTACCAATACAAAATTAAAAAAAAAAACATTAAAAAACAGTGAATGACAAATTTAACCACTCCAATTAAGATCTCAAAACAGTTCAATCACACATAAAAAATATAAAAAAATCATATCAAAAAACGAAACCAAAGCTCGAAATTAAGTCAAACCTATTTCACGGAACCCTAACTTCACCAAGAAAAAACTCAAACTACATAAAACCCTAAAAAAAACTACAGAAATTCAAAATTTCACAAATAAAAAAAGAAGGAACGAAAAGGAACTGACTATGTGTATATCGGAGAAACCAGAGAGAGCGAGAGTCTTGAGAAGCTCGCATCCAATTCCACCGGCACCAACCATGAGAACTTTTGCATCCTGAAAAAAGCAAAACGACATGAGAAAGATACAAAACGACGAGGAAGGTGAGGAAATGATTAGGTTAGTTACTTTGATAACTGAAGAAGATGCAGAAGCCATTGAAAGAGAGATTTAGGGGTTTTCAGTGAGGAGAAGAAGAGAGGGAAGTTATAGAGAAAAAGAATCGTTGAAAATTTTATGAGAGAGAAAGAGGGAACAAATTGAGAGAAATTTGCGTTTTTTTATTTTTATTTATTTATTTATTGTTTTGGGGTTTTTACTAATAATTTATAAATGGAAATAAAATGGATAAAGTTTTTGAGATGGATCCAACGGTTGACGTGAGGGTTGGGAGAATCTAACGGGTCGTGAGGGGAAAAGAGCGCCAAAGACGAAAAGGGTGGGCTTTATGGAAATAACTTGGGTACACCGACCATGGTGTCGTGTGTGTTAATGTCAAAATGTTAATTTATTTATTGTATATGTTGTTAAAGTTTGGAGAAAGAGATTTTATTTTATTTTTGGTATAAAAAATTTAAAGTTTAAAGGAAAAATTATATCAAATAGAAAATTCTTAAATATAGTTATTGAAAATTTCATTACAAAAAATTAAGTTAAAGATTACAACCCTTG
Source organism: Vicia sativa (assembly GCA_021764765.1). Classification (NCBI taxonomy): domain Eukaryota; kingdom Viridiplantae; phylum Streptophyta; class Magnoliopsida; order Fabales; family Fabaceae; genus Vicia; species Vicia sativa. The sequence continues at coordinate 69,851,953 of CM038796.1, read as the reverse complement.
AACATTTATATCTTTAAGACATCAAAAATTTTGTAAAAGGGAAGAGTTGAACCGAGATTCTTCAGCCTTAGTGTATAGACAACTTTTATCATTGTACCACAAGTTATTTATAAAAGAAAAGATAACCCTAATATGTGTCATAAGAAAATATGTTATTAAAAACTAATTAAAAAAAACATTATTTTAAAAATTATATATTAAATTAATTATAAATACATAAATAATTTTATTCAAGACAAACTTTTATATGTAGAATTTTTAACATGTGTTATGGCACATGTTAGCATTATCCTAAAACAAATCTCTCCATACATAGACAACTTTATCATTATTAAACCATGAAATATTTATAAAAGAAATCTTCACTTATTAGATATATTTTTACTTTCAATTTATTATTAATAAATATTAAAATGTATTTATTTTCAATTTAATATATTTAATAATGTTAATTTATTTCCAGTTTAATATAATTAATATATTTTTATTTAAGTTTTAGTTTAATTTATTAAAATATATTAATTTCCAATTAATTACTATATTTAAAATATATTTATTTGCAGATTATTAATTTATACTAACTAATAAATAAATAATTTAATAATACATGTTAATACAAATTAGAAATTGATTTTAAACTAAAAGTAACTAATTATATGTTTTAATGCAAACTAGTGAACAAAGTAATAAAATTACCTAGTGGTAAGAGTTATATATATATATATATATATATATATATATATATATATATATATATATATATATATATATATATATATATATATATCGTAATGGTAATGAGTTCAACACTCATTTTGTGCAAAATTTTAGAATTTTAAACTTTTAAATTTTTTTAACTTAAAAAATTAAATAAAAAAATTTAAAAGCCACATTAGAAAAGAAAAAAGAAATAAATTATAAAAAATTAAGAAGTACGTTAGAAAAGAAAAAATAATAATTTCAATATATTTTTAGTGGGGGATTGAGTTCCTTTAATGACATATATTGATTTACCTATGAATATTGATATCATAGGATCCACCCAGTCTCATACCTGTAAAATATATATTTTTTATTTATATTATTATATAAAAATAAATGTCTACCAATTTTTAAAAGCACACTAATGTTAAACTATTCTAGACAAAAACGTGGGGTTGATCCACCATCGGGTATGGTCCAATCCAGCGTTGTCTCAAGGCCTAACAAAATGGCTCAGACCGTTATGATCATTGGGGAGCATATTTCCCTCATGCTCCTTCGAGCTCCAAGGATTTGTGGTCAACCATTTTCTGTATCCTACGAAGTTGTTATGCCCTCCATGAAGAACGAGACTCCTATTATTCAAAGATCACAAGGCAATTGACCTAGGAGGAATACCACATGTTGATTTTCTCTATCCACATAGGATCCTGACAATCATTCATTATGGGCATGAGAATCCAGCCCACAATAGAGATATCGACTCAGCGTTGGGGGGACTATAAATACATTATTTCACTAGAGAGTCAGGTATTCTATTGATTCTCACCAATTTTGTACTTGCTATCGTTTTACTTTGAACCTTACATTGACATTGGAGTATCTTGCAGGTACATCCCCTTTTTTTCTCCAACAACCACAGAAACTCAAGTGTTGCATGTCACTGAAGATTCTTTTAATCTCTGTAAGATCAGTGGTGTCGTATGTGGGAAGCTTTTTCTCCCCGGTCTTTCTGTGACTAAAGACCAAAGTAAACTCCTCAAAACCTACTAATCATCATGGACAACCAACACAACAATGGTAACATCAACGAGACTATTTTCCCCGTCTTCACTGACGACGACAACCTCAACAAAAACGAGACTACTGGTCGCGAACAAGGTGATCCAAAGGACGAGCAAACTGCCTCCTCCTCGTCACGCGAGGTGACCAACAATGTTGCCTAACATATTGCAAATCATGGGATGTATCAAGAAATTATTGTGTCGGTTGATGTCGACCTTATTGTGGATGCCCTATTCGCGACTATCAATCAAACCAACTTCATGATTTTATAACATAACAAACACATTGGAATTCTAGAGAAGGCCCACCATTCACGCTCCCTCTCGAGGATACGTCGATGATTTGAACCTCGTAGCTCGTCCCCACGATAACGGGATGCTCATTCATGCTCTCTCCTGTAGAGACACAAATGTCGTGTGTCTCAAAGTTCCTCTCCACGACAGATCAGAGGCTTCCCTCGGTTGGAAAGGTCGTAGCCCATAGTCTTTAAGAAGCGTGATTGCACTCCACCGTGCAGAGAGAAACAATCCCTCGTTCCTCAGAGAAATAGGGTCGTTGGGCAAACACACAAGCCGAATGGCCGCCCAAAAAATTCGCCATGTTACGACATAGACCCTCGACTCGACTCACCCTTGTTATGTTTTCCTGCTCGAAGAGACGAAGACGACCCCTGCAGTCGACTGTCTCAGACAATAATGGAGACTTTACTTCCCGTTGGGATGGAGAAGCAACCCCCTTTAGCCACTTATGATGGCGCGACAGATCCTGATGATCACATTTAAAACATCGATGTGATGTGTGACACCCCAAATTAATTCAATTATTAAATAATTAGATATTTAATTATTAATTTAATTAAAGGTTTAATTATTGGTATTTTGAATTAATAGATTTAATTATTTAATTAAATAATGGAAGTGTTAGGGGTGTGAAGTTGAATTGCAGGGTGTGTGGAGTAAAAAGCTCTACTTAATTCTAATTTATTTATTTCTATTATTTGGAAAATAAAAAGGAATAAATAAAGGGAAAAGTGAGAGGAGGAATTAAGATTCATTCTACGTGCTTTTGGAAAAGAGAAGAGAAATAGGAGAAAAAGTCAAATCGTCGGAATTCGAAGATTCATCGCGAGGTAAGGGGTGATTGAATCTGATTATTATGCCTTATAGGTTTTGATGATCAATAGAATAATTCAATCCGTTATGAAATCTCGAATTAGGATTATAGGTTGTGTCCTAACGTTATAATCCGACGTAAAACCTTGATTGGATTGTTATGAACGATTAATTTATGTAAGATGATCCTAGGCTAATTGGAAAACATGATTTTGTGGTCAAATGGATGTAAAAACGTAATAAGAAATTATGTTCTGGTATAATATAAAGTTTGGTGATGAATGGAATTAATGGGAATTCGTAACAGTGAAGAAAAACTGAGTTTTTGATGAAAAACAACAGTATGGGTCGACACATAGCCTTATGAATCGATGCAAGCAGTAAAATTTTGGAAAACCAGAGGCGTGGAAAACGTATGCATCGACTCATAGGAAGAAAAACATAGCTATGCATCGACACATACGTGTTATGCATCGACACATACTGAATCAATTTTTGAAAATGCAGAATTTTTACATGTATGCATCGATGCATACGATGCATGTGTCGACACATGTTGTTTATGTATTGATGCATAGGCTTATGCATCGATACATACTGTATAAAAATAGAACATGATTTTCTGAAAACGGTTTCGGTCATATCTTTTCGACCGTAACTCCGATTTAGGCATAGTTGGTATCGTTGGAAAGCTTAGAACGAGTACTATCTAATAAAAATATTTTCAAAACCAGTAATTGAGATCTTGAAGAATTAATATGGCTTCCACAATAAGAATTCGTTGTGAATTCATGAATCATTTGTTGAATATATGTGCAGTATGTTAATTCCATGGGTTGTAATTAACGTTATATGTTCATGATTGTTGTTATCATATGTTGTTGTTGTTATTGGTTATAATTGGAATAATGCTATGTGATCATATTCCGTATTTGAATTGTTGCATGCTTCTGATGTGCATGCATAAGCATTCTGGTAATGGTTCATTCCCATTGTGTGGAATTGAGCTTGCAGGGCCAATAACCGTACCAATGGATAATGGTGGTGAGGCTAGATTCTTGACCCAGTGGTGTATGGGAGAATTGTTGATTGACGCTGTTTTCAAAGTGTAAGCGGAACAGGGTGTGGACTTGGTTCACGTTTGGTACCACATGCATTGAGTATGCATTGCATATGTAATTATAACATGTTAGGATGGTTTCCAGTGTTATAATTGCATTGATTGTTGTTATATGCATAATGATCTGTGTGAATTGTATTTGGGAATTGTATTCTGATGATGCTAATGCGGATGGAATAATGTGTTGATTGTTTTATTGTTTAAAAAAACGTATAATACATTTTAATCTTGATGAAATCTCACCCTTACTTTGATGATTTTAGATCGAAGTGATTAGCTGCTCGAGAATTGGTGAGGATTGCTTATAGAGTTGTGCTATTTAGATAGTCCACGTGTCAGTGTCATGCTCTGGTAGTTGTAACACTGGGGAACAGTCATTTTAGGATTTTTATGGATTTAAACTTGTTTCTTTTGAGTTATGATTGGGAATAACTATTGATTGAATTATTCCGGATTTTATGTTATCTTTCCGTTGTGTGAAACATAATCATTGGTTTAAATTACATTTAATAAGTTCTTCAGTAAAAGCATGATTGCTGGTTTGTTATTTTTGAAATTTTAAATTGTGACGCCCTTTCGTTATGTTAAAACTCTGATTAAATATATAATTCACGGGGAAATTAGAAGGGGTGTTACAATAGTGGTATCAGAGCATAGTCGGTCGTGTCTTAGAGTCTTTATCCCTTTTGTATGCGACTAGTGCAAGGTAACACTGTCGATACTTGTGTGCTGATATGATTGTTTTGTAATGTTACAGAACAATAGCCAGAAGAGGTAACGGAAGAGACGATGTTGCTATCGCTGAAGCCTTGGGAATGCTAGTTGGTGTGCTTGGAGGGAATCAGCTGGGAGGTGGTATTGGTGCTGATAGGCAGTTGGGAAACTTTCATAGGAACAATCCTCCATTGTTCAAAGGCACTCATGATCCCGAAGGTGCTTAGAGATGGTTGAAAGAGATCGAGAGGATCTTCAGAGTAATTGAATGTGCGGAAGAGCTGAAGGTGAGGTATGGAACTCACATGTTGGCAGAGGAAGCAGATGAGTGGTGGGTTGCTACCAGGACTGAAATGGAACAAGATGGCATTGCATTGACTTGGGTTGTATTCAAGAGAGCTTTTCTGAGGAGATACTTTCCTGAAGACATTCGGGGCAAGAAGGAGATTGAGTTTCTGGAGCTCAAGCAAGGCAACAAGTCTGTGAGTGAGTATGCTTCAAAGTTTACTGAGTTGGCGAAGTACTATGCTCATTATGCTAACGATGCAGATGGAGAATTTTCCAAATGTATCAAATTTGAGAATGGTCTTCGTGATGAGATCAAGCAGGGTATCAGGTATCAGCGCATCCGGAGGTTTTCTGATTTGGTAGACTGTAGTAGAATTCTAGAAGAGGATCTTGCTAGTACTCGGACGAATGCTCAAGGACATGTTGATCGTAAAGGGAAGCAAGAGATGGAGCGTGGGAAACCTTATGATAAGAGTAAGGTGGAGCTTGGGATAGCTATCTACCATTGATTGAGTTTACCTACAACAATAGTTTTCATCGAGTATTGGTATGGCTCCGTTTGAGGCATTGTATGGTAAGAGGTGTCGTACACCGTTGTGTTGGTACGAATCTGGAGAAAGTGTTATGATTGGACCGAAGATTGTCCAACAGACTTCAGAAAAGATCAAGATGATTTAGGAGAAGATGCTAGCTTCTCAGAGTTGTCAGAAGAGTTATCATGATAAGAGTTGGAAGGATCTCGAGTTTAGTGAAGGAGATCATGTGTTCATGCGAGTTACTCCGATGACTGGTATTGGTCGAGCCTTGAAGTCAAATAAGTTGACTCCGCGCTTTATTGGTCCGTATCAGATTACCAAGAAGGTTGGAAGAGTTGCTTATCAGATTGCTTTGCCGCCGTCGCTTGCAAATTTGCATGATGTCTTCCATGTATCTCAGTTGAGGAAGTACATTGTTGATCCGTCTCATGAGATTCAGGTAGATGATATACAGGTACGAGATAATCAGACTGTTGAAGCATTACCTGCGAGAATTGAGGATCGGAAGGTGAAGCAGTTACGTGGTAAAGAGATAACACTGGTGAAAGTATCTTGGGGAGGACCAGCAGGTGGAAATGTAACTTGGGAACTAGAGAGCCAGATGAAGGATTCGTATCCCAAACTTTTCGTCTAAGGTATGTTTTCGAGGACGAAAACTCTTTTTAGTAGGGGAGAGTTGTGACACCCCAAATTAATTCAATTATTAAATAATTAGAAATTTAATTATTGGTATTTTTGAATTAATAGATTTAATTATTTAATTAAATAATGGAAGTGTTGGGGGTGTGAAGTTGAATTGGAGGGTGTGTGGAGTAAAAAGCTCTACTTAATTCTAATTTATTTATTTCTATTATTTGGAAAATAAAAAGGAATAAATAAAGGGAAAAGTGAGAGGAGGAATTAAGATTCATTCTACGTGCTTTTGGAAAAGAGAAGAAAAAGAGGAGAAAAAGCCAAATCGTCGAAATTCGAAGATTCATCGCGAGGTAAGGGGTGATTGAATCTGATTATTATGCCTTATAGGTTTTGATTATCAATAGAATAATTCAATCCGTTATGAAATCTCGAATTAGGATTATAGGTTGTGTCCTAACGTTATAATCCGACGTAAAACCTTGATTGGATTGTTATGAACGATTAATTTATGTAAGATGATCCTAGGCTAATTGGAAAACATGATTTTATGGTCAAATGGATGTAAAAACGTATTAAGAAATTATGTTCTGGTATAATATAAAGTTTGGTGATGAATGGAATTAATGGGAATTCGTAACATGAAGAAAAACTAAGTTTTTGATGAAAAACAACAGTGTGGGTCGACACATAGCCTTATGAATCGATGCAAGCAGTAAAATTTTGGAAAACCAGAGGCGTGGAAAACGTATGCATCGACTCATAGAGCCATGCATCGACTCATAAGAAGAAAAACATAGCTATGCATCGACACATACGTGTTATGCATCGACACATACTTAATCAATTTTTGAAAATGCAGAATTTTTACATGTATGCATCGATGCATACGATGCATGTGTCGACACATGTTGTTTATGTATTGATGCATAGGCTTATGCATCGATACATACTGTATAAAAACAGAACATGATTTTCTGAAAACGGTTTCGGTCATATCTTTTCGACCGTAACTCCGATTTAGGCATAGTTGGTTTCGGTAATAAAAATATTTTCAAAACCAGTAATTGAGATCTTGAAGAATTAATATGGCTTCCGCAATAAGAATTCGTTGTGAATTCATGAATCATTTGTTGAATATATGTGCAGTATGTTAATTCCATGGGTTGTAATTAACGTTATATGTTCATGATTGCTGTTATCATATGTTGTTGTTGTTATTGGTTAAAATTGGAATAATGTTGTGTGATCATGTTCCGTGTTTGAATTGTTGCATGCTTCTGATGTGCATGCATAAGCATTCTGGTAATGGTTCATTCCCATTGTATGGAATTGAGCTTGCAGGGCCAATAACCGTACCAATGGATAATAGTGGTGAGGCTAGATTCTTGACCCAGTGTTGTATGGGTGAATCGTTGATTGACGCTGTTTCCGAAGTGTAAGCGGAACAGGGTGTGGACTTGGTTCACGTTTGGTACCACATGCATTGAGTCTGCATTGCATATGTAATTATAACATGTTAGGATGGTTTCCAGTGTTATAATTGCATTGATTGTTGTTATATGCATAATGATCTGTGTGAATTATATTTGAGAATTGTATTCTGATGATGCTAATGCGGGTGGAATAATGTGTTGATTGTTTTATTGTTTAAAGAAACGTATAATACATTTTAATCTTGATGAAATCTCACCCTTACTTTGATGATTTTAGATCGGAGTGATTAGCTGCTCGGGAATTGGTGAGGATGGCTTATAGAGTTGTGCTATTTAGATAGTCCACGTGTCAGTGTCATGCTCTGGTAGTTGTAAACTGGGGAACGGTTGTTTTGGGATTTTTATGGATTTAAACTTGTTTCTTTTGAGTTATGATTGGGAATAACTATTGATTGAATTATTCCGGATTTTATGTTATCTTTCCGCTGTGTGAAACATAATCATTGGTTTGAATTGCATTTGATAAGTTCTTCAGTAAAAGCATGATCACTGGTTTGTTATTTTTGAAATTTTAAATTGTGACGCCCTTTCGTTATGTTAAAACTCTGATTAAATATATAATTCGCGGGGAAATTAGAAGGGGTGTTACATGATGCTTATTTACCACAATGTTAGGGGCACCATCAAGTGCAGATTATTCCTCATAACTCTAAGGAAATGTGCCATAGCTTGGTATAAAAGCCTCGCCCCATAATTAGTCACCTCCCAGAGGGATTTGAAGACCTAAATCTCTAGAAATTTCACTGCCTCCTGACGACACGTGAAATCAGATGCGTCCCTCGAGGAGATCTTCTTAGGGAATGATGAAACCCTTCGAGTGTACATCGAGCGGTTCAATCGGGAAGCCATCCAAGTCCCCGTTATTCACCGCGTGAAGAGATACTTGGTCGAGAAGGGGTTGCATTCGGGCAGCGACTTTAGAAAGGCATTTTGATGGGTAAATTCCGCAAGTGCACGGAAATATCGAAGTAATATAAAAGATTGTCGAACCACAGAGACCAATGTCAACCTACTGTAATCTATCGCTACTTTGTAAAGTTAAGGCTAATGAATATTTGGACTTTGGGGGAAACTAAGAACTAAAACTGAAATAAATGAATTTAGAAAATAATACTAAATCAAGGCCGGGATATGGATTCCGTGTTCGTAAAAGACTTTGTAGAATATGGGTAATAATTACGACTATAACCTAGTTACGTAGAATATGTCAACGTAAAGGCTCCGCCTCACGCTGTATTAACTAAACTCATACTTCCTAATCCTAAGATTTTGCTCTCGCTCGCCCGGTAACTAAGAAATATATTTTGAAATCCAATAATATCCTAAACGCATCTAAAGCACTCTCGTTGTATTTAGATTTGTTGTCTAATTTCCACTATCTGGTTCGATCCCCATGCTCTCACAGTGTCGTCTCTTACCTTAATTAATTTCTCACTCTCGTGACAAAATCGTGTCAGATAACCTCTCACTCTCGTGACAAAGCTATTTAAATTAAACTTGGGAATTAAAACCAAAACAGAATTCTAATCATAAATCCGCACCTATTATTTTCTACCGAGTCTGTCGGTAACAACGATCCTCATACACCGGACTCAAGAATATTTAGCCATACATGTTACTAATTAAAAAATAATTATAGTTACGATAAAAAATGACATAACAATTAAATTTGAAAAACAAAATAATAATAATAATAAATAATGTGATAAAAGGAATAAGAATGATAATAATAATAATAAAGCGGTAAAATGAAGAACCTGTAAATGTGGAAAATGGAAACAAAGAGAACTTAAATTGAAATATGCCGACCAGTTTGAATTTAATACATAAATTGAACGACAAAAATAAATCCTAAAACTAACTTGGTAATAGTCCTCCGATGTGGAGAACTATTACTTTTACATTCTAAGAAAAAGCTAAGAACTAAAAGTGGTGGAAAATGGACGAGAGAGGAAGAGAAAGAGAATGTGTTATGCATGTGTTTAGTGCCTCATATTTATAACGCTTCCGTGGAGAGAAAATAAGAGTAGTTGCCTCATGGAGAGAGTATTACGTGAGACTTGGATTAATGAGAGAGTATAGGATGGTTGGAGAAAATATAGGAGCTTCATGTAACCTTCTGTGTCGTTTGCTACAAGTAATGAGAAAAAGTCTCCTTGGCCATTTTGGGCCATGACGGTCGTCACAGCTTGCTTGGTGAGAAAGCTTCGCCTTGTGATGTGTGGCGACCATTAGGGTTTGGTTGAAGGGGTGTGACGACCGTCACACCTTGTAGGGCGTGTGAGAATTATTCATGGGTTGGGCCTTGCGTGATGGTTCATTTTTTTTCTACACTTCTTGCTTCTCATACATCCCATGCTTATTTAATTTACTCTTTTTGTGGATTTTAAGCTTGATTCTTCTCCATTTTTGCGATTTTCTTCATACATGCCTTGTAAATAGTAAAAACCTGGAAACATAGAAAATACCGGCATAATACGAATATAAAGCAACATAATTAAGATAAAATAAATATATAATATATGTAAATCAAGCCAAATATACGATACATTTTCGTGTTATCAAATACCCCCACACTTAAACCATTGCTTGTCCTCAAGCAATCAACCAACACGGTAAAAGAAAATGCTTAAGCATGGTTTTTGAAATAAAGGCACAACACGACTCCTAGTTATACATAGTTGCTAGGCTAATGTTAGATTGATGGGTACTAAACGTCAACACCAAGGATACCGTAATGACACAATGTTCAAAGACTCCTTCTTTATGCAAACCAATTCAAATCATACCATTATAACTCAGCCTATATCTCTTGTTTTTATTTCACTCTTTTCATTCAAGCGCAATCACATTAAGCCGTTATCTGTACATGCACATAGTTGGGGAATTGGTTAGCAACTATGATCCTTTTCTTCTCTTTAGCACGGGGTTCTGGTATTTAAGCGATGAAGCCCCATTTTTCCCAATTGCGGTTGTGGGGGATCATACCGTAGCTCGCCCTACCAAATCCAGTACCAGTGACCTTTGGATCAACCAACAATGGGCGCTTATTATTAAATCCTTATAGGCATAACAATCGTTAGACAAAATGACCGAGTGAGGGTCACCTAACTTAGAAGGTTATTTTTCTATTAAATCATTTACTTATTAAAAATGAGATCATTCACTTATATTCATCGACTCCCTATGTAGTTTGTGTTTAAGATGGTGTTGACTGCTAATATAAACTATTAAGAGCTACTTTGAAAACTTAAGCCTAAGGTATCGACATAATGGGTACCCAAATTGATATCACATAATGAGGGGGTTTAGGGTGTTCTAACGGTATCAATTTAATAAAAAAATTCTCAAGTCTCTCTAACACAACATAAAGTTTGACAACCTATATACTTTCAGAGTGTGTGTGTCGTGCATCAAAAGTAAAAAATTTGATTGGAGATTAAAATTTTAAAATTTTGGGAAAATTCAATAGCAACTGAAAATTACGTATAGAGACTTGACAACACATGCAATGACTCGAAAAAATACTTAAAACATATAAATTCCTAAAAACATCAAATAAACTAGAAATCAATAAATCAAACTAAAAAGCGATAAATGAAAATGGTAAAGTCCCTCCCCCACACTTAAACCAAACATTGTCCTCAATGTTTCTATGAAAGGTGGAAAGAGGAAAAATAGAACCTGAATGAACGACATTGCGTGCTACAACGACCAATAGTTTTTTTTTGCTTTGATCCTTCCTTTGTTGATCATGTCTTTGTTGACCACTTCTACTCCGACGTCTTGTACTACGAGATATCTGAATTTGCTAAAAATTCTCTTTCCTGAAGTCGCTCATCATATTGCTCATTTTCAGAGGAAGTACCTACAAAAGTGTGAAAAATACAGTGTGGTGTGTGCAGGTGGAACATGACCATGAAAATGATGAGGAGGAGGTGAGTTACAAACGGGAGAGATATGTCTTCTCCTATCGTACTTATCAACGGTGTCACCACCAGTAGCAACATTCGTAACCGACTCATTTTCGAGATGATCTTCTATAGATGTTTCACCTAGATATGGTCAAGACGTGGCAAGCGATCTATATCTTTATTTTCTTCAAGTTCAAACAATAAAAGGAAAACATTAAATTGAAAACTTGTGGGTTGCCTCCCACGCAGCACTTTGGTTAACGTCAATAGCTCGACGGCTCAGGAGTGCAAGCACTCATGGTGGTTTTCCCGAGAATGAATCCCCGATCGAACTTTTAATAATCTTCGGTTTCCATGGCCACTTATCAAGCCATTTCACATATCCCTCACCTTTTCTTTTCTTTCTTTTGTGGGGTGGTTCATTATTTTGAACTCGTGGTGGTGGTTATGGATCTATCATAAATATCAACTTTTCAAGTCTAGGCTTAGTTATTTCATCCACCATCACGAATGTTAACCTTCCCTTCTTAATGCTAATGATTTTCCTAGTTTCATGGTCCTTAAATTTTCTCTTTTTATGCAGGACCTCAGACGAAGGTGCATTTGTGTGGATATTTTTCAATATCTCCACATACGTTTTGGATTGGGAGTCTACCTGAGCTTCCACAAAACTTTGCGGGAAAGGAATCAGTGGGGTATAGGGGGAGGAATAACAATAGGTGCTTCCTTCTCTACCTCTTTTACAACCTCCCGTTCGGATGATGTTGGTGGATTTTTCTCAATCTCCACTCTTTTCTCACCAGAACTCTCCTCAACCTCATTATTACTCTCTTCAACCTTATTATCACTCTCCTTAGGATTTTCAATTTTTTTTCACCACTAGTTGTTACGACGTCCACATGATTTTCAAGGGAGGGTCCTAGAGGTGTTTGTGAGAGCATGAATATTTTGGCCTCTAATGCCTCATTGTGAGTCACTAGGGACTCAATCGCATTATTCAGCTGCCTAAGAGTTTCATTATTGTCGAGACTTTGTTTTCTTAGCTCTTAATTATGGATAGTTTATGTCTCTACAAAGTGCTCCATCATAGATTCTAGCCTATAGTGAGTTAACGTCGCATCGAAATCCTTCATTGATGTTTCTAGGTTGAAATTATAGGATTCTTGCGGTTCCTCAAAGTGAGTTAACGTTGCATTTTGTGTCTCCACAGAGCGCTCCATCTTTATTGTTTCTAATCTATAGCGAGTGGAATTCTATTATTCTTGCGACTCCTCAAAATATTGGGCGTGTTGATTGTAGAGCAAATTTGGTTGATGATAAGTTAGCGTCGCATTGTAATCCTCCAATAATGTTTTGAGATTGAATCTTTGGTATTCTTGCGACTCCTCCAAATGATGGGATTGGTAGTTGTAGAGGTAATTAGAGTGAGAGTGAGTTGGTGACGCATTGAAATTCTCCATCAGTATTTCGAGGTCAGGTTTATGGGATTCTCGGTAATCCTCAAAATACTAGGGTTGGGAGTTGTAGAAAAAATTTGATTGATACATAGTTATAGAAATAAGAGTGCCTTAGTCTATACAGTGTAATAACAGATTAACAATATTGATTGTTGATCCCTAACAACGACACCAAAAACTTGATGGGTAAATTCCGTAAGTGCACAGAAATATCGAAGTAATATAAAAGATTGTCGAACCATAGAGACTAATGCCAACCTACTATAATATATCGTTACTTTGTAAAGCTAAGGCTAATGAATATTTGGATTTTGGGGGAAACTAAGAACTAAAACTGAAATAAATGAACTTAGAAAATAATACTAAATCGAGGCCGAGATATGGATTCCGTGTTCCTAAAAGACTTTGTAGAATATGGGTAATAATTACGACTATAACCTAGTTACGTAGAATATACCAACTTAAAGGCTCTGCCTCATGCTCTCGCGGTATTAACTAAAGCCATACTTCCTAACCCCAAGATTTTGCTCTCGCTCGCCCGATAACTAAGAAATATATTTTGAAAGCCAATAATATCCTAAACGCATCTAAAGCACTCTCGTTGTATTTAGATTTGTTGCCTAATTTCCACTATCTGGTTCGATTTCCACGCTCTCGCAGTGTCGGCTCTTACCTTAATTAATTTATCACTCTCGTGAAAAAATCGTGTTAAATAACCTCTCACTCTCGTGACAAAGCTATTTAAATTAGACTTGGAAATTAAAACAAAAATAGAATTCTAATCATAAATTCGCACCTATTATTTTCTACCGAGTCTGTCGGTAACAACGGTCCTCATACACCGGAATCAAGAATATTTAGCCAGACATGTTACTAATTAAAAACGCATAAATAATTATAGTTACGAAAAAAAATGACATAACAATTAAATTTGACAAACAAAATAATAATAATAAATAATGCGATAAAAGGAATAACAATGATAATAATAATAATAAAGTGGTAAAATAAACAACCTGTAAATGCGGAAAATGGAAACAAAGAGAACTTAAATTGAAATACGCCGACCAGTTGGAATCTAATACATAAATTGAACGACAAAAATAAATCCTAAAACTAAGTCGGTAATAGTCCTCCGATGTGGAGAACTATTACTTTTACATTCTAAGAAAAAGCTAAGAACTAAAAATGATGGAAAATGGATGAGAGAGGAGGAGAAAGAGAGTGTGTTCTGCATGTGTTCAGTTCCTCCTATTTATAACGCTTCCGTGTAGAGAATATAGGAGTAGTTGCCTTACGGAGAGAGTATTACGGGAGACTTGACTTAATGAGAGAATATAGGATGATTGGAGAAAATATAGGAGCTTCATGTAACCTTCTGTGTCGTTCGCTACAAGTAAGGAAAAAAAGTCTCCTTGGCTATTTTGGGCCATGACGGTCGTTACAGCTTGCTTGGTGAGAAAGCTTCGCCTTGTGATGTATGGCGACCGTTAGGGTTTGGTTGAAGGGGTGTGACGACCGTCACACCTTGTAGGGCGTGTGATGTAACACCCCTTCTAATTTCCCCGCAATTTATATAATTAATCAGAGTTTTAACATAACAAAAAGGCGTCACAATTTAAAAATTATTCAAATACTAAAACATCATAACAGTAGTCATGCTTTTACTGAAGAACTTATTAAATATAATTTAAACCAATGATTATGTTTTACACAACGAAAATAATATAAAACCCGGAATAATCATAATTATTCCAAACATAAACCAAAAGAAAACAAAGTTTAATGATAACTCTAAACCAATCGTTCCCCAGTGTTACAACTACCAGAGCATGACACTGACACGCAGACAATCTAAATAGCACAACTATATAAGCCATCCTCACCAATTCCTAAGCAGCTAATCACTTCGATCTGAAATCATCAGAGTAAGGGTGAGTTTTCATCAACAATTAAAATGCATTATACGTTTCTTTAAAACAATAAAACAATCAATACATTATTCCACCTGCATTAGCATAACCAGATAACAATCCACAAATACGATGCCATACAGTTCATTATGCACATAATAACAATCAATGAAATTTTAACACTGGAAATCATCCTAACATGTTATAATTACATATGCAATGCAGACTCATGCATGTGGTACCAAAATGTGAACCAAGTCACCAACAATCGACATCCACCACCACCCACAATCACCCAGGTACGGTTATTGGCAATACGAGAATGCATATGCATGCACATCCAAAAGCATGCCACATTCAATTAACGGAATATGAACACCACATAATTCCATACATAGTCAACAACATCAACAACACATGATAACAGCATAATCATGAATTTATAACATTAATTACAACACATAGAATTAACACTCAGCCAGTATACACAAAGTTAATGACACAATCAAGAATCACAACGGATTCTTCCTACGGAAGCCATAACAATCCCTCAAGATCCCAATTACTGGTTTTAAAAATGTTTGTAATAGATAGTACTCGTTCTAAGCTTTCCAACGATACCAACTATGCCTAAATCGGAGTTACAGTCGCAAAGATATGACCAAAACCGTTTTCAGAAATTTAGGTTATGTCCCAACACAGTATGCATCGATCCAAAACCCCATGTGTCAATACATAAACTGCTTGTGTCGACACAAAACACGCATGTGTCAACTCATACGTAATAATTTTTCCATTTTTCAAAGTTCCTTCAGTATGAGTCGATCCATGGCCTCCTTGTGTCGATACATGATCCTCTTGTGTCGATGCATAGCATCCTTGTGTCGATGCAAAAACTCAATTTTTCACCATATGAGTCGATGCAAGCAGTTTTGTATCGATACAAGCCTTGTTTCTAGCTTCTGTTTCTTACACGAATGCAGCTTGCATCGATGCAAAGGCCCTTGTGTCGACCCATGCTGCGCTTTTTCACTAAAAATCAGTTTTTATTTTCACTGTTTGGAATCCCAATTGATTCCATCCATTACCAAACTCCATATTACACCATAATAGAATTAATTCATGTATTTTCACATCCAACTGACCATATAATTATGTTTTCTAATTAACCTACGATCATTCTACACAATTAATCGTTCTTATCAATTCCAATTGAATTATTACGTCGGATCATAACGTTAGGGCACAACCTAGAATCCTAATTCGAGATTCCTAACGGATCAATTCATTCTATTGATTATCAAAACCTATAAGGCATAATAATCTGATCAAATCACCCCTTACCACGCGATGAATCTTCAAACTTTCAACGATTTGGCTTTTTCTCCTCTTTCTCTTCTCTTCTCCAAAGTACGTAAAATGAAATTTTAATTCCTCTTCTCACTTTCCTTTATTTATTCCTTTATATTATTCTCAATAATTAAAATAACAAAATTAGAATAATTAGAGCCTTTTACTCTACACACTCCTAATTCCACTTTACACCCCCAACCATCCATTATTTTATTAATTAATTAAATCCATTAATTCAAAAATGTCAATAATTAAACCTTTAATTAAATTAATAATTAAATTTCTAATTATTTAATACTTGAATTATTTGGGGTGTCACAACTCTCCCCTACTAAAAAGAGTTTTCGTCCTTGAAAACATACGTTAGACGAAAAGTTCGGGATACGAGTCTCTCATCTGGCTCTGTAGTTCCCAAGTAACATTTCCACCTGCTGGTCCTCCCCAAGCTACTTTCACCAGCGCTATCTCTTTACCTCGCAACTGCTTCAACTTCCAATCCTCAATTCTCACAGGTAATGCTTCAACAGTCAAATTATCTCGCACCTGTATATCTACCTGAATCTCATGAGACGGATCAACAATATACTTCCTCAACCAAGATACATGGAAGACATCATGCAAATTCGCAAGCGACAACGGTAAAGCAATCTGATAAGCAACTCTTCCAACCTTCTTAGTAATCTGATACGGACCAATAAAGCGCGGAGTCAACTTCTTTGACTTCAAGGCTCGACCAATACCATTCATCGGAGTAACTCGCATAAACACATGATCTCCTTCACTAAACTCGAGATCGTTCCTCCTCTTATCATGATAACTCTTCTGGCGACTCTGAGAAGCTCTAATCTTCTCCTGAATCATCTTAATCTTTTCTGAAGCCTGTTGGACAATCTCCGGTCCAATCACAACACTTTCTCCAGATTCGTACCAACACAACGGTGTATGACACCTCCTACCATACAATGCCTCAAACGGATCCATACCAATACTCGAATGAAAACTATTGTTGTAGGTAAACTCAATCAATGACAAATAACTATCCCATGCTCCATCTTTCTCCAACACACAAGCTCTCAACAAATCCTCTAACGTCTGAATCGTTCTCTCCGTCTGACCATCTGTTTGCGGATGATAAGCGGAACTCAACCTCAACTTAGTACCCAAAGCTTCTTACAGCCCCGTCCAAAACTTAGACGTAAACCGCGGATCTCTATCCAACACAATACTATAAGGAATACCATGCAAACTTACGATCTTCTCAACATACAATTCTGCCAACCTTTCCATCGGATAATCCATTCTTATCAGAATAAAGTGAGCGGACTTCGTCAACTGATCAACAATAACCCAGATAGAATCATAATTCTTCGCTGTCCTCGGCAAACCGGATACAAAATCCATAGGAATGCCATCCCATTTCCATTACGGAACAAACAACGGTTCCATCATTCTTGACGGTTTCTGATGTTTAATCTTCGACTTCTGACAAACCAAACAAGCATAAACATACTCAGCAATTTCCTTTTTCATTCCAGGCCACCAAAATAACTTTTTCAAGTCATGATACATCTTAGTAGCACTGGGAGGAATACTCAATCCACTACGATGTACTTCTTTCAAAATACTCCTCCTAAGTTCTGCAATATCCGGAACATACACCCTATCACCAAACCTCAAAACACCGTTCTCATCAATTCGGAATTCACCTCCTTGACCTTGGTTGATCAATGTCAACTTATCCACCAAACCAACATCCGATTTTTGCCCAGTTCAAATTTCCTCAAGAATATCACTAGTCAACTTCAACATGCCCAACTTAACACTATGAGAAGTAGTTTCACATACCAAGCTCAAATCTTTGAACTGCTCAACTAACTCCAATTCACGCACCATCAACATAGACATATGCAAGGACTTCCTGCTCAATGCATCTGCAACCACGTTTGCCTTACCAGGATGGTAATTCAAACCAAAATCATAATCCTTAAGAAATTCTAACCATCTCCTCTGCCTCATGTTTAGCTCTTTTTGATCGAAGAGATACTCAGACTCTTATGATCACTGAATACCTCAAATCGAGATCCATATAAATAATGCCTCCACAATTTCAGAACAAATACCACAGTTGCCAATTCTAAATCATGAGTCGGATAATTCCTTTCATGAATCTTCAACTGTCTTGAAGCATAAGCTTCTACCTGCTTATCTTGCATCAAAACACCACCTAATCCCATCAATGACACATCACAATACACCACAAAAGGTTCTGCTGGGTTTGGCAAAATCAGAATCAAAGCACTAGTCAATCTCTTCTTCAACTCTTGGAATCCTTTCTCACATTCAGAATCCCAAACAAACACTTGACCCTTTCTTGTCAACTTAGTCAACGACAAAGCTAACTTCGAAAATCCTTCAATGAACTTCCTATAGTAACCTGCAAGACCAAGAAAACTACGGATTTCAGAAGCATTCTTCGGCGCTTCCCACTGAGATACCGCTTCTACCTTCGTAGGATCAACAACAATGCCATTCTTGAAAATCACATGACCAAGAAAGCTTACTTCACTTAACCAAAATTCACACTTGGACAACTTCGCATAAAGCTTCTTCTCTTTCAACAACTCCAATACAACTTTAAGATGTTCTGCATGCTCTTCGTCATCCTTCGAATAGATCAGAATATCATCAATAAATACCACCACGAACTTATCAAGATACGGATGAAATATCCTATTCATATACTCCATGAAAACACCAGGTGCATTAGTAACTCCAAACGGCATAACAGAATACTCATAATGTCCATACCTCGTTCTGAATGTAGTTTTCTGAATATCCTCCGTCTTCACACGAATCTGATGATATCCAGATCTCAAATCAATCTTACTAAATACACAAGCTCCAACTAACTGATCCATCAAATCATCAATCCTCGACAATGGATACCGATTCTTGATTGTAACTTTGTTCAACTGCCGGTAATCAACACACAGTCTCATTGAACCCTCTTTCTTTTTAACCAACAACTTAGGAGCACCCCACGGCGAAACACTCGGCCGAATAAACTTCTTCTCAAGTAATTCTTCTAATTGCTTCTTCAATTCAGACAATTCAGATGCCGACATGCGATAAGGCGCCATTGACACCAGACTAGTTCCAGGAATCAAATCTATAGTAAAATCCACTTCTCTCTCAGGTGGCAATTCACTAACATCTTCCAGAAACACTTCTGGGAATTCATTCACCACTGGAAATTCATCACTC
Source organism: Vicia sativa (assembly GCA_021764765.1). Classification (NCBI taxonomy): domain Eukaryota; kingdom Viridiplantae; phylum Streptophyta; class Magnoliopsida; order Fabales; family Fabaceae; genus Vicia; species Vicia sativa. Next base: position 69,832,386 of record CM038796.1, on the reverse strand, counting down.
TTAGCTTTTCCTTTCACCACCGTCGAAGAATACAACATAAACACTACAGCACCATCATTAACAGCTAAATTCATCTGCTTAACTGACATAGTCACATCTTCGACACTAACCTCTTCAGGAAAAATAACCGTCTTCGCAAAACAGTTGATATGAACCTGGTTGAATTTCAACCAGTTCATTCCAAGGATGATATCAAGTTGTTCTAATGGTAGGCACACTAAATCCATACCGAAACCTCTACCAAAAATCAAAATAGGACAATTCCTACAAACAAATGAAGTAGTCACTGAACCCGACGCAGGAGTATCAATAACCATACTTCCATCCATATTAGAAATATCCAAGTTCAATCTTTTAGCACAATCCAAAGCAATAAAAGAATGTGTCGCTCCAGTATCAATAATCGCAATTAAAGGTATGCCATTAATAAAACATGTACCTTTAATCAACCGATCATCTGGCTTAGTCTCTGATCCACAGTTGTAACAAGTCACCACTCTCACTCTGCAATCATTGGCCACATGCCCGAGTTTTCCACACTTGAAACACTTCCTCTCATTACTCTTGCAGTTTATCATACGATGTCTTGTCTCACCACACTTGTATCACTTAATGGAAGAACTAGAATTTCCCCCACTAGGCTTCTTCCAACCACCGGATCTCTGACTATTCTTATCATAAGGTTTCCCACGATCTATCTGTTGCTTTCCTTTACTATCCACATACCCTGGAGCATTTGTCCGAGTATTAGCAAGATCCTCTTCTAGAATCCTACTATAGTCTACCAAATCAAAAAACCTCCGGATGCACTGATACCTGATACCTTGCTTGATCTCATCACAAAGACCATTCTCAAACTTGATACATTTGGAAAATTCTCCATCTGCATCGTTGTTGTAATGAGCATAGTACTTCGCCAACTCGGTAATTTTCGAAGCATACTCACTCACAGTCTTATTTCCCTGATTGAGCTCCAGAAACTCAATATCCTTCTTGCCCCGAATGTCTTCCGGAAAGTATCTCCTCAAAAAATCTCTCCTGAACACACCCAATTCAGTGCAACACCATCTTGCTCCATTTCAGTCCTGGTAGCAACCCATCAGTCATCAGCTTCCTCTGCTAGCATGTGAGTACCATATCTCACCTTCAGCTCTTCCGCACAATCAATCACTCTGAAGATCCTCTCGATCTCCTTCAACCAGCTCTGAGCACCTTCGGGATCATGAGTGCCTTTGAACAATGGAGGATTGTTCCTTTGAAAATTCCCCAATTGTCTGTCAGCACCAATACCAGCTCCCAACTGATTCCCTCCAAGCACACCAGCTAGCATTCCCAAAGCTTCAGCAATAGCATCATCGTCTCTTCCGTTACCTCTTCCAGCCATTGTTCTGTAACATTACAAAACAATCACATTAGAACACAAGTATCGACAGTGTTACCTTGCACTAGTCGCATACAGAGGAATAACGACACTAAGACACAACCGACTATGCTCTGATACCACTATTGTAACACCCCTTCTAATTTCCCCGCGATTTATATAATTAATCAGAGTTTTAACATAACGAAAGGGCGTCACAATTAAAAAAATTCAAATAAGGAAACACCTTAACCGTAGTCATGCATTTACTGAAGAACCTCATTAAATAATTCAAAACCAATGATTATGTTTTACACAGCGGAGATAACATAAAACCCGGAATAAATTCAAATCATAATTATTCCAAACATAAACCAAAAGAAAACAGAGTTTAATGATAACTCTAAACCAATCGTTCCCCAGTGTTGCAACTACCAGAGCATGACATTGACACGCGGACAATCTAAATAGCACAGCTCTATAAGCCATCCTCACCAATTCCTGAGCAGCTAATCACTTCGATCTGAAATCATCAAAGTAAGGGTGAGTTTTCATCAACAATTAAAATACATTATACGTTTCTTTAACATAACCAGATAACAATCCACAAATACGATGCCATACAGTTCGTTATGCACATAATAACAATCAATGCAATTATAACATTGGAAATCATCCTAACATGTTATAATTACATATGCAATGCAGACTCATGCATGTGGTACCAAAACGTGAACCAAGTCACCAACATCGATTCGTTCACAATCACCCAGACACGAATCCAACCTCACCACCCACAATCACCCGGGTATGGTTATTGGCAATACGAGCCAAATCCCACACAATGAGAATTAACTCCACCAGAATGCATATGCATGCACATCCAAAAGCATGCCATATTCAATTAACAGAATATGAACACCATATAATTACATACATAGTCAACACCATCAACAACACAGGATAACAGCATAATCATGAATTTATAATGTTAATTACAACACATAAAATTAACACCCAGCCAGTATACACAAAGTTAATGACACAATCACGAATCACAACGGATTCTTCCTATGGAAGCCATAACAATCACTCAAGATCCCAATTACTGGTTTCAAAAATGCTTATAATAGATAGTACTTGTTCTAAACTTTTCAACGATACCAACTATGCCTAAATCGGAGTTACGGTCGCAAAGATATGACCAAAACCGTTTTTAGAAAATTATGTTCTATCCCAACACAGTATGCATCGATCCAAAACCCCATGTGTCAATACATAAACTGCTTGTGTCGACACAAAACATGCATGTGTCGACTCATACGTAATAATTTTTCCATTTTTCAAAGTTCCTTCAGTATGAGTCGATTCATGGCCTCCTTGTGTCGATACAAGATCCTCTTATGTCAATGCAAAGCATCCTTGTGTCGATGCAAAAACTCAATTTTTCACCACATGAGTCGATGCAAGCAGTTTTGTATCGATACAAGCCTTGTTTCCAGCTTCTGTTTCTTACACGAGTGCAGCTTGCATCGATGCAAAGGCCCTTGTGTCGACCCATGCTACGTTTTTTCACTAAAAATCAGTTTTTATTTTCACTGTTTGGAATCCCAATTGATTCCATCCATTACCAAACTCCATATTACACCAGAACATAATTAATTCATGTATTTTCACATCCAAGTGACCACAAAATTATGTTTTCTAATTAATCTATGATCATTCTACACAATTAATCGTTCTTATCAATTCCAATTGAATTATTACGTCGGATCATAACGTTAGGGCACAACCTAGAATCCTAATTCGAGATTCCTAACGGATCAATTCATTCTATTGATTGTCAAAACCTATAAGGCATAATAATTTGATCAAATCACCCCTTACCTCGCGATGAATCTTCGAACTTTCGACGATTTGGCTTTTTCTCCTCTTTCTCTTCTCTTCTCCAAAGTACGTAGAATGAAATTCTAATTCCTCTTCTCACTTTCCTTTATTTATTCCTTTATATTATTCCAATAATTAAAATAACAAAATTAGAATAATTAGAGCCTTTTACTCTACACACTCCCAATTCCACTTTACACCCCCAACCATCCATTATTTGATTAATTAATTAAATCCATTAATTCAAAAATGCCAATAATTAAACCTTTAATTAAATTAATAATTAAATTTCTAATTATTTAATAGTTGAATTATTTGGGGTGTCACATGTGAGAATTCTTCATGGGCTGGGCGTTGCGCATTGGTCCATTTCTTTTCTACACTTCTTGCTTCTCATACACCCCATGCTTATTTAATTTACTCTTTTTGTGGATTTTAAGCTTAATTCTTCTCCATTTTTGCAACTTTCTTCATATATGCCTTGTAAATAGTAAAAAGCTGAAAACATAGAAAATACTGGCATAATACGAACATAAAGCAACATAATTAAGATAAAATAAATATATAATCTATGTAAATCAAGCCAAATATACGTTACATTTTTGTTTTATCACATTTGGCATCGAGACTCCTTGTTCGCTGGAACAGTTTCTCCTCAATGACCAAGCCTATATTCAATACGAGGAGAAAGATGTTGTCAACACTGTTCGAGACTCAAGAAATCGGGAAAGCCCCAAAGTCTTGAGGTATGAGTACGTCGTGGCTCCTCAACGAGGAGGGGAGAAAATAATTGATGATAAACCCTACGACTCTCGCCAGCACAAAGGTCCAATGGGCGGTTTTGAGTACACTTAGCTAATCACTCCCCACGAGTGTATCCTTGTAGAATGTATCAACGTTGAATTCAAAAAGGGTAAGGTTCGATTTCCCATACCTACACCATATAAACCAAACTTCGACAAAACTAAGTAATGTTATTTCCATTGGAGTCGATGCCTCGTCACTGAAGACTGCATCCGCCTCAAGGATGCAATCGAGACCCTCATCAGAGAATATCGGCTAAGACAATACACCGATAAGAGTGAGGCTCCCCGACAAGACGTATGTAACATCCTAAATTCCTTGGCGAATAATAATATAAAAATCAGAGTAATTCCTTTTTTTTAACGCATTTAGGATGCTACATCATCCCAATCATAATTTGCTCAAATAAATGGATACATAACACCTTTTGGAATAAACATGAATATCATAGTCTCAAAAATCAACTTTGTTACGCAGTGGAAAAATATTTCAAGTTCATCAAATTAACTTTAAACCAAGTACGAATCATAAATCACATATTATAGAGTTTAAAATACTCCACCAGGTATCACAAAAACAAAACAACTAAAATCAAGCGTTTATCCCTCAATCTAGTGTTACGTCTCAGAGCATAACGCCGATTCTAAATAAAACTTAAGAGCAACCTCTTCAAACTCCGCAACTCGGACTACTTCTGATTATCTTCACATTAGCCACGTAGAGGCAACATTCAAACAAAATGGGTGAGATATCACAATAATATAAAGAACAACATAATCAAAGTATAGGAAAATAATCATGCACAATTATTAAATTCACTTATCATATCATTGCATCATAATTAGAATTAATAACCATAAACAACCACACATCACAACATTATGCCAACAATAAAACATACAATGAGACACAACACTAACTCTATGCATGCGGTACCGAGATCACTGTTGAATTCACTCCAACTAGGACCGAAGTCACCATTTTTGTGAACAAATTGGTTCACCTTGCTACTAATCCACTTCATCTAGGATCATAGCCAACAACAGCGTGAATAATTATATTCACCTCGCTCATATCCACTCCATATAGGATTTGAGCCAACAATAACAAGACTAAAGTCCACAACATGAAATGCATGTGACACAACCATGCAACACAACATACATTGATATCTACATCCATCACTGTGACGTGCCATTACCGGCCACCATGCAACAATACCTGCTCAACAAACAACAATAGTAATACAATGGTATATCAACAAATAACAACATATTTGCATACATCTAACAACACCACATCATGATTGTACAATTCACAAAAACATATTATCAATTCATTATGTTATATTCAATAACAATAACACCACATCACAACATAGCATCACAATCCATTAAGCATGTATACATATAGTTATCACGTACTTCATTAAACATCATTACTAACAACAAATCTGCATAATCGCGTTAACACATAGAATGATAAATTCACACAAAAGGACCTAACCCCATAAAATGATTATCTACTATCTTTGAAGTTATTTTTATAGGATAAATAACGTTCTCAGCTTTCCAACAGTTTGAACGGTGCGTCAAATGTAACACCCATTTTCTCCCGGCGAATATTATTAAAAATCAGAGTTACAACAAAAATAAGATGCTACACATACTACTTAAAAACAACAATATTTAATCGCATGTAACACAGATACATAACACTTAAAACTCGGATGAACATATAACAACATAAATTAGTCCTTAAAACAAAACAAATTTATTACTTAATCAGCAAAATCACAATGTTCAACATGACATAACATCTTGTTCCAACTTAAAACAACTTTGAAACAACGAGTACTTTAATGAAATCAATATAAAATTCAGCAACAGTAATAAAATCAACAATAAAGCAACAAGCGTTCATCCCCCCTTTCCGAGTGTTATGTATCAGAGCAACGACACCGACTCGAACTAATGAAAGATAAACAACATTCACTCTGAATTACCTACACGTTATCAACATAAGGGTAACATTCAAACATAAAGGGTGGATATCAAACAATATAATTGGATGTATGATAAATACTATATTAGAATTAGTTCACACAAAAACACCGCCTCACAACTTTAAACAACATCAATCACAACATAAACATCAATATAATGTAACGATTAATTCACCATGACAAGAACTCAAAATATGCAACATGAAATGTGACTCGGTAAGATGCATTTGCATGTGGTACCATCAGAGCATAACTCCCAACTTAATAATTTGCCAATTAATAGAGGCAACAATAAGGCATAGGCCTTCAACTTGATATCTTTGCCAATCCAGGACAACTTACAGAGCATGAACTCCCAACTTTGATGTTATGTATGCAACAACATTATGAACACAACAACAATAAATATCAACAACAACAACAAAACAATAATTCAACATCGGCCACAGGCCTACCACTTGGTCTTGCCAATAAATAGAGTCATTTCAACAACAACATATATCCGACAACTTCGCATTGTAAACAATATTGACATTACAACATAGTAAAATTCACAAATACAATCGAAACCCATTGCAATAATACTACATAATTATTCAGCTAGGTTATTAGGCGTTCTGCGACGGTTCCTCTAATATTTACCTGCTGCAACTATTCTATAAGCTAGTACTGTTGTCAACAATTTCTACTACTGCTAATGCTACTTAATTAATTCTCTATTGTTGTTTTATTACCAATAGCTTCTATTAATATCTCACAATTATATCTTACTGCTATTAGTTTCTAATACTCTTATATTTTCCTTGTTGCTCTTATCTGATAATATCGTGCTACTAACTTTGCTACTACTATATACCAACTCTGAAATTTAATTGAACTATATTATCTTTGTAACGAATAATTTGTGCAACTAAATAAATTCATCTCTGCCAAATACTATTGACTCTACAATTAACCAATTATCACTGCTACAACTATATATAACTTTGTAATTTAAACTATGTAATTTAAACTCTGTAATTTAATTAATATTGTGCCCTTCGGTACACTATATGTACCCCTCGACACACCGAGTGTGCCCCTCGGCACACCCACCAACCAACTGTGCGACTCGGCACAATACCTATGCCCCTCGGCATAGTGGATTTTCCAGCTTTCTCCTCTGTTTCAACGCAGAACTCAAAGTAATTTCCTTCGATTGAAATTCTCATACCAAAACAACATGGATTAACACGCAGCAACATAACAACACTATCAATCATGAAATAATTTTATAATACTGCAATGATATCAAAAAATGTACGACAATGTCAACATCAAGTTCAAAATTTTGCACACAACAACAAACATACACATAACAACAACAATTCTACACAACACATGTAACACCCTTCTAAATACCCCACGATTATTATAATATATTCAGAGTTAACATGTATTAAAGGGCATCACAATTAATTAAAATAAACTTTCCAAAAAGATGTCATGCGTTACTGAAGAACATAATTTAATTAATCAATAAGTGTATATGTTCTACACAGCGAAATAACCATCAAAACTTGGATAAGTCTAAAACCAAAAAAAACTTCAAAGGTCTAAGCCTTGAGTAATCAAACAAATATCCAAATAAACATCAAAACAAAATAGAGTTTAACAATGACTCTAAATAAGCGTTCTCCAGTGTTACAAATTAGAGCATGACACCTACACAGGATAAAATAAAAAGCATAGCTCTACGAGCCATCCTCACTAACTCCTAAGTTGCTAGAGCTTCAATCTGAAATCATGTAAGGGTGAGACTTCATTATAATTAAAATTCATTATAAAATCATAGAACAACAGAATCTCATAAGTCATTATTCCACCCTATTCAGCATAATCAGATTTAATTCATAATCCAAGTCATAAACATACATCACACACCACAACAAGATTATAACACTGGAAACTATCCTATCATGTTATAATCCATACAAAATGCAATGCAAGACTCTACGCATGTGGTACCGACAGTGAACTAAATTCACATATTGTTCCATTCTAACTTGGACACAACATTAACATCTATTCCATTCCAACTCGGACATAGATAAAACCTCACCGCCCATTCCAACTCGGTAACGGATATTGACCAACTCACTAATTCCACACAATGGGAATTAGCTACCACCAAATGTATATGCATGCACATCAACAACATGCAACATCAACAACAACACATGATATCAACAACCATCATGAACAATCACCAAAAATATAGCATGAACAACCATCATGAACGAATCACCAGAATTATAGCATGCAAGCATTTTCTCATCAACCAGTAATGCCACCAATAACACATACATGCAAGCATCAATGTACATCCAATTCATCAGTACAACAACATTCCATTTTCATCCACCAATTCTAAAAAACCAACACTTTTCACAATAAAACCAAATTATTATTATTTTCCTCATTTTATAAGATATATTATTTAATTTAAAGAATAATGTTCAGAATGGAGATTAAAAAGGATTTAAAGAATAACTCGGTGCCTCCCACAAGGTAACTGGTTCCCCAGACACAGAATTATCTCCCTTCTGGAAAATATACCAGGAACTCGGTTCCTCCCGGGGAGTAATCGGTTCCTACGACCCCCTATAGCAGAAAATTGTATTTTCACAGCATGCTTTATTTTTCAATTCATCCATACATTCAAATATGAATCAAACCACAGATTATCACCAGAATCATTCAACAAACAACATTATGATTCACAACAACACAATCCAACAATACCTAACAATCCTATAACATGTGATTGATTCAGTTTCATGCAATTAGACCATTTAGGGTCAAATTCCATAAACCTAAAAAATCATAAATTGGGATTCATAACTACTTAATCAACCCTATCATTCCCAAAATCTATAAGGCATGATAATCAGATAAAATCACCCCTTACCTGAGCAATTCCTTGAATCTTTGAATTCTTGGTTCTTCTCTTTCCTTCTGCCTCTTCTCACTTCTCACGTACGATCAGTTTCTCCAAAAGACTCCCAATTCTCCTTTTCCTCTTTTCTTTCCTTTTATTATTATTATTATTATTATGTAATAATAATAACAAATTAATAAGTCTAGAGGATTTTAATCCTCACACCCCCTTCTACTCTTTACACCAACATCCCAATTTTCTTTTTATTTAATTAAATAATTCCAATAATCCAAAAATACTAATAATTTAATTTCTAATTAAATAAATAATTAAAATCCAAATTATCTAATAATTGAAAATATTGGGGTGTTACAACACAATCCTTACACAATATCCATCATAAATCTCATTATAAAGTCAGAACCACACCCTTACCTTGGATTGAAGGTTGCTCTACAACTCTCCAATTCAAAATCTAGCTTTTTGCCTCTTTTCCCTTTTTCATCTTCTCTACAACTCCCACGATCAATTCTCCAAGGCTTTTCTTTCTTTTCTAATTAACCTAATCTTATAATTAACATAACCTTATAATTTTATTAATCTCATTGGGCCTAACTCTCACACCCCCACTTTTTCTACATACAACCATATAAATAAGCCTATATAATTTGTCTTGTATTATTCTATTATTATTATTACTACTACTATTGACCAACTAATTAATCAACTAATAATAACATAACAACTTATATCAACAACTCACAACAAATAATTCGTAAATAATTTAATTAAATAATTAATTAAATCAACGGGCATAACATTAAACGAACACCTGAGTCAAAAGTTATGAATTTTTAAAGTTTTTAAAGTTTTTAAAATATTTTGATTCATGACAGGTAGGAAATCGGTTTCCAAGAAGTTGGAAACCGGTTTCTGTATTTTTATATAACACTTCAGGAAAATTTTCTAAGAGGAAACTGATTTCTCCAAAACTGGAAACCAGTTTATGCGTTTTTACTGAAACATTCAGGCCAAAAATACGAAGAGGAAACCAGCTTTTGCAAAACTGGAAACCGGTTTCTACTTCGACACAAACCTTTTATTTTTGAAAGGTGTAACACGGTGAACTGACTTTGTAGGATTTTGTATCGCAAATGTGCGGATAGCAAGAGTCGCAGAAGCCAAATACTATCCTCAACTTGGAAATGAAGAGTATCAGGACATCCAAAGTGTCACACTAATGTAGCCATCATGTTGACCGTTTCGATATACATCTAACGGTCGCGACGATTTATTGCTACTTACCTAAAAGGAAACCCGGATCCGGGTGTAGGATCCCCCACAAATATAATACCCAAGCAACCCTTAAAGATAAAGCAAGCAAGTCAAACAGAAAGCAGTAAAAGTTATCTAAAAATCCCTAAGGCATTCTCTCTTTAGGGTGTCTCCCCGGAAGAGTCGCCAGTTCTATAACACGGTGAACTGACTTTGTAGGATTTTGTATCGCAAATGTGCGGATAGCAAGAGTCGCCACCGACTTTTCTTTTATCCAATTAAGGGAAGGTAAAAAGTACAGAAAAAGACCTTCGTTAGATTCTGAGTAAGGGAGAAGGTTATGAAAAGGGAAGGTATTAGCACCCCTTTCCATCAGTAGTTATCTACGGGCTCTTAGTTGCTCTTAGATCACTTTAAAATTGTGCTTTCTGTGTGTTTGACAAAAATGTTTTGAAAAGGCATTTCGCTTTGACTTTGTAATGATTCATGTAGGAATGTATACAAAGTGTTCGGAAACGTTTCGTTTTGAAAAGAGTTTGAACTTTGACAAAAAATTGTGTGGTGTGAAAAGTATTTTGATAGAGCAAGCAACTAAAAGTCTTATTACCTACTCAGAATTGGTCGTTTTCGTGTTATTTTACGTTCCTTTAGAATAGTGCTATCCATACCATTAGTTGGTAGGTAACTCTATTCGTTGGATGTAAGCGGGACATTCGAAGGGACATCGGATGGTCATAGAAAGCAACTTGTAGGAAGTATCCTAGCACATTCGAAGGGACTATCATCATTTTTCGTAGGCGACAATCGAGGGTCAAGATCACGTATTTGTAGGCGACATCGTGGGTCTATGATCTTTGTATCGAAGGGACTATGATGATTTGTTTTGAAGGCAACGGTGCTAGAATACCTCTACGTTCGAGGGACATGACCATTTGAATTTGTAAGGGCAACGAGAGAGAATTACCCTAAGGGGTGCATGTGTGAAAGAGTGTGTTGATTTCAGATACATGTTATCTTGAAAATTAGTGGGCTATGTTCAATTTTATCTTGCCATACACGCCTAATTACTAGCAGTTTATAAGTGCGGAAATTAAAATGCGGGAAGTAAATGCGGAAAGATAAATCCTACGCTATTACAAGACTTTGGGGTAGATACATAATTTAACCGTGCGGAAAATAAAAGCCCTAATTAAAACTATTACATCCCATAAGCAGTTACATTATTGAAAAAAAAAAACAGTAAAAAGAAATCGTCCGAAACGAGATAACCTGTGAAAAGATGAGAAAATCGGAAAATACGATGAAATCGAATAAGAGGAAAATGTTAGTAAAAATGCAAATTTTTAGATGAGAAAAATATTTCATGCTGGAAATAACATTAATATGCTAAAATAATTTTTTGGGATTTTTTGGAGATGATTTAATAATTAAAAACTAATTAAAAGTGATTTAAATGATAAATTAGCAATTAAATTAAATATGCATGCAAAATAATATTTTTAATTTTATAAATTAAATAAACATTTTCTGAAAATAATGCAAAAAGAAAAATATTTTTTGGTATTTTTAAATGCATGATAAAAATTATTGAATTAAATTAAAATGAATGCAAAAATATTAAATAAATAGAAAATAGAAAAATATGAAAAAAGTTGAAGTTTGTAAAAGAAAATGCAAAATCGGTCCTGGCAGGGGTTGAACTCATGACCCTTGAGAGCATCTTCTACATGCCACGCCTTAACCACTAGGCCAAGTGACACTTGGTGTTGGAGAAAACAAAATCAATTGTTTTTGAGTGATGACGCGTCCTGGGAATGGTTTGAAACACAGTCAGCGAAGTGGACCCCATTGACTTATGAATGGACGAATCGGAACGCGTTATCTCGCCACGCCAGCCTCCTCGCCGTCAATCGAGTCACGCGAGCCCTAGCTCCGTCTTCTCCAAGCATCAACAAAACACGAAAATGCATCGTTTAAAGCAAAACAAGTGCCCAGATCAACTAATTCGACCCCTCTGATCACGATGGTGAGGTCCTTTTGTCCTGAAACGACCTGGATTTTGAGTTTCGAATCTCACAACTTTGAAAACCCTAGTAATGGTATTCTGAGATTTCTACGTGAAACCTTACATGTTATGCATCTAACACATTCTAATGCACCTCCTGAACTCAAATAAACACATTAAAATGATTAGCAATGCATGAAATATCGAAATCGAAATTGAGAAAGATTGCAAACCGGTGAGAGCTAGATGGCTCGATTCTGAAGGGCTTGGCCTCGAGTAAAGGTTGGGATTGGTTGCTGGGATGTCAAGGAACAAGATTGGATGGCTGGATTGGACTGGAACTTGCTGAAAATCAAAATTCGAATTTCTCCAATTCTTGAAAAATTTTGGCAAAGTTTTGGCTGTTGTAAGGGCTAGGGTTTCGTGTCTTTGTCTTGTGAACTTGCTGGCTATTTATAGAGGGATTTGAGAGAGGAAAAACAAGGCAAAAAGATTTGATTTGGAATGCATTCAATGATTTTCAAATAAAATCAAATTTTGAAAGAAATTTGATTTTCTCTTAAATGTATGATCATGCACGAAATTGACAAGTTGTATGGGCTTCCTTGGACCTCAAGTTTGATCAAAATCCAATCATCTTGAAAAAATATCTTATTTTCATATTTTATATAATTTAATTTTGAATTAAATGGTTTAAAATTCAAAAATAAATTAATAAAATAGAAAATTGCCATGGCCAAGCATTTATGGGTCACAAATAATGTCATGAACAAGTTTGGATCAAAAGATTATAGGCCCATTTGGAAAATTTTGCATTTTGACCAAAATATCCTTTTGTGCAATTCCAAAATTGCCCAACTTGAATAGTGTATCTTGCTCAATTTTCCACATTTTTTAGTGTTCTTGGACTTTTTGGAAAGCTCTAAGAGTCCTCTAACCAACCATGTTGGTCTCATCTCAATTGGAGTTTCCATGCTCAATATATCTTCAAAACAAAATGTTGACTTTTTGTTGACTTTGAAAAGGACCTGTAATGTTTTGATCCATACCTCTCAAATGAAGCATTTTTTGAACATTCTTGTGAGACATGAAGTTGTAGGGAATGGAATTTCCTTCAAAACAAGAGGTGGTGGAAAAATTTCTGAGAAAGTATGAAGAAGTTATGATCACCAAAGTTTGGTTGACTTTTCTTAGAAAACCTAATTTAGAAAGTTTGACTTTTGAGCAAATCTTGAGTTTTCTTGATGAATCATGATCAACCCTTGATCAAATGATGAATGTAACTTCAAAATGAGGATGTTGACCAAAAATCATGAAGTTTGACTGTATGTTGACCACAGTTGACTTTTTGTCCAATACAACTGATTTTCAACCATCTGAGCAATTGTCTGAGATAACTTGACTTGTGAAGCTTGAAACTTGACATGGAGAACATTTGAAGCATATGAGGAGGCATGATGAACATTGGTGATGTTGGAAATCCATTTTGATTTGAGAATCACCAAACCCTAGTGTGGGTTGATTGTCTAGGAGAGGGTTTGTCTGATCAACCCTTGAGGAATCCTTGAGTATGGATGTATGGAATGTCTTGAGAAGATGGAGGGCAAATTTTGGGTATGACATGCCCTGCTCAATCTTCTTGTACCGAAGGGTTATATTGGCATGCGTGCCTTTCGTGACTGGAGGTAGAAGATGATTGAACACCGAGTACACGAAAATTTGCACCGTGACACGAATGGGCTTCAGATGCCATTTGGAGAAGGTAGAGACTTCATTGGGAATGAGTCGTATGCTAGACTCGAGAATGTCGTCGAATAGGAAAATTGGTGGGGATGGGCTTAAGATGCCATCCGGAAAGATCGATGGGAGTGAGCCGTATGCTAGGTAGATGTTCTTGATAGTGGAAGGAGCATGGAGATGGGCTTAAGATGCCATCCGAGGAGTCGTATGTTAGACTTCGTGCTCATCTTTGAATGAAGTTATTGGTTTGTATTGGTTTTTAACCAAATATGCAGCATTCTGAAAGTGGAGAAATGTTGACAAGTAGTCGGAGATGGGCTTAAGATGCCATCCAAGGCAACCGAGTCGCCGACTGAGTTGCTGTTGATAATAAGAATGAGTCGAATAGTTCTTCGTCGACTACTCGAGGTAGTAGTTGGCAAAATGTGGATATCTTCCCTGTTGTGCATCGGGTGTTGATCCACTGCCTGTTATCGGAGGATAACTTGTGATCGTTCGGATAAGGTTTCCCGTCTGGCTTCGGGTATTAATCCTGGATCTGTTGTCGGAGGACAACGAGGGCGGTCGTCCGGATAGTTTTCCCGTCTGGATTCGGGTCTTAATCCTGGACCAGTTGTCGGAGGACAACTAGGGCGGTCTTTCAGATAGTTTTCCCGTCTGGATTCGGGTCTTAATCCTGGACCAGTTTGCGTCAGAAGTGACTTTCACCTGTTTTGGAGAAAACAAGAGAAATTTTGATAGAATATTGATTAGTCTTATGCAAAGTATGATGCATGACGATGCGTATGAATGACATATGCACAAATTATGACTTTTATGAGCAATGTATGAATGATAGATGTTGTGGTATTTCAAAACATATCCATCTTGAAGAAGATACGGATGCTCTGCTTGGAGATTTCTGACTTCTGTTTGAGGATGGAGATCCTGAGAAGAAAGAAAACTTTGATTCCTCCGGTGCACTATCTGACCAAGTCTTGAGGCTAGATATTGTTGAGAATTTCATAAATAGACCCTGCTGGGGAGAGTCTGGGAGGTACTCTACCGGGGATTTTGCGCGTAAATCCTGCTAGAGAGTAAATGGTAGTTGTCGGGAGAACGGGTTAGAAGAGTCTAGAGCCCGTTGGAATCTCTGGCTGGGGAAAAGAAAGATATAAGTTTCCTCCGATGCACGATCTGACCAAGTTCTGGGTTCGGACACTGCTGCTGGAGAAAAGGGGAATTGTTGAGAGACATCCGTCGGGGATAAGTACCTCGGTCGGGGATGTGGCCCGATTAAGTTAAGTGGAATCACTACTTGGGGATCCTCCTCTTCTTTGCTGGGGAAGATTTTGTGGTGAGTGACATTTTTGTGGGGATCACACTCTGTGGGGGAAATGCATTGGTGACCTTTGTCGTCATCTTAATTCCTGAAGCCTGTAGTAATTACTTTGTTATGTTTACTTTTCGCATGCCTGTGACTAGATTTTTATTGTCAAATGCATATAATCATTCAAAGCAAACGTTGGAATTTATGCAAATGACAACAACACAAACTCGTAAAGAGAAAGAACTTGTATTTATTTGAAATGTGGCGTATGGCCAAGTAGTTTGTATACAAGAAAAGTAAAAAGCTATGCGAAAACAACCTCGTTAAGTTCCAACTATGCTAGTACTCACATATTTCAACTATCTCATCTCCTTGCTGTCAGTAGAAAGTGAGTAGACTGATTGTCGCCATTTGAATCTTGAATGCTGATAGTAGTCTGTAGATAGGTGATCCGGAAGAGACATAGTCGTACGCTTAAATCCCTAACTTTTGCCTAGACCGCCTTTCGGTTTTCACCACCGATACCTTTTTGCCCAAGCCTTTTCGTGTTTTCGACTTGCCGTGTACATGTTTTGCATATATCCTTAACTTTTGCCCGAACCCTTTTGGTTCGCCAGATGCCTTATTTTTGCCTAGGTCACCGACCTAGCGGGTCTCTTTATGCGTAGTATTTTTGACTATGTCTGCGTTCACGGTGGTGTGGAAGTCTTCACCATCCATGGTGCTAAGTATCATAGCTCCGAAAATACTGCCTTGACTACAAACGGTCCCTCGTAGTTGGAGTCCATTTGCCCCGGATCACCTTGTGGGAGAATGATGCGCTGACTACTAGATCACCGACTTGGTAGACTCGGTGCTTGACTTTCTTGTTGAATGCTCGATCATTCGCTTCGATAGATCTGTCCATGGCAAATGGATGCGAGTCGTTTCTCATCAATCAAATTAATGGTCAAGGCGGTCTGGACCCAATCGCCTTCACCTAACTCTGCGTCTGAGGACTCGTTGAGGTATCGAACCGAATTGGTAGGATGCTTCCATACCGTATCGAGAGAGAGAAGGGGTTGCCCTCGATGTTTGCACCAGAAGTGCGGTAACCATGAAGAGCAAATGGTAACATCTCATGCCAATCTTTGTAAGTCACCGCATCTTCTATAATCTTTTAATGTTCTTGTTGGCGGCTTCCACTGCGCCATTCATCTTAGGCCGATAAGGAGAAGAGTTGTGATGCTTGATCTTGAACTGCGTGCAAAGTTCGGTGATCATCTTATTGTTGAGATTGGAACCGTTATCTATGATAATCCTTTCGGGAGTGCCATACCGACAGATAAGATTATACTTGATGAAACGAGCCACAACATTCTTGGTAACTGATGCGAACGAGGCTGCTTCTACCCATTTGGTAAAGTAGTCAATTGCCACAAGGATGAAATGATGTCCGTTGGAAGCGGTGGGCTTGATTTCTCCGATCATGTCAATGCCCCACATTGAAAAAGGACAAGGAGCTGTTAGGACATTCAGAGGTACGGGAGGTACGTGCACTTTGTCGCATAACCGCACTTGTGACAAGATCGAGCGGTGATCGACTTCCATGGTGGACCAATAGTAACTGTTCTCAAAATCTTCTTAGCCATCGTATGTCCACCGGAGTGGGTACCAAATGCGCCTTCGTAACTCTTCCATGATACGTTCGTTGTTTTCGGTCTACATAGAGTAAGCACAAATCGTGGTTGCGCTTGTATAAGATGCCGTTGCTGAGGAAGAATTTGGAAGCAAATCTTCTCAAAAACTTCTTCTCGTTGACAGATGCCCCTGCGGGATATTCCTGAGTTTCAAGATGCCTCTTCACGTCATAGTACCAAGGTTTCTCTTGATCAACCTCATAACAATACTGGGTTCGTCAAACTTCTCGATGATGATCCGGGAGCCTCGTTGTCCCATCTGACCTTGAACATAGATGACATAGTAGCTAATGCGTCTGCCAACTGATTCTCTTCTCGTGGAATGTGGTTGAAAGTAATCTCTTCGAAGTAGGGGATCAAACTCAAAACATGCTCTTGATACGGAATGAGATTCGATGCTTAGTATCCCACTCGCCTTAACTGATCGATCACAAAAGTCGAGTCTCCATACACTTGTAAGAACTTGATTCTTAAGTCAATAGCGTTTGATGCCCATGATGCACGCAGATTCGCCATGTTGTTCGTGCAATCAAACATAATCTGGCGGTGAAAGCGATGTCCGTAGGGATGTAATGATGGCGCCAATGCCATTGCCAAGTGTGTTTGAGGCTCCATCAAAGACCATAGTCCATCGGGATCCTTGTTCAGGTCCTTCGTCTGGGCCTGGTTCTTCACAATCAGTGACTAGTAAAACATCTTCATCAAATTAACTACATAGATCGATAGTCATCTACGGCTTGATGAGCCAAATGATCGGCTACTACACTTCCTTTGATCGCTTTCTGAGAAGTGTATTGGATGTCATATTCGGTCAGGATCATTTGCCATCTTGCTATTCTTCCTTAGAGAGCTGGTTTCTCAAATATGTATTTTATCGGATCCATCTTGGAAATCAACAAGGTAGTGTGAGTCAACATATATTGTCTTAGTCGGCGAGCCAAAGCGTTGCAAGTTTTCTCGAGTGTGAGTATCTTGTTTCACAATCGGTAAACTTTTTGCTAAGGTAGTATATTGCATGCTCTTTTCGACCAGACTCGTCATGTTGCCCCAATACACACCCCATTGAGTTCTCTAACACTGTCAAGTACATGATAAGAGGTCTTCCTTTGGTGGGCGGCATCAGGATGGGAGGATTCTGTAGGTAATCCTTGATTTTGTCAAAAGCGATCTGGCAATCGTCGTTCCATTCCACTACTTGATATTTCTTCAGTAACTTGAAGATTGGCTCACAAGTAGCGCTTAGATGTGCAATGAATCGCAATGTAGTTCAATCGGCCCAAAAACCTCGACTTCCTTCTCGGTGGGGCGGCATCTCTTGAATGGCTTTAACCTTGGCGGGGTCAACCTCAATACCTTTACCACTGACAACAAACCCTAGGAGTTTTCCGGATCTGACTCCAAAGGTACACTTGTTAGGATTAAGTCTCAACCTGTATTTCATCAATCTATCAAACAGTTTCTGCAAATGATCAAGATGTTCTTCTTCAGTCTGTGATCGAGCTATCATGTCGTCGACGTAGACCTCTAGCTCATGATGAATCATGTCATGAAATAATGTCACCATAGCACGCGATAAGTGGCGCTGCGTTCTTCTCCGAACGACATAACCTTGCGAAAGTGCCCCACTGTGTAACAAAAGTAGTCTTCTCCATGTCTTCGGGAACCATTTTGATCTGATTATAACCGGAGAAACCATCTATAAAGGAGAAAACCTTATGCTGGGCAGTGTTGTCAACCAGAACATCAATATGAGGAAGTGGGAAATCGTCTTTCGGACTCGCTTTGTTCGGATCTCGTAATCCACACACATCGTACCTTACCATCCTTCTTAGGCACGGAACCACATTAGCAACCCATTGTGGATAGGAAGTAACGCTAAACCGACGTTGAACTGTTTCATAACTTCGCTTTGATTTTCTCGACATCTCGGGACGATGCGACGAACCTTCCATTTGGAGAAAACCTTCTTTTGGCAATCGGTGTACCACAATATCAATGTCCAACCCGGCATGTCTTCATATGACCAAGCAAAACCTCAATATAGTCTCGTAGCATCCGAATCAATCTTTCTTTAACACTGCTCTCAAGACCCGCTCTATCTTGATCTCTTTTCTCTTCGTTAGTACCCAAATTCACAACCTCAACTTGCTCTTCGTGGTCAGATAACTCGTTCTTCTTGTAGCAATGGACAAGTTCTCCGGCACTTCACAATCTTCCTCACTTTCGTCTTGGCTTGGTAGATCGAATTATCAAGTCATATTTAGCAATAGCATAGCTGTTATCAACGAGATTCGGAGTGATTCGCGTGTATCACGTGGGTGTGTAAGAAACACATAGCTTTTGAAGGGTGATAAAGTAAGAAAGAAAGCAACAATTGAATGCAAAAGTCCAACGATTTTATTGAATGAAAATATGCAAATGACAGATAATAACCCTCACAAACGAGCCATGATGCCCCGGGCAAGGCACTAGGCTTTCAAAGTTTATTGTTCAAAGCATAGAAAATACGAAAAGCAAAACAAAAACAAGAGTAATTACTCCTGTCTAAAGGAGATTGGTATGACGTCTTCAGTCTTCCAATTGTTGAGCCCTTTGTCTGGAGTTGGGAAGATCCACTTGCTGATGTCGAAGTCGTGGTCGTCGTCTTCTATAGCATGGATTCCACTCTCTGGCTGATGCGGAAAGGAAGTTGGCCAGCACGTTCGCGACGTATCATCTTCTGACCCTTGATGGTGAAGCCTAAACCAGTCTTGTCAAATTTGAAAGGAAGATCAGGGTGCTGTCCCCAAATAGCACTACCTCCTTCTTCAACAGTAGCTTGAGCATCTTTCAGCGAGGCCATCCTAGGCGGAACTTGCGTAACTTCAGGAGTGACAGGAGAGTCAACAGGCATGACTCTGGGTATTATTTCAAAAGCTTGACAGGGAGTCTCAAAGAATTCACCCTCCATCTCGAGATAGCGGAACGACTGTAGATGACTGACCATATATTCTTCTTCACCACATACTGTGACAACCTTCCCTTTCACCGGGTACTTCAACTTCTGATGTAAGGTAGAGGTAACAACGCCTGCCCCATGTATCCAAGGGCGTCCAAGTAGGCAAGAGTAAGCCGGACGGATATCCATGACAAAGAAAGTGGAATCAAAAGTTTGGGAACCGACTTTAACAGGCAGAGTGAGCTCTCCAAGCACTGTTCGCTTAGAACCATCAAAAGCTCTCACAATTATATCACTGGGTCTTAGAACCAACCCTTCGATATCAAGTCGATCTAAAGCAGTCTTCGGAAGGATATTCAGAGCAGAACCAGTATCCACCAAAACATGAGACAATGTAATGCCCTTGCATTCAACAGAGATGTGCAAGGCTTTGTTGTGTTTCTTTCCGGCAGGAGTCAAACCAGCATCAGAGAAGCCTAGGCCGTTGTTGGCAGCCAGGCTAGCAATACAAACTTCAAACTGGTCAGTGGTAGTGTCTTGCGGTACGTGGGCATTCCTCAGAAACTTCACCAGGGCATTAGCATGAGCCTCAGAGCACAAGAGCAGAGCAAGCATGGATATCTTGGACGGAGTCTGTCCTAACTGTTCCACAACATTGTAGTCACTCTTCTTGATAATCTTCAGAATTTACTCCATTTCTTGTTTGGAGGTGTCTTCAGTAACTCCCTTTGGTACTTCTGGCTGAGCAGGGTGAGTCACTGGTTCTTGGGGGAATGGATTGAATAGCTGGAATGCGAGCTGGAGCCGCAGTGTCTTTTGGAGGAGAGATATCTGGAGAGAATACCCTTCCGGTTATGGTCACCTTAGTTGATCCGGTGATGTTGTCAATGTCAGGCATGGTAGCTTCAACGGTAAGATCTTCAATGGTCAGAGGGTCTTGCTTGACGCCATGGTAATAAACATCAGCTCCATAATTCAAAGGAATAGCTTTGTCAGAGGAGTATGGAATCGGTCCGGGAGAAGTAATAATGAGAGGTGCCACTCTAGGCACAGGATCAGCAGAGGAAAATCTTATTGTGTTAACATCAGCATAGTCTTCTAGGAAATCATCACCCCATCCGGTCACTTTAACATCTTCAATAGGAATTTTGTAGCTCTCAGGGACAGTGTACTTCACCATGTAATCATATTTTCCACTTGGCTGCCCCAAGGTATCCCACACAGATGGTGCGGTTTCGTTCGCATCTTCGATCTTTAGTTTAGACATATCTTCACACAGCTTCTGCACAGGTGGTTTTAGAAATAGTATCTCACGGTTATCCATCATGCACTAAACACGTCTTCTCAACCAAGCACAACCATCAGGTGCAAATGGGCACCAACGACAATTCTCTAGGCATCCTGGATTGACACCGGCTTGCAGCAAATTCTTCTTAATAGTCATCAAAGGAATGGTCAAGTCATCTATGTCGAAAACATAAGTATCTTCACCAACAGCATTGGAACTCTTGTCATGGTTAGGTATAGGCGCGTTGATCACATTCGGAGTCTCACCAGAAGGGTCAAACTCAATCTGCTTAGCTTCAATCATATCTTGAATCTTGTTCTTGAGCCCAATCATCGATACTATGTCCCGGCTATTGGAATGGTAAGCACACTTAGCATTAGGATTGTATCTCGGAGAAGTGTTTACATTCGAGGAGGATCCTCAAGGTAATAAGCTCGCTTTCAACATGTGTTGCAAGGCTTGCGACAATGGCATGTTGATCTTCGTAACTGTCTTCGTGGCGTGTTCGTTACGCGTTGTCTCACCGAGGTTGTCCGATGTAGGATTGGAGATCACAACCGCCCATTGAGCGGTCGGTCTTGGCTCGGCTTTTCGACCATACACATTGGCTTCTTTCTTAGCACCAAAAGATCTCTTCGCAACATTTGAAGATGTCTCTACCGAATCTTTCCACTCTTGATACCACTTGATCGCTCTTTGTCAATATCATCGGTGAATCCGGTGAAGAGTTTCCAATCGATGATTGAAGAATGGGCTGTCCCATGAACATATCAACCAACTCCCTATTGGACAACTCTTTGAACTACATACTCCTTGAACTTCTCATCACGACCCATAGACATACTTTGTAGTTGCATGCGAGTGGGTGTCAATTCACATTGTACTCATACCGCTTGTAGAAAGCATCTAAGTTACTCCAAGTACGGATACGGTCATTCTCTAGTCGATAATACCACTCCAATTGAGTTCGGACAAACTCTCTTGAAAATAATGCATCCACAACTTTCTCATCAAGGGATTGATCTTCTGGACATAGGATTTTAAATACAGCTTAGGGCAAGACATGCCATCATACTTAGCAAAAGTTGGAACTTTGAACTTGGGAGGAATCACAACACCAGGGGCAAGACTCAGATCATCAAAATTCAGCCGGACATCTTCAGTTTTCCACAAGATTCGACGGTCTTCAAGTTGTTTGTACTTGTCATCTTCATCGAGTATTGGCCATTATCATAGTCTTTCTCGTGCTCATGCTTACCTTCGCCATCACCCTTGTCACTTTGCTCATCCTCCTTCTTGACACTTCCTTCAGAGAGCTCAATTCGACTAACCACTTTAGGACCACCTTTGTAGCGTCTGCCCATGTTGAGAAGACCAACAACCTTCTTCTTCCTGTTGATGAGCTTCTTCAGATCTTCTTGGCCTTGGACCAAGCGGTAAACATCTCTGACCGAGCATTCGAACACGAAGATCTTTGATGTTCTAGAGCCATTTACGCTAAAATAAATAGCGAGCAAATGAGAAAACCAATCTTTAATGTACCTGTGATGCAATGTTATGCTATGATATGCAATGTTTATGCGAATGCAATGCAATGTTTTCAAGGACCTTAGAGATTTAAATTTGTTAAACAAGCAATGAACAAACACTTATTAGTACTCTTTTTATTCTTTTTCTTTTTAAGTACAAAAGATAGTTCAAACAAATAAAAGAAAACATATAAATCCTAAAGCTCTAAGTCTCCCATGGGCGCTTCCTCTTGGTGCCGAGATAGGCGTTGATGCTTCGCTCCTCGTGAAGTAGCTTGGTCAACTCTAGCACTTTCTTCTCACTTGCATAACAGTGAGCTTCAAAGGTATCCTCTCTTCTTTAGTTGAATCCGGATCTCTTCAAGTCTTCAAAATCGTAGGCATGTCGGGATGGAGAATAAGAGGTATGTCACCTATAGCAGGTTCCATAATTACTGGTAGAACAGGAGTGAATGGCATCATGAGGTTTTGAGCTCGAGCTCTCACCCATTTGAGGTAAGGTTCCCAAGGAATGGAGTTCTGATGCCCCAAAGTCTTGGTATCAGTCTTTTTTACCATGCCCTAAGCGTGTATGAACCTTCATCGGTAATTCTGGAGATCGTGGTTGTAATCGAACACAATATCTTGGAGAAGCATATCATGTGGACCATCTCTTCGGGCAAAACCAAACTGACGCAGAGCTAGAGAAGGGTTTGTAAGTAATACCTCCCCTTATACCAAGGAGTGGTACATTAGGGAATTCTCCACAGCGCTCAATGAATATGAAATCCCTTTGAGAGAAAAGATTCCAACGGATATCTGAATGAGAGAGTGACATTAACCTTTGAGACCACTTCATCCTTTGTTCATTCTTCAAAACTGATGGAGGAAGGTGCGAAATAAACCACCTGGAAAGTAACGGTATGCAACACATGAGAGTTCCTTGTCTTTTGGTAGTACGAGTGTGGAGAGAATGTAGGACATCTCCAAGTAAAGTAGGCACTGGATTACGGGTAAGAAACAGCTTGATGGCGTTGACATCTATGAATTGATCCGAGTTAGGGAATAGAACCAAACCATAAATTAGCAAGGCCACAATGTCTTCGAATGCATGGAAACTCATCACTTTGAGGAATTCTCGGGCTTTCTTAATTAGGAACTCGGAAAGTAAACCCTTAACTCCACTTCTGGTTTCCCAATTAGCTTCAATGTCTGAGCGCTTAAGATGTAAGGCGGATGCGATGTCTTCGTACTTAGGAACCTTTTCCAAACCGGTGAATGGCATTTGGTCAAGAATAGGTATCCCAAGTAGCTTAGAGAACTCTTCCAAGGTAGGAACCAACTGATAATCTGGGAATGTAAAGCAATGGTGTTTCGGATCAAAGAACTGGAATAGGACATGCATCATATCTTCTTCAAAACATGAGATTACCAAATCAAGTAGATAACCATGTCTTTTGATGAACTGAGCATGGTCGGGAATTTCTGAAACCAATTCTTTGAGCTGAGAAGGTATACCCATGAAGTTGATTCGAATAGTCTTTCTAGAAGCCATAATCCCTACAAAACAGAGCAAAGATAAATCCCTAGGTCCTTGAAATAGTTAGAAATGATATGCAATGCAAATGATGTCATGATGTCATGTTTGGCACACACAAACAATTCACACAATGAGCCTAGGTTTAAGGCTTGCATGAGGTATAGGTGATTATCCCACCAAAAGTTTGAGTTGGTTCATCCTGTCCTATAATAGTAACCGGGTTCTAGGAATCTCATATCATTGATCTTTCTCGTAGGCGTTTATTTCAATACGACTACCAAGTGGTCGACCGAAAATATCCCAAAAGTCTGATCTTAATGAGCGTAGCATCGAGTATCAGCCAACCTTAGTCTGCACCAAAGTCGGCTATCTCACTACCTTCTAATGGCCAAGATGGGTCAATTAAGGTTCTAAAGTTTAGTTAGTGCTTGATGACACCACGCAGAAGCCAAATACTATCCTCAACTTGGAAATGAAGAGTATCAGGACATCCAAAGTGTCACACTAACGTAGCCATCATGTTGACCGTTTCGATATACGTCTAACGGTCGCGACGATTTATTGCTACTTACCTAAAAGGAAACCCGGATCCGGGTGTAGGATCCCCCACAAATATAACACCCAAGCAACCCTTAAAGATAAAGCAAGCAAGTCAAACAGAGAGCAGTAAAAGTTATCTAAAAATCCCTAAGGCATTCTCTCTTTAGGGTGTCTCCCCGGCAGAGTCGCCAGTTCTGTAACACGGTGAACTGACTTTGTAGGATTTTGTATCGCAAATGTGCGGATAGCAAGAGTCGCCACCGACTTTTCTTTTATCCAATTAAGGGAAGGTAAAAGTACGAAAAAGACCTTCGTTAGATTCGAGTAAGGGAGAAGGTTATGAAAAGGGAAGATATTAGCACCCCTTTCCATCCGTAGTTATCTACGGGCTCTTAGTTGCTCTTAGATCACTTTAAAATTGTGCTTTCTGTGTGTTTGACAAAAATGTTTTGAAAAGGCATTTCGCTTTGACTTTGTAATGATTCATGTAGGAATGTATACAAAGTGTTCGGAAATGTTTCGTTTTGAAAAGAGTTTGAACTTTGACAAAAAGTGTGTGGTGTGAAAAGTATTTTGATAGAGCAAGCAACTAAAAGTCTTATTACCTACTCAGAATTGGTCGTTTTATTTTACGTTCCTTTAGAATAGTGCTATCCATACCATTAGTTGGTAGGTAACTCTATTCGTTGGATGTAAGCGGGACATTCGAAGGGACATCGGATGGTCATAGAAAGCAACTTGTAGGAAGTATCCTAGCACATTTGAAGGGACTATCATCATTTTTCGTAGGCGACAATCGAGGGTCAAGATCACGTATTTGTAGGCGACATCGTGGGTCTATGATCTTTGTATCGAAGGGACTATGATGATTTGTTTTGAAGGCAACGGTGCTAGAATACCTCTACGTTCGAGGGACATGACCATTTGAATTTGTAAGGGCAACGAGAGAGAATTACCCTAAGGGGTGCATGTGTGAAAGAGTGTGTTGATTTCAGATACATGTTATCTTGAAAATTAGTGGGCTATGTTCAATTTTATCTTGCCATACACGCCTAATTACTAGCAGTTTATAAGTGCGGAAATTAAAATGCGGGAAGTAAATGCGGAAAGATAAATCCTACGCTATTACATGGCTTTGGGGCAGATACATAATTTAACCGTGCGGAAAATAAAAGCCCTAATTAAAACTATTACATCCCATAAGCAGTTACATTATTGGGAAAAAAAACAGTAAAAAGAAATCGTCCGAAACGAGATAACCTATGAAAAGATGAGAAAATCGGAAAATACGATGAAATCGAATAAGAGGAAAATGTTAGTAAAAATGCAAATTTTTAGATGAGAAAAATATTTCATGCTGGAAATAACATTAATATGCTAAAATAATTTTTTGGTGATGATTTAATAATTAAAAACTAATTAAAAGTGATTTAAATGATAAATTAGCAATTAAATTAAATATGCATGTAAAATAATATTTTTTAATTTTATAAATTAAATAAACATTTTCTGAAAATAATGCAAAAAGAAAAATATTTTTTGGTATTTTTAAATGCATGATAAAAATTATTGAATTAAATTAAATATTGAAACACAGTCAGCGAAGTGGACCCCATTGACTTATGAATGGACGAATCGGAATGCGTTATCTCGCCACGCCCTCCTCGCCGGTCAACCGAGTCAGCGACGCCGGAGCCCTAGCTCCGGTCGTCTTCTCCGGCAAGCATCAACCTGAAAAACCTGAAAAATGCATCGTTTAAAGCAAAACAAGTGCCCAGATCAACTAATTCGACCCCTCTGATCACGATGGTGAGGTCCTTTTGTCCTGAAACGACCTGGATTTTGAGTTTCGAATCTCACAACTTTGAAAACCCTAGTAATGGTATTCTGAGATTTCTACGTGAAACCTTACATGTTATGCATCTAACACATTCTAATGCACCTCCTGAACTCAAATAAACACATTAAAATGATTAGCAATGCATGAAATATCGAAATCGAAATTGAGAAAGATTGCAAACCGGTGAGAGCTAGATGGCTCGATTCTGAAGGGCTTGGCCTCGAGTAAAGGTTGGGATTGGTTGCTGGGATGTCAAGGAACAAGATTGGATGGTCGGATTGGAACTTCTGAAAATCAAAATTCAATTTCTCCAATTCTTGAAAAATTTTGGCAAAGTTTTGGTTTGTAAGGGCTAGGGTTTCGTGTCTTTGTCTTGTGAACTTGCGGCTATTTATAGAGGGATTTGAGAGAGGAAAACAAGGCAAAAGATTTGATTTGGAATGCATTCAATGATTTTCAAATAAAATCAAATTTTGAAAGAAATTTGATTTTCTCTTAAATGTATGATCATGCACGAAATTGACAAGTTGTATGGGCTTCCTTGGACCTCAAGTTTGATCAAAATCCAATCATCTTGAAAAAATATCTTATTTTCATATTTTATATAATTTAATTTTGAATTAAATGGTTTAAAATTCAAAAATAAATTAATAAAATAGAAAATTGCCATGGCCAAGCATTTATGGGTCACAAATAATGTCATGAACAAGTTTGGATCAAAAGATTATAGGCCCATTTGGAAAATTTTGCATTTTGACCAAAATATCCTTTTGTGCAATTGTCCAAAATTGCCCAACTTCTGAATAGTGTATCTTGCTCAATTTTCCACATTTTTTAGTGTTCTTGGACTTTTTGGAAAGCTCTAAGAGTCCTCTAACCAACCATGTTGGTCTCATCTCAATTGGAGTTTCCATGCTCAATATATCTTCAAAACAAAATGTTGACTTTTTGTTGACTTTGAAAAGGACCTGTAATGTTTTGATCCATACCTCTCAAATGAAGCATTTTTTGAACATTCTTGTGAGACATGAAGTTGTAGGGAATGGAATTTCCTTCAAAACAAGAGGTGGTGGAAAAATTTCTGAGAAAGTATGAAGAAGTTATGATCAGTCAAAGTTTGGTTGACTTTTCTTAGAGAAACCCTAATTTAGAAAGTTTGACTTTTGAGCAAATCTTGAGTTTTCTTGATGAATCATGATCAACCCTTGATCAAATGATGAATGTAACTTCAAAATGAGGATGTTGACCAAAAATCATGAAGTTTGACTGTATGTTGACCACAGTTGACTTTTTGTCCAATACAACTGATTTTCAACCATCTGAGCAATTGTCTGAGGAAACTTGACTTGTGAAGCTTGAAACTTGGCATGGAGAACATTTGAAGCATATGAGGAGGCATGATGAACATTGGTGATGTTGGAAATCCATTTTGATCTGAGAATCACCAAACCCTAGTTTGGGTTGATTGTCTAGGAGAGGGTTTGTCTGATCAACCCTTGAGGAATCCTTGAGTATGGATGTATGGAATGTCTTGAGAAGATGGAGGGCAAATTTTGGGGTATGACAAAAGGGTTATTACCATTTACCCCTACCATATAGGTCATTCCTGGTTTAACCCCCTGTAAAAAAAAATCTTTCAAAAACAACCTTGCCATTTCAAAATACTAACAATTTAGTCCCTAAAGTCAATATTCGCAGGTAAATCCGCAGGTTTCTTGTGGATTTTCTTTCGAATTTACCTGGAGATTTTGACTTTAGGGACTAAATTGTTAGTTTTTTGAAATGGCAAGGTTGTTTTTGAAAGAATTTTTTTTACAGAGGGGTAAACCAGAAATGGCCTATATGAAGGGGGGTAAAGAGGTAATAATCCTTTTTGAAAATATTGAGCGGAAATCGGTTTCTCCAAACCCAGTAACCGGTTTCTGCTGCTGAAAAGCTGAAAATAGAATTTTCTACTATTTGACAAAATACGATTTCACTCTTTTTCAACCCCAAAACCTCCTAATTCATATCCAAAACCTGTAAATTGATTTCCACGAATTTGCACATTATACATACGACAAACCCCAATAATTATAGCATCCAATTGATCAATAAAACAACAATTGTAACATAGTTTCTTCATTAAATTTATATACACAAACAATCCAAATTCATGAATAAACATACAACCACACAATCAAACTCCACATACCAATAATTACATTATCCCTTAAAAAGGTGGAACCCCACCCTTACATTGGATTTTTGAGTTCTCTTCCCTTATTTAATGGAAATATCCTTCAAGTCAAGTTTCCTATTTTCTCCTTCGTTCTCTCTTCTCCAATTCAACGATCGTACAAATTACAACCAAACTCTCTAATTTTCCTTTTGTCATTCTTACCCTTAGGACCCTTTCTATGACATTCCTCTTATACCATCACTTAAGCACTTAAGTTTACCAAAAAGTCCTTCATATCTTTACACCAATATTATTTTTATTTCAATTATTATATTTTATTATTCCTTAATAATAAAATAATCTCACTAAATAATTATATAACTAAATAACTATTTAACAATTACTAATATTATTTAATTTCTCTAATCTTAATTAAATAATGTTAGTAACTACTTACTTCCACCACCCTAAGATTCTACACAATTACTCCTACATCCTCAATACTTCTAAGGCAACTACCTCACACTAAGGGTACCACAACACATCAAAATACTTATCAACGCATACAAATTGGGGTGTTACAATTCTTCCCACTTAGAATATTTCCGTCCTCGAAAATTTACCAGATAAAACAACAATAGGTAGACTCTCGCATCTTACTCTTCAACTCCTAAGACTTGCTTGGCAATATTTTGGATACCACTAATCAACATTTCACGTTACTAACTACCATAATAAAACAAGTTGCAATGCTATTGAGTTATGAACGCACGAATTTCATTTTACTCCTTGTCTAATTACCCTAGGATACGTGATCTAGAACCTCATTACACTACAACATTGTCATAAGACCATCAACATAACTGTAATATCTACAACATTGACACATAACACTATAACCATAATGCTATGTTCGAATAGTCGCGCATGCAATTCAATACATCTATTGACACTGCAGGAACACCAATAATATATAATAACTCTTCATCTATCACTTCCCTTTTGGAATGTCTAATGATTTGCACCAGTCCCGCATGCTTTTGATGTTTAACAATTGACTCATAACAAGTTACTTTTCATAACGAGTAATGCCACATCACACTTGAATTGCACCACTTTAACCGTATACCTTAAGGTTATTATCCTCATTTGATTTCCATTAACCATCAGATTTAAAAGTTCCACATTGTTGTACCCTAAAATTTATCCACTTCTTTCCCGTATTTTTGACTTATAATTCGATTGCATAAACATACATGTATTCACATACATAACATTGATCATGCGGTTACCAGGTTCAAGGTATCCCAAGTGGTGAAAGAAATGCCGCGTTTCGATTATCTCAGATCACTTTGAGTCCGTTATCGATATTCTTCAATTCGCATGCTCAATACAATGTATTCTGGTCAGAAAGTTATTTCGGTTTGATTCCATAAGCATTGGGATCATTTCGATATTTCTCCAGTTTATCTGTTCCGATCGGAGGCCGTTTCGTCAAAGAAAAAGAATTTATTCGCTTATTTCTCAATAAAGTGAATTTTGGGTTTTCCGCGCGTTTTGGACACTCCAGAAGGCATATCTCTCAGCTAGTCGGGTATTTTCTGATTATTTTTGATTGGAAAGTCCCTCTCATTATTATCTACAACTTTAATTTGAAATAAAGAAGCAAATTGTGTGAGGAAAGTCACCGGAAAAATTGATTTCTCAAGTGATCTAAACTGAATTTTAGTGTTGTTTCGTGCGCTCAGTGCACTGAAACATTCATAATTCCCATTTGGAAACTCGAAACTGAGCGGAGTCAGTGTCTAAAATTCTATATCAAAACCCTCTACAACTTTTGTTTGCAACTCCAAAACAAATTCATTACCATTTAAGAGTAGTTTTTTATTCTTCGGAGTCATTTTTTAGCTGAACTGAGCAATTTTCATTTGATACGTGAACTTTGAAAAATCATATCTCGCTCGATTTTATTGAAATGAGGTGAAACTAGTGCCAAAAGTTCACAAATTAAGTTGGCTTCATTTTTCTCAGAAATAGCCAAGTTCAAATTTTGATCAGAAGCCCTCGTTCGAGGCATTTTCTCCAAAGAGCGCATTGAAAATTTTGCATGTGTCAGACACCCGAAAATTGTGCTGAAACTTCAAAAATTCGTATCGCCTGGAATGTTTGTCCAATTGAGTCTAAATTTTGATTCACTCAAGCAAAATCACGTTCCGGACATTTTTTGTTTGCATTTCTAACTTCAAATTCCGCACGGATTTGGCTGTTTTGGACAATGTACAAAAATTATTTTAATAATCGCGATTTGGACTTAATTGTGGATCCAAGGCACTCGAAAACCCAATTTTTTACACTATAAATATATTTTACCAATCAAAAAATTGGTAGAGAGAATAATTTGTTAAATTTCACCCAAGAGCTCTCACTTTTCTCTCTCAATTTTCTCTCAACTCAAAGTTGCACAACCACCTCAAACCACCAACAACCACCACCGGAATTCCAAAACCACCGCGCCAGAAAACTTTTTCTTATTTTTTCTTCTCTCCTTCTCTGGTACATCCCCACACTCTTCTATTCTCTCTCAATTATCGAGGATCAAATCAAGCTTTTCATCAAGTTTTCTCAAGAACATTGAAGAGCGTTCAAGGTGTCGAGGTGAAGAGTTGAAGTTTTCCTCTTCATCAATTCCTCAAGAATCAAGGTCTTCCTCTTCATCAGTTCTCTTATTATCGTCAATTGGAGCATAATTCGGTATTTTCTTGGAAGATCTCAAGGAATTCCTCAACAATTCAACTCAAACTTCAAGTTCAAGTAAGTGATTAATTCAATTAAGCACTTATTTTAATCTATTTTTCGACTTTTGATTTTCTTGAAATTGAATAGTCGAATTGATTGAAAATTCCGTGTGGATTCCGAT
The DNA here is from genome assembly GCA_021764765.1 of Vicia sativa. Classification (NCBI taxonomy): domain Eukaryota; kingdom Viridiplantae; phylum Streptophyta; class Magnoliopsida; order Fabales; family Fabaceae; genus Vicia; species Vicia sativa. The sequence goes on along the minus strand of CM038796.1, from coordinate 69,800,670 downwards.
TCTTGAATTAGTTTTGCACAATTCCTTAATTTGATTCCGATTTTGTGCCTCGAAAGGTGTCGGTGTGAAACGTTTTGCACACTACACACATACACTTGTGGTGTTGATTATCCTTGCATTTAGGCACATAATTTGAACACTTTGCATCATCAATTATATGTTCATGCATTAGGAAATGTGTAGATCAATTAACATGCATTAATTCATGTAATTAAAAGCTTATTTTGTGCATTGAATTGCGTAGAAATGTAGAATTTAAGGCATATGATTCCACATACACTTGCACATTATACATAATCCTCACACACATTTTAACATGAATTGCATTCTTGAATATCTTTACATGTGTATGTAGGATCATTAGAATAATTGAACATGTTGATGTATGGTTTTAAGTCATGAAAACATGAGGAAACCTCACTTTTCACAATACAAACTCACAAGTATGCACACTTCACAACTTGACACTTTGTGCACTCCATTTCTTTTAGCATTTTCACATATTTGCATTGCATTTAGGTAATATTTACATAGAATATGTATCATGTGCATATGATATCACATACACTTGCACATGTATTCACCTAAACACCACACAACACATGTACATATGCATTTACATGCATTTTGACATTCTTTTTGACTTGGAAATTCAAACATACATGAACATGATTTGCATTTATTTTCCTTTTGGCTTTTGATTACATGTTATGGATTAAATTCCGATTCATTTAAACATTTCAAAACCAACTAAAAACTTGATTTGGAATTTAATTCAAAACATGAATTTTGCAATTCCATAAGCGATTTTTGGCAGTTTTACACTTCAGAACTCATTTTTCTTTGAATTCGAAGTAACGATACTTGTACCCCATGTTTTGACACGTTCCGGAACCGATTTTGGAGGTTTCAGAACCAAATTTTTCTCACAACATGCTCAAACACTCCCACTGCCCCGTCACTTTAATGCTCCAAAAGTACGACTTCCACTCGGAATTAATTAAAAACGCATACGTTTTTGAAACCGTTGACGTTTTTACAAGCAACTATGCGATTTTTAATCGATTATGAGAAGTTGACTTTTTCGCCCGATTTCATAAAACCGCCTTTCCATCCCATTTTTTCTGATTTTATTTCACTTCCTGCATGCTTATACCATTTGGTAATCATAACTGCAATCGGTTTTGCATTCCGATCATTATTTCTACCACTTGCTTTATTAATTTTGACACTTTATTTCGTGTGCGAGGTACTTGGACTCCTTTCATGTGAAATTTAGACTTCTACCACTCTTACTTTGCGCTTGTATGCCAACACATACATTCTATTTGCTTGCTTCTTCGGTTTTACACCGTTTTTGCAGGTGTTTTGCATTTGTATACTCACGTATACATTCTTTTGTTTGTTTTTTGGGTCTAACTCCCTTCTTGCAGGTGTTTTGCATCCGTACACATGCGTGTACGTCTTATTGTCTGCTTCTTCGGTTTTACTTCGTTTTTGCATGTGCTTTGCATTTGTATACCCCCGTATACATTCTTTTGTCTGCTTTTTGGGTCTAACTCCGTTCTTGCAGGTGTTTTGCATTCCTACACATGCGTGTACGTCTTATTGTCTGCTTCTTCAATTTTACTCCATTTTTGCAGGTGTTTTACGCTTGTATACCCACGTATACATTCTATTTGTTTGTTTTTGGATTTAACTCACTTCATGCAGATATTTGGCACTTGTATTGTTGCGTGTACATTTTATTATCTGTTTGTTCAGTATTACTCCGTTCTTGCAGGTACCATTGTTTGGAACGTGTATACACATGTTCCTTGGCTTGTGCATATACGCGTACATTCTATTGTTTGCTTGCATGGTTTTTCTTGCAGGTACCTTTGATTGGAATGTGTATACACATGTTCCTTGGCTTGGCGCATACGCGTACATTTTATTGTCTGCTTGTGTGGTTTTCTTGCAGGTGTTATTACTTCGGATACCTATGAACGTGTATTCCGCTTATTTTTTATACCTTGAGTGCTCCTCACCGGTTTACTTTTATTGCATGGCTGCAGTACTTAAAGTTTTCCGGATTATTTCTTTAGCTCACAGTGCTCTTCGGATTTTATATCCGTTTGGTAGTTTCTACATTGATTTAACCGCATTCTCTTACAGCTTTTCTAGATATCATGAAAAATAGGGTTTTACAGCTTTTTATTTTGCCATGAGAAGTAGGAATAGAGATGCATGATGGGGCTTCCGAGTTGGAGCATGTTCAGGAACCCCTTTGGTTTATTTAAAGACCCGTTTAGGGTGCTTTTGTGTGCTACTTGTGTTTGGTTTGTTTAAAGTCATCATCCGTGCATAGGGAGGCAATTCTCAGTAAGTGTTTACATTTGTGCTTGCATAGGTCAAGGGGTTAGGCAACCCGACGTGACACCGCTATGCAAAGACCCGCATTGTTATTTTCCTGCTATCAAGTCATGATATATGGGGCAAGCGGAAAGGGTCGGAATTCGTCCCCCGCACAGTTCTAGTTTGTGTCTTGTATGGCACACGCGAATCATGTTGCTCTTCCTTATCGAGTCAATAACAAAGTGGTCAGAGTTCCCTATTCTGACTCTCCACTCTTTCCTGGGGTTCGCCTTTATTGCAAAACTTGCATCATTTGCTCTATAGGTTATGCCTATGCTTGTTTGACATTTGTTTGCACATTGCATTGCTTGTGTTCTTCTGCTAAAGCACTTGATTGCTTCATCCCTTTGCATCCCTTGGTTTGACAACCAAGACGGATATAAGATAGATTTCCCTTAAGGCCGCTCGGTTAGGATAACTCTCAGGCCTAGACATTAGGATTTACATCCTTGGCATGGTGACATAGGTAGATATTCCCTTACATCCTCAATCATAGGTCCAATCTTTGCATGACAACATTAGGGCTAGTACTAGTTTAGTCTCCCTTTTGTTTTGCTTGTTTCTTTTTGCATCCTTGCATGTAATTAAAACTAAAACTTGCTTTCTTTTTCTTTTGAAAACAAAAACACTTAATAATGGTTTGAAGTTCTTTCTCAAGGTAAAAGCAACCAACCAAGACAAACTCTTTTCGCCTTCGGGCGCTTTTTTTGTGTTTAAGACCTTTTTCATAAGTAAAAAACACAAAACCCACCAAAACAAGTGAGCCGAACTACGACGCTCTGACTTTCCCATTGCACGAGGGAATACGTAGGCATCTTGTCACGGGGCTCGATCGATCAAAACTTTGTAAAAACGTTATTCTTTTCCCCGTGGTTTCTTTATTTTCCTTTTCTTTCTCATGCATTGTAGTGATTAAGCAATAAATAGATATAACACACCCTTAGATAAAAAATAGAAGTAGATATCATAGAATACTACGGGTGTGTGGGGTGCTAATCTCTTCCCCTCGTGTAACAAACTCCCTTACCTAGATCTCTCGGTCGTGAGACCGTGGTTTCTTCCCTTAGGTTTACTCGATGTTTTCCTTTCTCCTCCACGAGATAAAAGACGTTCAATGGCGACTCCATTGATACACCTTATCAGTCGGAAGTCCAGCCGGTTGATTTCACACATCTAGTTTCTACATTTGTTTAATATCCACGAGAAAATCATTGTTCACTTTAGATATCCCCAACCTTCCACTCCGCGGTGTTAGCTCGCATACCAACTAAAGTCTCTGAACTGTTTAATAAGTCCCAACTCTTTCGTATCCTTTTTTATTAGGTTCACGCAAAATGGTGAACAACTATATCCTCGGTAGAACGTCAATTTACTTTACACACTATCAAGTTTGTAAGACAAGTCTATCCAATCCAACATGATCCCACCTACTATAAAAAGAGATTAAGGGTGATCAGTTCCTCAATTTGTCAATAGATAGCCGACAACCATAATGGAGCATAAACCATAGTTACCAAACTATAATAACATTTCTTTAGAACTTGTGCTCAAAGTCACCTAAAGCACCAAGGCCCAATAATCTCCTTTAAGGTTCACATATTCTTCCACAATTTCCTTCTCATTCGATCTCGTCGATGAGACATCTTTGCTCAAATACATTACATAATCATCTTTACACTCTTAGCACCACAAAAATGTTAAGTATTTTCCAACTCAGGAAATGCTAACATACCAAATACATCATAATTCATTTTGTTTCAATTAAAGTCCTTATCCATGTAGAGGGCTCCAACCACATTCATACCTCATTTGTTTTCTTTTAAATCTCACAACATCGAGGATCCATATATTTTCACATTTGAATCTCATTCCAATCGTAATCTTAATAATACCATTTCATTATCTGGTTGGTGATAGAAACTTCCAAAATTTTCCTGACACATGTCAATATTATGTCATCAATAACATGCAATCTATTCTACCATCTAACTTCCTCTTTTCCTCAAAGACATCCCCATTCTAACCATTATCAATTGGCATAAAGTGAAATTATATGTGTTTCTCCAATACCTTCACATCCTTACCAACATCTCATTCATTATCAACATATCATTCTCGACTTAGTCTCAAACAAAATGCAACAATAACCATTTATGACCAAAAAGCTTTTGATCTCCGTAACCGACTTTAGAGCCTCTTAATATATAACTAAATCTACTTGAAATGAATCCATAATTACCACCACCAGAAATAGAATACTCAATAAAATTCACCTCCTCAAACTATAATTCACACTGTGACAACTTAACATCAAGTTTCCTCACCTTCGACACCGAAATTCACATTGCAATATTCAACATGCCTATATGCTAACTTAGATTAAATTAGAATGTCCTCAATACACTCATACTAGTTGGTCCATCAAATCGTCAATTCTTTGAAGTGAATATTTAATCTCAATCACTACTTTAATCAATTATCGGTAATCCACATACAATTTCATACTACTTTCTTTCTCCTTAACTAATGACATCAGAGCTCCCAAACACTTGGTTTTAAAAACCTACTTCTCCACACATATCCAATAACTCCTCCAATTCTCCCAACTCTGAACTGACATCTTGTATAGTGCCATAAGAAAAAGTTTGGTACCAAGAATGAGATCAGCAACAACTCTGTCTCTCCTCCAACATCACCACGTGATAAATAAATTATTTCCAATTTCAGGAACTGTAATGGCAAAAAACTCGCGAGTGTAAGTGATTGAATTGACTCAACTCGAAAACAATAAACAATGAAGTCGCCACCGCGCTTTTATTTTATCCAAAGAACTAGGAAAAAGAGCAAATAAAATCCTACAAAATTAGAGATCTGGATCCGGGGGTTAGTTATGCTAAGGGAAGATGTTAGGCACCCAAAGCATCTACGGTACTCCGTAGGAACCTTTTTTTGAAAATTTGTATATGTGTGCTAAAAAAAGAGTATATGTACAAAATGGATGGTGGGGGTGAGAAAAGAAGTATTTTTTTTACAATTTTTGGTTTGATGGATCTCTCAATAAGTTCCAGGCCTACATACCAACAATGTGCAATGTTGAAATTAAAACCCAATGTAGTTCGGGTAAAAAAGACTAAAATTGTGTGTTGTTGATTTTAAGAAAATGTTTTTTTTTAAAAAGCCACAAAGGGCTCAAAAAGTTTGAATGAGGTTATGTAATTTTTTAGTCTTAACAAAAAGTTGTCAAAGTATTATTAAATGAATTGAAACTTTATTAAGAAAAGAAGTTTGAAAATGCATGGACCTAAGTCCAAGTTTTTTGTGAAAGCGGTTTGAGTTTTGAAAACAAGAATCCTTTGAAAAAGAGGGAGAAGATTTTGAAAATTAAAAAATATGGGAGGAGATGAAGAGGCTAACCTATGTGCATAAAGTAAAAGGTAAGGGTAAAGAAAGATCTAACCGGGTGAGAAAGCTAGTACTTGACATCAAAAAGCCAATACCATATCCCATCATTTGGATTACCACACAAGCAACAAATAACCAGACAAAAAAAACTAAACTTCAGATAAATTAATGTCTCAGATGAATTCATGTTTCAAGAAAAACGGGCAGAGTAACGGTTGTATTTGGTGGAAATCCACTCATGATCGAGTATAAACGGAATAACCTACATACAAGATAATAAACCAAGCAAGACATAATAACACCAAGATCACAAAAATCTCCGAGTTGAGGTAGATGTCTTAATCCTAAGTCCAAAGATCAAACTCCGAGCATAGGGATAGTAACCAAGTCCAATCAAAAGTTTTTTTATGTTTAAGTTGAATTATTAGGTGTCTTAAAAAGGAAAATAAAGCTCAAGTGAGCAAATTCAAAATGACAAGAAAATAAAAATGCTCAAGTGAGCAAAGAAAAATGACATGAAATGTAAATGCTAAAAGTAAAGCGCATAAAGTAAAGAGCGTAAAATAAAGGGCGGAAAAATAAAGGCATAAAAAATAAAGTGCGTAGAATAAAATTAGTTGTTAATGATTAGTAAGGTTAGCTAGATGATCATATTGAAGCTTGCGCATGAAAACTTGCCAAAAGCTTGATAGAATTATAGCGACCACACGACAAGTTTCAATTATTTTTTGTCAAGTATATCATCTATTTGGAACAATCAACACTTGATCAAAGAGGGTTGGGAATTTCAAATTGACAAAGTTAGTGAAAACTTGTTAGAAGCTTGATTAAAAAATCATAGCGACCACACGACAAGTATCACAAATGATGAACCAAGATCAAAACTCCAACATCTTTTGGAGCTTTTGCAAAACATAAAGTTTATGCCACAAATTGATCATTTTTCGATTCGGGACAAAGGAAAAAGAATAAGATGAAGAAAGAAGTAATGTAGAGCTATGTTAAGCAATCACCAAGTGACTTATGTAGAAGTCACCCTACAACGAGGCCGGTCAAATATGATTTATGTGTTGAAAAAGCAAACAAGAGGAATGATATGTAGATCATCCTCTAATGTTTGTCAACACATGTAAAATAAAAAGAAAGAATATAAGATGAGGAGGGAAAGGATATATCACAAAATCTTCAATGCGCCAGATGAATTCATTCGGTCTAACTTCGTCAAAATCAATCAACTACCTTGGTGGATTTGGTTATGAGACCTATCAACACTCAAGTTCCATTGATGTTAAGAAAATTTATGACTCCAAATAAATCCAAAAATCAGCAATGAGTTTCTAATAATAAAGCAAATAAAAATTGTTTGAAAATGAATTATTTAATTGGACTTGAATTGATGAAATACATAATTCTATCCATGCACCAATATAAAATTCCAAGAAAATTATCCAAGGTCAAACAAAGGTCAACAAGTGCTGACAAAAAAATTCAAAATTTTTAAAAGTCAGAAACTATATATATATATATATATATATATATATATATATATATATATATATATATATATATAAAAGTAAAGAAATCAATAAAACAAATCTAAAATTGACAAAAGTAGCAAAAATCAGGAAAAAAAATAAAATGAGGTCACTGATATTTGTTAAATGACTATTGGATCCTTCCATAATTTTTAAATGTCAAAAAGTATTTTAAAACATTTAAAAATGTCAAATAAAGGAGAAAAATCATAAAAAATATGAATTCTGAAAATAAAATTATGAAAAAATAAAATCAGAAAGAGAATATTTCAAAATATTTTTGTGAATTTTTTCATGATTTTTGAGTCAAAAATGAATTTTCTATGATTTTTTGAAGTTTAAAATATTTAAAATATAAAATCAGAAAATAAAATAAAAGTAAAAAATGTAGGTCATTGGATCACAGTTAAAACGCGTCAGTAAGCTAATCCAATGGATCAAACGCATTGTTCTTGATATGGACCTCCTTGGTTTTCACACCAGATTAGGAATTAAAATTAAAATAAAATGAAAATGTATGGCGCGTCAGATCGAGTCTGACTCACTAAAGTAATCAGATCCAAGGTCTCCTATAACGCGTGCATGGTAAGGCAAGCACACCGAACCAGATTCGAAAAAATTACATGACATCATGTCATTGGTTAAAGACAGACACGTAGGTCGTCTTCAACCTCCAGCCATCTCCAATTCGTGTTTCTAAAACTGTGAAATAAATTCCTCAGACCGGTACATTTTCATCGCGAAAAATTTATTTCACCTTTACAAAGAACAATTTGAAGAAAAGCGAAAAAATAACAAGCACTTATTTTCAGAAATGCATACTCAATTCTTAATGAAAATGCAAACCAGAAGAAGCATGAGCTTGAGAGATGAAGGGACTAAATCATAGCAATTTGTTTGAGGTGAAACGATTGAGAATTCTACTTGAACGAAATTCACTTTCAAAGCTCTGAAACTTGACTTGGATAGCACGATCCAGGGGACCTCAAGGCACGATTCTTGCTCTATTAGCTTTAGTGAGGTTCAAGGAAGAAGAATGAATGGCTAATTTCAAACTAGAATGACTTTAAGAGTGAAAACGAAATTGCAGAATTGTGAGGTTTGGAGTGAGTTTGGCAGCAATTTTTTGGCTCTCAAAGCTTGAGAAAATTAGTGGAATAGCTTGCTTATTTATAGGAGAGGCGAGTGGAATCAGAATATAGGGTGTGTGATGCAACTTTGAGTGAAATCGTGCACACCTGCATCATGAGCAAAATGTGACTTGCAAGTTGTCAAAACTCAGCCAAATCATGTGTTTCAACCCTCTAATCAGGCTTAACAACTTTGTTAATCATGTTTAAGTCAAAAATGCGCATCAATTTGGTCATTAGAAGTCACATTGTTGAAAAAAATTCTGATTTTGAGGAAAACTTCAGTTTCAAGGTACCCATTTTGCAACCATGGTGCTCTCATCCCAGGGACCTTTATGATGTGTTTCTTGAAGCATTTGAAATATCTCATGGCCAACTTTACAATATGCAAAGAAAGGTGGCATTTGGATGCTTGAGCTAAAAGTTGTGCCCTCTTGAAATCGTGAAAAATCATCTAATTTTCCATACTTAGAAAAAATTCTAAATTTTTCAAAAAAAATGACTTATAATCTTTTCAATCCAAACATGGCCTTCCACTCAAAATTTGATCTTGGCCATAAAAAATGATATGAAGTGTAACACCCTTCTAAAATACCCCGCGAATATTAATAATTATTTTAGAGCTAACATGTAAAAACAAGGGCATTACAATTTATTTAAAAAGAAAGTCTCATACAATTGTCATGCTTCACTGAAGAACTTCATTAAAATAATTAAACCAAAAGACATGTTCTACACAGCGGAAATTATCATCAAAATGGAATAAAATTCAATCAATAATTATTCCCAAAATTAACCAAAAGAACAACAGAGTTTTAAAATATAACTCGCAACCAAACATTCCCCAGTGTTACAACTACCAGAGTATGACACTGACACGCGGGTAAACTAAATGCATAGCTCAAGAGCCATCCTCACCAACTCCTAAGCAGCTAAGACTTCAATCTGAAATCATCAAAGTAAGGGTGAGATTTCATCATAATTAAAATGCATTATAAGTTCATCAAAAGCAATAAAATATCATAAGACAACAGTCCACCCTATTCAGCATAATCAGATCTGCTTCATACACAAGTTACAAATATACGTCATACACAAACAACAGACTATAACACTGGAATCCATCCTAACATGTTATAATCCAAACAAATAATGATGCAGACTCTATGCATGTGGTACCGACAGTGAACTAAATTCACACACTGTTCCATTCCAACTCGGACACAGCGTTAATCCTCGATTCGTCCATACATTATTCGGACACGAATCCAGCCTCATCACCACTAAACAACTGGGTACGGGTATTGGCTGTACGAGTCAAATTCCACACAATGAGAATTAACTCCACCAGAATGCATATGCATGCATATCATAAAGCATGCAACATTCAACACAGGTTATGACCACATCAGACATCATAAACCATCATCAATCACAACATGATATCATCACTTATCATGAAATAAATCATCACAAAGCATAGATATGTCAAACGCTTACCCTTCAATTAGTAAGACTATCACCAGTATATACAACAACAACAACTGAGATCAACAACTACCAGGTATATACAACATCAACAACAATACATGATATCAACAACCATCATGAATATACAATATCGACAACAACACATGATATCAATACAATCATGAATAAACAGTAGGAAAATAACATATCAGCTTCATTCCACGTTCAACCTGTCAGAACAATTTTATACTCATTCATCCATCATTCTCATAACTCCCATTGTTCACAAATAAGAAAAACAACTCTTTTCAAAATAAAATCCATTAATTATAATTTTCTCCATTTTATAAAATAGAGTATTTAATTTAAGAAACAACGTCCAAAACGGCGACTAAAACGGACTTACGGTTTGAAAGTTATGAATTTTTAAAGTTTAGTATTTTTCAAAAAGTAACAGTGGGAACGGGTTCCTGCAAAAAATGTCATTTTCATGTGTAAAATTTGCACTGGAAACCCGGTTCCTCCCCAGGAGTAACCAGTTCTTGCATTAAAAAATGACAACTTTAGTGAGTTTTACAAAGGGAACTCGGTTCCTCCATACTGGGAACCGGTTCCTGAGACACAAAATTGTTCCCTCTCTGGTATTTACTATGGGAACTCGGTTCCTCCATACCGGGAACCGGTTCCCACGCGTTCTGTGGTAGAAATTACTTAATTTGACAACATTCTTCTTCCCAACTCAAAACCCAACCATTCCTTTATGAATCAACACATCCAATATCACAAAAATCATTCAAACAACAATAGCATAGTGAAATTTACCACAGTTCAACCACACCCAACAATCCTATAACATCCATTCATTATAATTTCATGCAATTGAGTAAATTTGGATCAAATCCTACAAACCTAGAGAATCCTAAATTGGAATTTATAACATCTTAATCAATCCTATTGATTATCAAAATTCATAAGGCATAACAATCAGATAAAATTACCCCTTACCTTAAGGATTCATCGAATTCTGACACTTTTGGTTTTTCCTCCTTCCTTTCCCTCTTCTCACTTCCACGTAGAATGAATATTCTCAAATGGCTTCTCTTTTCCTTTTCTTTTGTTCTTATTACTCTAAAATAATAATAATAAAACAAATAGTGTAAGTAGAGCCTTTTACTCCTCACACCCCACTTTACACTTCACACCACCAACAATTCCACTTTTATTTTATTTTATTTAATTCCATAAATCCCGAAAATACCAATAATTAAATTTTTAATTAAATAAATAATTAAAATTCCAATTATTCAATAATTGAATTATTGGGGTGTCACATGAAGTATATCTCTCAAAGATCATTTTGCAAAAAGAACCAACCAAAAACTCCATAAATTGAGAGAGTTATGGTCTTGTGAAGTTAATGAAAAATCATGACATGACCTATAATCTTTTGACTTCTTCAAGAAATTTCCAAACACTTTCAATATTTGAAACATAAATGGAAATAAAGTTCACGTCTTCAAGATTGTTATGAAAAAAGAATGACCTCAAGGTGATAAATGATGATCAAGATATGATCTCTTGAAGTTGATTGATCAAAAATTAAGAAATTCATCAATGACTTATAATCTTTTGATTTCTTAGGCAAATTTCCAAGTATTTTCTCTTCCTACTAATTGAACTAAGTTGTATTATACATCCTTAGGTTCATTGTGAAAAAATAATGAGCTCAAAGAGACAAGTGATGACCAAGTTATAATCCTTTGGAGTAATACAAGATATATGAAGTATCAATCTAGAGAGTTTGCAATCATAGACCTTCAAAACAATATTCTCATAAATTAAAATCCTTGGACCAAAGAATATACATGTTAGAAGTCCTTTTAAGAATCAAGTGGCTTTGGAATCATCCACAAACTTCACACAAACACCAAGATATGGTCCTAGAAAACCAAAACCCTAATTTCAAAGTAGATGGCCATGGCATGGAGAATTATTCAACTTTGATGATCTTCTTCACATATGAAGCACACACTAAAGATGATAGGCCATAATAGATGACAAGATACGTCTTCAATGAGGAACAACACTTCAAAAATCTTGAAAGTTGGGGAGAGAAGACATGGAAATAAACACATGAACCTATAGACTTCTTGAATAAGAAACTCTTGCATCATCAACCTACATCACAACATTTAGAGATCAAATGATATACACATCATGATTATCCAAGTATCAATTATCACACACAAAAACAAACACATTCAAAGGTACTTGGTGATCTCCCAAGGGCAAACTCAAAGATAGGAGAGAGAGAGACCCAATTTGTGATCTTTGTGCAATGCAATGGCATGAGAGGTTAGAGAATCTTAAGGGGGAAATTGAGGTACAATAGGAACCATTTTTAAAAACAAAGTTCATCATGTTAGATTTCTAACGCTTCAAACGGAACTCAAATCAGACGTCCAAAACTCAATTTAAGAATTTTACAAGTTGAGAAAATGATGCCAGCTTTAGGAAATTGGTTTCCCCAATACTGGAAATCGGTTTCCACACTGCCAATAACCATTTTTGCAATTTGAAAAACAATTAAATAAAATCGGGGTGTTACAACGTACGTGAGACAAAGAGGGTCGAGGAGGAGAAACCACCCTCTGACGACTCTGTTAACCTACATGTCATCTTATGTGTGTCTTGGTCTGAGGACTTTAACGTCCCGGACGCGATCAACATGCCTTTATCCATCTATATCACCTAGGAAAGTTTCCTCTTTGTCGTGGTCATATACGGCAGAGGGGTCAACAAGCTCATTGTGGGTTCGATGAAGAGGAAGTTTGATGAACTGATCAACGCGAGCTCAACTTAGAACAAAACCATTCAAAATTCTTGTATGTAGATATAAAATGTCCTAAGAGATGGAGAGTGTAACACCCCATTTCTACCCGACGAATAATAATAAAATCAGAGTTATAAAATTTCTTCAAAATAAATGGAATGCTACATTTTCAGTGTAGAACAAAGACATTCAATCACCTGTAGTTCAGATACATAACACATAATTTTGGGTGAACCGATAACAACATGTTTAGTCTTTAAAAAAATAAAACAACTTTTATTACTACACAACAAATTCACAAATTCAACTAAAAATACCATGACATTTGTTCAACTCAAAACAAGCTTTAAGACAACAAATAAATATAGCATATTTCCCCAACATGAAACAACTTAAAAATTTAGCAACATAATAAAACCAACAATAAAGAAAACATGTGCTTATCCCCCCGATTGCTACGTATCAGAGCGACGACACCGACTCAAACTAATGAAGGTAGACAACCTTTACTCTGGATTACCTGCACGTTATCCACATAGAGGAAACATAACAACAAAAGGGGTGAGATATAAAACCGTATAATTGAGCTTATGATAAATAGTATACTAGAATTATATCAAGTAAAATCACCACTTCTCCACTTCAAACAACGTTTAATATCACACAAACACCAACATAAGCTACCAATAAACTCATCATCAACAACACAAATATGCACCATGAGATGCAACTTATTATAATGCACGTGCATGTGATACCAATGGAGCAGAACTCCCAATGTAAAAACGGATCAAAACTCCCAACGTAATAATCTGCCAATTAATATAGGCATCAACAAGGCATAAGCCTTCAACTTCAACGTGGTGCCAATTCAGGCCAACTTAACAGAGCATAAGCTCCCAACGTAGTATTTTCTAATCCAGGCCAACTTGTTATGCAATGTAGCGACAACGTTATGAGACACAACACAACAACACATTAACTATTCAACATCAACTTAACAAAAATTCAACACTGACCACAAGCCTGCAACTTAACAACAATTATACAATGTTGGCATAAGCCTACGACTTATCAACAATTTAATAACAACAATTACTACATCGTTGGCATAAGCCTACAACTTAATAATCACAATTCAATGGAAGCAACCCAACACAATTTATCACCTGCAAATTCACAATTTACACCAAGTATACAACACACCGAATCAATCAAAATAAGCTACAAACAAGCCACATAATTATTCGGACTATTTCGACTATTTCCGGTTAATTAATTATCGACTGAAAATACTATTATTTCTAATTTATACTAAAATCCTTATTAACTCTGTTAAATTAATCGTCTACTAAAATTACCAACACTGCTAATTTATTACTAACTGCACTATTGCTAATGTTAATATTTCACATGCTACTTAAATTAACCCTACTATTTTAATGCTAGTTCTGTTATTTTACTGCTACTAAAATAATACAATTCCTGTAATTCCACTTAATTATATGTATACTACTAGTTTCCTTCTTGTTAGTTTATCTCTCACTATTTATTTTCTTCTGTGTCATTTTGTTCTACTAAATTATCTTCACTGCAATACCTACATAATATATATATATATATATATATATATATATATATATGTAGTATTAATATGTAACATATTGTACCAAACAAACAAGTATTTTAATACTTACACATGCAGCAAGTAAGGAAAGTGATGGAACAAAATTAAAAAGTGTGCATGGCCCTTCAAAAAGGTGTGTCATTCGGCACACCCCTCCCACTTACATAGGGTGCCGTTCGGTATCACTCTCTTATCACTACATAGGTGTTGTTCGACACCACCCCTTCGACAACACCTATATCTAAGGGCTACCAAGTCAGACGAAATCCACTAAATAGTATCAATTTGTAGATTCTCATCAAACTATCTCCAGTTTACAATCAACTCACCTAATCACTACTCGTGCTTAACTTCTACCTAAGACTCACCTAGGTATGAGAGCCTTCTCAAATCCCTTTTAATTACAATAATAATGAAAAACTCTAAAACTTATAATGATTCAAAAGTTACATTCAAAGACACACAATCATTCTATACTTAGAAGCTTAAGAATGATTAACATAAGGCTATGTGCAATGGGGGTGTTAAAAAAATTCAATAGTTGAATGCTTGCAATGAGGTGTTGAATGTGAGGTGAATTATTTGGTGTTGAAAGCATTCAACATGTTGAATGAGGACAAAGTGGGGCCCCATAAAATACTTTACAAAATTTTATTGGTTGTTGTGAATGTTTAGATTTTTAGTGTATTGTGAATGATGGTGGGATAGGGTGTTGAATTTTATTAAACAAAACCATTGTAGTGAGTAAAAGTTTAATGTGTGTTGAATTATTCGGTGGAAGAAAGAAAAGATGATGTGGAGTATAAAAAGTGAAAAATGAGGGTGTTGAATAATGAAACCATTGTACATAGTCTAACTTACAACTCAAAAGAGACAGTCTTACTCTTATATCATAATGATATTAAAGAGACTCACAATTCACAAGAACACAAACCCTGAAATCTTAATAAAAATACAATACGTTCCACCCATGAATTAAGTTTATAGCCTTCTTTTTTATATTCAACGTCTGGTTGGATATGGGCTTAAAAAGGCAGCAAATCATTTGCTGAAAATCTGCAGAAACTTCTACATAAAAATAAGATTTCAATTATATGTTTCCTAAAATGTCTCAACATTTATAGGAACAAATTAATCTTTTAAATCAGATAAAAAAATCTTCTGATTCCTCAGGCTTAGACGCTATATAATATAACATAACATTCCCGTAATATTCAAAGCTTGTTATAACTAAACAAGTCCAAGTGTACAACTATAACAGCCAAGATGTCAGATAAACTTCATAGAACATCGTGTTCAACATTTCCCAAAATTAATGTCAATTATAAGAAATAGAGAATTAACTCATCCTCTCTAAGAGCTACATGAGGACATGTCTCAAATTGAGATTTCTTACATTCTAAAATGTGGATCATAATATTGTCAAAAAAATGTGGATCATAATTTAAATAACTATTTCAAGACAACATCAGATTGTTGGTTGAATATGGTGTTAATTATCTAGGTGATGGGTTGGATAGACCAAAAATATATAGTGTTTTCAAAAATAGGACACACTTGTGGAATATTTTATGGTGAAAATTAATTTGAAAACATTTTTATCCAATCCGAATGTTTGGTTGTAACACACACGTACACACACCGATGATATAACAATAATGAGAAGTAATGTGTTAATTAACCTTCAATATATCAAATAAGAAATTTGATATATTTGTGAATCAATAAAAATTAAAAAAAATCTATAATCAAATATAATACTTTAGTCAACAAAGATATCATTTAGAATACTGAATCTAATCGGACACAAGTTTAGCAAAACTAAAAGAAAACCTATAATCATGCAATTATAAATAAAGGAAGAAAAAATACAACATAAAAAGTTAGAGAGAGAGAGAGAACATTATATATTAGTTCAGTGTTTTTATCTTTGCATGCATCTAGTCCAGTCCTTGACGGTGAACCATGCAAAACTTGATCTTACAATATATGATTTTTGTTTAGTTTTGGTTACAACAAAAAAAAAAAACAATTAAGATAAATCTTCTCAATATAATCTATCTTTGTAATCTATACGCACTTAGAGTACTTGAGTGTTGTTATCCTCTATCACAACGTCCGTTAAAATATGTCATGATCCATAACTCATTTCTTATATATGTTTATTAGGCATGAGACATTTATTTTGTTTCATTGTTATGCTGATATGCTTTTGTAACCTCATGTATTTTACGTGTGTAGTATAATCACTTGTGATCCATATTTGTGTTATGACTTATAAACAATTTACTCATAAGTATAAGTTGAGTTCTAATTATGATATTGTGATTTTTATTTAATTTCTTAATATTACGTAACATAGTCAAGTATGTTAGTGCTTAGGCCATATGCACAATTCAAAGAAACACCTTTTGTCAATGTCAAAGCAAATAACACTTGTTAGATAGTTGTGTGACTTGATATTTTTAATTAACAAACTTTTTTGTTGTGATGAATTGACACATTGTTTATATAATTGACGTTATTGTTATATATTGTAACAATATTATGTTAGAATGTGTGTATAATTCATGATCGAACTAGTGTGTTTAACTAGTGTGTCGAAATATGCTCTAATGTTGTGTATTAGTCGAATCGAAGGCCTAAGTGTGTTGGTCGAATAGTTAGGCTGTCGAAGTGTTACTCTTAAGTATGCTAGAGTTGAATTCTTTGGACTTTAGATGTTTTGGGCCTTAGTTTAGTTTACTCTATTGGGCCTAAGAAATGTGTCTATATAAAGAGCATTTCTTTGTAAATAAGTTAGAATAATTAATTCACAATATACTTTCATTTTTTCAGTATCACATTTATTCTCTTCTCAATTCTCTTAAACTTCTTCTTCTTCTTTTTCATCACAAAATCTATTTTTTCATCTTCCGTTCCAACAAATTGGTATAAAGGAGCTTGGTTGAGATTCAGAGAGAATCTAATGGCAAACGGAACAACAACGTCAACACAGATTCTAACAAATCTGCCAGTTTTCAAAGGAGAAAACTATCAACGATGGGTTGCACAGATGAAGGTCATCTTCAGATTTCAAGATGTTGTTGAAATCTTGAATGATGGTATATCAAAGCTGGAAGCAAATGCGACGAAAGCCCAGAAAGTTGCGCACAAAGATCAGAGGAAGAAAGATTGTAAAGCATTATTCTCGATTCATCAGTGTGTAGATTCTGATGTATTTGAGAAGATAATCGAAGAAGAGTCAGCAAAAGAAGCTTGGGACAAGTTAAAAAACTTGTATGGCGGAGGAGAAAAATTGAAGAAGGTGAAGTTGCAGACGCTGAGAAAGCAATACGAGATGATGCACATGAAGGATGATGAATCAATTTCTGCATACTTCTCAAAGATTGTGACGCTGATGAACCAAATGAAAGCATGTGGAGAAACCATCACAAACCTGCAGAAAATAGAAAAGGTATTGAGATCTTTAACAGCAGATTTTGACTATATTGTTGTGACAATTGAAGAAGAAGCAAAGACTCTATCTGAGATAAAGTTAGAAGAACTTCAAGCTTCATTGGAGGCTCATGAGATGAGATTGAAGCAAAGAAACTCAGAAAGAGAGAAGGTGGTTGAACAAGCATTGCAATCAAGATTCAGCAAGAAAGCTGAAAAATCGAAGTTTCGAAAGCATCTTGCAGATGATGAGAAGTCAAGCAAGAATGCTGATTCGAGAAAAGGTGTAAGCAACAAGTATTCTGGGAAGAAAGTTGACAAGAAAGATAAGCAATGCTATAATTGTCAAGGTTTTGGTCACTACGCTCGAGACTGTCGAAGGAGGAAAGTAGAAAGGGTGAAAGAAAGTGATGAAGCTCAATATGCACGTGCAGGAGACAATGATTCAGATGATGTGCTGATGATGATTAACTCTTAGTCGAACTCTGAGAAAACCAACATGTGGTATCTGGATTTAGGATGCAGCAATCATATGACTGGCAACAAAAATTGGTTCACCAAGTTAGATGAGTCAGTAAAAAGGATGATAAAGTTTGCTGATGGAAGACACATCAACTCTAGAGGCAAATGAGATATTTCGATTGTCAAAAAGGATGGTGGAAAAGCTACTATCACTGAGGTATTATATATACCCTCTATGACAAGTAACTTGATAAGTGTAGGTCAATTACTTGCAAAAGGATTCAAGATGAAGCTTGAAAGGAATGAGATGAAAGTCTATAGGGCTGATGGGAGGCTAATCATGAAAGCACCATTGACAAAAAACAAGACGTTCAAAGTTGAACTCAACACATCAGATCACAAGTGTTTTGCTTCGATGATAGAAGAAGACAAAAACTGGCTATGGCACCACAGGTATGGATATCTAAACTTCAGAAGTTTATGCATGCTCAATCAGAAAGGATGGTGGTTGGTTTGCCTTGTGTGAAGGAACCAAAGCAAGTATGTGAGGAATGCTGTAAAGCCAAGCAAGCAAGAAAGGCATTCAAACATGACTTGCCCATGAAATCCAAGTGCAAGTTGGAGCTAGTTCACTCTGATATGTGTGGACCATTTGAAGTGAAGTCAAATGGAGGCAACAAGTATTTCCTTACGTTTACTGACGAATTCATTAGACATATATGGATTTACATTATTGAAAAGAAAAGTGAGGTATTCACACATTTCAAGAAGTTCAAATTGCACACTGAAAGGCAAAGTGGCTGCAAATTGAAGAAGTTAAGAACTGATGGTGGTGGTGAATACACGTCTGTTGAATTTGCCAAATTCTGTAATGGGGAAGGTATAGAGCATGAGGTTATTGCAACCTATACACCTCAACACAATGGCATAGCTGAAAGGAAAAATAGAAGTATACTAAACATGACAAGAAGTATGTTGAAAGCTAAAGATATGCCTAAGAGATTTTGGGTTGAAGCAACTTCGACAACAATATACATTCTAAACAGGTTTCCAATAAAAAGGATAGTTGGAAAAACACCTAATGAAGCTTGGACATGATCGAAGCCAAGTGTGAGTCATTTTAGAGTTTTTGGATCAATGTGCTTCAGGCATGTACCTGAATAATTGAGAAGAAAACTGGATGATCGAAGTGAAGTTGTGGTTCTCATAGGTTATCATTCGACTGGTGCGTATAAGCTGTATTCGCCAATCGAAGATAAACTAATAATTAGAAGAGATGTTCGAGTCGGCGAAAGCAAAGGATGGGATTGGAGTCGAAGTTCAACACAGGAATCAGACACTGTCATAACTGTGTTCGAAGAAGATCCACAAGATGAGCCCTCGAATAGTCGAAGTGAATAAGGAAACGCTTCAACTAGTCGAAATGAAGAACCACCTGAGTAAAGTGAAAGAAGGTCGACGAGAACAAGAATTGAATCAACAAGGCTAGTTGGGTATGAAAGATTTCCAGATCAAGTGATTGATGATGATAGTGATTTAGTTGAAGAAGCCATGATGATGGTTGAAGCAGAACCAATCAATTTAAATGAAGCAATTGGTAATTCGGATTGGTGCGAAGCCATGAAAGAAGAACTCAGAGCCATTGAAAAGAACAAGACTTAGGAGCTTGTCGAAAGAACGAATAAGAAGCCAATCGATGTAAAGTGGATATACATGGTGAAACGAAGGCCAAATGGAGAAATTGCTAAGTACAAAGCAAGACTGGTGGCTAGAGGTTTTCTACAGAAGCCAGGAATAAACTTCGATGAGGTATATGCACCGGTAGCTAGGCTGGAAACAATTTGAATAGTTGTTTTGACAGCAACACACAGGGGATGGAAGATGCATCAGCTGGATGTAAAGCCAACATTCCTGAATGAACCATTAGAATAAGAAGTCTATGTCACTCAACCACCAGGATTCAACGTCAAAGGACAGGAGTCGAAGGTGTATAGATTACTGAAGGCTCTCTATGGTTTGAAGCAAGCTCCTCGAGCTTGGAGTAAGAGAATAAATAGCTTCCTGATTGAAGCAGGTTTCACAAAGTGTGTATCTGAACATGGAGTGTATGTAAAAGATGTCAACAGTGTCAGTTGAATCATTTTATGCCTCTATGTACATGACTTACTGATTACTGGAGATGATGAAGCTGAGATAGTAAAGGTCAAGTCTAAGTTAATGCAAGAATTCGAAATGTCTGACTTTGGGAATCTCTCATATTTCCTAGGGATGGAATTCAAAGATATTGAAGAAGGAGTATTCTTGCATCAGACTAAGTATGCTCAAGATATTCTAAAAAGATTCAACATGAGCAATTGTAACGAAGCTGTCACTCCGTTAGAGATAGGAGCAAAGCTGAAGAAAGAATCGAATGATGAGTTTGTAAATTCAACATTATACAAATAAACCATTGGATCCTTGAGATATGTTTGCAATGCAAGACTAGATATCTGCCAAAGTGTGAGGTTACTGAGTAGATTTATGGAGAAACCTCAAGAGTGTCATCTCGATGCAGTAAAGAGGGTGCTGAGATATATAAAGGGAACTGTCGATCATGGGGTGTTGTTTCCCAAGAAGTCGAAGAACAACACAAGCATCGAAGTTCATGGATATACTGATTCAGATTTCAATGGAGATCAAGACGAAAAGAAAAGCACTGCAGACTACATTTTTATGATCGAAGGTGCTCCAATCTCTTGGAGCTCGAAGAAACAAAGCATTGTGGCTTTGTCATCGTGTGAAGCAGAATATGTAGCTGCATCATATGCAGCATGTCAAGCAGCATGGATCGAGATGTTACTTGAAGAACTCAAGATAATGGAGCCTAAGAATATAAAGCTATTTGTTGACAACAAATCAGCAATCAACCTGGCGAATCATCCAGTGTGTCATGGTCGAAGTAAACACATTGAAAGAAGGTATCATTTTCTGAGAGATCAAGTCAACAAAGGAAAGATTGAAATAAAGTACTGCAAGACTGAAGTTCAACTAGCTGGCATATTCACCAAACCTCTGAAGAAAGTCAGATTCGAAGAGCTGAAAGGGAGCATCGGGATGAGAAGTCTCGAGAACATGAATTAAGGGTGTGTGTTAGAATGTGTGTATAATTCATGATCGAACTAGAGTGTTTAACTAGTGTGTCGAAATATGCTCTAATGATGTGTACTAATCGAATCGAAGGCCTAAGTGTGTTGGTCTAATAGTTAGGTTGTCGAAGTGTTACTCTTAAGTATGCTAGAGTCAAATTCTTTGGGCTTTAGATGTATTGGGCCTTAGTTTAGTTTACTCTATTGAGCCTAAGAAACGTGTCTATATAAAGAGCATTTCTTTGTAAACAAGTTAGAACAATTAATTCACAATATACTTTCATTTTTCAGTATCACATCTATTCTCTTCTCAATTCTCTTAAACTTCTTCTTCTTCATCACAAAATTTATTCTTTCATCTTCTGTTCCAACATATTACACATGTAATATTTTTTAGCAGTACAAATATATCGCTCAAAGAACACACATGAATTATATTTAAAATACAATGCTCACTAGTATTATAATTTTATTACATAAAATCAACGGAAATTTAACCGAGCGTCACACAGGGGCACAATGATTACAAAGGGATAAGATTCAACTAATGTCCAATTTTAATTCATGGCATGAAATATGTCATTATCTTTCACTCCCCCTCCATTTTAATTCATTTCCTTTCCCTCTGAATTTCCATTTCTCGACTTTAAAGAAACCATACATTTATTCATAATGATTTAAAATAAACACCTTGTAGTGAACACAAGCACAATCAATGTGTGAAACACATTCGAACATTGATTGTCTATCGCATAAGTAAAAAAAACACCTGTCAAACCCATTTATGAATCACAACCATGCTAAAGAGGTAAGAGTCAACTAATATCCAATTTAATTGATAATGTTAAATGTTTGATTATCTTTTAATTTTTTTCCCTTTATTTCATTTCTTATTTTTCATTTTTTCCTCGCTTCAAAGAAAACACACATTTATCCACTACAATTCAAATAAAATATCTTACAGTGGACACGAAAGTAATCAAGGGCAATCAATGAGTGAAACGTCTTCAATCATTTTCCGCGCATCACAGAAGTAAGAAAACACCTATGAAAATCATTCATAAATCATAACCACGCTAAAAGGCCCGATTTAAATAATGTCTAATTAAATTTATGACGTTGAATATTTGACTATCTTTTATTTTCTCTACTTCCTTTCTATCTTAATTTTCATTTTCACCCGCTTCAAAGAAAGCATAAATTTATCAATCAAAATTCAAAATAAAACATCTTACAATGAATACGATAGTAATCAACGAGTCAAACACCTTCAATCATTGACCGTCGTCTATCACAAAAGTATGAAAACAACAATCAAAATCAATCTTAAGTCCCAACCACACTAAAGGGATAAGGTACAACTAACACCAAAATTTAATTTATGACGTGAAATGTCTCATCATCTTTTAATTCGTTTCCTTCATTTCGTTTCATTTCTATCTTAGTTTTCATTTTCATTCGATGCAAACAAAACACACATTTATCCAATACAATCTGAAATAAAATATCTTATAACAATGACGAGAACAATCAATGAGTCAAACACCTTCGATCATTCACCATCTATCACAAATAAAAACCAAGCTAAAGGGATAATGATCAATTAATACCCAATTTTGACAATGACGTGGAATTTCTCAGTCTCTTCTAGTTTTTCCCTCATTTCATTCAATTTCATTCTTAATTTTCATTTTTCCCAATTTTAAAGAATGTGTAAATTTATCCACCAAGATTCAAAATAAACGTCTCAGAGCAAACACGACAACACTCAAACCCTAAAAAACTTCGATAAATAGACGTCAACCACAGAAACGAGAAAGCACAAACCAAACCCTAAAAAATCTCCGACCATTGATTTCTATCAAAAAATGAGAGAACACCAACCAAATCCTAAAAACCTTCGATCATTGCTCGCCTACCACAAAAATAAGAAAACACCAATCTAACCCTAAAAAGCCTTCAACCATCACTCGTCTGCAACAAAAATACAAAAACTTCAATCAAAACTCTAAAAAAACCTTCAATTGTTTATGTCTACCACATAAATCGTACAACACCAACCAAAATCCTAAAAAAAACCTTCAATCATTGTTCGTCTACAAAAGCAAAATAAGAAAATGTCAATCGAACCCTAAAACCATTGTCCGTCTCCCTCAAAATTACAAAAACGCCAATCAAAACTCCAGAACAACCTTCAATCATCAATATCAACCACATAAATGAGAAAACACCAACCAAATCTAAAATACCTCTGACCATCACCCGTTTGTCACAAAAATAAGAAAACATCAACCAAAATCTAATAAACTTTCAAACATTCCTCGTGACATCGATCGATAAAAAAAAAAACTTCGTTCATTTCTCGTCTACCAAAAAAAATTAAACTCATTTTAAAGTCACAACCACTCTAAAAACACAAGAGATATTCATTTCCCCTCCAACAAACACTCAGCCAAGGAAGAAAAAAAAACCCAAACGCCACACTCACTCTCACTCCCCATTTCAACACGCACCTTCCTAATTCTGCAACGCGTCGTTCTGTATGAATTCTCAAACCCTATTTTCACCTTAATATTCTCAATTTCCTTCAATTTTTGCAGTTTTCTTCATTGTGATCAATGGAGTCCTCGGTCAACTTGCTTCCCGCAAAACGCCCCGCTCCAAATGGTATAACATTCTTCATTCCTTTCTCGCACTTTCTTCATTTTTTGATTTTTCTTGAAAAATGTAGTTTTCTTGATCATCAGGTTCATATACGTGATTTTGTCGTTGTAATTTCAGCTGCATTTTTGTTTCTTTCGTTTTCATCTATTTGCACAGATTATGTTAATATTGTATATGAAATTTAGTTACCATTTGACCTGTTAAATTCATAGATGATTTTGTGGTTTGAGTTTAATAGCCAGTGTTCATGTATACAGATTTTGTTTTATGCAATTTTTTTTTTTTTGTTTTCTGGGAATGTGTTTGGAGCCTTTTTTTGTTTTACTGCTTGATGTTTCAGTCCACCTCTCAGACATGCATGAGGTGGTTTGGAGTTCTGAGGCTTAAGAGCACTGAGTTATTCTGTCATGACGGTTTTCGCTGGTTGAAGGTAGTGGTAGTGTTCTTTGATAGACAACATGACTTGAGTCGGTCTCAGAGTGATCTGAGGGATTTTCGGTTTATATATTTCTAGGTTGAGAAGTGAACATGCATGGAGAGTAATCTATGGTATGAAATGATGGCTTTAGGTGTATATCACTTGGACTCGGTTATGTGGGGACCTAATTGTCCGCATATCTTGACCTTTCTCCTAAAAATACCAAAATGGCGGGTTCAATTTCAAATCCTTTTATTGAAACATTTATTCGAATCCCTGTAGATACTGTAGTTAGGAGAGTAAATTAGATGGAGAGGAGTTGAAAAGTTAGAGGTAGAGACACTTAGTGGGATAAAGCTTGGTTGTTGTTGTTGTTGTTTGGTTTGATGATGGAGTTGAAACGGTGTTGGTCTGTGTAGGGACACGATAATGCTTAAGTTTAATCCAATTGAATTATATAAGCATCTAGAATATTTTCTCTAGTTATTGTACTTGCATTAAGCTTCCTTAGTATGAATGCAGATTTGTACTTGTTAGAACATGTGAAGTTGCACAATATTTGTATTCAATATATAACACTTGAAAGAGTTACCGATAGTTTCTAAGTATAGTTTATGTTACCTCTTTCATTAATAAATGTCTGTATTAATTCATGTGTTTCATATTGTTTAGTTTATTAGAGCAAAAAATCCCTAGTGTATATTGGTATAATGTAGATTTTAATTCATTTCATTTACTCCAGGAGTTTCATCAGATGAAGGATGCAAAAAACGTAAATTATCAAGTGATGTTAATGTCGTAGATTACAAAAATCCTTATGCTATCTCAGATGTTCTAAATAGTTTAGAGAGTGGAGAATTTGGAAGTGTTACAAAGGATATTGAAGCCCTTCTAATCCGAAAAATGCAAATAATTGGCCCCTGCCTTGCAAAATATTCCAAACTTATCAACCAATTTCCGAAAGAGGTAACGAATCATGATGAGGAAACTCCCATCTCAAATAAAAAAACAAATGGTATGTCACATCAAAATGTCATAGATTTGGATTTGGGTGGAAAGCACATGGAAACAGAAAAGGATGTTCCTGGTGCGCCAGTTCCCATTGTAATAATTGATTCAGACGATGATGATGATAGGGAACAAAAGTCTCATCTTCCATTTCATGAAATTGCATTGCCGAGACCAGTCCAGTCTCCTGCACTAAAAATGACTGTAAGCTTTGCCCTACTATAGTACTCCTTTAAATAAACCTTTTGTTTTGGTTCTATCCCTCTTTGGCTGATTTGTCTGAACTATTGCTTTTCATTTTATCTTTTATTCTTGGTAGAAGATTCATGTAAGTTCATAATCGACTCATCTTGCATATTTATCGTTACCTTAATTCTGTTGTTCTTTTCAAGTATGCACTGTCTTATTTTTCTTATATGTGTAAAGCAGAATCTTTTGGAGATAAGGCTAAAGATATAACCTAGTCTGGCATATATTTGGAAGACATAACTTGGAAAATTAATTATGCAATTTATATATTTTATGATTCATTCTATATGCTTACACTTTTTTTGTTGCTTAATATGTCTATGTACCATATATAATTTATCATTACATCTTTGGCTTTATTCTCAAAGAGAGAGGTAGAATATGTGATTGCATAGCCTAAATGGGTCATTTCTCTTAGTTGTTGTAGACTGTAGACTTATAGTAGTTCTCTCTATTGAATCATGTATGCTTTTACGGCCGTTCTCCCAACAATTTCAATAATAATATGCTGAACTGATCCAGATTCTACTGTTAAATGTTATTGAAGTGAAATCCGACCTTTTGTATCAAGTGTCTCAGTTTTGTAATTTATGAACTGTTTGGAAAATGTGCTAAAATGTTACACCATATATGGTAGGACACTTAAGACAATTGCATAGCCTAAATGTTACATTCTGTGTATTAGAATTATAAACTGTAGCTACTTTCTCGAGAAGATACACGTCTTTCTTTTACAGTGCAAGTTTCTCATTGACATAAGCATTATGACAGTTTTTTCCTCTCATTCTATCTAACTGACCCCACAATGGGAAAATAAATCTTGTTGTTGTTGTTGTTTCACTGACATTCTTTACTGTTTTCTGTGCAAAATGCTTTATAGGGCTATCATCATGCTCCCATAGCTTACCATGATGCTCCCTTTGCTCACCATGATACTCCCATTGCTCACCATGATGCTCCCATTGCTTACCATGGTGCTCCCATCTCTCACCGTGGAGAGAGTGCAAATCTAAAATCTGAAACAAGTCGGCCTCCTAAAAATCCTCCTAAAGATAACACAAGGAAAGATAAAGGTGTTTATGTTGGTGTAAAAGAGGAAGAAGATCACGAGGTTGATGCTGTAGATGACGGGCTAGACGATATTTGGAGGGAATTGTCAATGGCAATAGAAACTTCTAAAGTATGATTACAAGTCTTTTGATTTCACTTTTCAATTTATGCTGTCAATTGCGCTTTAGCTTTCTATAGCAAAATAGCGTAGTGGTGGTCTGGTTTGGTGCGACGCTTTTGATTTCACTTTTCAATTTATGCTGTCAAATGCTTTTTATTTTATTTTTCTTAAAACATTGTCTTTGTTTTTTAAAGGTATACATTCCAATCCGAACCTTTTTAGTAGTAATATTTTATTCTTCATTCTGTTACAATTTTGCTTACAAACAACCGTTATGTTCTTCTTCCTACTTTTAGTTTAGTCTTGTTATGTTCTTCTCTCCTTAAGTTTTATTTTATTGCTCTATACTTTAAGTTCTTTAACCATTAAGTATGATAGTTTATTTAAATTTGTGTATTTATACTTACTTTGTTCACTAATTTTTACTCTTTGCAATAATGGTTATCCCGTCATCCGTTATAGCATTTTAGGGATTGATTCTATGCAAAACTATTTGAAATTAACAATATAGAGTACAACTAAATCAGATAAACTAAACAGAACAGGATTTACAACTAAAACTCTAAGTTATTTCTTTTCCTCCTTTGGTAGACCTTCAGGGTCTTTTCTATAGGTAAGAACAAGTTAACATTAGTGTCTTGCCTAACAGGGGAAATCAATACAAGCTAACAGCCACTGTCAAGTGTCAACCTCTTGACAGAAAACTAACAGTTTACTCTAAAACAGAAAAACTAAATAGAAAAGGATTTACAATAAACTGATTTCCTCATAGAAAGGGATTTCCTCATACACCAGACCTCAGGGTCTTTTCTATAGGTAAGGACAAATTAACATCAGTGTCTTTTCTAACAAGGATATTTCAGAAAAACAGACTACTGTATTGGGAATGAATTGGTGCATAAAGAATCGTGACGCGTTTCCTTCTTTGATGCGGTTGTTACTTATTAACATGAATATCCATTGATTTGTAAAGAAGACTAATTAATTTTGTTGATGTTCACTGAAATTGGTCTGTCCATTTCTATCAGCTTTATTTAGTATACGGTATATGTCAGTATGTATGTATATGCTGGTGATCATACAATAGTTTATGTAATTCATATTCATGTAATTTTATGTCCTGAAATCTTTTAAATTATGATGTTTAATTAGTTTTCTCTTTCATCCAGCCTTTTTCTTCTCTCTGTTATGCTTGTTAACTTGTATCCATCTTACTGCAAAGTTTCTGTCAGATTGTACATTGTTAGTATGCTTTTGTTCTGTCCTGAAGACAATAACTTGTACACAAGTCATGGAGCATTAGGAATGTTGTTTCTGTTACTATAGTATATATTTTCCGTTCTTAGCATTTTTAACATTCTTCTCTATCATATTGATCATTTTTGTTTAAACTTTGAGTTTTACTAGCTGTAGCATCTCTTAAGAGTTCGATTTCAATTAATTTTGTTTAATTGTACTCCTACAAGGATGTTTCTGCAGATCCTCAACCCGAAGAAGAGGAAAAGGAAGCTGACTGCGATCATACTTTCGTTTTGAAAGACGATCTTGGTTATGTTTGTCGCGTTTGTGGGGTTATTGACAGAGGAATTGAAACCATATTTGAGTTCCAATATAAGGTTAGCCACCTGTCTCTGCATGAATGCTTTTTTGGTCATGAATCTTGGTCATAAAGAACATAGCAAGTGCCTGATTGAGTTTTGAAGTATGTCTTAAAATTAGATGCATAGGTTGAATGTTTCAACAAGGCATGTTAATATGGAGAGTTTGACAGTTAGAATTTACAAACTTGTTGTGTTACAGAATCTCTTATAATTTATGGTTTCTGATGCCTCTTTTGTAGGTTAAAAGGAGCACAAGAACTTATGTCTCTGATTCAGGCAATGCCAAAGAAAAAATGGATGCTTTTGGTGTTGTGGTTACTAAAGACGATCTTATGGTTACTGATGTATCAGCACATCCTCGGCATGCGAATCAAATGAAACCACACCAAGTCGAAGGATTCAACTTCTTAGTTAGAAACTTGGCGGGGGACAATCCCGGGGGATGTATCCTGGCTCATGCTCCAGGATCTGGAAAGACTTTCATGATTATCAGTTTCATGCAAAGTTTTCTAGGGAAGTATCCTAATGCCCGACCTCTAGTGGTGCTTCCCAAGGGAATATTGTCGACTTGGAAAAAAGAGTTTCAAACATGGCAAGTGGAAGATATACCACTTTATGACCTATACACTGCAAAGGCAGACAGTAGACTTCAGCAACTGGAGGTGTTAAAACAATGGATGAATAACAAGAGTATCCTTTTCTTAGGATACAAACAGTTCTCTTCCATTGTGTGTGATGATAGTAATACCAATGCATCGAAGAATTGCCAAGAGATATTACTCAATGTTCCCTCAATTCTCATTTTAGACGAGGGACACACTCCAAGAAATGAGAATACTGATATGGTACAGTCCCTTTGCAAAGTACATACACCAAGGAAAGTTGTGCTGTCTGGAACCCTTTATCAAAATCATGTCAAGGAGGTATTCAACGTTCTCAATCTAGTACGGCCGAAGTTTTTAAAGATGGACACATCTAAGCCTATTGTTCGACGCATTACGAGTAAGATCTATCATATGCCTGGCGTGAGCAGCAGCTTCTATGATTTAATCGAGAATACATTGCAGAAAGACCCGGATTTTAAAAGGAAAGTGAGTTTAATTCATGATTTACGTGAGATGACCCATCAAGTTCTTCACTACTATAAAGGGGATTTTCTTGATGAGCTTCCTGGCCTGGTAGATTTCACTGTGTTTCTCAAACTTACACCTAAACAGAAGCATGAAGTTGAGAAAGTAAAGAGGATATCTAGAAAGTTCAAAATGTCTTCCGTGGGTAGTGCAGTGTATCTGCACCCAAAGTTGATGCCCATTGCAGAAAAAATAGGTGAAAAGGTGACAAAATCTGGTGATAAGAAGGCAATACCTGATCATGTAATTGACAAATTTATAGAGGACCTAGATATAAGAGATGGTGTCAAATCAAAATTCTTTCGCACTATGCTGAACCTATGCGAATCAACTGGGGAGAAGCTTCTGGTGTTCAGTCAATATCTCTTGCCTCTGAAATATTTGGAAAGGTTAGCTATAAAATGGAATAAATGGAGTATTGGAAAAGAAATCTTTGTGATATCAGGAGATACACAACCTGAAGAAAGGGAGTGTTCCATGGAAACGTTCAACAATTCATCGGATGCAAAAGTATTTTTTGGGTCAATCAAAGCATGCGGTGAGGGTATATCATTGGTTGGGGCATCCCGTGTCATCATATTGGATGTTCACCTAAATCCGTCTGTTACTCGTCAAGCTATTGGCCGTGCTTTCCGGCCAGGTCAGAAAAAGAAAGTCTTTGTGTATCGATTGGTAGCTGCTGATTCTCCAGAAGAGGAAGACCACACTACTTGTTTCAAGAAGGAATTAATTTCAAAAATGTGGTTTGAATGGAATGAATATTGTGGTGACAGAGCTTTTGAAGTCGAGACACTCGATGTGAAGGAATGTGGTGATTTTTTTCTGGAAAGTCCATCGTTAGGGGAAGACGTAAAAGCCCTGCATAAAAGGTTAGACCACTCTTGCTTGTTTGTATATCATTAGAAAATATGACATTGGTTTTGTTTCGTCCTAATTCTTGTTTTATTGTATTTATCAGGTAAACTGCGGGGGGCCTTCAATAAACTTGGTGGGGGGAACTTATAGCATTATATTTTCGATTCAGACCAATGTAGAGTTGCTGATTTTCTGAACTTGTTTGTACTGCAGAAATCCTCTGCTCATATACTGCTATTGCATCAACTCTGATTATATAAATGTTTTAAGTTTTGTATGTCTGGTTGGTTGAATTGCTAATTACTATGGTTGCTTTGCTTCTGAAAGAGATATCAGAAAAGCATGACATGAATTAAAATTGATCATTCAAAAGACAAACCAGTTAGATAATTCTTGCACAAAAATTGGAAAACTGTTTTTTATTTTTGTTTTTAAAATTTAAAAATAATTAAACTGGTTTGTTCATTCAATTTTACAAAACTATTTCTAAAATTATCTTCAATTTATAAGTTTTGAAAACTATCTCTTCTGTTTTATAAAATTGGCTTGGTTATGAATTTTTAAATTGAAAAAATGTGTTATTTTTCTCTATGTATAAATTAAGTTTCAAAAGTTTTTATTTTATTATTTTTCATTTCTAAATTATTGTTTTTTTAATTATCAATACTTTTTTTTGTTATAAGATCTTTTAGAAATCAATTTTATAAAATAGATTTTGAAAACTTAAAGGAAAAACTTTTTCCAAAAAAAACTTTACTATTTGCTTTCTCCGATTCTTGCTACTATTAACATATAGAAGTATATTTTGGATATCATTAACTCGGAAAGAACACATGAGATAGTATGTTGTATATGTGTATTTAGAACCCGACGTTGCTGAATTAAATATTATGAAATTATTCTTGAGAAAATAAACGTTAATAAATATTTTATGGAAGAAATAAATTTACTTTACGAGATAATATATTTTCTTGAGATCATGGTGAAGTTGTTAAGTTAGATTTTATCATACTTACTGAAGTGTCTAATTCAAGTTCTAAGAGAAGAAAATAGTTTGTTCTGATGAATTATAAATGAGGTGCTATGTTCGTTCATGTTACGAGAGGTACTTCACGTTTTAAAATGTTTTAGTCTTACTATTGAATGTGAAGAAAAGAAAATTGTTATTGAGATGATAATGAACACAAATCTTCCAAAAACTATTTTCAATTGAAACGAGGTTACACAAAATAGGAGAAATTTGAATATTCATTCAAATTATATGGGGTACTTTGTAATGGTGGAGCCAGATCAAAATCCAGGCATTCCTATAATAAAAATAAAATATATAAAAAATGTATGAAAAAATTAATGACAAAAAAAAATAAATAATATTACTTAATAAAAATGTATTAGTATTTCAATTACAATTAAAAAATAAAAAACATTTTAGTCTAATTGTTAAAGTTCTCAGCCGCTCCTTTAATATATTCACCTAACTCATGCATTACAATGATGTGTAATTTTATATGAAACTAAGGAAATCAACATCTTCATTAGTCTTTATAGTCATCTGACATTTTTTTGTACAAAAGATGCATGTTATCGATAAAGATACAATAATACTATTCTACCAATAAATCAATATATATGTATGTATATATATATATATATATATATATATATATATATATATATATATATATATATATATATATTATGAACTACCAAAAACCTTTCTATCACCACTAAAGCAAGGTTAATAATCTTCTTTTATATGCATTCTTAAAATAAAAGAGTTGGTGCTTAATTTGACACATATCTTGATGCTGATAATATACAAGAATTAGCTTAACAAACTAGAAAGTCAATGATAGATCTACTATTGTTAGTTAAGAAGTTTTTACTTATTAGGTAAGTAGTTGGTTAGTTAGTTAATTAGTTAATGGATAGTTAATAATTTTGTTGAAAGTTAGTTAGGCCAAATAAGGCATGATGCATATCCATAGATAAGAGGATTAGAGAGAGCAACATCTTTTAATTTGAGAGGAATATGACCTTATGACATTGAGAGGTAGGAAGATCCTTGAAGTGTTCTCATTGTTGTAATCAAAAGGGATCTTCCCCATTTTTAATATAATATACAATTGGTTCTATCAGTCAAGATATCTAATAAAAGTTGCATGTTAAAGTTATTAGTAATAGGTATTGGCTGCAATTTCACCTTGATAGGTTTTCAATAAATTTTATGAAATAAGAGAGGTTTTGAAAAAATTGCATGTTTTGAAAAAATAAATTTTATGAAATAAGAGAGGGTTTTGAAAAAATTATGATTTTAACTATGTTATAATCTTCGATAATATATGTTTATGTTATAGAACGTCAAAATTAGTCTTAAAATTAAAAAAACAGATATGAAAAATTATAATATTTTAAAAAACGGTTTCATAAAATTCATTTTTAAAAATAGAAAGAAAAAAAACTATTTTCTTAAAGCTGAAACAAATATAGACAAGCTATTGTGGCCCAATGGTTGAAAATTCAATCCATAAACTCTAGGTGATGAGTTCAATCCTTTCTAGATACCATTTTGACTATAATTTTTTTTTTTTGTTTACACTTTTATAAAATTAACTCTATTAATATATTGGAAGTGCGTCAAAAATAAAAAATGAAGGGCACAATAGAAAAATTATTAATCATTACTACATTGAAAAATAAAAATGGCAAAATCAATTTAAACCAAAATCTATATGTTAAAACGATAATCATTTTAAAACGGAAGATATATACAAGGTATAAGTGTAATACGGTGATCTGACTTTGGGATTTTTGTATCGCAAATGTGCGGATAGCAAGAGTCGCCACCGACTTTTCTTTTATCCAATTAAGGGAAGGTGAAAAGAACAGGAAAATACCTTCGTTAGATTCTGAGTAAGGGAGAAGGTTATGAAAAGGGAAGGTATTAGCACCCCTTTCCATCCGTAGTTATCTACGGGCTCTTAGTTGCTCTTAGATCACTTTAAAAATTGTGCTTTCTGTGCATTTGAAAATATTTTGAAAAGGCATTTCGTTTTGACTTTATAATGATTCATGTAGGAATGTATACAAAGTGTTTGGAAATGTTTCGTTTTGAAAAGGGTTTGAACTTTGACAAAAGTGTGAGGTGTAAAAAGTATTTTGATAGAGCAAGCAACTAAAAGTCTTATTACCTACTCAGAATTGGTCGTTTTCGTGTTATTTTACGTTCCTTTAGAATAGTGCTATCCATACCATTAGTTGGTAGGTAACCCTATTCGTTGGATGTAAGCGGGACAATTGAAGGGACATCGGATGGTCATAGAAGGCAACTTGTAGGGGATATCCTAGCACATTCGAAAGGACTACCATCATTTTTCGTAGGCGACAATCGAGGGTCAAGATCATGTATTCGTAGGAGACATCGTGGGTCTATGATCTTTGTATCGAAAGGACTATGATGATTTGTTTTGAAGGCAACGGTGCTAGAATACCTCTACGTTCGAGGGACATGACCATTTGAATTCGTAAAGGCAACGAGAGAGAATTACCCTAAGGGGTGCATGTGTGAAAAGAGTGTGTTAAATTCAGATATTTTATCTTGCAATTAGAAGTGATCTACGTTCGTTTTTAGCTTGCCATACACGCCTAATTACTAGCAGTTTATATGGTGCGGAAATTAAATTGCGGAAAGTAAAGATGCGGAAAGATAAAGTCCTACGCTATTACATGGCTTTGGGGCAGATACATAATTGAAAGTGCGAAAAATAAAAGTCCTAATTAAACTATTACATCACATAGGCAATTACATAATTGAAAAAGAAAAGCAAGAAAAATCGTCCGAAACGGTATAACCTGTGAACAGATACAAAATCGGAAAATACGAGAAAATTGCATAAGAAGAAAATGTTAGTAAAACTAAGTATTTTTGAATGAGAAAAAGTTTTTGTGGTAATAATGACATTAATATGATAAAATAAATTTTTGGGAATTTTTGGAATTGATTTGATAATTTAAAAACAATTAAAAGTCATTTAAATGATTAATTAGTAATTAAATTAAATATGCATGCAAAAATAATAATTTTTATATTAAAATTAAATAAACATTTTCTGATGATTATGCAAAAATAAATATTTTTGGAGTTTTTTAGATGCATGATAAAAAATATTAAAGATAAATTAAAATGCATGAAAAATATTAAAGAAAAAATAAGAAAAATATGTTAGTTTTCAAAAGAGTAAAAAACATTTGGTCCTGACCAGGTTCGAACCAAGGACCTCTGAGAGAATCTCCTCATCCTCACGCCTTTACCACTGAGCCAACGTGTACTTGGTGTTTGGAAAATGCAAAGGTGTGATTATAAGTGTACGCGTGTCCTGGATTTTGAATTCAAAGCACAGTCAGCCGTGTGGACCCCAGGTTGAACGAATGGACGAATTGAATCGCTCGCTTTTGCCACGCATGCCTCGCCGGTCTTCAACGCAGTCAACGACGCCGGAGCCCTAGCTCCGGTCGTCTTCTCCGGCGACCAAATTTCTGGAACCTGCAAAATAACATGAATAAAGAGCAAAGGGGGACCCTACCCCCCTAAATCGACCATTTCGAGTTCAATGGTGGTGTTGGTTTTGACTGAATCGACCTGTACAAGCCGGTTCGAAGAAGACAACTCGAAAAATCCTAACTATGGCAAATCGTGATTTTTACGTGCAAGCTTCAAAACGATGGCCCAGATCTTTCATATGGGACCTCATGAACACATTAGAGTGGTTAGTTTCGATTAAAACAAGCAGATAATAAAAATGCAATTTCAAGAAAATTTTGAATATGTATGAACGTGTATGGCTCGATTCAAGCAGCTTTAACCATGGCTTTTGGTGTGTACTTACTCAAACTTATCCTAGGAACACAATGGAGTGATTGAAAGAGGCTGAAAGTGGCTGGAACAAGAAACACGATTTTTGCAACTTTGAAAAAATTTTGAGAAAAAATAAGGGTTGTTGTAGGGCTAGGGTTTCGTCCTTTGTCTTGTGCAACATGCTGGGTATTTATAGAGTGAGGAATGAGAGCAAAGAGAGTGAAAAAAAGATCTTGTCTTGAATGCAAAAATAATTTCCTTTAAAATAAAATCAAATCTTTGAAAATTTGATTTTCTCTTCCATATGCAAGCTAGCACGAATTTGGCAAGTTATGTGGGTTATCTTGGACCTCAAGTTTGATAAAAATTCAATCCATTTGAAAATATATCTTGTTTTCATATTTTATATAATTTAAATTTGAATTAAAAGCTTTTAAATTCAAAAATAAATCAATAAAATAGAGTGTGGTCATGGCAAGGCATCAATAGGTCACAAATAATATTATGATCAAGTTTGGATCATAAATATATAGGCCCATTTGGAAAAAATTGGATTTTGACAAATATTTCCTTTTGTGCAATTGTTCAAAAATGCCCAACTTCTGTAAGGTGTATTTTGCTCAATTTTCCACATTTTTGAATGTTCTTGGACTTTTTAGAAATCTCTAGGTGTCCTCTAAACAACCTCTTTGGTTTCATCTCAATTGGAGTTTCCATGCTCAATAAATCTTCAAAACAAAAAGTTGACTTTTTGTTGACTTTGAAAAGGACCTGTAATGTTTTGATCCATACCCTCCAAAATGAAGCATTTTTTGAATATTCTTGTGATACATGAAGTTGTAGAGAATTGAATTTCCTTCAAAATGAGAGGTGGTGGAAAAATTTCTGAGAAAGTATGAAGAAGTTATGCTCAGTCAAAGTTCAGTTGACTTTTCATTGAAAAACCCTAATTTGGAAAGTTTAACTTTTGAGCAAATCTTGAGTTTTCTTGATGAATTATGATCAACCCTTGATCAAATGATGAATGTGACTTCAAAATGAGGAGTTGACCAAAAATCATGAAGTTTGACTGTATGTTGACCACAGTTGACTTTTTGTCCAATACAACTGATTTTCAACCATCTGAGCAATTGTCTGAGGAAATTTGACTTGTGAGGCTTGAAACTTGACATGGAGAATCTTTGAAGCATATGAGGAGGCATGAAGACCATTGGAGATGTTGGAAGTCCATCTGGATATGAGAGTTGCCAAACCCTAGCTTGGGTAGATTGTCTAGGAGAGGGTTTGTCTGATCAACCCTTGAGTATGGATGTATGAAATATTTTGAGAAGTAGGAGGACAAATTTTGGAGTATGACAATAAGGAGCAAACAAAATTAAAAGAATGGAGAATTTTATGGAAGATATATACAAGGTATAAGGAGCAAACAAAATTAAAAGAATAGAGAATTTTATTTTATATTATAGAAAAAGGAAATTACGATGTTTAAATGGTTACATTCTCAAACAAAATGCATTCCACAAATTGGTATGCATCTTATGGTATGTTTGCTTGTACGGTGTGAGCAAGAAAAAAAGCGATTTTTTTTAAAGCTTTCTATCCCATCTTCTTAGTTTTCACGGTGGTGGAGTACTCTTTGTACCGTGGTTTTGTGTTTCCCAAACACACACTTAAACGAATTAACTCCTGAATCTTTAAATTTGGAGGAAAGAAAAATAGAAGATTTCTAAAAGAGAAGATGGAAGAGAAAAATAAAGAAATCTTTCCTATTTTTTAATTTCCAATAATATATTTTTAACATTCAAAATATTATAACAACAATGATTGAATTTGAAAATTTTATTTAAACCCTCCAACCGAATGTGCTGCTTCTGAAACAACATCAGAAATCACTTACATTGACCAGCCAAACTACAAGGACTTGCATGACTGCTTTACACATAGCCTTATTCTTTGAAGCCATAAAATTACAATGTGAGCTTTGTCAAAACAAAATATACCTCAAAATAAACTCTCTTCCTCAAAATACATACAAAAAGAACATTGTGGCAAAAATAAAAAATAATAGCACAAAAGATACAAAGGGACAATGGCGAAACCGAAAGAAAAAGAAGCAATGTAAATGAAACTATCTTCACAAGCCCTTGACTCAACTATATGCTTTTAAACTTCTATTGCTATGTATTCTTGTTCTGATTTGTTCTCTCTCTCTTCCAAACAATTACTATTCCGTAAAAATCAGATGAAGCCAAAAAGTTTTCTCCATGGTTCCAAGCGATCCCTATCACAGGAAACCGATGACCCTGCATCATGAAAATTCTTGTCATTTTGTATTTCGTTGTAATGACAGTAGCTTTACCTTCATGGATGTAAGACTGACCTGTAACTTGTTTACACATGTATGTTTTGGCTTTGTAAGGTCATAGAAATAGACGTTTGAGTCCTCACTTCCGGCAACTGCGTATAACATAGGAAAGTTAGAAATAGAGCAACAGTGATATCCATGTAGTCAAAGAAATTTAAGAAAAACTACGCCATAAATCCCTCTACATGGCTTTCAATGATATCGAGATATCAACATACCAATGAATTCTCCTTTTTCAAGAGAAAGAAGGGGGCAGAAAGAAGCTTGAATTTTGTGTATCCGAGGAGTTAACTTAAGCGAGCAACGAAGAGTTAAATAACCCTTTATCTCTAAAGCCACACTGCAATATGCTAAATTTAGTTCTCCAAAGAAACATAAGAAGGGCTCAATTAGGATAAGAGAATACACATGGGAGTAATGGCTAATTGTTTTTGAACCTGAAGAAAGACAGATTTCCATCCTGAGTACAAGTCAACAACACAGGTCCCCGAGCCAGCAGAGAGAAACTCCTATATTGTACTGTTGTGACCGGAGATCTGTGTTTGCTGCTACTTCGATGACGATGGGAGCGGGATAATATACCTGTGTGGGAGTTCATATTTACAGAGTATATACATCCCTGCGTATTAAATCCAGTAAGTAAACAAAATGGGATAAAGTTAATGATTAGGATGTACATGTGCATGTATAGAGCAGCACACCTGCGCGTCTCCACAAAATATGAGATGACCAGTATGATCGTGGTCCATAGCAGTAACTTCAGCGTCAAATATCGCCTTGTTGATTATCCTTCCTGTGCTAAAATTGAACACCTGTTACATAGATAAAAAAACAAGAAAAATAAATTCAAACAACGGCGTCATCAAAATATGTTACTTCTCAATGAATAAATTGAATCAGGTAACATACTTACATTGATTTCTTTGTTTGCATTGCCAACGGAAAGGAAGTTGTTATTTACCTGCACCAAATACAGAAAAATATTTTCTTTAGTAGCAACAAAATGTGAATCCAATGCAAGAGAGAATTTATTTACCTATATAAAATACAAAAATCTAGCAAGGTTATTACATGCATTATGAGAAAATCAAACAAGTAACCGAATGATTTTTATGTTACACCAAAATGAGACAAAGAAGAAAAGGGCACACTCTACAAACTAGATTTTCCCAGCCCCCTCACTATATCATATTTTAGACAAGCATATGTTTGCTTATTAAAGCCTTAATCACAAGCAATCCTAAATAATCCAAAACTATATCAATGTCTCAAATTCTTTAATATGAACCATAGTGATAAGTGCTGGGTTTGCCATATGGTTTTCTCCGTATGAAAATAAGTTTGTTCCTTTCACGAACTGTATGAGAGATTCACAACCTCCTAAAAATTTTAGGAAACTCAACTTTGTCACTACTCTGGTGAACATAATGACTTTTTGAATTTGAGAAGATAGACATGAGAGTGGGAATCTAGTAAACTGAAACACAACTCAAGATTGTAGCTATTGCTCTAATAATAGAACAACAACAATAACAACTAAGCCTTATCCCGCTAGGTGGGGTCGGCTACATGGATCAACCTTCGCCATAATGTTCTATCAAGGACTCACATTATTTCATAGTTGATCCATGTCATAGAGATTCAACAAAGTTTTTTGTTGGCTGTTGACTGCCTAACACAACTCTCCTTTTATCCGGGATTGGTACCGGGTATGCACTAATAATAAATAAAAGAATATAAAGATGAATTCCATCGAAAAATTTACTAGAATATATAAGTAAATAAAAATCAAATACAAGTACTTTTTCCAACAATCAATTATGAAAATACTATCCTCCAAATAGAGGTCAGGAGGTCATTCTATTTACACACACAATCACCATATTTTGTACTCACAGGGTGGAAACGGATACACAGTTGCGGAGAAACTCCATATATCACCCGTATGCAAATGCCTTTTTCTATCTCCCATACTCTCACAGTTTTATCCAGCGAAGCGGAAGCAATGTACTGATTGTTTGATGTAAAATCGAAATCTGAAAAAAAATCAGAACAAAAATAAATCACTGAGGTAACAACGTAAATAAAAGAAAGTTGAACGCTAACATTTTAACAGATATAAAAATTACTTAATAAAATGTTTGGTTACTCTAGTTTGGACGATGTGGTTTTGGTCCTTCAAGCTTTTTCAAGTCAATTGTGTCCCTCTACTTTAAAATTAAGTGAACATGGTCCTACTCCTACTGTCATTTTTCTTTTACCTAAACCCCTTTAATTCACTTTTTTGACGAAATAACTTTGACATAAAACTTAGCTTTATTTTCATACTGTAAACAGGAGTAAAATCCCC
The DNA here is from genome assembly GCA_021764765.1 of Vicia sativa. Lineage (NCBI taxonomy): Eukaryota > Viridiplantae > Streptophyta > Magnoliopsida > Fabales > Fabaceae > Vicia > Vicia sativa. The sequence goes on along the minus strand of CM038796.1, from coordinate 69,760,585 downwards.
AGATCGGGAGAAAAGAGAGAAAGGACATTCCAGACAAAGAATATAGTGCGGATAAAGTCTGATATGCCGTCTTATTTATTAAAAAATGGAAATTGTAATATGTACCCAAAGATTTATTGGTGTAAAATCCCCTTGAATAATAATTAGTATACTAGATTATATTGCCTTTGAGCCTTCATGGCCATGTATGTTGAGCAAGATTAAATAAAGACCAAGGAACCAGTGCCAATATATCCAACCTGTGACATCTTTAGAATGGCCATTTAATTGTTTGAGGACAGAAGGTTTCTCCGAAACACTGCACACAGTCATGGTTCCATCTGATGCTCCGTATGCAAGTAGGTCAGAGCTCTTGTGCCCAAACTTTAACACCGTAACTACACATCAAACTTTTCAGAATTAGTTCACTAAGAAAACCAAGCATATGAGAGATAAGTAACCAAGATAAGACAAATATAGTTTGGACTATATATACTACCAGAGGCTTTGCACTGGTCAAAGATGCAATGCATTCCTACAAAGGAATAGGCAGGTTCAACCCCGCGTTGCCGTGCTGGACGATCAGAATCACTTGCATTTGAGGCAGAGCCAAAACTTGCTCTATGATTGGATAATGAGTTCGCAACTTGGACATCCTATTATGAAAAAAAACACCTTTTGATATATGATACCAAAAAAAAAGATCAAGAAATTAAACTATATCATCTATAACTGAACTAATTGATATGAACTGAACAGAAAAATAGTATTCTCACACAAGCATGTACAGCATATACAAACCTCCCAAATTTAAAAACTATCACAGCACAATCGGTAGCAGTAAAACTCACTAATTATGTTAGGTTGTAATACTCTGAATAAAACTTAAAGTTTTGCATTTGCAATTTCAGACAGAGAAGCGCTAGATGAAACTAGTTAAATCTAATTCAACATAGCCAACGCAGGTTTAGTTGACATTCAATTATTAGTGAAGAACACGGAAGCGTATCTCTGAATTCTTTGATTTTTTTTTATAATAAAACTTGTACCACTACTTCTACCAAAGAGTTCAATGGAGAATCACTGTCGGGATAAATTAATTTTACGCAGACATCAAATGAAAATTTAACATATTGCCACATAAGCCCGCCACTTTGTAATTGTATTTCTAAAATAACTCCATTACAACTCAATTAAAATCACACTGTTCCCTAAAAAAAAAATCAATCCATTATTATGTTTCAAACACTGCAACAACAACTATAAATATGTTACAACACAGTCTATAAGAAATTACTTACCCTCCCAGAACTCCAGCTGTCCACCTCAGACCAACGGGAGGGTGGACTTCCAAATGAAATCCATCGGCCACTGATGAATCAACCAGTAAATTATCCTGATGTCAGAATTGTATGGAAACATAAATTTAAACTAGCACCATAAAAAAGAAAGTTGCATCAACATAAAATGTGGTTATAGTTACAAATAGTTGCTTAAATCAAAGAATTAACCTCAAAATATGAAATTCAGATTTAAAGACATAATTATGGCAAATGAAGTGATACAAATATGTAGAAACTAAACTCATTTTAATTTTCAGAAGATTCATAACTTGAAGTAAAAAATAGTCAGCCACCTGTTTCCCGGAGTATTTTGAAGGCTCGGGGCTTGTAAACTTTCCCAGTTCCTAGGCCTGCTGATGTAATTCCGGTAAGCCACATATGTTTTCCCATTGCATCTCCAATCCTTCAAACAATCATCACAAGCATATAAAAGTTAAATACATCTTTAGTTCCTATAAACATTTTACTCCATTAGAAACCAAATATCCTCTGCGCGAAACTACAGAGACTAATCCCCACAGACGTATATAATTCTTAAACTATTTTCAACGAAACAAAATCCGCCGTTCAAAGTAATTAGTAAGATAATAAATATTGGTGAACATGTTGATTGATCTGAAAAGAAGGAAGTTAGAAACAAAATCAAGAGTTATCGAAGAAATTTCAAATCAATTAATAAGCTTATGATCCAAATTCAAAATGTAATAACATAGCCAAAGACAGAAATCACGATTTCTAGCAGAATTACAAGGAGCATACCCTACGGCGGAGAGCACCAGCCTGAGCCTTCCGATGAAGGAGGAGGCGGCGAATGCCGATGTAGTCGGGATCAGCGTCGGGGTTGAGAGGCTGAAGGAGACAGCAGAAATGATCGGGATCTGAATTCTTATCTTTCTTCTTGTCATCGTCGTTGTTGTTGGTGTTGTTTTGGAATTCTTTATGATGTGGTTCTGGTTCGCCGTCATTCACGGTGGCGGTCCTGTGGTCCGCCATGGTGTTGGATTAGGAAGCGTTCATCGGAGAGCGGTGGCCGGGATATAATCTCCGGCGAAGTTGGCGACGGATCGATTGATATTAATGAGAGAGAGGTCGAAGTTATAACAACAGGTGATCGGTGTAGAAATCGGAGGAAAAATAAATAAATCCAAATGTATAATAATATACAAAGAAAATGGATATGTGAATTGTGAACTTTTCTCTGCTTTTTTTCTTTCTTTTCTTCTTTTTGTTAATTAATTAATTAAAAAAAATTTCAACATTTTTAATTGTCAAAAAGAGAGTTGACACTGCATGATGTAGTACGTTTGAAAGTCTAGGTACTAGTGTGGTTGCCACATTGACTTTTATAGATATATCATTTTTCTCTAATTTTTTTTGAAAAAAAATGAAAAAAAAAAATGATGCATTATCAACTAATGACCAACATGCATTTATTAAGTCATATTAAAAAAAATTAAATATTAAAATGACATGATATAATGATATATTTTTATTAAATCATAGCGTAAAACTCTTTTATATTATCGGTGCATATCTATTAAACTTTTACAAATTTATGAATTTAATTGAAATACACAGATAGTGTCGAGAAGTTTTACACCGTCAGCGAATCATGACCGTTAAATTGTAAATTATATTTTATTTTTATTTTAATTATTTATTAAATAATATTAATGAGTGGTTATGATGCACTGACCGTATAATTTTTTTTCATATAATAATTAATCTCAAAATTTATAAGGACACAAGTTAACATTGTCTTTCTTAAAATTAACATTTATCATTTGATATGGTATATTATAATATTTTATAATAAATGATTGAATATTAATATATATATTTGAATTAAATATATGTTAACTTCTGTCATATTAGCGAAATTCCCTTTGTAAAAACATATTTTGATTCTTTATAATGTCAAAATTATGTCCCGTTTAAGGTAATTCTACTTGTGAAGTGTGTTTGCTTGTTCGTTCCTTGCAGGTTCCCTTAATTAGGTTTGGTTCTTTAGCCTAGACATTAGGATCCACATCCTTTGCATGTCAACAATAGGTAGAGATTTCCCTTGCATCCTCAACCATAGGTCCAACCTTTTGCATGACAACAATATGGTTTAGTTCTTAGCTAGTTTCCCTCTTGTTTTTGCTAGTTTCTTTTCGCATTTCGCATGTGATTAAAACTAAAACTTGTTTTTCTTTTCCTTTTGAAAACAAAACACTTAATAATGGTTTAAACCCCTTTCTCAAGGTAAAAACAACCAACCAACACAAACTCTTTTCGCCTTTGCGCGTCTCTTTTCTTGTGTGTTTAAAACCTTTTTCACAAGTAAAAAACACAAAACCCACCAAAACAAGTGAGCCGAACTACGGCGCTCTGACTTTCCCATTGCACGCGGGAATACGTAGGCATCTTGTCACGGGGCTCGATTGAGCAAACTTTGTAAATACTTCCTTCTTTTCCCCGTGGTTTCTTATTTTCTCTTTTCTTTTGCATGCATGATAACGACTAAGCATATATATAACACACCCTCTAGCTAGAAATAGAAAGTGGATACCGTATAGTACTACGGACGTGTGGGGTGCTAATCCCTTCCGTAACTAACTCCCTTACCTAGATTCTCTCGATTTCACGGTCATAGGACCGCGATTTCTCTCCTCAGGTTTACTCGATGTTTTCCTTTCTCCCTCGTGAGATAAAAGACGTTCGATGGCGACTCTATTTTTGATACCAGTTATCAGTCGGAGGTTCGGCCGGTGTTTTCAGCTGGGGACCGTACAGACCTCTTGTTGGTCCGATCAGGAGTTGATCCTAGCCTTCTTTTTCATGTCTATTGGGTGTTTATCTACTTTATCGCTTTATCATCCTTTGTATGCTCTGCATTGCATTCTATGTGGCATATTTACTACTTTCATATATCCTGTATCTGGACTGCTGCTGTGCTGGTTGATCTCTTGACTGGGTGGGTGTTACTTGAGGTAAAAGGCCAACTACCCCGGCCAGTGACACATAGGCTAGATGGATGTCCATGTTGAATCCCGCATCCCGTGGTGCGTGTGAAGAGGCATGGAGTACCGAATTCAGACGAGATTCGATTGATGGTGCTTTCTCCCTACACCCTGTTATGTAGTCAGCGAAGTGCTCGATAAAGGATCGTCGACTTTGACTATCATTAGGGACCCCCTGTTCAGTCTAGAATTACCCTGTGAGTTGGGCGGGATATCATTACTACAGGTATTGTTGGTGATTGTTGGTGACTTGTTACTGCCGGTGACTTTGGTTATTGATGGTAACTTGGTATTTTCTATGGAATTCCAGTTTGATGCCGAACCTTTGAACCTGTGATATTCGGTTTCTGTATGATATCTTGATTGGGTGACAAGCTTCAGACCTCGTTACAGTTATCCGAGATTTCAGTACAGCAGTGGCTTAATATACAGGATACATGATTCAAAACCATTGCATTCATGAAAAGTTTTAATTTTTGCACATTTTTAACATGCATATTTGTCTGTTTCCAGGATTTCTAACCTTTGAGTCTAGTTGATTGGGTTGTTTTAGAAGATGGATACTGAAAAGAAGAACAATCAGAGATGCATCCAGTGTACAAATTCCCCACTCCTGCTCTTGAGAATCTCCTCTTGATGGCTAATAAGCCCACACCAGAGAATGTTGTCACATTTACCTGGGATTATGGAAGAATCCTGACTTGGTTGAAATATCCTCTGATCGATTACCAGAAGAATGATCTCCAGGCCCTTTTCCAATTCTATGACCGTGAATTGAGGTGCTTCGTATTTCCTGATTATTTGTTGATGCCCACATTGGAAGAGTATTCCAGTATCCTGGACATTCCTATTTCGCATCAGGTGCCTTTTCACGCCTCTATGGAGAGACCGACCGATGATCAGATTGTTAAGGCTCTTCATCTGCAAAAATCTGTGGTGTCCTCCAATGTCGCAAGCAAGGGTGCCGTGAAAGGCTTTCATTTGGGTTTTCTTCTCCGAGAGGGTAATGCAAAATTTGTCAAGAAAGATTGGAAGAGCTTCAATGCCATTTTAGCTTGTTGTATCTACGGGATGTGCTTGTTCCCGAATGAGCCTAAATTTGTTGACATGAATGCTATCTCCATTTTCGTCCAGCGGAATCCAATTCCGACTTTGTTGGAAGATGTTTATCATTCCATCCAAGCCCGAAGCTTCAAAGGGAAAGGTGGAGTTGTGAATTGTTGTGTGCCATTGTTATACCATTGGTTTCAAGGTTTTCTTCCTCGAAACGGTGCTTTTGTTGACACTCGGCATACTATGAGGTGGGTTCCAAGATTGATGGGCCTCATATCTCACGATATCAATTGGAGTCGACGCGAGATGTCCAAGATTGAAAGTGAGAGGATTATTATCCGATGCGGAGACTTTCCTAATGTCCCTCTCATGGGCATAAGGGGAGGTATTAATTACAATCTGACTCTTGCTCTGAGACAGTTGGGTTATGCTTTGGTTGGACCTCCCGATGCGAGTTTTGTGCGGGAAACTCTATACTATGACGTGCCTGGCATTACTAGGATGATGACTAAAGCTGTTCAAGCATGGAAGAGCATCCGTCTTGAAGGAGGACAATATTTTGGCAAGAAGGATCCCACGGCCTATGCTTCTTACATCCAATGGATCAAAGACAAGAATGGTGATCGTTAGTGGCCTTCCCTTACCGGAGCTGCATCTTTTTATCCTCCAGAGCCAATTCCAGATGTTGTTTCTAAAGGAGATTATGAGCGAGTGCTTGCTCGGAATCGCCTTTTGCTTGAAGAGAAGGAGACATTAGCAGTGAATTGTCTTGTTGCAACTCAACCAAAGAACCAATTGGCTCATGAGCTCAAGTATTTTAAAGGAGAAGCATGGGATTCAACCAAGAAGAGGTCTAGAGTTGAAGATTTCTCCATTCCCATGGAGGAACACCGAAAAGTTGTCATCGGCTTGGAAAAGAAGTATGATCGCGACTTTATCGTCTATTCTAATCGGGAGACTGCAAGTATACAGCCCTATCGCGTAGTTTTAAAAGATATTGAACCTAAGGGACTATAAATCGAACTAACGTAACCTAAAACTACAGTGTAAAGCTATAGCTATCAAATAAATAAATTGGGGGAACTATTGGGTAATTAAACTTAATCTAATTGGAATAATAAGAGAATATCGGTATGTAATTCGTTAACCTAGAGAATCCGGCTTTCTACTGGCTTATTTTCTCAAACTGACAATAATCCTTTTTCAGCAAACAATATTTATTTAAAAATCTTATCTCAAACTTTCGCTCTATTGAATCAGATTGAAAGTCTAAACTCTAATGTATGCTCTCGCTATCCCATTGATTTTAAAAATACTTTTTGAAAATAAATAAAGTTTAATCAGTTTTAAAACGTTTCCGCAGTCTTTAAAAATAATACCTAGTATCCACTATCTGGTTTTAAACCTCAAACTCTCGCTCTGTTGGTTTCTAACCTTAGTCCAATTTATTAACCTCAAACTTTCGCTCTGTTGGTTTCTAAGCCTTTTTTAATAAATTAAATTGGATATCTAAATCAGAAAAAGTGTTTATTTTACAAAATATAATTAAGTCTGTTTGTTCCGGATCCTTTCAGTTTAACTAGTTACATACCGATATTAGATTAAATTAGCCAGACATATTTATAAAAATAGACATGCATAAATTAAAGTATTCAACATGCATAAATGATTCCATAGCCAGATAGATTAATTTCATGCAAATAGTTAATTATATAAATTAAAGCAATTTAAATAAGAAACCTAAAATAATTCAAATGCTGGAAATAAACTTGGTGCTTCAAAGTAACTGGTACAAGGTCTTGATTCTTCAATGAAAATTAAATAAACAATGCAAACTATCACTTGAAAGTAATGTAGACTAGTACTGGAAAGAAAGGAAATTTTTAAACTAAGAACAAATTGTTGAAAACAAGAATATAGCTTGAATTCTTCAAAATACAAAAATAATGCTGAAATAATAATACGAAACAATAAACGGAGCGAAGAGACGGAACCCTTTCTAGGTAACTTTGATCCCTTTTTATACGTGTTTCACGTAACTGCTTTCTTTCCTTACTTTTCGTCCAATTTGACCGAAATATCCGGAGTCACTTAAGACGCGCGTCTCAATATATTTCTCAAAGTCCAACTGCCTTTTTGAGACGGTCGTCTCATCCAAGTCTTGAGGGCTTACGTGGCAAAGGAGACGGACGTCTCCCACTTGTGAAGGGAGTTGAGGCGGTCGCCTCAAGTGGGAGAGAGAGATTGAGGCGTGCGCCTCACGCGTGTTGTAGGTTTCCTTCCGTCTTGGGCTTGCTCGCTTTGGGCTTTAGGTTGAGATTTATAATAATCTCTTATATCTCTTAATCCTTTCTTTTGCTTGCACACCCCTCCTTCATTTCTTGCACACTTTAATTAGATAATTCTTTCAAATATCATTTCCTTGCTCAATTGGTCGTATTTAAATAAATACCTGAAACAATAAAAATACCAACGTAATATAGAAAAAAAACGAAATAATTAAATAAAAATACTAACATTATCTATGAAAATTAAATCAAATATGCTATATAAAAATGTGTTATCAAACTCCCCTATACTTGAACCTTTGCTTGTCCTCAAGCAAAAAGTAAAATGAAAATTTCTGAAGCACATTCGAACGCAAATATAAGAACACACATCAATTTGTACTAGGTTGCAAGTTAATTCTTTGTTGGAGAACTTAAGTTGAACTTCAACACCAAAGTTACCGTAGAAACACTAGATAACCCCCATTTATGCAGACCAATTTAAATCATGTCATTATAGCTCGACCTAATACTTTCGTTTCGTTTCACCCATTTTTATTCTAGTGCAATCACTTTAAGCCCTTTACCTTACACGCACATAGTAGAGTAACCGGTTAGTGAATTTGATCTTTGTAATTCAGCTAGGAGTTCTGGTAATTGTATTTGGTACTCCTTTATCCAATTACAAATTGCGGGGGATCGAACCGTAATTCGCCCTACCAAGTTCAGCACCAGAGACCACTGAACCAATTCATAATGGATTGTTTGCATAAAATTTATAATTTCCGCAACTGTTGGATTAAATGATCTGGTAAGGACCATCTAACTTAGTAAGTGCATCTTCAGATAAAAGCAATTTCTCTTAAAAATATTTGATCAATCACTTATATTCATCGGTCCTCCACGTAGTTTGTGTTTAAGGCGGTGTCGACTGCTTAATAAACTAATGGGGGCTACTTTAAAACTAAGTTTTAAGGTGTTGGTATAATAAGTACTTAAATCAATCTAACACGTTGGCGGTTTTGAAGTGTTAGGACGATAACAATTTTGCTGAGTCGCGCTCGAATTCTTATTTAAAAATAGGCAACCTTAGTATTATTTGAGTGTGTTAAATTATGCGTTAAAATTTTTTAGTTAAAATTTATCGTTATGGCTCAAGAAAGAGGAGGAATTCGAATAAGCACTAGATTTTGCATATAAGATTAAAAATTCATAAACATGTATGTTATTGAATGAAAATTTTGTAATACAAGGAAAGAGACAAAAGGAAATACTAAAGAGAGCAAAGGAAATAGAAATAAACAAAGAAATGTTCCGACTCCCCTATACTTAAAAGGAGCAATGTCCTCAATGCGATAAAAACGTAGGAGAATCAGACGGGAGGATGGTGATCACTCGTTGCTTGGAGAATGTCGTCCTCTTGCTCCTCTACCTCTAGTACGAGGTCTGTGACACCCCGATTTAATTCGAATATTAAATAAATGGGAATTTAATTATTTAATTAATTAAAGTCTTAAGTATTTGTATTTTTGGATTTAATTGGATTAAATTAAGAAAGAAGGATTGGAGGTGTGCAGAGTAACAGGGGGTGTGAGGAGTAAATCACTCTATTGTTACTAAGTTTTAATTATTTGTTTTATTTAGAATATTAAAAGGAATATTAAAAGGAGTATAAAAAGGAAAAGAAAGGAAAAATAGTTTTTTTTTGGAGAAAAGTCATTATACGTAGAATTGGAGAAAGAAGAGAAGAGAGGAAAAGTCGACGCCGAGAGAAATCGAAGATTCATCGCGAGGTAAGGGGTGATTTCTTTCGATTAGTATGCCTTATGGGTTTTGGGAATCAAATGGATTAATTGGGTATGTTAGGAATTTGAATTTTGATGATTATAAGTTATAGGAATAAACCCTATTTTGTGTCGGTGTTTGGGATTAGGATCATTAGTATGTCAAATAATTGATGGGGATGAATAAACCATGTTTTTTGTTGTTATAATGGTGTGAAATGATTATGGAATGGTGTTCCTAATGTCCCAATTCGTATTAGTAAGTTTGGAAATGATAATGGATGCAAAATGCTGTCAAAAATAGCAATCTTTATTACAGTCGTGGGAACGGTTCCTGTGGGGAGGCAGGTTCCCATGTTAAATTGGCAAAGATTTTTACACTCGAACCGGTTCTGTATAGGTAGGAACCGGGTTCCCATTCAAAAACAGGGCGAATTTTAACCTCACGGAACCGGTTCTGTATAGGTAGGAACCGGTTCCATGTGTATTTTCAAAACTTCTAAAACTTCAAAATTCATATTTTCTAAACCGTAACTCCGATTCGAGTGCCGTTTTGGCGTTATTTCTTAAATTTAAAATACTACCTTTCAAAAATGGAAAAATATTATTTTAAAAAAATATTTTAAAAGTCGAGCTCCGATTTTTGAAAAGAGTGATTAGTTAAGGATAGTGGGAATCACAATTGGTCTAAGTTACGGATGAAATATTAATGCTTACTATGTTGTATCTTGATATTCGTTATGATTGAATGCGATACATTGGTGATTGGCGATAAGTGAATCTTGTTGAGATCGTAATCTATGAATTGGTTTAGATTGTTTGACAAGTTGAATGGAGATTAGCGTTCATGTGATGTTTCTTTCCCTTGTGATTTATTCATGATTATATTGGTATCATGTGTTATTGTTATTATATACTGGTGATAGTCTTACTGATTGAAGAGTAAGCGTTTGGCATGTTTATGCTTTGTGATAATTTAATTCATGATTATGTTGTTATCATGTGATAGATTGGTATTGGCATTTATGTGGAATTATGTTGTTATCATATTCCGTTGAATTGATGTTGCATGCTTTTATGATGCATGCATGAGCATTTGTTAAATTGGTTCATTCCCATTGTGCGGAAGTGGTGGCGAGCCAATAGACTTACAGTTCGGAGGTAGTGAGGCTAGATTCTTGACCCGATGGTTATGGGCGAATCATGGAGTGGATTCTTGACTCGTGTTACGGGCGAATCATGGATTTACACTTTCCACATGTAAACGGCGGTGTGTGTGACTTGGTTCACGTTTGGTACCACATGCATAGAGTCGCATTGCATATGGGATTGTAACATGCTAGGATGGATTCGGTGTTGCAATTTCCATTGTTTGTTATATACATGTTCATTGTGTGAACGCCTTGTGAATTGATTATGATTTGTGTTTGGTTAATGGATTAACGTATCCGATTATTCATCGCATTTTAAAACGTATAATGCATGTTATATTGAATTGAAATCTCACCCTTACTTTAACAATTTCGGATCCGTGATTATCTGCTTGGAGTTGGTGAGGATAGCTCTAGAGTCGAGTCAGTTAATTAGTCCGCGTGTCAGTGTCGTGCTCTGATAGATGTAACACTGGGGAAACGATTGTTTGAATCCTTTAATGGATATTTTTAATGGTTTTGAATCATGTTTTGATGTTATGTCCTGGAATAATTATGGATGTTGTATTCGGGATCTGTTATGTTTCATTTCCGCTGTTAAACATAACCTTAAGTATGTTTCATTTAATGGATTTTCCTCAGTGAAAGCATGATAACTGTTTTGAATTATATTAAAAATTGTGATGCCTCTTGATATGTGTTATATACTCTGATTATTATTTATAAAAATCGCGGGTAATTAGAAGGGGTGTTACAATAGTGGTATCAGAGCATAGTCGGTCGTTGTGACCAGTGTCTTAATGTCATTATCCCTTTGTACGCGACAAGTGTGTACAACACTGTGTCGGTACTTGTTACTTTTCCTGATTGATTATTGCAGGAGTAGTGTGAAACTAAGTGGGGGAGAAGAGATGCTTCCCGGATATGTTCCGATTGTAAGTCATTGGTACGAGTTACTGCTTGAAAAGACAGTGCAAGTGTGGTTAGAGCTGTTGGAATCGTTTGGACCATGAGTCATAGTTGGAAGCGCAAAAAGGTGAGTACGATTCTGAGAACAGAAAGTGTTGGTAATGATGGTTTATACTTCAGTATGATTATCGGATGTCTATTGACAAATTGAGGACTTGATCACCCTTAATCTCTTGTTGATAGTAGACGGAATCGTATTGGATGGTATACAATTGTATTACTATCTAAGTGGGGCATAATGTGATGAATACGAATGAAGTGTGATAGAAGCTTGTGAACCATATGAGTGGACGAAGACTCTAATAAGGATAATGAATTGAGATGGATGGTTAGAGTTGCGTAGATATTAATGATGGTGCTGTGGTGTTTGTGTCGTATTCTTCGACGAAAGTGAAAGGAAAATCTAAGAGTGATGAATTACCGGTAATGAAGAATTGTTTTGAGATTGTTCCGAGTAAGTTGGATTGCCAGTGGTGGATGGATTTCCAAAAGTGTTTCCGGAAGATGTTAGTGAGCTACCATCTGAGAGAGAAGTGGAGTTTTCTATATATTTGATTTCTGGAACTAGTCCGGTGTCGATGGCGCCTTATCGCATGTCGGCACCTGAATTGTCTGAGTTGAAGAAACAGTTGGAAGAGTTACTTGAGAAGAAGTTTTTCGGCCTAGTGTTTCACCGTGGGGTGCGCCGGTATTGTTGGTTAAAAAGAAGGAAGGAACAATGAGATTGTGTGTTGACTACAGGCAATTGAGTAAAGTAACAATCAAGAATCGGTATCCATTGCCGAGGATTGATGATTTGATGGATCGGTTATTGGAGCTTGTGTATTTAGTAAAATTGGTGCGAGTGCGGATATCATCATTCGTGTTAAGGCGGAGGATATTCAGAAGACTGTATTTAGGACGGGGTTATGGATAATGGTGTCCCAGTTAGGTGTGAGTTCTAATGTTCCCTAGGAATAATAGCGACTCATCGTTTGAGCAAGATGTTGGATTAGCTTGAGGCTATTCTTGGGTTGAATGTTTGAAGTGAAACCAAGTGATTATGAATCGTTTTGATGAGTCGATGCATATTCTTGGCCTAGAAGATATTTGGTAATTAAGAGGGATGACTCTTAGAAGATGAAGCTGGTGTGGTTGGAATGTTGCAACACTTCCGGTTGATCGTGAAGTTGTCAGTGTGAGTTACCCCTTTGTGTTCTTGAAAAGATTAATTGTGTCAGTGTCAATGGTTGATATAAAGTATGCAATGATGTGAATTGGTTATTGGAATTGTAACTTGACGCAATTAATCATGGGGAATGATGTGTGTTGCGGTACGTTGAAGTTAGCATCTCAAATTTTGCATTCTATGATGTTTTGGGATTTTTCACTCTCAAGGTGAGAAATCGATTACCGGAATTGATTTCTGAACGACATTTTTGAAAACTTGTAAAATCCATAACTTGAGTTTTGGATGTACGAGTTTCATTTGAAGTGTTGGAAAGATAATGTGATGAACTTTGTTTTATAAATGGTTCCAGCACTTGTAAGTAATTTATTTATCGTGTAGTGATGGTTGAGGAGAGTCGGAGTTGTTGTTAATGTCGCGGGTACAAAACTTATTTCTATGACACCGTACAAGGCGTCAACTTTAGAGATAAGAAATTGAAGAAGCTATTGGAGGATGCTCGAGAAATAGACTTGTAAAACCAAGTGTATTGTTTTGGGATTCGATTGTGAGAAAGGATTCCAAGAGTTGAAGGAAGGTTGGCTAGTGCTCGATTCTAATTTTGCGAATCCGAGAATCTTCCGTGGTGTATTGTGATGCGTCACGATGGAATTAGGTGGTGTTTTGATGCAAGATAGGCAGGTTGTGGCTTATGCTTCAAGACAGTTTGGTTCGTGAATTGGATTTAGTGGGACAATTCAGAGACTTAAGTTTAGTATGCGAAACTACTCGAATAGTGTGAAATTGGGCATGTTGAAGTCTAGTGGTATTTTGGAAGAGATTCGAAATGGACAGAAATCTGATGTTTGGGTTGGTGGATAAAATGACATTGATTAACCAAGGTCAAGGAGGTGAGTTCCGAATTGATGAGAATGGCGTTATGAGATTTGGTGATAGAATGTGTGTTCCGGATTGTTGCACCCCAAATTTTACCCTGCCATTTTTCTACTTGCATTGTATTTATATTAAAAAAAGAACAGTCATTCACTCATTGCGTTTGCATCCTTTCTCACTTTAATTTTTATTTTTAATATTTGATTAATTCTAATTATTTGGTGAGGTTTTACTAAATAATTTCTATTAGTTAAATAATGAAATAATAATTAAAAGAAATTTTTGTTTTATTTTCAAAATAACAATGTTTTGTTTTTAATAGTAATTATGTTTGTATTTATAGATTATTTCATGCTTGATTTTTGTTTTTTTATTAGAGCTTTGGTTTAAATAAAATCTTTCTTCATTGAAAATATTTTCTATTTTTATTAACAATTAGTTTAGTTTTTTATTTGAAATTGATTTTATTTTAAAATTTTATTTTATTTTATTTTTAATCTTTCATTTAAGACAATTAAAGTATTTTCTTTCACATTAGCATTAATTTCCTTTTTTAGGTAAATCATAATTTAGTATCAAAACCTGTTTTATCATATTTACATTATTTTATTAGATTAATTAATTTTTATGTTTGTATCTTTTCATTCTACTTTTATTATGATATTTAATTTCAATCATTTTTATGATTAGAAGTTATTAAATGATTTCTATTAAATAGAATAATAAAATAAGATCTAAATTAAAATCAATTTTTGTTAAAATAGTATCTTTTTTTTTTCTTTTTTATTATTATTATTATTGCATTTTTTTAGTTGTATTTAGACAACCGAATGAAATTGCATTTTTTTTTAAATAATTATTTTTATTTCTATTTTTAATTAAATTCATATTCTATTAATAAATAATTTGGTTATTATTTTAGATGCATTTAATTTAATTATAGCATTTTTTTACCTATTGTATATTGACATATCTTAGAATTTTCTTTTCCTTTTTTACAAGCATCACCGAAATTCAAACCAAAACATAAAATCAGTCACAAAACAACAAAACCATTACAAATTGTACAATTTTCACAACTGATGCCACTACCACAAAACCACAAATCCACAGCTAACATTGTACAAATTGTCCCTTTGTTCTTATCCTCAAGTTCACTCCTCTCCACTACCCTGCAGATTGTACAAAATCACTCTTATTCCACTACCATTCCACCAACAATATTCCAGCTAATTCTTGTACAGTTTGTACCTCAAAGCTTTGTGCCCAAGTTTTCATCCAAGTTTTCATCTATAAAACAACACCTTTACCCTTCATCAAGGGGAACGAACAATGAACATAACCAAATCATCCTTCTTTTATTCACAGAAACAACATATACTCCCTCTGCGAAAACAACATTCACCATAAAAATAAAAAATGAAAAGCTTCCTAAATTCCTCATTCTGAACCAAAATCACACCCTTACTACACCATACAATCAACATTCTAACCATCCATTTCTGATCTCACTCCATTAAACCCTTTACACTTAACCTCAGTTTTCATCTTCACTCAACCTCACCTCAATGGACTTTAATCGCTCCATCACCACTCTTCAGACAAATCTCAAACCTCCCTTCACAAACATTAAATCTTCATACTCTCTGCAGGAATGTTCAACAGCGACAACAAAATCATTCGCACGAGATCTCACAGACAGACGCAAAACTCGAGCGTGGAGGAAAGAAGGCGAGCGAGTTCCGAAACATAAGCGGTGATGTGAAAGCTTACGAATTTTGTGGTGTTTTTCTTTGTAAGCTGTTAATCGATCGAAATTAGGCTTGGGTATGATTTGGGGCTTAGGTTATTTTACGTGTGATTGTTTATTTTTTCAGTTTCAATGAGATAAGAAAAATAGAATCGATGAGGAGAGAGGAAGTGTTTTATTGTTTCAGAAAAATTGACTTTGGCAGAGAGGAATCGTTGGAGAGAGAACGAGAGAGACTATGAGGAAGAGAGAGAAAGGTTTCCATCGTGAAACTAAGAGAATATTTGGTTTTGATTTTGCATTTACTTGTGTTTAGTGGAAATTTTAGAAGAGAATTAATTGATTTTATTGGAATTAAATTTTGGATTTGAGAAAAAAGAGGAGAGTGGAAGCGTGAGTAAGAGAGAGGATGCATCCATGATGGACTAAGTTGTTTAACATTTTCTAATTTTTCTTTATTGTTTATTAATTTTGTTTTATTTATTAAAAGTCAAATAACTATTCATTTATTCCATTTAATTTAAAATTTGTTTCAACAAAAAAAACACACTAATTTTAGAGAAATTAGGGAAGTTGTTACAATATTACTACTATCTCAATTTTTCTCCACATTTTTTTTTGTTTTGTTTACTATTTTATAGTAATTAGTTGGTTTCTTAAATATAAAAAAGAAACAAAAATAAAATTAATTTTGAGAAATTTAAGGGTGGGAACGTACCACCTATTCATTTTTATTTTATTTTGTTTATTTTGTTTATTTTTATTTATTTATTTTTTATAATAATATTATTATTATTTTATTTATTGTTAAATAGATTTTAAAATAAAATATGAACTGTGGGCCTTGACCCACTTCTATGTGCAACATGTATAATTAATTCACACCCCTCTTTTCTATTTTAGTTTTTTAGCATCCAATAAATTATTTTTATTTTAATATTCATTTTACATGGACTTGTAATTTATTTCCGTCATCCCCATTTGTAAATTTGTATCCCCGTCCCCATGGTTTGTAATAATTTTAGTAAATATTTTATTGCTTTATTATTTAATTATTTGCCACTTACACAAAAAACCAAAAAAAAATATCATTTTTTTTAAAACTAATAATTGTAAATCATTTTTAAACCCGTAAGTCGACAAAGCTACGAAGCGTCGCGATGACCACACATGCACATATGCGCTTGATCCTGGGCCTTCTTACAGTGAGCCTATTTCGATCAATTGTCCCAATTGGTCGTCTTAGTAGACTAGCCCACTTTGCTAGTACACATGTAATTTAATTATTTTATACTTAGGTTGGCCACCTTGTATGGGCTTTGTCGATTTTACTTGTGATTTACAATTATCTCGATCCTACTCTTTCTCCATTCACCAACCATTTAAAACACTTTCAATAAAATTCGACCCAGTCGAGTCTTCTTCTCAAACCTCGATCCAGTCGAGTTATCCTTTCAAAATCAATTTTTCTACAAAACAAAAAACATGGTGTTATGGTATTTAAGTAAATCGTTAGAGGATAGCCCGACGATTTAATTAAAATGTAAAATATTTGGGCCATTAGAGGTAACCCAATGACTTAAATACTTTATTCCATACATAATAAAAGTGAACTTTGTTTCACCTCACCTTTTCATAATAAAGATTTTGGATGAGAGATGATCGGTTGACCTCGATCACCAATCTCGAGTATTGAATCGTTAGAGGATAGCCCAACATTTTGGTACTTGTCATCCACAATTTAAAATCAATTCTAACCCATTCAAACTTCTTTTGTGCGTCCAAGCACCATTTACCTTTAAACCCTTTTCAAGATTAGACATGATTCATTTATAAATGAGATGTTTTTCCTCTATTCCCAAGGTTTTCGACTTCTCCACTTGAGTACTAGAGGTGTTCTCAAACCCTCCCTCATGTTGGTGCGTAGTCTTTTATTCTTTAGCACACCTTGTGGGCGTTATCTGAGTCTTCTCCTTTAAAAATGACGACTTGTCTTTTCATTTAAAATCAATCAACAAACAATCATTTTCAAGAAGAACTACGGAGTTTTGACTTTCCCATTGCGAGGGAGTACGTGAGGCACGCGGTTTCAAAACCGTGTCAAACTCAAAATAATAAAACATTTCTTCTCCCTTTCTTTCTCCTTTTTAACTTAGAAGATCGTACAATTTTCACACTAACACACAACCACACTTTGAACTAAATGGGTACCATCGAGTACGATGGATGTAAGGGGTGCTAATACCTTCCCCTTGCATAACCAACTCCCGAACCTACATCTCTTAAATTTGTAGACCGTCTTATCCTTTTCTTTCGTGGGTTTTATCTATATTTTCCCGTTCTTTTTTTAGAACAAATAAAATTAGGTGGCGATTTCACCGTTTTGAAAATTCATTTAAATGATTTTTGAAAAAAAACGAGTTGCTTCAGTTGGCGACTTCACTGGGGACAATTTCTCAAGCGAGTTAACCCTAGTTTAGTTTTTTGTTTGGTTGTGTGTTTATCGTTTTATTTTACTTTCTTTTTGTACTTTATCTTATGTTTATGTCTCGGTTATTTGTTTTTCTATGCTTCATTTATTATCTTGTTTATATATCCATTGTGTGGGAATTCTTGATGGGATTATTGTTACATAGATAAGCCCACTACCCAGGCTTCTAGGTCACCTTTTAGGAATAGAGGGGTTGCGTAGCCTAGGTCCACCTGACTCCATTGTCTTGTTGGCCCGAAGCGAAGACTCCGGCTTAGAGTTGGTTGTTTTAAGGAGGTTGTTGGCCCGCGATAGCGCAGGACATCAATCTTTGGACAAATGACCTATAACTCTAAGTTTGTTTATGATATCCAAACCTGGACCGACCACTCAAGATTTTGAGCATCCCGTTAAGAGCCGTTTCTTGGGGTATACTTTTCCAAATACTATTACCATGTAGGCCTCTCGCGTGATGATAGTGTTTGTTAAAAGGGATCGAGACTCAGAAACACTTAGCGAAAACCTTAAAACCATCCTCAGGTAATTATTGGGTAGAAAGCTTAGAGCCATCCTATCATAAGATCCCACAGAATAAGTTGTTACGATTGCTTGTATCATCCCTATTTCACGTCTTTGTGAACCTGTTACTACCATTATGTTGCATTCCACTTGTATATGTGACATTGCATTTCATCACATCTTTTTCATTAATGATATTACATTTCATTGCATTCATCGCATATTTCATGCATACATCCAAGTTGTCAAAAGACTCATTTAAATGCATCTCCATCTTGAGTTGTTGATTCTTGTCAAGTGATTCCTCTGCACAAGCACGGAACTAGAGCCAACGTCAAGAGAAGAATGGAATACCAAGAACAACACAATGCAGAAGTCCAAATGGAAATCGATGAGTTGAAGTCAGGCATGACTAGACTTACCGAAATGATGCAAGTTCTAATCGCTAGAGGTGAACAACCTCAAAGGACTGTAATTTCTGAAGTCTCGGTTGTTGTTGTTGATCCTCAGTCTTCTCAGATGCCGATTCTACTTGGCGAATTTGGGTTACCAAATTACGTTCCACCTCTGCAACTACTCAAATGGTTGGCGAGTCTTCCGACCGTTTTCGAGCTCCGTTTTCGAGCCTCAACCGATCATGCATCTGCTCCTCATCGACCTTTTGTGCATCAACCTCTGCACAAGCCGCTTATGAGAATCCTCTCTTTGATTACCGTCTGACACTCCACGAGTGTGAGTCGAGAAGATTTTGATGAACTTGAAGAAGTCATGAGCAATATCGGACTTTGGAAAGAAGGATGAGAGCTATGGAAGGCAACGATGTCTTTGGTATTCTTTGCAGAGAACATGTGTTTGGTTTCGATCTGGTTATGCCTCATAAGTTCAAAACTCGATTTCGAGAAATACAAGCACACTTGTCCAAAAGTCATTCTTGATGTACTTGAGAAAATGTGCTTATCGAGGAATGACAAGCTTCTTATCCTTGTTTCCGGGACGGTCTAAGTGGAGCTTCATTGAAATGGTATATGGGACTTGAGAAAGACCATATTCAATGCTTCCAGGATCTGATTAATGCTTTCATGAAACAATACCACTACAATCTTGACATGGCTCCTGATCGCCGTCAATTGCAAAATATGTCTCGAGTGATAAGGAATCTTTTAAGGAATACGCTCAGCGGTGGAGAGAGTTGGCCTCAAGTTGAACCACCTTTATCGAGAAGGAGCTCACTGGTTTGTTTATGGATACCTTATCTCCTTTCTATTGGGAAAAGATGATTGGTAGCGTTTCCTCTCGCTTCACAGGTTTGGTGACTATTGGCCAAAGGCTAGAAGAGGGAATCAAGAGAGGAAAAGTGTCTATCGATGGTGAACCCTCTGGTGGAGCCAAGAAGTCTTTTGGAAACTTCCATAAGAAGAAAGATGGTGAAACTAATGTCGAATTGAAAGAAGAGGACCTCGCCGTGAGCCCTCAATACTATGACCAACCACAAGTAGATGCGTCATACGGTCAAGGCTCAACCAATTCAAATTCCTCGGTAAGTTGGACAAAATCGAACAGTAATGCAAGAAGGGGTCAATTTGACTCTATCCCATAACTTACATGAATTGTATCCTCATTTGGTTGAACTAGGTCTAATCACAACTAGGCCTCTAACTCCTCCAGATCCTCTCCCAGTCGGATTCAGGACTGATCTTCATTGTGAGTTCCATCAGGGAGCTGCTGGTCACGATTTGGAACGCTGCTTTGCGCTGAAGGCTAGGGTTCAAGAGCTAGTCAGAAGCAAGGAGATAAATTTTGGAGATCCTCCACCAAATGTTATCAATAATCCGTTGCCAGGAAAAAGTGGCTGAAGACGGGTCAGAATATCCCAAGTCACCTCCTAAAGCCAGTGTTTCAGACAGGACAGCTCATCCTTGTAACTGATTAGTCACTAGGCCATTTTTCTTTTCTGTTTGCATTTTTCCTTTATTTATGTTAAAATGTCGCTTTCAAATCTTGTTTGTAATTTCAGGTCAATTTTAATGAAATGAGCATTGCACTATTTTTATTTAAATCATTTACATTTGTTGCTTTAAAATATATATCTTCTCTGTTTAATTTCTTTACCGAGCTTTTGCTTTTGCAAAGATTGGAGGGAGGATGATAAAAACAAGATACCCATAATTGTTGTTGGTATGTTTTCGAATAAAACTTTGCTGATGATATGCAGGCATTGTTTCAATTCCCAAACACCGGAGAAATAAGGAAGTTAAACCTTTGTCAACACCTTCGAGCCTAGAAGTTGGAGTTTCTTTTCATATGAAAAACCCGCAATTTTAACCTGGGGCAGGGTAATTCTCAGTTTAATTCAGATGTGCATTCGTTCAAGATGCCTTTCAACAAAGTTTGTATTCAATCAGCTTTCCTTCACACACATCAAAGAAGTGTCGAAGATGTCATCCAAGTCAAAAAGTGATGATGATGGTTCCCCGTAATCTTTAAGTCAAGCAGTCACTGTCTTTCAAAAAAAATATATCAAAAAGAAAAAAGCCGCTGAGTTAGAATTAAAAAGGCAACTTAGGAAAAAAATTTGGGGCATCCTGTTGACCATAATCTTAAATGGAACGGTTTAAGAAAAAGCCGGGATGACAAATTCAAACAAGAGTTGACCAAGGTCCTCAAACAGCAAAATGTTGTAAAAAAAAAAAAGAAGTGACTGCAATCTCAAGAATATTTGTCAACTTCTGAGCCATCATCATTCCTATTACTGTACTGTCCAAAATCTATTGGAACCTGAATGCACAATCTAATTTAGCGTGGGGTGAAGAACGTCCGAAGATTGGGTCGGGTACAAATAAATTTTGAGCCTTTATCCTTTGTTTCTTAAGCGTGAACGGACCACGCTACAACCCTCAAAAGACCTAATTGAAGCCAGGTTTCTTTTGAAAGCATACTACAACGAGGTTGCGTAATATGACTCCTAAGGTCTTTTGCAAATCAACTGTCTTGGTATATCCATACTTTTGTCTTTTCTTTCACATTTAAATTTCCAAACCTCTGTGTCTTAACCAGTGGTTCATTTTCTATACAGCAACTACATCATTTCCAAAAATGATTTTTATTTCAAAACTTTTGCATGAACTTTGCATTAAACTTACCATGTTTGAATAAACAATTTTTGCTTGCAAACAAGTTTTCCTCATCAAGGAAGTCCAAACTATTAGGAAACTTGGTCGATGAACCTAATCGGGCAAGTATCTTTCGAGATCTGTTGTGAATCGTTCAAGATTTGTTGCTCGGTCAAGTTATTATCAAAATTATTTTAATCAGAAGAGCATTTTCCAGACTTATACCGGGGCACTCCTTTCCCCTCGGTCATTTCAAGAGTTGAAGCCATGATCGGTTTATCCTCAACAATCAGCTAATCTGGGGCAATCCTTAAGCGTTGCGATCCTCCCTTCAAGGATCATCATTTCAATGCAATTTACAAGTGTGTTAGAAGTGTTTTCAAGACATTTTCTCTCAAGCGAGTTGGCGGTGTTCTCCGTGTTGAGGAATCAGAGTCCCCATCTTACCTCCACAAAAGAGTCAATCTCCGTTGTCATAAACGTCTGCATTACATACTACATGCATAGATCATTCATATATCATGCATCACAAAACTCATATATCATGCATAGAAAGAGTGTTTTATCCTCATTTGCATTTCACAAGGTCTTGTTGCAGTTAATGTCTTACCTTGCAGTCAAAATCCAACTTACTTGGTACCTACCAAAACAGATGTCAATCTATCTATCTATTCCGTCGGTCTATTCACGGATGTCATCTATTTTACTCGATTGCCATTCACGGATATACATCTCTTTGTCACTCCGCCATTCACGGATGTCTATCTATTTTCGATCTGCCATTCACGGATATCATCTATTTTACTCCAGTGCCATTCCTGGATGTGTCTCTATTTTCACTCCAGTGCCATTCCTGGATGTCTATCTATTTTCACTCCAATGCCATTCCTGGATGTCTGTGTATTTTCACTCTAGTGCCATTCCTGGATGTCTGTCTATTTTTCACTCCAGTGCCATTCCTGGATGTCTGCCCTTTTCATCCAAAGCCGTTATTGGGTGTTATGCCATTCTCACTTTATTCAAAGCCATTATTGGATATTGTGATATTTCTCCATCTAAAGCCATTATTAGATGTCGAGTCCCTTCATCTAAAGCCATTATTAGATGTCGGTCCTTTTTTCATCCAAAGCCATTATTGGATATTGTGATCTTTCTCCATCTAAAGCCATTATTAGATATCGAGTCCCTCCATCTAAAGCTATTATTAGATGTCGAGCCTTGTTCATCCAAAGCCATTATTGGCTGTTACGTCTTTCTCACTTCATCCAAAGCCATTATTGGATATTGTGATCTTTATCCATCTAAAGCCATTATTAGATGTCGAGTCCCTCCATCTAAAGCCATTTTTAGATGTCAAGTCCTTTTTTCATCCAAAGCCATTATTGGGTGTTACGTCTTTCTCACTTCATCCAAAGCCATTATTGGATATTGTGATCTTTATCCATCTAAAGCCATTATTAGATGTCGAGTCCCTCCATCTAAAGCCATTTTTAGATGTCGAGTCCTTTTTTCATCCAAAGCCATTACCGGGTGTTTTGTCTTCCGTGTTGTATCAGTCAATTTACCACAAATTTCTAATTTCAAGTTCTTTCCAACAAATTACCGTAAGTCATCTCATATCATGCATCATTAAAAAAAATATATGTAAAAAAAAAACATTGCATTCAGCGCTTTCACGTTATATTTTATTCACAACAGGGCAAAATTTTGGGTTTTTGATATTTAATTATCTCCCACTGCGATAATATGAAGCTTGATCATCTTCATATCATCTGGTTGAAGATATTTAAATAGGGGCAACTGTTGCACCACAAATTTTACCCTGCCATTTTTCTACTTGCATTGTATTTATATTAAAAAAAGAACAGTCATTCACTCATTGCGTTTGCATCCTTTCTCACTTTAATTTTTATTTTTAATATTTGATTAATTCTAATTATTTGGTGAGGTTTTACTAAATAATTTCTATTAGTTAAATAATGAAATAATAATTAAAAGAAATTTTGTTTTATTTTCAAAATAACAATGTTTTGTTTTAATAGTAATTATGTTTGTATTTATAGATTATTTCATGCTTGATTTTTGTTTTTTATTAGAGCTTTGGTTTAAATAAAATCTTTTTCATTGAAAATATTTTCTATTTTATTAACAATTAGTTTAGTTTTTATTTGAAATTGATTTTATTTTAAAATTTTATTTTATTTTATTTTTAATCTTTCATTTAAGACAATTAAAGTATTTTCTTTCACATTAGCATTAATTTCCTTTTTTAGGTAAATCATAATTTAGTATCAAAATCTGTTTTATCATATTTACATTATTTTATTAGATTAATTAATTTTTATGTTTGTATCTTTTCATTCTACTTTTATTATGATATTTAATTTCAATCATTTTTATGATTAGAAGTTATTAAATGATTTCTATTAAATAGAATAATAAAATAAGATCTAAATTAAAATCAAATTTTGTTAAAATATTATCTTTTTTTTTTCTTTTTTATTATTATTATTATTGCATTTTTTTAGTTGTATTTAGACAACCGAATGAAATTGCATTTTTTTTTAAATAATTATTTTTATTTCTATTTTTAATTAAATTCATATTCTATTAATAAATAATTTGGTTATTATTTTAGATGCATTTAATTTAATTATAGCATTTTTTTATCTATTGTATATTGACATATCTTAGAATTTTCTTTTCCTTTTTTACAAGCATCACCATAATTCAAACCAAAACATAAAATCAGTCACAAAACAACAAAACCATTACAAATTGTACAATTTTCACAACTGATGCCACTACCACAAAACCACAAATCCACAGCTAACATTGTACAAATTGTCCCTTTGTTCTTATCCTCAAGTTCACTCCTCTCCACTACCCTGCAGATTGTACAAAATCACTCTTATTCCACTACCATTCCACCAACAATATTCCAGCTAATTCTTGTACAGTTTGTACCTCAAAGCTTTGTGCCCAAGTTTTCATCCAAGTTTTCATCTATAAAACAACACCTTTACCCTTCATCAAGGGGAACGAACAATGAACATAACCAAATCATCCTTCTTTTATTCACAGAAACAACATATACTCCCTCTGCGAAAACAACATTCACCATAAAAATAAAAAATGAAAAGCTTCCTAAATTCCTCATTCTGAACCAAAATCACACCCTTACTACACCATACAATCAACATTCTAACCATCCATTTCTGATCTCACTCCATTAAACCCTTTACACTTAACCTCAGTTTTCATCTTCACTCAACCTCACCTCAATGGACTTTAATACGCTCCATCACCACTCTTCAGACAAATCTCAAACCTCCCTTCACAAACATTAAATCTTCATACTCTCTGCAGGAATGTTCAACAGCGACAACAAAATCAGATTCGCACAGATCTCACAGACAGAGACGCAAAACTCAGAACGTGGAGGAAAGAAGACGAACGAGTTCCAGAAACATAAACGGTGATGTGAAAGCTTACCCGAATTTTTGTGGTGTTTTTCTTTGTAAACTGTTAATCGATACTGAAATTAGGCTTGGGTATGATTTGGGGCTTAGGTTATTTTTCTGTGTGATTGTTTATTTTTTTTCAGTTTCAATGAGATAAGAAAAATAGAATCGATGAGGAGAGAGGAAGTGTTTTATTGTTTCAGAAAAATTGACTTTGGCAAAGAGGAATCGTTGGAGAGAGAACGAGAGAGACTATGAGGAAGAGAGAGAAAGGTTTCCATCGTGAAACTAAGAGAGAATATTTGGTTTTGATTTTTGCATTTACTTGTGTTTAGTGGAAATTTTTAGAAGAGAATTAATTGATTTTATTGGAATTAAATTTTGGATTTGAGAAAAAAGAGGAGAGTGGAAGCGTGAGTAAGAGAGAGGATGCATCCATGATGGACTAAGTTGTTTAACATTTTCTAATTTTTCTTTATTGTTTATTAATTTTGTTTTATTTATTAAAAGTCAAATAACTATTCATTTATTCCATTTAATTTAAAATTTGTTTCAACAAAAAAAAACACTAATTTTAGAGAAATTAGGGAAGTTGTTATAATATTACTACTATCTCAATTTTTCTCCACATTTTTTTTTGTTTTGTTTACTATTTTATAGTAATTAGTTGGTTTCTTAAATATAAAAAAGAAACAAAAATAAAATTAATTTTGAGAAATTTAAGGGTGGGAACGTACCACCTATTCATTTTTATTTTATTTTTTTTATTTTGTTTATTTTTATTTATTTATTTTTTATAATAATATTATTATTATTTTATTTATTGTTAAATAGATTTTAAAATAAAATATGAACTGTGGGCCTTGACCCACTTCTATGTGCAACATGTATAATTAATTCACACCCCTCTTTTCTATTTTAG
Source organism: Vicia sativa (assembly GCA_021764765.1). Lineage (NCBI taxonomy): Eukaryota > Viridiplantae > Streptophyta > Magnoliopsida > Fabales > Fabaceae > Vicia > Vicia sativa. Next base: position 69,734,758 of record CM038796.1, on the reverse strand, counting down.
TTTTTTAGCATCCAATAAATTATTTTTATTTTAATATTCATTTTACATGGACTTGTAATTTATTTCCGTCATCCCCATTTGTAAATTTGTATCCCCGTCCCCATGGTTTGTAATAATTTTAGTAAATATTTTATTGCTTTATTATTTAATTATTTGCCACTTACACAAAAAACCAAAAAAAAATATCATTTTTTTTAAAACTAATAATTGTAAATCATTTTTAAACCCGTAAGTCGACAAAGCTACGAAGCGTCGCGATGACCACACATGCACACATGTACGCTTGATCCTGGGCCTTCTTACAGTGAGCCTATTTCGATCAATTGTCCCAATTGGTCGTCTTAGTAGACTAGCCCACTTTGCTAGTACACATGTAATTTAATTATTTTATACTTAGGTTGGCCACCTTGTATGGGCTTTGTCGATTTTACTTGTGATTTACAATTATCTCGATCCTACTCTTTCTCCATTCACCAACCATTTAAAACACTTTCAATAAAATTCGACCCAACGTCGAGTCTTCTTCTCAAACCTCGATCCAACGTCGAGTTATCCTTTCAAAAATCAATTTTTCTACAAAAACAAAAAAAACATGTGTGATACGGTGAACTGACTTTGTAGGATTTTTGTATCCAAATGTGCGGATAGCAAGAGTCGCCACCGACTTTTATTTTTATCCAATTAAGGGAAGGTAAAAGTAACAGAAAAAGACCTTCGTTAGATTACGAGTTCGGAGAATGGTTATGAAAAGGGAAGGTATTAGCACCCCTTTTCATCCGTAGTTATCTACGGGCTCTTAGTTGCTCTAGATCACTTTTTAAAATTGCTTTCTGTGTGTTTGACAAAGATGTTTTGAAAAAGGCATTTCGCTTTGACTTTGTAATGACTCATGTAGGAGTGTATACAAAGTGTTCGGAAATGTTTTGTTTTGAAAAGAATTTGAACTTTGAAAAAGAGTGTGTGGTGTGAAAAGCATTTGATAGAGCAAGCAACTAAGAGACTTATTTACCCACTCAGAATTGGTCGTTTTGTACTTCTACGTTCCTTTAGAATAGCGCTAGCCATACCATTAGTTAGTAGGTAGCTCCATTCGTTGGATGTAAGCGGGACATTCGAAGGGACATCGGATGGTCATAGAAGGCAACTTGTAGGAAGTATCCTAGCACATTCGAAGGACTATCATCATTTTCGTAGGCGACAATCGAGGTCAAGATCATGTATTCGGAGGCGACATTGTGGGTCTTATGATCTTTGTATCGAAGGGACTATGATGATTTGTTTGGAAGGCAGCGGTGCTAGAATACCTCTACGTTCGAGGACATGACCATTTTGAATCGAAGGCATCGAGAGAATTACCCTAAGGGGTGCGTGTGTGAGAGAAGTGTGTCAAATTCAGATATTTTATCTTGAAAATTAGTGTGAGCTATGTCCATTGTTATCTTGCCATACACGCCTAATTACTAGCAATTGATAAGGGTGCGGAAAGTAAAATGCGGAATGTAAAGGTGCAGAAAGATAAACCTACGCTATTACATGGCTTTGGGGCAGATACATAATTTAAACTTGCGGAAAATAAAAGCCTAATTAACTATTACATCCCATGAGCAGTTACATTATTGGAAAATAAAAAGCGATAAAAGGAAAACGTCCGAATCGAGCAACTTGTGAAAGAATAAGAAAATCGGAAATATGATGAAATTGAAATAAGAGAAAATGTTAGAAAAAATGCAAATTTTAATATGAGAAAATTTATGCATGCTGGAAATAAGATAAATAAGCTATAATAGTTTTTTGGGATTTTTTGGAAAAGATTTAATAATTAAAATGCAATTTATAATGATTTAAATGCAAAAATATAAATAAAATAAATATGCATGCAAAAATTATATTTTTTAATTTATTAAATTAAATAAAGATTTTTATGAAAATAATGTAAAAAGAAAAAATGTTTTTGATAATTTTTTAATGCAGGATAAAAATGTGGAAAAGAATTAAAATAATGCAAAATATTGAAATAATGTGAAAAATATAGAAAATATGAGTTTTGGAAAAGTGTAAAAAGGGATTGTCTGAACCAGGAATCGAACTGGAGACATCCCTTTCAAACCTTGAAAACCACATGCTTGACCAACTGAGCTGGCGTGTTGCACTGTTTGGAAACGGATCGATTTAAAAATAACACGCGTCGCTCCTTGATCTCCTCCCGCTCGCGCCATCCAGTCGTCTTCTCCGATTTGAATATTTGAATTTAGCGTCGGTCTTTGTTCGACGCAAGGTTCCTGGCAAACATCAAAAATGCAACACACGTAATATAAATAAAATCCAAGACCATGGTTCGATTCAGGACATCAATCCGAATTCAATGGCATAGGTCTCATGGTCCAATTTTCCTATTTCGTGAAACCCCAAATCGAGCTCGGGAACCCTAGATATGGTATATATCGATTCAGCCATGGAAACACGATTGGCTTACCGGATCGCTTGCAAACTTGATTCTAAACACGACAAACAATCAAAGCAGTTAATAATGCATGAATGTTAGAAATCAATTTTGAAATTTCAAGAACAAACCGATTTGGATTGCTTGTTTCTTGATGGTTTTGAATGATGTAAATCGGATCGACTCTAAAACCCAAGGAATGCAATGGAATCCTCAAAATCGGCTGTGGATGGCTGGAACTAGGATTGCAAGTTGCTTCAAGAACACGAAATTTTGACTTTAGGTTAGGGTTTGTGGAGCAATTTTTTCGTCCTCTTTTGATTGATATGCATTGTGTATATATCTTTGGAAGGATTTGAGATTGAATTTGGAAAGATTTGATCAATAATCAATGATAATCAAATTTGATTTTTCATGAAAATCAAATTTTCAAATTTGATCAATTTCAATCCAATCTTGCCTTTTTTGCTTCAATTCTGATTTGGCTAGCATTTGTGAGTTACTTGGACCTTAAGGAAAGAATAAAATCAATCTTTGCCATTAATTTCAATTTTATAATTTATTTTAAGATTTAATTTGCATTTAAATGAATAAATTACAAATTAAATAGAAAAATAAATCAAAAATTCGTGGCTTTGGGCTTGGGCACTCCTAATTGCTTGAGGAACAAGTTAGGATGAAGAAAAAGTAGGCCCATTTGCAAAAGATTTGATTTTTTGAAGTATCTCTCTTTGTGCATTCTTCCAAAATTGCCCAACTTGTAGATGGTGTAACTTGCTCAATTTTCCACATTTTTGAGTGTTCTTGGACTTTTTGGAAATCTCTAAGAGTCCTCTAACCAATGTCTTTGGTCTCATCTCATTTGGAGTTACCATGCTCAATATATCTTCAAAACAAAAAGTTGACTTTTTGTTGACTTTGAAAATGACCTGTAATGTTTTGAGCTATGCCTCTCAAATGAAGCATTTTTTGGACATTCTTGTGAGACATGAAGTTGTAGAGAATTGAATTTCCTTCAAAACAAGAGGTGGTGGAAAATTTCGAGAAAGTATGAGAAAGTTATGATCATCAAAGTTCATTGACTTTTCATCTAGAAACCCTAATTTAGAAAGTTTGACTTTTGAGCAAATCTTGAGTTTTCTTGATGAATCATGATCAACCCTTGATCAAATGATGAATGTAACTTCAAAATGAGGATGTTGACCAAAAATCGAAGTTTTGACGCATGTTGACCACAGTTGACTTTTTGTCCAATACACTGATTTTCAACCATCTGAGCAATTGTCTGAGGAAACTTGACTTGTGAAGCTTGAAACTTGACATGGAGAATCTTTGAAGCATATGAGGAGGCATGAAGGCCATTGGAGATGTTGGAAATCCATCTTGACTTGGGAGATACCAAACCCTAGTTTGGGTTGATTGTCTAGGAGAGAGTTTGTCTGATCAACTCTTGAGGAATCCTTGAGCATAGATGTATGAAATCTTTTGAGTAGATGGAGGGCAAATTTTGGGGTATGACAGCTGCCCCTGTTCAATCTTCTTGTACTGGAAGGGTTAGATTGACATGCTTGTCTTTCGTGACCTGGAGGTAGAAGATGATTGAACACCATACACAAAATTTGCACTCGTTGGTGGATGATGCGGGAATGGGCTTACAGATGCCATTTAGAGAAGCTGGATACTTCGCTGGGGAACGAGTCGTACGCTAGACTCGGGGTTGTTGATAGAAGAATTAACGGAGATGGGCTTAAGATGCCATCTGAAAGGTCGATGCTGGGGGGTGAGTCGTATGTTAGACTCATAGATGTTCTGGAGCGGAGAGAGATGGGCTTAAGATGCCATCCGAAGTCGACGTTAGACTTCGTGTTCACCTTGAATGAGGTTATTGGTTTGTATTGATTTTTAACCATATATGCAGCATTCTGAAAGTGAAGAGATGTTGACAAATAGTCGGAGATGGGCTTAAGATGCCATCCAAGGCAACTGAGTCGTACGCTAGACTCGTAGTTCTTGTGATAATCGAATAAATCTTGCTTATTACGGGAGAAATTGTAGTTGGCCAGAATGTGGATAGCTTCCCTGTTGTGCATCGGGTGTTGATCCATTGCCTGTTATCGGAGGATAACCAGAGGTGGTCTTTGGATAGTTTTCCCGTCGGTTCGGGGCTTAATCCTGGACCTGTCGTCGGAGGCGGTCTTTCAGATAGTTTTCCCGTCGGCTCGGGGCTTAATCCTGGACCTGTTCGCGGTCTTTCAGATAGTTTTCCCGTCGGCTCGGGGCTTAATCTGGACCTGTTTGCGTCGAGCGGTTGTTACTTTTGGAGAAATCAAGAAAAACTTTGATAGAATATTTGTTAGTCTTATGCAAAGTATGATGCATGACAGTGTATATGAATGACATATGCATGAGTTATGACTTTTATGAGAAATGTATGAATGATGAATGTTGTGATATTTCAAAACATATCCATCTTGAAGAAGATGCGGATATTCTGTTTGAAGATTTCTGACTTCTGCCTGGGGAATTGAGTAGGTGGAAGTCCCTGCTTTTGAAGGAGAAGGAAGATATCCTGGATTCCTCCGATGCACTATCTGACCAAGTCTTGGGCCTAAACGTTGTTGAGGAAGGTAGAGATTAAGAGACTCGTTGTTTGGAGATCTCATAGACCCTGCTGAGGAGAGTCTGGGAGGCAATCTGTTGGGGACCTTGCATGTAGATCCTGCTGAGGAAATTTAGGAGACGCTCTACTGGGGATTCCGAGTGTAGATCTCGCTGGAGAGCCTTTGATGGTTGCTGAGAGACCGGGCCAGAAGAGTCTGGAGTCCGTTGTAATCTCTGGCTGGGGAATAAAAAGTGTATGTTTCCTCCGATGCACTATCTGACCGAGTTTCGAGTCTGGATACTGCTGCCGGGGAGAAGGGGGAGGATTGAGACACGCCCGCTGGGGATGAATACCTTGACTGGGGATGAGGTGCTACTGCTCGGAGACTGATGTAACATTGCTCGGTTGAGTGGAATCACTGCTTGTGGATTAACATATACCCGATAGGGAAGGTGTGTTGTGGGTGACACCTTTATGCCCTGTGGGGAACTTTTTGTTGACTTTCGTCGTCATCCCAATTCCTGGAACCTGTAGTAAATACTTTTGCATATTCACTTTTCGTATGTTTGTGATCAGATTCTTATTGTCAAATGCGTATAGTCATTCAAAGCAAACGTTGGACTTATTGCAAATAACAACAACAAAAATTGTAAAGAGAAAGAAGCTGTATTTATTTGAAAGGTGGCGTATGGCCAAGTAGTTTGTACACAAGAAAGGTAAAAAGCTATGCGGAAACAATCTCGTTAAGTTCCAACTATGCTAGTACTCATATATTTCAACTATCTCATCTCCTTGCTGTCGGTAGAAAGTGAGTAGACTGACCTTCGCCATTTGAATCTTGAATGATATAGTAGTGCAGGCGGATGATCTAGAAGAGACATAGTCGTACGCTTAAATCCCTAACTTTTGCCTAGACCGCCCTTTCGGGTTTTCAGTCTACCGGGATACCCTTTCTTGCCCAAGCCGCCTTTTCAGGTTTTCGACTTGCCGTGTGTACATGTTTTGTATATATCCTTAATTTTTGCCCGAACCTTTTGGTTCGCTAGGATGCCCTTATTTTTGCCTAGGCCAGTCGACCTAGCGGGTCTCTTTACGCGTAGTATTTTTGACTATGTCTGCGTTCACGGGTGTGGGAAGTCTTCACCATCCATGGTGCTAAGTATCATAGCTCCGGAAAATCATCTTGACTACAAATGGTCCCTCATGGGTGGGAGTCCATTTGCCCTGGATCACCTTGTGGAAGAATGATGCGCTTGACTACTAGATCACCGACTTGGTAGACTCGGTGCTTGACCTTCTTGTTAAATGCTCGATCATTCGTTTCGATAAATCATCCATGGCGGATGGATGCGAGTCGTTTCTCATCAATCAAATTAATCTGGTCAAGGCGAGTTTGAACCCAATCGTCTTGCTTAACTCGCCTCTGGAGGACTCGGTTGAGGAATCGAACCTCGATGGGTAAGACGGCTTCCATACCGTATACAAGAGAAGGGGTTGCCCTGTTGATGTTCGTCTTGTGGTCGATAACCATGAAGAGCAAATGGTAACATCTCATGCCAATCTTTGTAAGTCACCGTCATCTTACGTATAATCCTCTTAATGTTTTTGTTGGCGGCTTCCAGCGCCATTCATCTTAGGCCGATATGGAGAAGAGTTGTGATGTTTGATCTTGAGCTGCGTGCGAGTTCGGTGATCATCTTATTGTTGAGATTGGAACCGTTATCGTGATAATCCTTTCGAGTGCCATACCGAGATAAGATTATGCTTGATGAATCGAGCCACTACATTCTTGGTATGATGCATACGAGGTCGCTTCTACCCATTTGGTGAAATAGTCAATTGCCACAAGGATGAAACGATGTCCATTGGAAGTGGGCTTAATCTCTCCAATCATGTCAATGCCCCACATTGCGAAGGCCACGGAGAAGTTAAAACATTCGAGGTCGGAGTGCGTGTACTTTGGCATAAATCGGCACTTGTGACAAGATCGAGCATAGCGGTGACAATCGACTTCCATGGTGGACCAATAGTAACTGTTCTCAAAATCTTCTTAGCCATAGTGTGTCCACGGAGTGGGTACCAAATTCGCCGTGTAACTCTTCCATGATACGTATTCTTTTTTCGGTCTACAGTGGAGTAAGCACAAGTCGTGGTTGCGCTTGTATAAGATGTCGTTGCTGAGGAAGAATTTGGATGCAAATCTTCTCATGAACTTCTTATCATTAACAGATGCCCCTGCGGGATATTCCTGAGTCTCGAGATACCTTTTCACGTCATAGTACCAAGGTCTCTCTTCTGCGTCAAGCTCATAACAATACGCTGGTTCGTCGAACTTTTCAATGATGATCTCGGGAGCCTCGTTGTCCCATCGACCTTGAACATAGATGACATAGTAGCTAATCGTGCCAACCGATTCTCTTCTCGTGGAATATGATTGAAAGTGATCTCTTAGTAGGGAATCAAACTCGAACATGCTCGATATGGAATGAGATTCGGATGCTTCGTATCCCACTCGCCTTAATCGACTAATCACTAAAGCTGAGTCTCCATACACTTGTAAGAACTTGATTCTTAAGTCAATAGCAGCTTTGATACCCATGATGCACGCTTCGTACTCGGCCATGTTGTTAGTGCAACTGAAACATAATCTGGCGGTGAAAGGAGTATGTCCGCCTGCAGGGGACGTAATGATGGCGCCAATGCCATTGCCAAGTGCGTTTGAGGCTCCATCAAAGACCATAGTCCATCGGGATCCTTGTTCAGGTCCTTCGTCTGGGCCTGGTTCCTCGCAGTCTGTAACTAGTAAAACATCTTCGTCTGGAAATTCGAACTGCATAGATTGATAGTCGTCTACGGCTTGATGAGCCAAATGATCGGCTACTACACTTCCTTTGATCGCTTCGAGAAGTGTCTTGGATGTCATATTCGGTCAAGATCATTTGCCATCTTGCTATTCTTCGGAGAGTGGTTTCTCAAAGATGTATTTTATCGGATCCATCTTGAAATCAACAAGGTAGTGTGAGTCAACATATCTGTCTTAGTCGTGACAGCAGCCAAAGCGTTGCAAGTTTTCTCGGTGTGAGTATCTTGTTTCACGTCGGTAAACTTTTGCTAAGGTAGTATATTGCATGCTCTTTTCGACCAGACTCGTCATGTTGCCCCAACACACACCCATTGAGTTCTCTAACAATTAAGTACATGATAAGAGGTCTTCCTTGGTGGCGGCATCGAATAGGAGGATTCAAGGTACTCCTTGATTTTGTCAAAAGCGATCTGGCAATCGTCGTTCCATTCCACTACTTGATCTTTCTTTAATAACTTGAAGATTGGCTCACAGGTAGCAGTTAGGTGTGCAATGAATCTAGCAATGTAGTTTAATCGGCCCAAGAAACCTCTGACTTCCTTCTCGGTGCGGGGCGCTGGCATCTCTTGAATAGCTCTAACCTTGGCGGGATCAACTTCAATACCTTTACCATTGACAACAAACCCTAGGAGTTTTCCAGATCTGACTCCAAAGGTGCACTTGTTAGGATTAAGTCTCAGTCTGTACTTCTTCAACCTATCAAACAATTTCTGCAAATGATCGAGGTGTTCTTCTTCAGTCTGTGATCGAGCTATCATATCGTCGACGTAGACCTCTATCTCGTGATGAATCATGTCATGAAATAACGTCACCATAGCACGCTGATAAGTGGCGCCTGCGTTCTTCAGTCCGAACGGCATAACCTTGTAGCAGAAAGTGCCCCACTGTGTAACAAAAGTAGTCTTCTCCATGTCTTCAGGAGCCATTTTGATTTGATTGTAACCGGAGAAACCATCCATGAAGGAGAAAACCTTGTGTTGAGCGGTGTTGTCAACCAGAACATCAATATGAGGAAGTGGGAAATCATCTTTCGGACTTGCTTTGTTCAGATCTCTGTAATCCACACACATTCGTACTTTACCATCCTTCTTAGCACGGTACGACATTAGCAACCCACTGTGGATAGGAGGTAACGGCTAAGAAACCAGCGTTGAACTGCTTCATAACTTCGGCTTTGATTTTCTCTGACATCTCAGGACGCATGCGACGAACCTTCTTTTGTCGGCAGTCGGTGTACCACAATATCAATGTCCAAACCAGGCATGTCTTCGTATGACCAAGCAAAAACCTCAAGGTAGTCTCGTAGCATCTGAACCAACCTTTCTTTAACACTGTCCTCAAGACCCGCTCCTATCTTGATCTCTTTTACTCTTCGTCGACTCAAATTCACAACCTCAACTCGCTCTTCGTGTGGTCAGATAACTCGCTCTTCTTCTAGCGATCGGCAAGTTCTCCTGGCACTTCACAATCTTCCTCACTTTCGTCTTCGGCTTGGTAGATCGGATTATCGAAGTCATATTTAGCACTAGCATAGTTGTTATTAACGAGATTCGGAGTGATTCTGCAGTGTATCACGTGGGTGTGTGTAAGAACACATAGCTTTTTGAAGGGGTGATAAAGTAAAGAAAGAAAACAAACAATTGAATGCAAAAGTCCAACGAATTTATTGAATGAAAATACGCAACAGATAATAACCCTCAGAAGCGAGCCATGGCCCCGGGCACACAGGCTTTCAAAGTTTGTTGTTCAAACATAAAGAAATCGAAAAGCAAAACAAAACAAAAATTACTCCGGCTAAAGGAGATTGGTATGACGTCTTGATCTTCCAATTCTTGAGCCCATGATCCAGAGTTGGGAAGATCCACTTGCGATGTCGAAGCCGTTGTCGTCGTCTTCTATAGCATGGATTCCACTGGCGATGCGGAAAGGAAGTTGGCCGCGCGCGTATCATCTTCGACCCTTGATGGTGAAGCCTAAACCGTCTTGTCAAATTTGAAAGGAAGATTAGGAGTTGTCCCCAAATAGCACTACCTTCTTCAACACTTGAGCATCTTTCAACGAGGCCATCCTAGGCGGAACTTTAGCATCTTCAGGAATGACGGAGAGTCAAGGCATGACTGGGAATTGTTTCAAAAGCTTGACAGGGAGTCTCGAAGAATTCACCCTCCATCTCGAGATAGCGGAATGACTGAAGATGACTGACCATATATTCTTCTTCACCACATCTGTGACAACCTTCCCTTTCACGGGTACTTGATTTCGATGCAAAGTAGAGGTACCGCCCATGTATCCAAGGGCGTCCAAGTAGACAAGAGTAAGCGGGACGGATGTCCATGACAAAGAAAGCAGAGTCAAAAGTCTGGGATCCGACTTTAATAGGCAGAGTGAGCTCTCCAAGCACTGTTCGCTTAGAACCATCAAAAGCTCTCACGATAATGTCACTGGGTCTCAGAACCAACCCTTCGACATCAAGCCGATCAAAAGCAGTCTTCGGTAGGATGTTCAGAGCAGAACCGGTGTCAACCAAAACATGAGATAATGTAACGCCCTTGCATTCGACAGAGATGTGCAAGGCTTTGTTGTGTTTCTTTCCGGAAGGAGTCAAATCAACATCAGAGAAGCCTAGGCCGTTGTTGGCAGCCAGGCTAGCAATACAAACTTCAAATTGATCAGTGGTAGTGTCTTGCGGCACATGAGCATTCTTCAGAAATTTCACCAAGGCATTAGCATGAGCCTCGGAGCATAGGAGCAAAGCGAGCATGGATATCTTGGACGGAGCATCTAACTTCCCACAACATTGTAATCACTCTTCTTGATGATCTTGAATTTCCTCCATTTCTTGTTTGGAGGTGTCTTGACTTCCTTTGGCACTTCGGTTGAGCGGGATGAGTCAGGTTCTTTCCTCTAGTGGGGATATTGATTGAGTAGTGGAATGCGAGCCGGAGTCGCGATGTCTTTTGGAGGAGAGATCTCGAGAGAATACCCTTCCGGTTCGGTCACCTTCGGATCCGGTGATGTTGTCAATGTCGAATGGTAGCTTCAATGGTCGGATCTTCAATGGTCGAGGGTCTTGTTTGACGCCATGATAGTAAACATCACTCCATAGTTCCAAGGGATAGCCTTGTCGAGGAATATGGTCTTGGAGAAGTGATAATGAGAGGTGCCACTCTGGCACAGGATCAAGAGGAAATCCTTATCGTGTTAACATCAGCATAGTCTTACGGAAATCGTCACCCCATCCGGTCGCCTTAACATCTTCAATAGGAATCTTGTAACTATCGTAGTGTACTTCACCATGTAATCATACTTTCCACTTGGCTGCCCCAAGGTATCCCACAGATGGTACAGTTTAGTTCGCATTGTCAATCTTCAACTTAGACATTTCTTCACACTTACGCACGGTGGTTTCGAAATAGTATCTCACGGTTATCCATCATGCCGAACACGTCTTCTCAACCAAGCACAACCATCAGTGCGGACGAGCACCAACGACAACTCTCGGGCATCCCGGATTGACACCTTGCAACAAATTCTTCTTAACCATCGGAGGAATGGTCAAGTCATCTATGTTGAAAACATAAGTATCGTCACCAACACATTGGAACCCTTGTCATGGTTAGGCATAGGCGCGTTGATCACATTCGGTCTCAACAGGAGGATCAAATTCAATGCTTAGCTTCAATCATATCTTGAATCTTGTTCTTCAAAGCCCAACAATTGTCGTTGTCGTGCCGGGTTGGAATGATAAGCACACTTAGCATTAGGATTGTACTTGGAGAGGAAGTGTTGACATTCGAGGAGGATCCTCAAGGTAATCAACTCGCTTTCAACATGTGTTGCAAGGCTTGCGACAATGGCATGTTGATCTTCGAACTGTCTTCGTGGCGTTGCTGCGTTGTCTCAGAGGTTGTGCCGATGTAGGATTGGAGATTACAACGCCCGATTGAGCACGGTCGGTCTTGGCTCGGCTTTTCGACCATACATTAGCTTCTTTCTTAGCACCAAAGGATCTCTTGACATTTCAAGATGTCTCTACATGAATCTTCCCACTCTTGATACCGGCTTCAATCGCTCGTCAATATCATCGGTGAATCCGGATGAAGAATTTCCAATCGGATGATTGAAGAATGGGCTGTCGGTGTTCCCATGAACATATCAACCAACTCCCTATTGGACAAGGGTGGTTGAACTCCTGCTAGATCTCTCCACTTCGAGCATACTCCTTGAACTTCTCGTCGACCCATAGACATGCTTTGTAGTTGCATGCGAGTGGGTGTCAATTCACATTGTACTCATCATCAGAAAGCATCACCAAATCACTCCAAGTACGGATACGGTCATTCTCTAGTGATAATACCATTCCAACTGGGTTCGGACAAACTTTCTTGAAAATAGTGCATCCACAACTTTACATCGGTGTGGATTGATCTTACGGACATAGGACTTCAAATGCACTTAGGGCAAGACATGCCATCATACTTAGCAAAAGTAGGAACTTTGAACTTGGGAGGAATCACAACACTGGGACAAGACTCGGATCATCAAAGTTCAGCCGGACATCTTCAAGTTTTCCACATTGAGACGATCTTCAAGTTGCTTGTACTTGTCATCTTCCTCAGTCTTGGTCATAATCGAGTGGTCCTCTCCTCCTTTCTTTGGCTCACGCTGATCACCTTCATCACCCTTGGTACTCCCTCGGTATGGACACTTCCTTGAGAGAGCTCAATCGGTGACCACTTTAGGACCCCTTTGAAACGTCTACCCATGTGAGGAGACCAACAACCTTCTTCTTGTTGATGAGCTTCTTGGATCTTCTTGGCCTTGGACCAAGTTGGTGAACATCTCTTTGGCCGAGCATTCGAGCACGGAGATCTTTGATCTGTTCAAGAGCCATTTCTGCTAAAATAAATAGCGAGCAAATGAGAAAACCAATCTCCAATGTACCTGTGATGCAATGTTATGCTATGCTATGCAATGTTTATGCGAATGCAATGCAATGTTTTCAAGGACCTAAGAGATTTAAATTTGTTAAACAAGCAATGAGCAAACATTTATTAGTACTTCTCATTATTATTCCTTTTCTTTTTAAGTACAAGAGATAGTTCAAAGCAAATAAAAGAAAACATAAACATCCTAAAGCTCTAAGTCTCCCATGGGCGCTTCCTCTTGGTGCCGATGTAGGCGTTGATATTTCGCTCCTCGTGAAGTAGCTTGGTCAACTCTAGAACTTTCTTCTCACTTGCGTAACACTGAGCTTCAAAGGTATCCCTCTCTTCTTTAAGTTGAATCCAGGATCTCTTCAAGTCTTCAAAATCAGTAGGCATGTCAGGATGGAGAACGGCATAGGGTACGTCACCTATAGCAACAGTTCCATAATTCTTGGTAAAACGTGAATGGCATCATGAGGTTTTGAGCTCGAGCTCGCACCCATTTGAGGTAAGGTTCCCAAGGAATGGAGTTCGGTGCCCCAAAGTCTTGGTATCGATCTTCTTTACCATGCCCCAAGCATGTATAAACCTTCGGTAATTCGGAGATCGTGATTGTAGTCGAACACAACATCTTGGAGAAGCATATCATGTGGACCATCCTTTCGAGCAAAACCAAACCGACGTAGAGCTAGAGAAGGTTGTAAGTAATACCTCCCTTATACCAAGTAGTGGTACATTAGGAATTCTCCACAACGCTCAATGAATGTGAAGTCCTTTTGAGAGAAAAGATTCCAACGGATATCGAATGAGAGAGTGACATCAATCTTTGAGACCATCTCAACCTTTGTTCATTCTTCAAACGATGGAGGAAGGTGCGAAATAAACCACCTTGAAAGCAACGGTACACAACACATGAGAGTTCCTTGTCGCTAGTAGTACGAGTGTGGAGAGAATGTAGAATGTCTCCAAGTAAGGTAGGCGGATTGCGGGAAAACAACTTGATGGCATTGACATCTATGAATTGATCCGAGTTAGGAATAGAACCAAACCATAAATTAGCAAGGCCACAATGTTCTCAAATGCATGGAAACTCATAACTTTGAGGAATTCTCGGGCTTTCTTGATTAAGAACTTGGAAAGTAAACCCTTAACTCCACTTCTAGTTCCCAATTGGCTTCAATGTCGGCGCTTAAGATGTAAGGCGGATGCAATGTCTTCGAACTTAGGGACCTTTTCTAAACCGGTGAATGGCATTTGGTCGAGAATAGGTGTCCCAAGTAGCTTAGAGAATTCTTCCAAGGTAGGAACCAACTGATAATCTGGAAATGTAAAGCAATGGTGTTTCGGGTCGAAGAATTGGAATAGGACATGCATCATATCTTCTTCAAAACCGGAGATAACCAAATCAAGTAGATAACCATGTCTTTTGATGAACTGAGCATGGTCGGGAATTTCTGAAACCAATTCTTTGAGTTGAGAAGGGATACCCATGAAGTTGATTCGGATAGTCTTTCTAGAAGCCATAACACCCTACAAAACAGAGCAAAGATAAATCCCAAGGTCCTTGAAATAGTTAGAAATGATATGCAATGCGAATGATGTCATGATGTCATGTTTAGCACACACAAACAATTCACACAATGAGCCTAGGTTTAAGGCTCGCATGAGGTATAGGTGATTACCCCACCAAAAGTTTGAGTTGGTTCATCCCTCCTATAATAGTAACGGGTTCTAGGAATCTCATATCACATTTTCTCGTGGCGCTTATTTCAATCACGGCCAAGTGGTCGATCGAAAATGTCCCAAAAGTCTAATCTCAATGAGCGTAGCATCGAGTATCAACCAACCTCGGTCTACACCAAAGCCGCCATCTCACTACCTTCTAATGGCCAAGATGGGTCAATTAAGGTTCTAAAAGTTTAGTTAGCGCTGATGACACCACGAAGCCAAATACTTTCTTCAACTTGGGAATGAAGAGTATCGGGCAACCAAAGTGTCACGCTAACGTAGCCATCATGTTGACCGTGTAGTTATCGTCAGTCGCGATGATCTAATGCTACTTACCTAAAACCCGGATCCGGTGTAGGATCCCCAACAATATAATACCCAAGCAACCCTTAAAGATAAAGCATACAAGTCAAACAAAAAGCAATAAAGGTTATCTAGAAATCCTAAGGCAATTCTCTCTTTTGGGTGTTTTCCCAGAGTCGCCATTACGTGATACGGTGAACTGACTTTGTAGGATTTTGTATCCAAATGTGCGGATAGCAAGAGTCGCCACCGACTTTTATTTTTATCCAATTAAGGGAAGGTAAAAGTAACAGAAAAAGACCTTCGTTAGATTCTGAGTTCGGGAGAATGGTTATGAAAAGGGAAGGTATTAGCACCCCTTTTCATCCGTAGTTATCTACGGGCTCTTAGTTGCTCTAGATCACTTTTTAAAATTGCTTTCTGTGTGTTTGACAAAGATGTTTTGAAAAAGGCATTTCGCTTTGACTTTGTAATGACTCATGTAGGAGTGTATACAAAGTGTTCGGAAATGTTTTGTTTTGAAAAGAATTTGAACTTTGAAAAGAGTGTGTGGTGTGAAAAGCATTTGATAGAGCAAGCAACTAAGAGACTTATTTACCCACTCAGAATTGGTCGTTTTGTACTTCTACGTTCCTTTAGAATAGCGCTAGCCATACCATTAGTTAGTAGGTAGCTCCATTCGTTGGATGTAAGCGGGACATTCGAAGGGACATCGGATGGTCATAGAAGGCAACTTGTAGGAAGTATCCTAGCACATTCGAAGGGACTATCATCATTTTTCGTAGGCGACAATCGAGGGTCAAGATCATGTATTCGGAGGCGACATCGTGGGTCTTATGATCTTTGTATCGAAGGGACTATGATGATTTGTTTGGAAGGCAACGGTGCTAGAATACCTCTACGTTCGAGGGACATGACCATTTTGAATCGAAAGGCATCGAGAGAGAATTACCCTAAGGGGTGCGTGTGTGAGAGAAGTGTGTCAAATTCAGATATTTTATCTTGAAAATTAGTGTGAGCTATGTCCATTGTTATCTTGCCATACACGCCTAATTACTAGCAATTGATAAGGGTGCGGAAAGTAAAATGCGGAATGTAAAGGTGCAGAAAGATAAACCTACGCTATTACATGGCTTGGGGCAGATACATAATTTAAACTTGCGGAAAATAAAAGCCTAATTAACTATTACATCCCATGAGCAGTTACATTATTGGAAAATAAAAACGATAAAAGGAAAAACGTCCGAATCGGAGCAACCTGTGAAAGAATAAGAAAATCGGGAAATATGATGAAATTGAAATAAGAGAAAATGTTAGAAAAAATGCAAATTTTAATATGAGAAAATTTATGCATGCTGGAAATAAGATAAATAAGCTATAATAGTTTTTTGGGATTTTTTGGAAAAGATTTAATAATTAAAATGCAATTTATAATGATTTAAATGCAAAAATATAAATAAAATAAATATGCATGCAAAAATTATATTTTTTAATTTATTAAATTAAATAAAGATTTTTATGAAAATAATGTAAAAAGAAAAAATGTTTTTGATAATTTTTTAATGCAGGATAAAAATGTGGAAAAGAATTAAAATAATGCAAAATATTGAAATAATGTGAAAAATATAGAAAATATGAGTTTTGGAAAAGTGTAAAAAGGGATTGTCTGAACCAGGAATCGAACTGGAGACATCCCTTTCAAACCTTGAAAACCACATGCTTGACCAACTGAGCTGGCGTGTTGCACTGTTTGGAAACGGATCGATTTAAAAATAACACGCGTCGCTCCTTGATCTCCTCCCGCTCGCGCCATCCAGTCGTCTTCTCCGATTTGAATATTTGAATTTAGCGTCGGTCTTTGTTCGACGCAAGGTTCCTGGCAAACATCAAAAATGCAACACACGTAATATAAATAAAATCCAAGACCATGGTTCGATTCAGGACATCAATCCGAATTCAATGGCATAGGTCTCATGGTCCAATTTTTCCTATTTCGTGAAACCCCAAATCGAGCTCAGGAACCCTAGATATGGTATATATCGATTCAGGCCATGGAAACACGATTGGCTTACCCAGATCGCTTGCAAACTTGATTCTAAACACAGACAAACAATCAAAACAGATTAATAATGCATGAATGTTAGAAATCGAATTTTGAAATTTCAAGAACAAACCGATTTCGGATTGCTTGTTTCTTGATGGTTTTGAATGATGTAAGAGTCTGGATCGACTCTAAACAACCCAAGGAATGCAATGGAATCCTCAAAATCGGCTGTGGATGGCTGGAACTAGGATTGCAAGTTGCTTCAAGAACACGAAATTTTGACTTTAGGTTAGGGTTTGTGGAGCAATTTTTTCGTCCTCTTTTGATTGATATGCATTGTGTATATATACTGGAAGGATTTGAGATTGAATTTGGAAAGATTTGATCAATAATCAATGATAATCAAATTTGATTTTTTCATGAAAATCAAATTTTCAAATTTGATCAATTTCAATCCAATCTTGCCTTTTTTGCTTCAATTCTGATTTGGCTAGCATTTGTGAGTTACTTGGACCTTAAGGAAAGAATAAAATCAATCTTTGCCATTAATTTCAATTTTATAATTTATTTTAAGATTTAATTTGCATTTAAATGAATAAATTACAAATTAAATAGAAAAATAAATCAAAAATTCGTGGCTTTGGGCTTGGGCACTCCTAATTGCTTGAGGAACAAGTTAGGATGAAGAAAAAGTAGGCCCATTTGCAAAAGATTTGATTTTTTGAAGTATCTCTCTTTGTGCATTCTTCCAAAATTGCCCAACTTGTAGATGGTGTAACTTGCTCAATTTTCCACATTTTTGAGTGTTCTTGGACTTTTTGGAAAGCTCTAAGAGTCCTCTAACCAATGTATTTGGTCTCATCTCATTTGGAGTTACCATGCTCAATATATCTTCAAAACAAAAAGTTGACTTTTTGTTGACTTTGAAAATGACCTGTAATGTTTTGAGCTATGCCTCTCAAATGAAGCATTTTTTGGACATTCTTGTGAGACATGAAGTTGTAGAGAATTGAATTTACTTCAAAACAAGAGGTGGTGGAAAAATTTCTGAGAAAGTATGAGAAAGTTATGATCAGTCAAAGTTCAGTTGACTTTTCATCTAGAAACCCTAATTTAGAAAGTTTGACTTTTGAGCAAATCTTGAGTTTTCTTGATGAATCATGATCAACCCTTGATCAAATGATGAATGTAACTTCAAAATGAGGATGTTGACCAAAAATCAGAAGTTTTGACTGCATGTTGACCACAGTTGACTTTTTGTCCAATACACTCGATTTTCAACCATCTGAGCAATTGTCTGAGGAAACTTGACTTGTGAAGCTTGAAACTTGACATGGAGAATCTTTGAAGCATATGAGGAGGCATGAAGGCCATTGGAGATGTTGGAAATCCATCTTGACTTGGGAGATACCAAACCCTAGTTTGGGTTGATTGTCTAGGAGAGAGTTTGTCTGATCAACTCTTGAGGAATCCTTGAGCATAGATGTATGAAATCTTTTGAGTAGATGGAGGGCAAATTTTGGGTATGACAACATGGTGTTATGGTATTTAAGTAAATCGTTAGAGGATAGCCCGACGATTTAATTAAAATGTAAAGTATTTGGGCCATTAGAGGGTAACCCAATGACTTAAATACTTTATTCCATACACTTAATAAAAGTGAACTTTGTTTCACCTCACCTTTTCATAATAAAGATTTTGGATGAGAGATGATCGGTTGACCTCAATCACCAATTTCGAGTATTGAATCGTTAGAGGATAGCCCAACGTTTTGGTACTTGTCATCCACAATTTAAAATCAATTCTAACCCATTCAAACTTCTTTTGTGCGTCCAAGCACCATTTACCTTTAAACCCTTTTCAAGATTAGACATGATTCATTTATAAATGAGATGTTTTTTCCTCTATTCCCAAGGTTTTCGACTTCTCCACTTGAGTACTAGAGGTGTTCTCAAACCCTCCCTCATGTTGGTGCGTAGTCTTTTATTCTTTAGCACACCTTGTGGACGTTAGACGAGTCTTCTCCTTTAAAAATGACGACTTGTCTTTTCATTTAAAATCAATCAACAAACAATCATTTTCAAGAAGAACTACGGAGTTTTGACTTTCCCATTGCACGAGGGAGTACGTAGGCACGCGGTTTCAAAACCGTGTCAAACTCAAAAATAATAAAAACATTTCTTCTCCCTTTCTTTCTCCTTTTTAACTTAGAAGATCGTACAATTTTCACACTAACACACAACCACACTTTGAACTAAATGGGTACCATCGAGTACGATGGATGTAAGGGGTGCTAATACCTTCCCCTTGCATAACCAACTCCCGAACCTACATCTCTTAATTTTGTAGACCGTCTTATCCTTTTCTTTCGTGGGTTTTATCTATATTTTCCCGTTCTTTTTTTAGAACAAATAAAATTAGGTGGCGATTTCACCGTTTTGAAAATTCATTTAAATGATTTTTGAAAAAAAACGAGTTGCTTCAGTTGGCGACTTCACTGGGGACAATTTCTCAAGCGAGTTAACCCTAGTTTAGTTTTTTGTTTGGTTGTGTGTTTATCGTTTTATTTTACTTTCTTTTTGTACTTTATCTTATGTTTATGTCTCGGTTATTTGTTTTTCTATGCTTCATTTATTATCTTGTTTATATATCCATTGTGTGGGAATTCTTGATGGGATTATTGTTACATAGATAAGCCCACTACCCAGGCTTCTAGGTCACCTTTTAGGAATAGAGGGGTTGCGTAGCCTAGGTCCACCTGACTCCATTGTCTTGTTGGCCCGAAGCGAAGACTCCGGCTTAGAGTTGGTTGTTTTAAGGAGGTTGTTGGCCCCGCGATAGCGCAGGACATCAATCTTTGGACAAATGACCTATAACTCTAAGTTTGTTTATGATATCCAAACCTGGACCGACCACTCAAGATTTTGAGCATCCCGTTAAGAGCCGTTTCTTGGGGTATACTTTTCCAAATACTATTACCATGTAGGCCTCTCGCGTGATGATAGTGTTTGTTAAAAGGGGATCTGAGACTCCGAGAAACACTTAGCAGAAAACCTTAAAACCATCCTCTGGGTAATTATTGGGTAGAAAGCTTAGAGCCATCCTATCATAGGATCCCACCTGAATAAGTTGTTCTGATTGCTTGTATCATCCCTGTTTCACGTCTTTGTGAACCTGTTACTACCATTATGTTGCATTCCACTTGTATATGTGACATTGCATTTCATCACATCTTTTTCATTAATGATATTACATTTCATTGCATTCATCTGCATATTTCATGCATACATCCAAGTTGTCAAAAGACTCATTTCGTCTGTCTCCATCTTCAGTTGTTGATTTACTGTCAAGCTGATTCCTCTGCACAAGCACGGAACTAGAGCCAACGTCAAGAGAAGAATGGAATACCAAGAACAACACAATGCAGAAGTCCAAATGGAAATCGATGAGTTGAAGTCAGGCATGACTAGACTTACCGAAATGATGCAAGTTCTAATCGCTAGAGGTGAACAACCTCAAAGGACTGTAATTTCTGAAGTCTCAGCTGTTGTTGTTGATCCTCAGTCTTCTCAGATGCCAGTTACTACTTGGCCAGAATTTGGGTTACCCCGAAATTACGTTCCACCTACTGCAACTACTCAAATGGTTGGCGAGTCTTCCCGACCAGTTTTCCAGGCTCCAGTTTTCACTGAGCCTCAACCGATCATGCATACTGCTCCTCATCGACCTTTTGTGCATCAACCTACGCATGTCGCTTATGAGAATCCTCTCTTTGATTACCGTGCGACACTCCACGAGTGTGAGTCGAGAAGATTTTGATGAACTTGAAGAAGTCCGCGAGCAATATCAGACTTTGGAAAGAAGGATGAGAGCTATGGAAGGCAACGATGTCTTTGGTATTGCGAGAGAACATGTGTTTGGTTTCGATCGGTTATGCCTCATAAGTTCAAAACTCGATTTCGAGAAATACAAGGGCACACTTGTCCAAAAGTCATTCTTGATGTACTTCAGAAAATGTGCGCTTATACGAGGAATGACAAGCTTCTTATCCACTGTTTCCAGGACAGTCTAAGTGGAGCTTCATTGAAATGGTATATGGGACTTGAGAAAGACCATATTCAATGCTTCCAGGATCTGATTAATGCTTTCATGAAACAATACCACTACAATCTTGACATGGCTCGATCGGTCAATTGCAAAATATGTCTCGAGTGATAAGGAATCTTTTAAGGAATACGCTCAGCGGTGGAGAGTTGGCCTCACAAGTTGAACCACCTTTATCTGAGAAGGAGCTCACTGGTTTGTTTATGGATACCTTATCTCCTTTCTATTGGGAAAAGATGATTGGTAGCGTTTCCTCTCGCTTCACAGATTTGGTGACTATTGGCCAAAGGCTAGAAGAGGGAATCAAGAGAGGAAAAGTGTCTGTCGATGGTGAACCCTCTGGTGGAGCCAAGAAGTCTTTTGGAAACTTCCATAAGAAGAAAGATGGTGAAACTAATGCTGTCAGAATTGAAAGAAGAGGACCTCGCCGTAGGCCTCAATACTATGACCAACCACAAGTAGATGCCGTCACTTCTGCAGTCAAGGCTCAACCAATTCAAATTCCTCAGCGCCAAGCTGTTGGACAAAATCAGAACCGTAATGCAAGAAGTAGGGGTCAATTTGACTCTATCCCAATAACTTACACTGAATTGTATCCTCATTTGGTTGAACTAGGTCTAATCACAACTAGGCCTCTAACTCCTCCAGATCCTCTCCCAGTCGGATTCAGGACTGATCTTCATTGTGAGTTCCATCAGGGAGCTGCTGGTCACGATTTGGAACGCTGCTTTGCGCTGAAGGCTAGGGTTCAAGAGCTAGTCAGAAGCAAGGAGATAAATTTTGGAGATCCTCCACCAAATGTTATCAATAATCCGTTGCCAGGAAAAAGTGGCTGAAGACGGGTCAGAATATCCCAAGTCACCTCCTAAAGCCAGTGTTTCAGACAGGACAGCTCATCCTTGTAACTGATTAGTCACTAGGCCATTTTTCTTTTCTGTTTGCATTTTTCCTTTGTTTATGTTAAAATGTCGCTTTCAAATCTTGTTTGTAATTTCAGGTCAATTTTAATGAAATGAGCATTGCACTATTTTTATTTAAATCATTTACATTTGTTGCTTTAAAATATATATCTTCTCTGTTTAATTTCTTTACCGAGCTTTTGCTTTTGCAAAGATTGGAGGGAGGATGATAAAAACAAGATACCCATAATTGTTGTTGGTATGTTTTCGAATAAAACTTTGCTGATGATATGCAGGCATTGTTTCAATTCCCAAACACCGGAGAAATAAGGAAGTTAAACCTTTGTCAACACCTTCGAGCCTAGAAGTTGGAGTTTCTTTTCATATGAAAAACCCGCAATTTTAACCTGGGGCAGGGTAATTCTCAGTTTAATTCGGATGTGCATTCGTTCAAGATGCCTTTCAACAAAGTTTGTATTCAATCAGCTTTCCTTCACACACATCAAAGAAGTGTCGAAGATGTCATCCAAGTCAAAAAGTGATGATGATGGTTCCCCGTAATCTTTAAGTCAAGCAGTCACTGTCTTTCAAAAAAAATATATCAAAAAGAAAAAAGCCGCTGAGTTAGAATTAAAAAGGCAACTTAGGAAAAAAATTTGGGGCATCCTGTTGACCATAATCTTAAATGGAACGGTTTAAGAAAAAGCCGGGATGACAAATTCAAACAAGAGTTGACCAAGGTCCTCAAACAGCAAAATGTTGTAAAAAAAAAAAGTGCAATCTCAAGAATATTTGTCAACTTCTGAGCCATCATCATTCCTATTACTGTACTGTCCAAAATCTATTGGAACCTGAATGCACAATCTAATTTAACTGAGCGTAGGACTGAAGAACGTCACGAAGATTGGGTCGGGTACAAATAAATTTTGAGCCTTTATCCTTTGTTTCTTAAACCGTGAACCAGACCACGCTACAACCCTCAAAAGACCTAATTGAAGCCAGGTTTCTTTTGAAAGCATACTACAACGAGGTTGCGTAATATGACTCCTAAGGTCTTTTGCAAATCAACTGTCTTGGTATATCCATACTTTTGTCTTTTCTTTCACATTTAAATTTCCAAACCTCTGTGTCTTAACCAGTGGTTCATTTTCTATACAGCAACTACATCATTTCCAAAAATGATTTTTATTTCAAAACTTTTGCATGAACTTTGCATTAAACTTACCATGTTTGAATAAACAATTTTTGCTTGCAAACAAGTTTTCCTCATCAAGGAAGTCCAAACTATTAGGAAACTTGGTCAGTGAACCTAATCAGGGGCAAGTATCTTTCAGATCCTGTTGTGAATCAGTTCAAGATTTGTTGCTCAGTGCAAGTCATTATCAAAATTATTTTAATCAGAAGAGCATTTTCAAGACTTATACCGGGGCACTCCTTTCCCCTCGGTCATTTCAAGAGTTGAAGCCATGATCGGTTTATCCTCAACAATCAGCTAATCTGGGGCAATCCTTAAGCAGCGTTGCAGTCCTCCCTTCAAGGATCATCATTTCAATGCAATTTACAAGTGTGTTAGAAGTGTTTTTCAAGACATTTTCTCTCCAAGCAGAGTTGGCAGTGTTCTCCGTGTTGAGGAATCAGAGTCCCCATCTTACCTCCACAAAAGAGTCAATCTCCGTTGTCATAAACGTCTGCATTACATACTACATGCATAGATCATTCATATATCATGCATCACAAAACTCATATATCATGCATAGAAAGAGTGTTTTATCCTCATTTGCATCTCACAAGGTCTTGTTGCAGTTAATGTCTTACCTTGCAGTCAAAATCCAACTTACTTGGTACCTACCAAAACAGATGTCAATCTATCTATCTATTCCGTCCAGTGCTATTCCTGGATGTCTGTCTATTTTTACTCCAGTGCCATTCCTGGATGTCTGTCTCTTTGTCACTCCAGTGCCATTCCTGGATGTGATGTCTATCTATTTTCACTCCAATGCCATTCCTGGATGTCTGTGTATTTTTTACTCCAGTGCCATTCCTGGATGTCTGTCTATTTTTCACTCCAGTGCCATTCCTGGATGTCTATCTATTTTCACTCCAATGCCATTCCTGGATGTCGTATTTTTACTCGGTGCCATTCACGGATGTCATCTATTTTCACTCGATGCCATTCACGGATGTACGCCCTTTTCATCCAAAGCCGTTATTGGGTGTTATGCCATTCTCACTTTATTCAAAGCCATTATTGGATATTGTGATATTTCTCCATCTAAAGCCATTATTAGATGTCGAGTCCCTTCATCTAAAGCCATTATTAGATGTCGGTCCTTTTTTCATCCAAAGCCATTATTGGATATTGTGATCTTTCTCCATCTAAAGCCATTATTAGATATCGAGTCCCTCCATCTAAAGCTATTATTAGATGTCGAGCCTTGTTCATCCAAAGCCATTATTGGCTGTTACGTCTTTCTCACTTCATCCAAAGCCATTATTGGATATTGTGATCTTTATCCATCTAAAGCCATTATTAGATGTCGAGTCCCTCCATCTAAAGCCATTTTTAGATGTCAAGTCCTTTTTTCATCCAAAGCCATTATTGGGTGTTACGTCTTTCTCACTTCATCCAAAGCCATTATTGGATATTGTGATCTTTATCCATCTAAAGCCATTATTAGATGTCGAGTCCCTCCATCTAAAGCCATTTTTAGATGTCGAGTCCTTTTTTCATCCAAAGCCATTACCGGGTGTTTTGTCTTCCGTGTTGTATCAGTCAATTTACCACAAATTTCTAATTTCAAGTTCTTTCCAACAAATTACCGTAGAGTCTGTCTCATATCATGCATCATTAAAAAAAATATATGTAAAAAAAAAACATTGCATTCAGCGCTTTCACGTTATATTTTATTCACAACAGGGCAAAATTTTGGGTTTTTGATATTTAATTATCTCCCACTGCGATAATATGAAGCTTGATCATCTTCATATCATCCGTTGAAGATATTTAAATAGGAACTATTGCACCCAAATTTTACCCCATTTTCTACTTGCATTGTATTTATATTAAAAAAAGATCATTCACTCATTGCGTTTGCATCCTTTCTCACTTTAATTTTTATTTTTAATATTTGATTAATTCTAATTATTTGGTGAGGTTTTACTAAATAATTTCTATTAGTTAAATAATGAAATAATAATTAAAAGAAATTTTTGTTTTATTTTCAAAATAACAATGTTTTGTTTTTAATAGTAATTATGTTTGTATTTATAGATTATTTCATGCTTGATTTTTGTTTTTTTATTAGAGCTTTGGTTTAAATAAAATCTTTTTTCATTGAAAATATTTTCTATTTTTATTAACAATTAGTTTAGTTTTTTATTTGAAATTGATTTTATTTTAAAATTTTATTTTATTTTATTTTTAATCTTTCATTTAAGACAATTAAAGTATTTTCTTTCACATTAGCATTAATTTCCTTTTTTAGGTAAATCATAATTTAGTATCAAAATCTGTTTTATCATATTTACATTATTTTATTAGATTAATTAATTTTTATGTTTGTATCTTTTCATTCTACTTTTATTATGATATTTAATTTCAATCATTTTTATGATTAGAAGTTATTAAATGATTTCTATTAAATAGAATAATAAAATAAGATCTAAATTAAAATCAATTTTTGTTAAAATAGTATCTTTTTTTTTCTTTTTTATTATTATTATTATTGCATTTTTTTAGTTGTATTTAGACAACCGAATGAAATTGCATTTTTTTTTAAATAATTATTTTTATTTCTATTTTTAATTAAATTCATATTCTGTTAATAAATAATTTGGTTATTATTTTAGATGCATTTAATTTAATTATAGCATTTTTTTATCTATTGTATATTGACATATCTTAGAATTTTCTTTTCCTTTTTTACAAGCATCACCATAATTCAAACCAAAACATAAAATCAGTCACAAAACAACAAAACCATTACAAATTGTACAATTTTCACAACTGATGCCACTACCACAAAACCACAAATCCACAGCTAACATTGTACAAATTGTCCCTTTGTTCTTATCCTCAAGTTCACTCCTCTCCACTACCCTGCAGATTGTACAAAATCACTCTTATTCCACTACCATTCCACCAACAATATTCCAGCTAATTCTTGTACAGTTTGTACCTCAAAGCTTTGTGCCCAAGTTTTCATCCAAGTTTTCATCTATAAAACAACACCTTTACCCTTCATCAAGGGGAACGAACAATGAACATAACCAAATCATCCTTCTTTTATTCACAGAAACAACATATACTCCCTCTGCGAAAACAACATTCACCATAAAAATAAAAAATGAAAAGCTTCCTAAATTCCTCATTCTGAACCAAAATCACACCCTTACTACACCATACAATCAACATTCTAACCATCCATTTCTGATCTCACTCCATTAAACCCTTTACATTTAACCTCAGTTTTCATCTTCACTCAACCTCACCTCAATGGACTTTAATACGCTCCATCACCACTCTTCAGACAAATCTCAAACCTCCCTTCACAAACATTAAATCTTCATACTCTCTGCAGGAATGTTCAACAGCGACAACAAAATCAGATTCGCACAGATCTCACAGACAGAGACGCAAAACTCAGAACGTGGAGGAAAGAAGACGAACGAGTTCCAGAAACATAAACGGTGATGTGAAAGCTTACCCGAATTTTTGTGGTGTTTTTCTTTGTAAACTGTTAATCGATACTGAAATTAGGCTTGGGTATGATTTGGGGCTTAGGTTATTTTTCTGTGTGATTGTTTATTTTTTTTCAGTTTCAATGAGATAAGAAAAATAGAATCGATGAGGAGAGAGGAAGTGTTTTATTGTTTCAGAAAAATTGACTTTGGCAAAGAGGAATCGTTGGAGAGAGAACGAGAGAGACTATGAGGAAGAGAGAGAAAGGTTTCCATCGTGAAACTAAGAGAGAATATTTGGTTTTGATTTTTGCATTTACTTGTGTTTAGTGGAAATTTTTAGAAGAGAATTAATTGATTTTATTGGAATTAAATTTTGGATTTGAGAAAAAAGAGGAGAGTGGAAGCGTGAGTAAGAGAGAGGATGCATCCATGATGGACTAAGTTGTTTAACATTTTCTAATTTTTCTTTATTGTTTATTAATTTTGTTTTATTTATTAAAAGTCAAATAACTATTCATTTATTCCATTTAATTTAAAATTTGTTTCAACAAAAAAAACACACTAATTTTAGAGAAATTAGGGAAGTTGTTATAATATTACTACTATCTCAATTTTTCTCCACATTTTTTTTTGTTTTGTTTACTATTTTATAGTAATTAGTTGGTTTCTTAAATATAAAAAAGAAACAAAAATAAAATTAATTTTGAGAAATTTAAGGGTGGGAACCACCTATTCATTTTATTTTATTTTTTTATTTTGTTTATTTTTATTTATTTATTTTTATAATAATATTATTATTATTTTATTTATTGTTAAATAGATTTTAAAATAAAATATGAACTGTGGGCCTTGACCCACTTCTATGTGCAACATGTATAATTAATTCACACCCCTCTTTTCTATTTTAGTTTTTTAGCATCCAATAAATTATTTTTATTTTAATATTCATTTTACATGGACTTGTAATTTATTTCCGTCATCCCCATTTGTAAATTTGTATCCCCGTCCCCATGGTTTGTAATAATTTTAGTAAATATTTTATTGCTTTATTATTTAATTATTTGCCACTTACACAAAAACCCAAAAAAAAATATCATTTTTTTTAAAACTAATAATTGTAAATCATTTTAAACCCGTAAGTCGACAAAGCTACGAAGCGTCGCGATGACCACACATGCACACATGTACGCTTGATCCGGGCCTTCGGTGAGCCTATTTCGATCAATTGTCCCAATTGGTCGTCTTAGTAGACTAGCCCACTTTGCTAGTACACATGTAATTTAATTATTTTATACTTAGGTTGGCCACCTTGTATGAGCTTTGTCGATTTTACTTGTGATTTACAATTATCTCGATCCTACTCTTTCTCCATTCACCAACCATTTAAAACACTTTCAATAAAATTCGACCCAACGTCGAGTCTTCTTCTCAAACCTCGATCCAACGTCGAGTTATCCTTTCAAAAATCAATTTTTCTACAAAAACAAAAAAAACATGGTGTTATGGTATTTAAGTAAATCGTTAGAGGATAGCCCGACGATTTAATTAAAATGTAAAGTATTTGGGCCATTAGAGGGTAACCCAATGACTTAAATACTTTATTCCATACACTTAATAAAAGTGAACTTTGTTTCACCTCACCTTTTCATAATAAAGATTTTGGATGAGAGATGATCGGTTGACCTCAATCACCAATCTCGAGTATTGAATCGTTAGAGGATAGCCCAACGTTTTGGTACTTGTCATCCACAATTTAAAATCAATTCTAACCCATTCAAACTTCTTTTGTGCGTCCAAGCACCATTTACCTTTAAACCCTTTTCAAGATTAGACATGATTCATTTATAAATGAGATGTTTTTTCCTCTATTCCCAAGGTTTTCGACTTCTCCACTTGAGTACTAGAGGTGTTCTCAAACCCTCCCTCATGTTGGTGCGTAGTCTTTTATTCTTTAGCACACATTGTGGACGTTAGACGAGTCTTCTCCTTTAAAAATGACGACTTGTCTTTTCATTTAAAATCAATCAACAAACAATCATTTTCAAGAAGAACTACGGAGTTTTGACTTTCCCATTGCACGAGGGAGTACGTAGGCACGCGGTTTCAAAACCGTGTCAAACTCAAAAATAATAAATACATTTCTTCTCCCTTTCTTTCTCCTTTTTAACTTAGAAGATCGTACAATTTTCACACTAACACACAACCACACTTTGAACTAAATGGGTACCATCGAGTACGATGGATGTAAGGGGTGCTAATACCTTCCCCTTGCATAACCAACTCCCGAACCTACATCTCTTAATTTTGTAGACCGTCTTATCCTTTTCTTTCGTGGGTTTTATCTATATTTTCCCGTTCTTTTTTTAGAACAAATAAAATTAGGTGGCGATTTCACCGTTTTGAAAATTCATTTAAATGATTTTTGAAAAAAAACGAGTTGCTTCACGGATGTTGCTGAGATTAGGAAGAGTATCTTGGAAGAAGGACACCGTAGTGGATTGAGTATTCATTCTGGTGCTACTAAGATGTATCATGATTTGAAGAAATTATTTTGGTGGTCTAGAATGAAAAAGGAAATTGCCGAGTTTGTGTATGCATGTTTGGTTTGTCAAAAATCGAAGATTGAACATCAGAAGCTGTCAGGATTGATGGAACCGTTGTCTGTTCCGGAATGGAAATGGGATGGCATTTCTATGGATTTGTGTCTGGTTTGCCGCGGACAGCGAAGAATTGTGATTCTATTTGGGTTATTGTCGACCGATTGACAAAGTCTGCTCACTTTATTCCGATAAGAATGGATTATCCGATGGAGAGGTTGGCAGAATTGTATGTTGAGAAGATTGTAAGTTTGCAGGGTATTCCGTCTAGCATTGTGTCGGATCGAGATCCGAGGGTTACGTCTAAGTTCTGGACAGGATTGCAGGAAGCTCTGGGTACTAAGTTACGATTGAGTTCCGCGTATCATCCGCAGACAGATGGTCAGACGGAGAGGACGATTCAGTCGTTAGAAGATTTGTTGAGGGCCTTTGTGTTAGAGAAAGGTGGAGCTTGGGATAGTTATTTACCGTTGATTGAGTTTACCTACAACAATAGTTTTTGTTCGAGCATTGGTATGGCTCCGTTTGAGGCATTGTATGGTAGGAGATGTCGGACACTGTTGTGTTGGTACGAATCTGGAGAGAGTGCTGTGATTGGACCAGAGATTGTTCAACAAACGTCGGAAAAGATCAAGATGATTCAGAAGAAGATGAGAGCTTCTCAGAGTCGTCAGAAAAGTTATCATGATAAGAGGAGGAAAGATCTTGAGTTTAGTGAAGGAGATCATGTGTTCATGCGAGTTACTCCGATAATTGGTATTGGTCGAGCTTTGAAGTCAAGGAAGTTGACTTCGCGTTTTATTGGTCCGTTTCAGATTACCAAGAGAGTTGGGAAAGTTGCTTATCAGATTGCTTTACCTTCGTCGCTTGTGAATTTGCATGATGTTTTCCATGTATCTCAGTTGAGGAGGTACATTGCGGATCCGTCTCATGAGATTCAGGTAGATGATGTGCAGGTGCGGGATAATTTGACCGTTGAAGCAGTACCTGCGAGAATTGAGGATCGGAAAGTGAAGCAACTGCGTGGTAAAGAGATAGTGCTGGTACGAGTAGCTTGGGGAGGACCAGCTGAAGGAAATGTAACTTGGGAGCTGGAGAGTCAGATGAAGGACTCGTATCCCGAACTTTCGTCTAAGGTATGTTTTCGAGGACGAAAACTCTTTTAGTGGGGGAGAGTTGTGACACCCCGATTTAATTCGAATATTAAATAAATGGGAATTTAATTATTTAATTAATTAAAGTCTTAAGTATTTATATTTTTGGATTTAATTGGATTAAATTAAGAAAGAAGGATTGGAGGTGTGCAGAGTAACAGGGGGTGTGAGGAGTAAATCACTCTATTGTTACTAAGTTTTAATTATTTGTTTTATTTGGAATATTAAAAGGAATATTAAAAGGAGTATAAAAAGGAAAAGAAAGGAAAAATAGTTTTTTTTGGAGAAAAGTCATTATACGTAGAATTGGAGAAAGAAGAGAAGAGAGGAAAAGCCGACACCGAGAGAAATCGAAGATTCATCGCGAGGTAAGGGGTGATTTCTTTCGATTAGTATGCCTTATGGGTTTTGGGAATCAAATGGATTAATTGGGTATGTTAGGAAGTTGAATTTTGATGATTATAAGTTATAGGAATAAACCCTATTTTGTGTCGGTGTTTGGGATTAGGATCATTAATATGTCAAATAATTGATGAGGATGAATAAACCATGTTTTTTGTTGTTATAATGGTGTGAAATGATTATGGAATGGTGTTCCTAATGTCCCAATTCGTATTAGTAAGTTTGGAAATGATAATGGATGCAAAATGCTGTCAAAAAGTAGCAGAAATGCTGTTACAGGGTCGTGGGAACCGGTTCCCTGTGGGGAGGAACCGAGTTCCCAGTGTTAAATGTGCAAAATTGGGATTTTTTTACACTCAGGAACCGGTTCCTGTATAGGTAGGAACCGGGTTCCCATTCAAAAAACAGGGAGCGAGAATTTTAACCTCACAGGAACCGGTTCCTGTATAGGTAGGAACCGGGTTCCATGTGTATTTTTCCAAAACTTCTAAAACTTCAAAAATTCATATTTTCTAAACCGTAACTCCGATTCGAGTGCCGTTTTCGGCGTTATTTCTTAAATTTAAAATACTACCTTTCAAAAATGGAAAAATATTATTTTTCTAAAAAAATATTTTAAAAGAGTCGAGCTCCCGATTTTTGAAAAGAGTGATTAGTTAAGGATAGTGGGGAACTGTCACAATTGGTCTAAGTTACCGGATGAAATATTAATGCTTACTATGTTGTATCTTGATATTCGTTATGATTGAATGCGATACATTGGTGATTGGCAGTAAGTGAATCTTGTTGAGATCGTAATCTATGAATTGGTTTAGATTGTTTGACAAGTTGAATGGAGATTGACGTTCATGTGATGTTTCTTTCCCTTGTGATTTATTCATGATTATATTGGTATCATGTGTTATTGTTATTATATACTGGTGATAGTCTTACTGATTGAAGAGTAAGCGTTTGGCATGTTTATGCTTTGTGATAATTTAATTCATGATTATGTTGTTATCATGTGATAGATTGGTATTGGCATTTATGTGGAATTATGTTGTTATCATATTCCGTTGAATTGATGTTGCATGCTTTTATGATGCATGCATGAGCATTTGTTAAATTGGTTCATTCCCATTGTGCGGAAGTGAACTGGCAGAGCCAATAGACTTACCTGGTTCAGAGGTAGTGAGGCTAGATTCTTGACCCGATGGTTATGGGCGAATCATGGAGTGGATTCTTGACTCAGTGTTCTGGGCGAATCATGGATTTACACTGTCTTTCCACATGTAAACGGAGCGGTGTGTGTGACTTGGTTCACGTTTTGGTACCACATGCATAGAGTCTGCATTGCATATGGGATTGTAACATGCTATGATGGATTCCAGTGTTGCAATTTCCATTGTTTGTTATATACATGTTCATTGTGTGAACTGCCTTGTGAATTGATTATGATTTGTGTTTGGTTAATGGATTAACGTATCCAATTATTCTGTCGCATTTTAAAAACGTATAATGCATGTTATATTGAATTGAAATCTCACCCTTACTTTAACAATTTCAGATCCGAAGTGATTAGCTGCTTGGAGTTGGTGAGGATAGCTCTAGAGTCGAGTCAGTTAATTAGTCCGCGTGTCAGTGTCGTGCTCTGGTAGATGTAACACTGGGGAAACGGTTGTTTGAATCCTTTAATGGATATTTTTAATGGTTTTGAATCATGTTTTGATGTTATGTCCTGGAATAATTATGGATGTTGTATTCGGGATCCGTTATGTTTCATTTCCGCTGTTAAACATAACCTTAAGTATGTTTCATTTAATGGATTTTCCTCAGTGAAAGCATGATAACTGTTTTGAATTATATTAAAAATTGTGATGCCTCTTGATATGTGTTATATACTCTGATTATTATTTATAAAAATCGCGGGTATTAGAAGGGGTGTTACAAGGTTAGCGACGCCTATCGGAATCAGAATCATTAAGATGAAGAGCATCCGCAATGCGAGCAGTCAACGCCTCGAAGTTACGATCGTTCTGGAAAGCATACTCGCGATGTTCGCGCCGTAACTCTCGTTGGTCGTGCTGCATTTCCCGAACAAGACGTAAAGTCTCAGCTTGGCATTGTTCCATTGCTAGGAACCTTTGATCTTGGATATTCATGTGGGCTTGCATGGCCTCGAAATTAGCAGCCGGATTTTCTTGGGGGCTGCTCAACAGGTGCATTAAGAGCGAAACGCCAGTTATTGCGGATTCGGACGTCTATCTGATTAGGACAAGGCAACACTACACCGGTACCAGACGACGGTTGATCATTAAGGTGTACCAACCATCTTGTCGAGGAGAGATGAAATGGGAATCACGACAGTAGATGACATCTAGCAGATTTGCAGGCATCATAAATTGTCCAATGGACAGAAGCTCGTTTGATAGGCCTAAAGCAAAAACTAAAGAGGTGATGATTCCACCAAAGACAAATGGGTTGGTACCTGCCGCATTGACGCATGTGTGAAAGTGGCTAAGCATGAAAGGTGCGGCGTTGACAGCTTGACCGTTGAGGGCACAGAAAATAAGAAATATCTCATTTTGGTTGACCTTGTGATTATTGGTCCGCCCAAAAATGGTGTTTGCAAGGATGCGGTGAAAGTACCTCAGAGCGGGATTATGAATATGTGAAGCGTAGAGATCTCGCCAACTTTCTGTGGGTTGACCGGTTAGATCGTGCCATAGAGAGAAGCCGACTTGATCCCAAGAAATGTCGCTGTCAGCGTCGAACGGTTTATAGTGAACATTCTGACCTCGTGTGAACTGTAAAAGTTCAGCGATTCTTTCTTGATCAATAGAATATTCTTGGCTGAACATGCGAAAATTAGCGGTGCCGGTGGTGTAAGGATCGTCGGGAGGTGTGATGTAGGAGAATGAACTGAGGAATTCAAGAACGAGCGGTTCGAAGGTGGGATATGGGTTTGAACAGAGACTAAGTAATCCTGTGTTTGCAAGCATGAATGTGATGCTATCCATCATACCTAAGGTATCCAAACAATCAGTGTCTATATATTTTGTGGGGACAACCGAACGGGAATAAAATTTCATGTATTTTGCTTGTTGTTGGCCATCATCGCTATCTCGGAATACAATGGTAGACAAATCTGGTGGTGGTCGGTCGGGTTTCACTTGGCGTTGAGTGTTTCGTGGAGCCATGGAAAAGTAGAAAATGAAGGATAAAATGGGAGAAGATGAAATGGATGAAAGGAAGTATATGAGTAGTAGATGTGAAAAGATGTGAAATGAGAAGAAAAATGGAAGAGTATTTATAGAGGGTTGAGAGTGAAGAGGAATAAATTATAATAATGTTATGTTGGGAAATGAAAAGAAAAAAAGTTTGAATGAGGATTATGGTGGGAAAATGAAAAAAAGAATATTTTGATGGAAGAGTAAATAAGAGTTGAATGTGAGTAATGTGGGAAATGAAAAAGAGAAACGGACGAAACAATCAAGACAAGGAGACCAGAAAAGACAGCACACGGGACACAAGCATGGGACGGGCGTCTTATCCAAGGAGACCACGCATGGAGGCGTGCGTCTCAAAACATGTATAAAAGTTGAGGCGACCGTCTCAGTCTGTGGTAGGCATGGAAGGCGGGCGTCTCAATGCATGCATGGCAGACAAAAACAAGAGGCGTGCGTCTCTTGGAAAGGGAGCGTGAACAGAGGCGACTGTCTCATGCTAGACAGCATGGCAAAGATTCAATGTATAAATATAGCAGAGAAAACACGTGGGAATCCAAGTCAAATGCAGATGGACTGAATTACTAGTACAGAGTATAAATGCAGTAACATAGAATACACATGAATAGCAATAGTAATAATAAGCAGCAACGATATAAGTGCAATTTAAAGAAGAAGATGAAACAATAATATAATATCATAAAATAAAATTAACTGCAACATTTTTATAAATAATCAGAAATTGCATTATATTGAAAATGGAAGTGCTAACAAATAGAGGAGCAAATATTCGGAAATAAAACGGGATAAAAATAACATAATGGAAAAATTTAAAATCCTAAGCTAAATTAAACTAAACTATAATTAATAACTGCTTTCTTTCTTTACTTTTCGTCCAATTTGACCGAAATATCCGGAGTCACTTAAGACGTGCGTCTCAATATATTTCTCAAAGTCCAACTGCCTTTTTGAGACGGTCGTCTCATCCAAGTCTTGAGGGCTTACGTGGCAAAGGAGACGGACGTCTCCCACTTGTGAAGGGAGTTGAGGCGGTCGCCTCAAGTGGGAGAGAGAGATTGAGGCGTGCGCCTCACGCGTGTTGTAGGTTTCCTTTCGTCTTGGGCTTGCTCGCTTTGGGCTTTAGGTTGAGATTTATAATAATCTCTTATATTTCTTAATCCTTTCTTTTGCTTGCACACCCCTCCTTCATTTCTTGCACACTTTAATTAGATAATTCTTTCAAATATCATTTCCTTGCTCAATTGGTCGTATTTAAATAAATGCCTGAAACAATAAAAATACCAACGTAATATAGAAATAAAACGAAATAATAAAATAAAAATACTAACATTATCTATGAAAATTAAATCAAATATGCTATATAAAAATGTGTTATCAAAGTACAAGGCTCAAATCGAAGATTTGAAGAGGCAAATGCATAATCAGAAGTTGGCATATGAATCCCGTATCCAAGAGAAAGAAGTTCAACTATCCCTTACTGTCGGAGAGTTGGAGCGTCTCAAGGTTTAGTCGGGGGCACTAGAGGCAGAAGGATTTCCTTTGTCTGATGTCTAGATTTATGCTTTATTTGTCTTGTGCGGAAATCACCATCAGGCTTGTTGATGGGATTACTCCTTTTTTTATGATTTGCAAAAAAAAAAAAAACAGTTGTTCAAATGCTTGTAATCTTCTTTGATTTAATGACAATTAGATTTTTCAGTATTCATTATCTTGCTAAATCCTAAAACCTGAGTCAAAGTGTTAAGAGTCCTGGAAATGTTCAAATATGTCATTACATGCATAACATGCATATCATTCATATATGTACATACCATGCATAACAGGTTTTGTCCGGAGTTCTCATCCTCGACTTATGCTTTTATTTAGCAGAAAGATTGCAAACTTCCACCGTTACCCGACTCGGAGCAACGAGAAGCGATAGATGGAACAACTTCAGGCAGACATGGCCGCGATGAAAGCGCAGATGGAGGCGCAGATGACTCAATTCATGGAGGTCATCACTAATATGAATCAGGGTCAGCAAGAGTTAAAGGCTTTGGTTGAGAGGTCTCGTTCAGAGGATGGTCGACGCAATCCATTTGACGATGCTTCTGTGGGTCAGCCCCGTGTTGAAGCAAACAATGCTGATTTGGGCGTCAATGACCACCCTCGTGGTCCAGGTGTACATCTCACTGGTCGGTTTCCACCTTCACCACCTACTCCACCTCAGGGGCAGTTTTTCTTTGATGATGGGATGCAGGGACATCGTGTTCGGGGTCGTCCTCGCTCCCAGGGCCCAGATTTTGATCAGAATCATGAAGCTTATTCTGTGAATGGCAGTGAAGTTGATTTCCTCGTAGATGATCATAGATACCGTTTGCTTGAAGAGCGGTTGAAGGCTATCGAGGGTCAGGAATTGTCTGGGCTAGATTTGTCAGATTTGGGATTAGCCCCTAGAGTGAGACTTCCTTCGAAGTTCAAGGTGCCAATGTTTGACAAGTACAATGGGGCAACTTGTCCCAAAACTCATATCACTGCATATTTCTGCAAGATGGCGGTTTATACTAAGGATGAGAGGTTGCTGATGCACTTCTTTCAGGAGAGTCTGACTGGAGCATCACTAGAATGGTATATGCATCTGGAGCGAGGTCAGATCAGAACATGGCATGATCTTGTGAATGCTTTTCTCCAGCAATACCAGTTCAACATTGATATGGCTCCCAATCACACACAATTGTTGGGTTTGTCTCAGAAGTCGGGGCAAACATTCAAAGAGTATGCTCAGAAGTGGAGAGAACTTGCTGCTAGAGTTCAACCACCCATGGTCGAGCGGGAAATGATTGATATGTTTACCAGTACTCTGTCTGGACATTACTATGTCGCATGTAGTACGTCTACGAGCTTTGCTGAAATGGTCCGTTATGGTGAGCGGATCGAAAGTGGGCTGAAATCTGGCAAAATTCAACAGGTTGAGGGAGGAAGTTCCTCTGGTGTTAAAAAGGCATACAACGGCCATCCCAAGAAGGAAAAGGGAGAATCCAACGCCGTATATGGTGGTAGAAGTAAAGCTCATATCAATGCAGTGACTATATCTGCTTCTCAACCACAAACTCAGCAAGCACCGCGTCAGCAAAACCAGAGACAACAAGAGAATCGTGCTCCTAGGAGGTTCGACGTCGTTCCTATGAGTTATGTTGATTTGTTTGTCCGCTTGAATGATCTTAAATTGGTTACTCCCAAGCTTGCATTTGCACCTCCTCCTCTGGATAAGCGGCCCAGAAACTATGATGCCAATGCTAGTTGTGAGTTCCATTCCGGAACCTTGGGGCATAGTATTGAGAATTGTTATGCATTTAAGTGCAAAGTGCAAGACCTCATTGATTCAAAGACTATTGAATTAGAGGCTCGACCACAAGTTGCTGGACACAATGTTACATAGAATCCGATGCCACGTCATGGGGTTGTCCAAGCTGTAATGGAGGATGGGGAGGTCCTTAATCTGGTAATGAATGTTGATCTGGTGAAAACACCGCTGCCTTTTGTCAAAGAGTACTTGATCAAGAGAGGTGTCTTTCCGGGTTGTGAGGTTGTGTGCAAAAAGTGTGAACATTGTTCAAACGGTTGTGCAAATTTGAAGGTTGGTATTCAGAGTTTGATTGATGACGGTCAGCTGCAATTTGATCAGATCCGAAAGAATGAGAAGGTTGAGACACGAGTTGTATTTGTGATTACTATACCTTATTCTCCGATTGTGATATCTGCACCAACAAAACCTGTTCCATTGGCGATTACCAAGCCCGGTCCATTGTCGTATGAAAGTGATAAAGCCGTACCATGACATTATGGATCAGATGTCTATTATCATGGTGTGAAACAGGAAGATGTCTCCTCCCCAATCAAGAAAGGTGACATGTTGGACATTGCTAATACTGATGATTTTGCTGGTGGCGGTGGTATGACCCGAAACAGGCAAATTTTCTCTGATCCGGCAATACAGCTTAAGGCAGAAGCTGTTGCCAAAGCTAAGGGTAAGCAGCCCATGAAACAACCAGATTTGCAGAATGCCAATCCTGATATGGAGAAGGATATAGAGGAAATCATGAAGTTTATCCGCAAGAGTGACTTCCGGGTAATTGACCAGCTTGCTCAGACACCTGCAAAAATTTCCATTCTCTCTTTGTTGCGAGATTGCATAGAAATGCCTTGATGAAGCTGTTGAGCACTGCTTTCGTACCACAAGAGATTTCTGTTGGACAATTTAAAAATGTGTGTGCAAGCATATCAGCAAATAACGGATCGGGGTTTACTGATTGTGATGTTCCGCCAGAGGGACGGAGCCACAACAAAGCTTTGCATATCTCCATGGAATATCGGGGCACTACTTTGTCTCGAGTGTTGGTTGATATTGGTTCCTCACTCAATGTGATTCCCAAATCCGCTCTGATGAAGATTGACTATGGTGGTCTCGAACTCCGACCAAGTGATCTGATTGTAAAAGCATTTGATGGTTCAAGACGATCCGTTTTTGGAGAAGTGGATCTCCCCATCAAAGTCGGCCCTCAGCTCTTTGTCACAACATTCTTTGTCATGGACATTTAGCCTGCCTACTGCTGCCTCTTGGGCCGTCCATG
This sequence comes from Vicia sativa, assembly GCA_021764765.1. Lineage (NCBI taxonomy): Eukaryota > Viridiplantae > Streptophyta > Magnoliopsida > Fabales > Fabaceae > Vicia > Vicia sativa. Next base: position 69,696,174 of record CM038796.1, on the reverse strand, counting down.
GATCCACAAAGCTGGAGCGATCACATCTACTCTTCACCAGAAGCTGAAATACCTTGTGGAAGGGAAAACAATCACAGTCTGTGCTGAAGAAGAATACATTGTGATCCATCTTGCTTCCTTTTGATATGTTGAGGTTGATGGCAGGATTCACGAGACTCTGTTTCAAGGCTTTGAGACGGTACACATGTTGAAGACCCCTCAACAAAACGAGGATAAGAAAGACAAACCAGAATCTTCATGGCATCTTTGAAAGATGCAAAAGCTGTGGTTGAGGCTGGACGCCCTGAAGGTTGGGGCCGTGTGGTGGAGGTATCACCCAAGTTCAATAAGTTCGGGTTGGGTTTTGATTCTGTTCTACGTCGTCAGATTCTAAAAGCACCCAACGTGGCTACTCTTGTGAGGTTTTCTAGTGTTGGCAACGATTCCGAGCAAGTAAACATCGTGGATGATTCTGACAATGAGTTTGATATTGACAAGTGGATCCATCCCAGTGTCCCTGGCATGGAGCTCAACAACTGGACCTCTGAAGACTGTGTCCCAGTCATGATGGCCGAAGATTAATTTTTCTTTTGTTTCTGTTATCATGCAATAATTCTTGTGCTCTGCCCAAGGCACAATGAATCATATGTAGGGCCACCTTGTTTGCATATGCAACGTTTTATCATGAAATAAAGAACGTCTTTTCATTCAAATGTTTTGTTCCTTTTCCTTCAATTTTACATCACAATTTTGAAACGCAAAATGACAATGCTTTATTTTTCTTTTATCATCTAAAAAAACTAAAATAAGCATTATAATCAATCATGCAGATATAATCCCACACTCCTAATGGATCCCTTTGATAACGACTCTGCTATCACTCTTTATGACTTCGATAATCCGATCAACCAATCTGAAGAAGAAGGTGAGGAAGATTGTGAACTCCCTAAAGAGATAGCAAGAATGTTAGAACAAGAGGAGAAGGTCATCTAACCACATCAGGAAGAGATTGAGAAAGTGAATCTGGGCAATTCTGGTGTGATTAGAGAGGTCAAAATCGGGGCCGCTTTAGAAGACGGTGTGAAGCAAAGATTGATTGAACTACTCCGAGAGTATTCTGATATTTTCGCCTGGTCTTATGAAGACATGCCTGGGTTGGACACTGATATTGTTGTGCATAAGCTACCTTTAAAAGAGGAATGTCCTCCTGTTAAGCAGAAACTTCGAAGAACTCACCCTGAGATGTCTAAGAAGATCAAAGAGGAAGTCCAGAAACAGCTTGATGCAGGTTTTTTGAAAGTCATCTCTTATCCCCCATGGGTCGCCAACATTGTTCCTGTGCCCAAGAAAGACAACAAGGTTAGAATGTGTGTGGATTATAGGGATCTGAACAGAGCAAGTCCAAAAGACGACTTTCCGCTTTCCCATATTGACATATTGGTGGATAATACGGCTCATGCAAAAGTGTTTTCGTTCATGGATGGTTTTTCCGAGTATAATCAGATCAAGATGGCACCGGAAGACATGGCTAAAACAACTTTCATTACCCCATGGGGGACTTTTTGCTACAAGGTGATGCCTTTCGGATTAAAGAATGTCGGGCCAACGTACCAGCGCGCAATGGTAACTCTTTTTCATGATATGATCCACAAAGAGATTGAAGTATATGTCGACGACATGATTGCTAAATATCAGGATGAAAAAGAACATCTGGTACACCTATAGAAATTGTTTGATAGGTTGAGGAAATTCAGACTGAGGCTGAATCCGAACAAGTGTACGTTCGACGTGCGATCTGGCAAGGTGTTAGGCTTTGTTGTAAGTGAAAGAGGTATCGAGGTTGATCCTGCTAAAGTAAAAGCAATTCAAGAAATTCCTGAACCAAGAACTGAGAAAGAGGTCTGTGACTTTCTAGGGAGGTTAAACTACATCTCTAGATTCATCTCTCACATGACTGCCACATGTGAACCTATCTTCAAATTGCTAAGAAAGGATCAGATGGTCAGATGGAATGACGATTGTCAAGTCGCATTCGACAAGATAAAAGAGTATCTGTAAGAACCTCCGATTCTCATGCCTCCCGTGGAGGGTAAGCCGTTGATCATGTATTTGACAGTGCTTGAAAGCTCAATGGGGTGTGTGCTAGGCCAACATGACAATTCTGGTCGAAAAGAGCATGCAATATACTACCTAAGCAAAAAGTTTACCGACTGTGAAACAAAATACTCACTGCTCGAGAAAACTTGTTGTACTTTAGCATGGGCTGCTCGCCGACTAAGGCAGTATATGTTGACTCACACAACCTTGTTGATATCCAAGATGGATCCGATCAAGTACATATTTGAGAAGCCAACTTTGATAGGCCGGATCGCCAGGTGGCAAATGATTTTGACAGAATATGACATCCAGTATACTACTCAGAAAGCTATCAAGAGTAGTGTGTTGGCAGACTATGTTACCATCATCCAGTTGATGATTATCAGCCGATGATGTTTGAATTTCCTGATGACGATATCATGTACCTTCGGGATTGTAACATCCCAGGTCCAGACGAGGGACCCGAACCAGGATCCAAGTGGTCTTTGGTCTTTGATGGAGCCTCCAATGCGTTAGGCAATGGTGTTAGTGCAGTAATCACTACTCCAGACGATCATCATATCCCGTTCATAACTCGAATCTGTTTTGATTGCACCAATAACATGGCCGAGTATGAGGCTTGCATCTTTGGTATCGAGGCGACAATTGATTTGAGAATTAAGCATCTGAAAGTGTATGGAGACTCTGCACTTGTGATTTTCCAGACATGAGACCGGAGACTCGTCACCCAATCGATTCCTACAGAGAGCATGTGATGAAGTTGATTCCTTACTTCGAGGAAATCACTTTCGATCACATCTCACGCGAAGAGAACAACCTAGCTGATGCTTTGGCCACTTTGGCGTCCATGTTTAAAGTTAAATGGGCTAATGGAGCGCCTTCGATAACCATCCAGATATTGGATGAGCCAGCCTTTTGTTTTGAGATTGAAGCAGAGAAAGATGACAATCCTTGGTTCTACGATGTCAAGCGATATCTTAAGACTCAAGAGTATCCTGAGGAAGCTTCTGTGAGCGATAAGAAGTTCTTGAGAAGATTCTCGGCAAAGTTTTTCCTCAGCAACGGTGTGCTATACCGTAGGCATTATGACAGACTGTTGCTCAGATGTGTTGGTAAAGATGAAGCTGCAAAGATCATCGAAGAGATACACGAGGGCTCATTCGGAACTCATCCTAGTGGGCACACTATGGCTAAAAAGATCTTGCGAGCTGGGTATTACTGGTCAACCATGGAGGTTGATTGTTTTAATCATGCCCGAGTTTGTTACAAATGCCAAGTATATGCTGACAAGGTGCATGTGCCACCATCGCCTTTGAATGTTTTAACCTCTCCTTGGCCATTTGCTATGTGGGGCATTGGCATGATCGGGAAGATTGAACCGACAGCGTCTAACGGACATCGCTTCGTTCTGGTTGCAATAGATTATTTCACCAAATGGGTTAAAGCAGCATCCTATGCAAACGTCACCAAACAGGTGGTTGCTCGTTTTATCAAGCACAATATCATCTGCCGTTACGGGATTCCCGACAAGATTATTACAGATAACGGGTCGAATCTTAACAACAAGATGATGAAGGAGCTTTACGAGTCCTTCAAGATCAAGCACCACAATTCGTCCCCATATCGTCCGAAGATGAACGGAGCTGTTGAAGCGGCGAATAAGAACATTAAGAAGATTGTGCAGAAAATGGTAGTAACCTATCGGGATTGGCATGAGATGTTGCCTTTCGCCTTGCATGGATACAAGACTACCGCTCACACTTCAACAGGGGCAACTCCGTTTTCTCTTGTTTATGGCATGGAAGTCGTGCTTCCAATCGAAGTTCAGATCCCTTCACTAAGAATCATGAAAGATGTCGAGCTTGATGAAGATGAGTGGGTACAGAACCACTTAGACCAGCTGTGCCTCATAGATGAGAAGCGGTTGGCAGCTGTCGGTCATGGGCAGATTTATCAACAGAGGATGAAAAGAGCATATGACAAGAGAGTGCGACCTCAAAATTACCAACCGGGTGATCTTGTGCTAAAGAGGATAATCCTTCCCCAAGGAGACCCGTGGGGCAAGTGGATACCAAATTATGAAGGGCCGTTTTTTGTGAAGAAAGTCTTCTCGGGTGGCGCCATGATGCATGCAACGATGGACGGAGAAGACTTCCCACTACCCGTGAACGTGGATGTAGTTAAGAGATACTATGCATAGACATGCTTAACAGATTAGTGGTCGCACTCTACGGCAACATCTCGAGCTACTCCGAAGGACAGTGATCAAGCCAATCACCTTTCTCAGGAAAAGCGAAGTGATGAGATAGTTGGAGTTATAAGACTGATAGCAGGGTTGAAACCCAATGAGGATTCATTGTCGCATTGCCATGCGTTTTAGTTTTCCTCTTATTTTACTTTTGCAATTGCCTCATTTCAGGAATTGCCTCCTATTGTACTTGCCTATTTACAGGCTCACTTTCAATCAATAAAATGAGTTTTTGCTTGTCAATTAATTTCTTGCATTTACTGATTTGTTTGCAAAAGACGTTAAAAGTTTTGTGGTAAAATCTTGCGTATATAAACATTGTTGATTTTACCGTGATCAGAAACTTTTGAATATTGTTTTAAGGCTTGAGTGGTCTGAATGGCAGACGGACTTGTCACTTCATGCCGGGGTCACTTCGCTAACACTGTGTTGTAGAATATCTGGATGCATCAATGTGGAGATGGGCCAGGTTTCTTCCTGATACTTCCCCAACAGCGTCTCCCCGGTGGTTCCATTTCTGAACAAAGAAGGTCATCGGAAGTTCATCGTCCTCATTGGAGTCCTTTCTCCTTCTCCCCAGTGTTGTCGCTACACGGCGCCGATCCCCAGTGGGTCAGTCATGTCCATCCCAGTGGGAACTCCCCAACGGATGTTCACCAGAGTTTTAAGTGTACTATTTTCTCTTAACCCCTGTGGAAGCAGTTTCTGAACCCTTGACTTCAGACGGTTATCCCCAACGGGTTCCCCTTCCATGATACGCCCGGTACGAATGCTAGTGCATCTTGGCTGTTCCCCAGTAGGGTTGCAGCCTGCCTTTCCTGACTCTCCCAGAGCATGAGTGTCGATCGTCGCTTGGTCGCGCATTCTCCCCAGCAGTTCGGCGTACCTCTATCTCCCCAACTAGAGTCGTGATAGGTATCGGTGGAAGATCTTCGTCAAGCATCTCCCTTATTCCCCACGGATCTATGTCTAACCGACAAATTTCCCATGGCATCGACTCCTCAACAGATTTATCAAGCAAGATTCAGATTGCTTTGAGTGATATTCGGGCATTCCCTAATGCTCTAATCCCCGACTGAGTCTCTAGTCCCACTACATGATTTGGTGACCGGGTTTCTATTTCATTCATTTTATGCATTTCTTGCAAGCATGCATCATTGCATTGGCATTATTCTCTAGGAGAGTCATGCATCTCATAGGATTATAAGCCAGAAACGCAAATCTCATCCCCAACGATGTCCTGCACCTCTTGGAATCAGTTGCGTCCTGGTGTTTTTCCTGGCGCAACATCTTCTTCTGAGTAGCGTTAAAACCGCCAGCTCTTACCCTGGTGCAACACGCCTTCAGCTTCGAAAGCAAGCCCTACACTTGACTTTTCCCTCAGAGTATAGCGTTCTGAGTCAGTAAAGCCTAATCGGCACCTTTTAGCCTTTGCATCACAAACCCGCCCAATCCGTCGGTGTAATGTGGTTAGTCTAATTGGTGTATCTAGTCTTTATTTCCACTAGCATGCTAGCTCTCCCCTAGCATTGTGGGTCTTTTGGGAACAAGATTTCTCTTGTTTCTCTCCTTCGTAAAGCCTAATCGGCGTTTTCCGGTCTTTGCATCACAATCACCCAGTCATTGTTGGCGTAATGTGGTTAGCCTGGTTTGCGTATCTAGTCTTTGCTTCCGCTTGCATGCCAGCTCTCCCCTGACATTGTGGACTGAATTGGGTAGAGGCCAATTCTTCTTTCCGGTCGGGAACGCTCTTGTACCTGTTTTCGCAGAATTCAGCGTTTATTTTGTGCTCCTTTTGTTGTGACCCAGTTAAGCTCTGGCGCAACATGTCCTTTCCTCAGCAGACATTGAAATTCAGAGCGTAAATTTTCGAGTTCATTTTGGTATTCGATCACCTCATACCTCGTTTCCTGGAAGGCATACGCCAACCTGGCTCTCAAGCTTTAGGATGATTGAATAGGGGCAGCTGTTGTACCCCAAAATTTAACCTCTTCTTTTCTGTATTTTTCTGGTTTATAATTCCATTGCATAAAACATATATGTAGTGACATGCATAGTATTCATCATGAGGTTACCATGATCAAGGTATTCCAAATGTCACCAAAAATGAGTTTGCTCGTTCATTTCTCAGTAAAGTGGATTTCGGGTTTGCAACACATTTTGGACACTCCGGTAGGCGTACGTCTCGTTTCCTTGGGTATTTTCTGTTGATATCTGACGAGAAGGACCCTCCCGCTATTATCTATGACTTTCGTTTGAAGGCCGAGAGGAGATTTTGTGGAGAAGGTCCTCAAAGAAATAGTTTTCCCCAGTGGAACACTCTGAACTTTAGTGCTGAACTGTGCGTTTTGGCTCACTAAAAAGTCTTTATTTCCTAGCTGGAAGCTCGGAATTGAGCGGGATCGATTTCTAAAATTTCGTATCAAAGTCTTCTACAACTCTCATTTGCAATTTGGGAGCTGATTCCTCACCGATCAACACCAGAATTTTATTCTCTGAGGTTAATTTTGAGCTGAATTGAGCAATTTTCATCTGATACGCGAAGTTCGAAAAGTCATATCTCACTTGATTTTCATCGAAACGGGATGGGACTAGTGCCAAAAGTGCATAAAATTCGTTAGCTTCGAATGTCCTTGAAATATGCACGTGCAAATTTCGATCAGAAGATCCTCTTCTGAGGCATTTTCCCCACAGAGCGCGAACGAAATTCTGCGTGTGTCAATTGTTTTAAATTGATGCTGAAATTTCAAAAATTCCTATTTCCTTGACCGTTCATCGGATCGAGTCAGGATTTTGATCTACGCAAGCAAAATCGCATTCCGGACACTTTTCGTTTATATTCCAACTCCGAATTCTGCGCGGATTTGACCGTTTTGGATTAATTACGAAAATTATTCGGATAATCATAATTTGGGCTTGATTATGGATCCAAAGCGATAAATAAATTTTCCTCTTCACAAATCACAACAACACATTCATTTGCTTAATTTCCCACTACCACTCACATTCCAATTCTTTCAAATTCCAAAGCACAAATTCAAAAAAAGTTAAAATTTCAACTTTCCCTCCAAGCAACCACCACAGGCGGCCACCGGACCTCCGGTCACCACCTGCTTCAGCCACAAACCGCGCTAAGCGCGACCTGTGAATTCTGGTTTTTCTCCATCACATCCTCTCCTACTTCAATCTATATCATCTTCTCCTCCTTCTACTGACATTGGAGATGGAAGGAACAATTTCATCTTGATTTCTCTTCAATTTCAAGATTCAAGGATTTCTCCTTTTTCTTCTTCAATCTTTCATTGAAGATTTCAAGCTTTCTTCAAGGATTCAAGCTTAATTCTGAAGATTATCAACAATTCCTCACTGATTTGGTATTTTCTTGGAAGAGCACAAGGAATTCCTCTTCAATTTGACTCAAACTTCAAGTTCAAGTAAGTGTTAGGTTCAAATAAGCACTTATTTTAAGCTGTTTTTGATTTTCAGATTTTCTTGAAATTGAATACTGAAATTGCATGCAAATTCAATGTAGATTCTGAATCTAGAACTTGTACTCTTGATTTCTTTGATTTGAATTGGATTTTGCCGCCTTATTTGTGTCGGAGTGAGGATTTTGTACATATCATGCATATATCCCTGTGCATTTGTGTTTCCCCTGCAAATAAGTCATAATTCATACATTTTGCATCATCTATTGCATGTTCATGCATTGGTGAGTATATAGCTTGATCGATTTACGTTGATTCATGGTGATTTGAAGCATAACTTGCATTCAACATGTAGATATCCAAGCATTAGTGCATTGTGCATGAACTTGTTACATATGCACTCCAAGTGTTTGTGTCAATGCATGATTTAGATTCTTTGAAGGAAAACCTCTAAATGCCATGACTAGCATGCATTTAACTTCACAAATGAACATTGGAATTATCATTTTGATTTGCATTCCTTGCATGTTCATGCATTTAACTTCATAAATGAACATAGGAATTATCATTTTGATTTGCATTCCTTGCATGTTCATACATTTAACCTTATGATTGAACATTGGAATTATCATTTTGATTTGTACTCCTTACATGTTCATGCATTTAACTTCACAAATGAACATTGGAATTATCATTTTGATTTGCATTCATTGCATGTTCGTGCATTTAACTTCACAAATGAACATTGGGTTTATCGATTCGATTTGCATTCCTTGCATGTTCATGCATTGCTACATGTATGTGAACATTGGTTTTATCAATTCGATTAGCATTCCTTGCATGTTCATGCATTGCTACATGTACGTGAACATTGGTTTTATCGATTCGATTTGCATTCCTTGCATGTTCATGCATTGCTACATGTATGTGAACATTGGTTTTGTCGATTCGATTTGCATTTCTTGCATATTCATGCATTGCTACATGTATGTGAACATTGGTTTTATCAATTCGATTAGCATTCCTTGCATGTTCATGCATTGCTACATGTATGTGAACATTGGTTTTATCGATTCGATTTGCATTCCTTGCGTGTTCATGCATTGCTACATGTATGTGAACATTGGTTTTATCGATTCGATTTGCATTCCTTGCATGTTCATTCATTGTTACATGTATATGAAAATTGGTTTTATCGTTCGATTTGCATTCCTCGCATGTTCATTCGATTTTCACTAGCTCCGAGATTGCGGCCTAACGATACGAATCGAATTTTGGCATGGAAACATCACGAACAAGTGGTCTGGTTCAAAAATGACATTTCTGCAGGTTACAGGTCGCGCTTAGCGCCACCAGGAGCGCGCTAAGCGCCAAATGTTCTGACTTTTGTTTTGCAGGCCGCGCTTAGTGCGGTATACCGGGCTTAGCGCGGTATAATGGTGCATTTTTCATGATTTTCTCGATTCTAATGGCAAACAGTAGTCACCCTTGCTATGCTTGGCTACTGTTTATGCTCTATTTCATGCAGGGGTTTGCGTTGCATATACATGCGACACATTTCTTCGCTACTCGCATACTTTTCTTTTACTTGTTTTTCTGGGTCTAACTCCCTTCTTGTAGGTGTTGTGAACTTGTACACCCACGTGTACGACATTCTTGCCTTGTGCTTGTTTGTTCTAACTTTGTTCTCGCAGGCATATTTGCTTCGGATGCGTATCGACACGTTTTCTGCTTGTTTTGATGCTTTGAACAATACTCACCAGTTTATTCTTGTTGCATGGCTACAGTACTTGAAGTATTCTGGAGTATTTCCATAGCTCGCAGTGCTCTTCGGATTCTATATCTGTTCGGTAGTTTCTGCACCGTTTATCGCATTTTCTTACAGCTTTCCTAGATATCATGAGAAGTAGGGCTTTACAACTTTCTTTTGCCATGAGAAGTAGAAATAGAGATGTGTGACACCCCAAATAATTCAATATTTAAAATAATTAGAAATTTTAATTATTAATTTAATTAAGAGTTTAATTATTAATATTTGGAATTATTGGAATTAATTAATTAATTAAAGGAAAGAAGAGTTGGTGGTGTGAGGAGTAATTAGAGGGTGTGAGTTGTAAAATACTCTACTCTTACTAATTACTATTTTATTTATTTTATTGGAATAATAAAAAGGAATATTAAAAAGGAAAAGAAGGAAAAAGAGAGTTATTTGGAAATTCAACATACGTGAGATTGGAGAAGAGAAGAGAAAAGAGGAAAAGCCAAACGCCGGGAAATTTGAAGAATCATCGCAAGGTAAGGGGTGATTTCATTCAATTATTATGCCTTATGGGTTTTAGAATCCAATTGAATGATTAGTGTATTAGGAATCTTGAAAACTAGATAATTTAGGTTTATGGAATTAACCCCAAAATGCGTCGAATTGGATGAATCGGAACCATAGTAATGTTATGGAATATGTGGAATTAATATATTCATGTTAAGTGGCGTAATTTTGGTGCAATTAGAATGATTTTGAGTGTTTTGATGCATGGGTTCGTAATTGAATGGAAGCAAATTGAGTTTGGAATAGATTATTGTCAAAAACTACAGTTTTTGGTTCTGCAGGTCGCAGGAACCGGGTTCCTGGCTTAAAAATGTGGGAAGCAGAAATCTGGGTTTCTGGAAACCGGTTACTCCTACGGAGGAACCGGGTTCCCAGTTCAAAATTTCCAAAGAAAACCATTTTTGGGAACCGTTCCAAGATGGGTGATCTGGGTTCCCCATACAAAATTCCAGGTGGCGTGTTTTGAAAATGTGGGAACCGGTTCTCCTGTGGAGGAACCGTTACCACCGTGTTGAACTTCAAAATACTTAAAACTTTAAAAATTCATATTTTCCAAACCGTAACTCCGATTTGAGTGCCGTTTTCGGCAGTATTTCTTAAATTGAAAATACTATCTTATAAAACGAGAAAAATATTATTTTATGAAATTTATTTTAAAAAGAGCCGAACCCCCGATTTTGAAAACTTTGGTAGTTTAGGGACGATGGAGAATTGGTTGTATATTATTCCGATTTAGTGAATGAGAACTAATACTTATATGTTGTGTCTGCTATCCATTATGAACGAGTTGTTATCATGTGATATATGTTGGTGTTGGCATTGTATGGAATGATATTGTGATCATATTCCGTTGATTGGATGTTGCATGCTTTTATTGTGCATGCATAAACATTCTGGTGATGGTTCATTCCCATTGTGTGGAATTGAACTTGCAGAACCAATAACCGTACCCAATGGATAGTGGTGGTGAGGCTAGATTCTTGACCCAGTGGTTATGGGTGAATCATTGATTGACTCTATTTTCCAAGGTGTAACGGAACAGGGTGTGGACTTGGTTCACGTTTGGTACCATATGCATAGAGTCTACATTGCATATGGAAGTGTAACATGCTAGGATGGTTTCCAGTGTTGCAATTTTCATGTGAAATGCGATTGTGAACTGAACTATGATTATGTTAATGATAGTGGACTAATGCATTGAATTGTTCTGTTGTATTTAAAAACGTATAATGCATTCTATATTGAATAGAGATCTCACCCTTACTTTAATGATTTCAGATTAAAGTTAGCGGCTCAGGAATCGGTGAGGATGGCTTATAGAGTTGTGTCGTATCTTACCCGCAGGTGTCAGTGTCATGCTCTGATAGTTGTAACACTGGGGGGAACGTTTGGATGATGAGTCTTGTTTATACTCCATTGTTTAATTTATGTTGGGAATACTTATGACTTAACATTATTCCAGTTTTGTGACATTTTCCGCTGTGTAGAACATGATATTGATTTGAATATTCTATTCTAATAATTTCCTTCGGTTAAGCATGATTACTGTTTGAAGTTAAGGCTTTTGTATTTAATTTTAATTGCGACATCCCTTGTTTACGTGTTAACTCTGATTTAATTAATATGTTCGCGGGGTATTTTAGAAGGGGTGTTACAAGATGCATGATGGGGCTTCCGTAGTTGGAGCATGTTAAGGAACCCCTCTGGTTTATTTAAAGACTCGTTTAGGACAATTCTACTTGTGAAATGTGTTTGCTTGTTCGTTCCTTGCAAGTTCCCTTGGTTAGGATTGGTTCTTTAGCCTAGACATTAGGATCCACATCCTTTGCATGTCAACAATAGGTAGAGATTTCTCTTGCATCCTCAACCATAGGTCTAACCTTTCGCATGCCAACAATAGGGTTTAGTTCTTAGCTAGTTTTCCTCTTGTTTTTGCTAGTTTCTTTTCGCATTTTGCATGTGATTAAAACTAAAACTCGTTTTTCTTTTCCTTTTGAAAACAAAACACTTAATAATGGTTTAAACCCCTTTCTCAAGGTAAAAACAACCAACCAACATAAACTCTTTTCGCCTTTGCGCGTCTCTTTTCTTGTGTGTTTAAAACCTTTTTCACAAGTAAAAAACACAAAACCCACCAAAACAAGTGAGCCAAACTACGACGCTCTGACTTTCCTATTGCACGCGGGAATACGTAGGCATCTTGTCACGGGGCTCGATCGAGCAAACTTTGTAAGTACTTCCTTCTTTTCCCCGTGGTTTCTTATTTTCTCTTTTCTTTTGCATGCATGATAACGACTAAGCATAGAGATAACACACCCTCTAGCTAGAAATAAAAAATGGATACCGTAGAGTACTACGGGCGTGTGGGGTGCTAATCCCTTCCCCTAGCGTAACTAACTCCCTTACCTAGATTCTCTCGATTTCACGGTCATAGGACCGCGATTTCTCCCCTCAGGTTTACTCGATGTTTTCCTTTCTCCATCGTGAGATAAAAGACGTTCGATGACGACTCTATTTAATATCAGTTATCAGTCGGAGGTTCGGCCAGTGTTTTCACAACTCTCCTATATGAACCATTATCAGATGTCCTGATTACAACACCAAACCCCAATTTGGATGCCTCTGTGTGAATCCATTGAAGCATTTGACCATGAAACTCAAACTCTTGTCCATCTGTAAATTGGTTGACAACATCCATCTTCTTCACATCAACATGTATAACATCCATAAACACAACAGGTTTGGAGAAAAGATCATGGTGCATTATATCTAATGCAAAAAATAACAGATAATATTAAAAAACATAATGAATTAAACACAAATATTTCAGAAATACACTTTCGTAGGAATTCATACAGAATCTAAAAATGCATTTCCAAACGAAACCTAAATTTTACAAATAAAAAAAAGATTAATGTAAGTAATGAGGAATGAAATAAATGATATTTACCTTGAATTTAATCTTCTTTTACTCCTTTTGATATGATGAAACACATAATGGAGTTTTGAAGTGGAATTCTTGATTGAAAATGGAGGGATTTTTTGTAAGAGTTTTGAGAAAAATGGTAATGGTGTTTGATCATTTAGAGTATTAAAAGTCACGTTTGATAGTTCAAGAAATGCACCTCTAGAATTTACTAACATGCAAAGGTGGACGATTTTAAATTTTCCGCTTCTCAAAAATCCAGAAATGCAATTTCGGAAAAGGCACCGAGTTGTTAAATTAGGAATAAATTAATAGGGTGAGTTCAAAGATGCATCGACGGAGCACAATATTATATTTTTAATAATAATAATAATGTGAATAATACTGTGATATATATATATATATATATATATATATATATATATATATATATCATTTGTTAGTATAATACACATGAAGCTAAGTGGTGGTAGTAAGTATATATATATATATATATATATATATATATATATATATATATATATATGGATTTCTCCCACACTCTTAAAAAACCAAAAATACCCTTCGTAAGAGCACTTACGAATTTTATTTGTACTTGCGAAATGTTCCCAGATGCAGAAACATAATTCTATTTTAACAGAATTCATTTGTTTTATATATTTTAGGTATGGTGCACCCCGACAATATTGTCAAGGCTATTGTGAAGGTTCCGATTCCGGACAAAGTGAGCATAGACGATAAGTCGATTGTGGTCAAATAAGTAGATAAAACGATTGATGTTGTAATTGATAATGAAAATCAATTTCCAAATGTCAAAACTTTAAATACTCGTCAACAAATGCTTGATTATGTTAGAATGGAAGCTAGCAAACTTGGTTGTGGTGTTGTGATTGCGAGGTCCGACAATGAGAGTAGTAATCGGTAACCATTTGTTATTTTGACATGCGAGAGAAGTGGAGCATACGTTCGAAAAATCCGCAAGTTAAAATACGAAGACACGAGTTCGAGGAAATGTGGGTGTCCGTTCAAGTTGCGCGATTATTGTAGGGTGGATAATTTATGGAGGTTGACTATGATGTCCGAAATGCATAATCATGAGTTGGAGACCAAGTCACACGGGATCCTATTGTTTGTCGGCTTAAGATAGAAGAGAAGAAATATGTTTCTGAATTGTCGTTGATCAAAGTTGTGCCTAGAAACAAACTTTCCGGTTTGAAATGGAATAGAGCGGGATGTGTGTCAAATATAAAATCAATTTACAATTATCGATACAAACAACATGTTGCTCAAAGGGGTTCGAAGTCCGAAATGCAACATTTATTGAAATGTTTGGACGATAACAATTATGTTTCAAGACATAGAGTTTGTGATGACAATGTAAGTATTCATGATATATTTTGGATGCACCCGCCAAGTATCGATTTGTTCAACAAATTTCCAACCATTCTAATGATTGAATCGACGTAAAAGACCAATAAGTATAGGCTTCTGCTTCTTAAAATTGTTGGTGTCACCTATACAGACAAGACTTTTTCAGTTGGTTTTGGTTTTTTGGAATGTGAGAAGGAAGAAAACGTCACTTGGGCGTTGGGTGTTTGCAAGATTTTGTTGAAAGATAAAAATGTATGCTTATGGTTATTGTCACTGATCGAGATAACACTCTTATAAATACGGTTGCCATCGTGTTTCCGTCGTCCACCGCTTTGCTATGTCAGTATCATATCACAAAAAATGTGAGAGCATGACTAAAACCCGCAATTGGCACCAAAGAGAAGAAAGGTGAAGACAGGTAAGTTGTCAAATCTGGTGTTGTGGTTGAGAAGATAATGAGTGCATGGACTAATATTCTTAATTCTTCTATTGAAGAGATGTATACTGAGAATGTGATCCACTTTAGAAATTTGTGTGTGGAATACCCCAATTTTCTTAAATACGTTGAATCCACTATTCTTGATCAAGCGAAAGACAAAATGGTATGTGCATGGACGAACCCTGTTAGACATTTGGGGAATACAACAACTAATAGAGTGGAATCCGCACATGTAGCTCTGAAGAAGTGGTTGGGTGATAGTAAGGGCGACCTATGTAGAGATTGGGATGTTGTGAACCAAATGCTCCTAAACCAACATAATGAGATTCAAACAACATTTGGTAGGAGAAAAACTGTATTGGAACACCAATTCAAAGACAAGACTCTTTATGCACAGTTGGTTCACAATATATCCCGAGCCTAATTGAATTTTATTTTTTGTGAAGCAAAACGAGCGAAAACAATGAGACCCGACAATTTGAAATGTGGGTGTACAATACAAACGACTTATGGGCTTACATGTGCTTGTGTTATTTCAAAAAAACAAAAATCAATTCCCCTATACGAATGGATGAGATATGCACTCATTGGAAAAGGCTTTGTTTTGATGATTACGAGCCGACAACAAAAGGTAATTCCAATATTACCAACACAACCGATTTGGAAGTCATAATAGATCGTTTTTAAAAAACGAACGATGCTACAAAGTTGCACATTAAAGAACAATTGAGATAGTCGTATTTTCAGAACAACCGATTTGAAGCCTCCGTCTCAACCAGTGAAAACTAAAGGTGTGCCAAAAAAGGTGAAAACTTCACAAGCCGACAATACAACCAAAAAGTGGCGGAAACTTGACCGAATCCTTTTTTGGATAGAATGACGGGGTTCACCCATTTGATGGATCTTGAGAGAGAATAAAATAGGAAGAAATCAAAGAAAGATCTGATTTTCTATTTAAGCGGAGACAATTTTTTCGGTGCATTTTAGAATGTAACCGAAACATTTTTTGAATGTATTGTCGAAACATTGTAAAATTTTAACGTTTCAATATATATATATATATATATATATATATATATATATATTTTATCTATATTCCATTTTATCTATGTATATAACATTTTGAATGTCTAAAAAACCAACTAGCAAAATTCTGTTTCAGTCAAAATTGAGTTTTATTTTGTTCCTGCAGAATTCGCAAATACAATTGCAAATTCTGCCTAGTTTTTTTATTTAAAAAACAACACAGAGAATAATTCGTAAGTGCACTTACGAATTAACGTGATTTAGTGTATTTTGTAAGTGCACTTGCGAAATGTGACTTGATAAGAATTCTTTGGTCCATATTACTCAAACTTGCCTATAAATTGAGTCTACAACCCATTCCATTCTCCATCACAAACCAAAACTAGAGAAATGACACAAACCTATCCGCACCTTGCGTTTGTTTACTTCACTACTGCGCGTGCGCCAGTTTAATTCAGGCTCTTGGAGGACACCTCGTTCGACGAGCTCATTATAACACTGAATTTTCAGTTGCAGTATCCAGATGATCATAAGGAGGTCAAACTTGAGTACCATTCACCTTCACTTGATGCTAAGGGAAAAGTCAAGTTCACCCCGTTTTAGCTAAAGAACGACAACGACTTAGAGGTTATGTGGGAGACCTTTCAACAATACTCCACAAAGGATCCGATTGAGATGAATGCGTCGCTTCAAAGATCGATAGAAAATGGTATCAAGATGTTGCAACGTCCACAACTTCCCGTTTATAATAATATGTAATTTAATTTTCTGCATCCACTATGTAATTTCTTTGAATGAATTAAGTTGAATGAATGATATGAATTGTGTTAAATGTTTATGAATTCTGCCCAGACATAAATTCGCAAGTGCACTTACGAGTTCACCCAATAAGGTGAATTTGCAGGTGCACTTACGAATTCAACTTATTTTTAAAAATAAGGTGAATTCGCATGTGCACTTGCAAATTCACCTTATTTTAAAAAAAATCAGGTGAATTTGCAGTACACTTGCGAATTCACCCTATTTTTAGAAAATTGTAGGTTATTTCGTAAGTTCACTTTCGAAGTCTATCTCCGAAGTGAATTCGTAAATGCACTTATGAAATCGAAAATATTTTTGAGTTTTCACCAAGGGTGGGGAAGAAACCTATTTTACATATAAGCTGAATGCGGAAAAAAATGCACAAAAGAAAACCATTAGAAGAAGGTAGTAGTTTTTAAAGCATTGTGAAGCACTAGTCTATTTCATCTTCAAATTTCTTCTATGGATTCTCAAACCGCCTTAGAGCTTGTAAAAAATGGCGCCACTCTTCTCTTCCTCGACGTTCCTCAGTACACCCTTGTCGCAATCGATACTCAGGTAAACACTCTTCCTCTTTCTTCTTTCTTTCACAACAACGTCTCATTTCTTGAAACGGTTATGCGCGTTCTTGAAAAGTTTTTTATAATGTGAAAATTGAGTCAAATATTGAAGCTTTCGGTGTGTAATTGTTAAAAAATCAATCTTTATTGATGATTTTGAAGTTTCAATTTTGCTTGACATTGAAATTCTGACTTTTTTTGGTTGTATAGATGTTCTCTGTTGGACCTGCTTTTAAGGGTATTAAGATGATCCCTCCGGGTACTCATTTTGTCTACTATAGTTCATCCACCAGGTTTGATCATTATGCTTAGTTATCAGTTATTGATTCTTCTTTAGTTCTCTCCTCTGCGGGAGTGTAAGTGTCGTGTTTCCAGTGTCCGTGCATGATAGGTTCTCGCTATTCTTTTATTTAAAAATGAGAAAATGGTGGGATCTTCACAAATTTCACTGAATAATGGATATTGTGTTTGAAAGAGTGTGTTAGATAGTTATGCGACATATACGAGAGCGAGCATTTTTACCGCCACTCAGTTCTTACCAAAATCTTGTTGATTTATGTGGATTCCTATAGTTAAATAAAGAGATATAAACATATAAGAGCGGTGAGTTTAGTGACTAGTGATGAATGGAGTTGTATTTCCTTTTTTTTTTGGCATTTGTTTTGTTGATCTTATATCTTATGTGCTGTGGCAGTGAATAATTTTTATGAAAAAACTTTCTATTGTTTATATCAGTTGCTAGAATGAGTGATGTTTGTTTCAAATGAATATTTTTGATTGTTTGGTGCTTTGTTGTTTATTTTTATTTTCTTTTTTGGCTTCCTGCAGAGATGGAAAGGAGTTTTCACCGACTATTGGATTCTTTGTTGATGTTGGCTCTTCAGAGGTCTGAAAATTAGTTAATGAATTTCTCCTTGTTTATCTTTAAGCCTCAGACCTTTATGTTTTACGGTTTATGTTAAAATTTGTTTTTGTTCATATTTATTTTTCACTATTGTTGCTTGATTTATTCTCAAGTAAGTTCTTGTTAATAAAGGTAGAAGCTTATAACTAAGCCCCCTTTTGCCCTGACCAAAACTAATTTTCGTTTGCATTTGAAGCTCTTAAACATGACATAGCGTAATCAAATAATTTTAAAAGGAGGCAGAATGAAAACGATTTCAAAAGAAGTTAACCCGCTAAGCTTTTCATCCACATCGCTACGCTGAACATCCTAAACAACATTTACCAAAACCTCCCATATCACGCTCCACGTGTTTAACAACATAGAAATAGATTTCAAGCGATAACTCCAACAAGTATCTATCACTTGTGGTTTCTGAAGAACCAGTGAGTTATCAAGTACCACGTGTGGTTTTGGAAGAATCATTTCGATTATTCTCTTTTTACTTTTAAGCTCATCATTCTGAATAAATGAGTGACATTGTCAACATCAGTAGCTTTTAAATTGTCAATACTTTTTACATGATGCACCAACAACCATGACAAATTGACCATGAAGTTCAACTTGATAAAAACCTAATGGACATGAATGTCTTCCTTAGATGCCACAACTAATGCCAATTGCAAACATTGAACAAAACATCAAACATAATAAAAAGCACAAGAGCATTCATTTGAAATCAAAGCTGATATGATGGAATTCCTACAGCATCAATTTCCTCCATACCATTATAGCAGTGCTATATTTTAATCAACTTAATGACGGATGAAGTGCTATATAGCACAAGAGCATTCATTTGAAATCAAAGCTGATATGATGGAATTCCTACAGCATCAATTTCCTCCATACCATTATAGCAGTGCTATATTTTAATCAACTTAATGACGGATGAAGTGCTATCTGAACTTGATTAGTCAATATTAACCAATGCTCATTTGTTTGAAGTTTGAACCTGTTTATGGTCTGAATACTTATCTTTTAAGTATGAATTTGCATTTAAAACAGTAAGATAATTTGTTAACTAAGGAGTATTTGTCTCTTGGCCATGCAGGTAATTGTTCGTAAATGGGCCCAACAAGAGGAAAGGCTAGTCAAAGTATCTGAGGAAGAGGTACCCATTTGCTTATACTTTCTAAAACATATATAGGACATGTCGTAGATGTGAAACCATCACGAGTCATAATTTGATATAATTTACATTCTGTTAGTCAAGTTAGGTCTTGTAAGATAGTATTTTGGAAACCTGTGATTTTAGTTGATTTTCCTATTAACTTGCATTTGAGTTCAATATAGCAATGTTAATAATTATTCGAGTTATATCTCAGGATATGAAAAATCAGCACTATAGAATAATTAAGGCCAGCCTTAATTTAATAGAATAAGAAAAGTCATCCTTAAATGTAGAGCTTGAATGATTCAACTCTTGAATGTTCAACTCCTCTTGTATAAATAGAGCATCATGCTCCATTCCAATTAAACAACAATAGAATCAGTTTCTCTCTTTTCTCTTTTAGCTTTCTCTCTTTTCTCTCATATATCTCACTTTAATAACAGTTCAATCAGACAATTTTTTTCTCTTCCTTAATCTAAATGTTCTTACTGTCATATAAAATGTAATTTAACTTTATTGATTTTGCTGAAACGAAATTTAACTTTATTTTTTTTGTTTCTTGTTCCACCCACATCTCTTTTTTTGAGTTATTTCTTTTATAATAATTTCTCTATCACTGTCTTTTGGATTTCAATGTTGCCATATAGTTCATATGTGCGCCAGTCATTAGAAAATTCACGATTCATCTAGAACTAAATAAGAAGTTTTTCCTTAATGTTTATATTTTAGAGTCAATGCGTTGAATTTCATGCTCTTTAGTCTTCTATTTATGGTATACATTTATTTTATTCTCTCTGCTTTTCCTTCAGGTTGAAAGATATAGTCATGCTGTTAAAAATATGGAATTCGACCGACACCTTGGCCCTTACAATCTTAGCCATTGTGAAGATTGGAAGCGATTATCTAATTTCATTACAAAGAGCATCATCAATAGGCTTGGTATGTTATTTGCTTGAGTGAGGTGTCTTTTGTATTAATTTATTTCTTGACATTGTATAATTGTATTCTTGTTAATTTATGATCAGAGCCCGTCGGAGGAGAAATCAGTGTTGAATCTGAAAATGATGTGTTTGGAAACACTCTTAAAACTCCATTGGAGGAAGCACTAGACAAGAAGTTGAATATTGGTAATTCTGGAACATCTGTTGGCAAGTTCCAGAGAAAAGGATGTTATTATACTTCGATTCCACGTGTTGTAAAATGCAAGGGGATTAGTGGGCAGGAACTTACTTCTCTGAATCTTGACAAGGTAGGCTAACACATATAACTGAATATTTGGTTCAAAAAGGTCACTGAAAAAGTGTTAAAATCAGTAATCTTACCTTAATAGTTTTAGGGTCTGTTTGGATTGACTAATTAGAGCTTATGGACTGACATAAGCACTTGTTAGGCTGCTTGAGAGAGCTTATGAATTGTCCATAAGCTGTTTTCAGATTATTTTCATAAGCTCTCCAGGATAGCTTATTAAAACACCTTATCATTTATATGAAATAACTTGATTTTACTTTGTCTTTTTTTAAAGAAATAACTCATATATAAGCACTTATATAACAAGTTCTTATGCTATAAGTTGTCGTTTAGCTTGTTGTTTTTGGCTGATTTGTGCACATGTTTATACTTTATATTTGCCTTCTCAGACACATTTGCTAGAAACTCTACTGGCATCAAATTATGGAGGTTCTGAAGACTTGCTCCTTGGAGAATTGCAGTTTGCATTTATTGCCTTTTTGGTATGGTAGAGAAAATTCGGTTTCTTTCTATATTTGTTAGTCTTGTTAAATCCATTCTGATATTTTGCAATGTGCAGATGGGTCAGTCACTAGAAGCATTTTTCCAGTGGAAATCTTTGGTTAGCCTTCTGTTTGGTTGCACGGAAGCAGTAAGTATACCTTCTCAGTCATTTTGTGGTTTCATGACATTTGCTTACATTAATGTTTACTTGCGTTTTCATTAGTAATTTGTTAGACTATGGCTGTGTAGCACTGACACATATGAAAAAAGACTATGGCTGTGATTACACTTAATTAAATTATGTTTTCAAATGATTACCTGTGTCGCCGTGTCAGTGTCGGGGCCATGTTCGGGGTGTCTGTGCTTCATAGGACTATGGTTGTCTTGAATCCGCGGATTGTGGATCGTGGTCTTACATTTGCCTTAGCATCACTTGAGCTGTCCTCATATTTTTAAGATTTGTGTTTCGAGACAGTCCGTAGATTTGTACATGATGAGATGCATCATTTTCTTTCTTTTAATGTAGGATTCTGCAATATATATTTTCATATGAACAATTTTTACTTCTTAGCACATTTTATTTTGGTAGGGCTTAGGTTATGATTCCATATGGATACAAGGAACTTATTGTTTATGGTAAGACAAATGATTAATTACTTACTATTCAAATCACCTTTGAGGTCTTGTAAAAAAAAATTCAGCTTTGAAGTTGCCCTATTTCATGGATGCATATTATGTTACTATATTTCCATGATGTTATGTATTCTTTTGCAGCCTTTCCACACACGAACTCGGCTATTTACCAAGGTAAACCTTAACAATGTCTTTGCTGTTTCTTTCCTTTAGTTCTTAACAGTGGCATTAGTACATGGTTTGCTTTCAATTCATCCTTCATTGTAATAATTGTAATGTTGTCTGGGAACAAAAAGCAGCAGAATTCGGATTTAAGAGAATACGCCACAATCTTACGAAGAATGCCAAATTATTCATCAATTACCTTTTTGTGTCACGAAACTGATACTAAATATTGTGGATTCTTGTAGTTCATAAAAGTCATCTTTTATCAACTAAAATACGGACTACAAAAAGATCACAAAGATGATACGGGACCACCATTGTTGGATGATTCTTGGCTTTCTACTGATAGCTTTTTGCACCATCTTTGTAAGGTATTTACAAATTCATCATTCAAATGCATAATTTTGATCTATTACCTAGCTTTCTTATTTAAATAAAATAGATTTTTATGGATTTCAAGATAATGCTTGTTGTTTTGGAGTTGCAGGATTTCTTTTCATTGATGCTAGACGGGTCAGTCGTTGATGGAGATCTATTAAAATGGGTACGAGCTTTGATTCTTCGTTTTCTATGTTTTTAAATTTGTTGCAGACATGCAGCACTAGCTTCTGGCTGCAATGTATGGACTAATTGTAAAGAGAAAGTGTTGAACTGTAATCTTCATTTCCTTGCAGACAAGGAAATTTAAGGATCTATTAGAGAGCAATCTAGGATGGGAGTTTCAGCAGAGCAGTGCTGTCAATGGTTTGTATTTTGACGAGAATGACGAGGTTAGTGTGTAGAAGTTTCTCCCTCTGCCGCATAATCATTTACTTTGTTCTATGTGGATTTGTGTGCATGAACCTTACTTAACCAATCATTTTATTGGTTGTTCATTTTGCAGTTTGCTCCTGTAGTGGAGATGTTAGATGATGAAGCTCCTGCAGTTTAGAAAGGTGGATCATCTAACATAATCTCTTGGCCAACTTGGTGTGAAACAAATCCTTGACTCACATTGTACATAAACTAAGGATATTTTTAGTTTGCGAAATGGTTTTGGTGATATTAAAATAATAGTATAATGTTAACATGGAAAGTTTCAAGGGATTCTTGTACATTGTAACCTTGTGAGATCATTGTTTACAATAGGGGTGTTCGTGTTTCATGAACTGAATTGAATTGAACCATATTAAGGGATTCATATTAATGGTTCAATTCAGTTATTAAAAATCATTTTAAAAAAAAGTAGTTAATCTGTTAAATCAGTTACAATTCAGTTTATAATTAGTTCAAACTAATTTATAATAAAAAAATCAGTTTAATATAATCTAACTAGTTTCAAACTAGTTTTTTTGAAAAACTTAATTTTTTTTAATAAAATTTTAAATTTGGTTTCGAAAACTTTTTTTTTAATTTTTTTTTCTTCAGTTTTTTTATTTTCAAAAAATATATATATTTTTTCGAAAAATAATTTCTTTTAAAAAAAACATTTATAAAAATATTTTTTTATAGGTTTTTTTGCATTTTTGGAAAAATATCTGCAATTATTTTATTTGAAAAAAAATTCTGAAACTTTTTTATTTGGAAAAAAATTCTTTTAAATTTTTTAAAATAATTATTACAGTTTTTTTGAAATTTTTCGTAAAAAGTATTTTCAAAATTTTTATTTTCAAAAAACATTTTTTTTTGGAAAATATATATTTTAAAAAAAAATCAAAATTTCAGTTTTTTTTCTAAAATTTATTTTTTTATTTTTCAAAAATAATCTCAATTTTTTATATTTTTTGATAAAATAATTTCAAGTTTTTTTTTTTCTGAAATTTTCTTTTTTATTTATTTTTCAAAATTTTTTAAAATATTTTTTGGTAAAATAATTTCAAATTTTATTTTCTTTCAAAAAACGAATTTTCAGTTTTTTTTCCGAAAATTTTTCTAATTTTTTTTTTCAAAAACAAATACACATTTTTTTTATATTTTTTGGAAAAAAATATCAGTTTTTTTACTATTTAAAAAAACAAATATTTCAGTTTTTTTTTTTCCGGAAATTTTTTCTAATTTTTCTGAAATTTCCTTTTTTTAATTCTCAAAACAATTTTCCAATTTTTTATATTTTAGAAAAAACTAAATTTTTTTTTTTATTTTTTAAAATTTTTTTTTCAGTCTTTTTTAAATATATATATTTTTTTTTTAGAAAAAAAATTATTTGATAATTTTATATAAAACCAATTAATAATAAAACTGGTTTTGAACTAGTTTAAAACGGCATTAAAATTGTTTTAAATAAATGTTTCAGTATTTTTTATGATTCAATCCAATTCAATGCAGAAATACAATCCAATTAACTATATTTTGAACTTCTAATGTACGACATACAATATATGACAATATTTTCCTTCTGGATATTTGTACGATGGTTTGAATGATGATATGCTTTGACCTTCAAAAAGTTTATTGCTCCTTTTATTCTTTCATTGTTTCATTTTGTTAACTTGCTTTAAATTTACGTAATTGATACTATTTGACTAATAAAGTCACGTGTGTTGTACTTTTTTGTTGTTGTTAATGGTCTCTTTTGTTTTGGAGAGAGATTAGATTACTAAGAGAAAGGAGGGAAGAAATTGATTAAAAAATGTTTAAATAAGTTAGGATGATTAGAGGGAGTCAATTTTTTTTTATCAATCTAATTGGTGGACACACTTCTAGGGAGGGATAGGTCTCTTGAAGCAAATTGGAAAGGGAGAAATAGAAAAGAGAAAGTGGAAGAAGAGAGAGGTTTAAAAAAACAAAGAAAGATTTAGAGTATTGTTAGAATACCAGAAATAAAGAGAGATATGTTGATAGTTTTAAAAATTGGAAAATGTATCTTTGAGCTCTATGAATTCATGCGGAATTGCATTTTTAGAAGCTGGTTGTTTTCATCTTCTAGTCGTCTATTTTCATTTTTAGTTGTTTTCAAGTATTTGTTTTTATTAGATATGGTGCACCCTGATGTTTTACCTAAATCTAGCGTATATCTGGATGTCAAACGTGTTGTTGTGAAGGAGGTAGATGTTGGCAACTAATTTAAAAAGGAACAAGAGTTTGAACTTCATGATCGCATGCTTCAATGAATTCATACAGAGACCTTCAAACATAGGTTTGGTATTGTAATCAGAAGGTCTGATAAATGGTTCAGATAGAAGAGGTACATTTCTAACATTGACATTGCGAAAGAAGTGGAGAATATAGATCGCCTCTTCGGAATTTCAAATGAGACAAAACCAATACAAGAAAATATGAATGTCCCTTTAAGTTGCGTGATTATCGATTGACAAATAACAAATAGAGATTTAATGTGATACGTGGTTTACATAACCATGATTTGTGTGAAAAGTTAGTCGGTCATCTAATTAAATGTCGCTTCACGCGGGAAGAGAAAGAATGCATTTTAGACATGACATTGAATTTGCAATTAAATGTCGCTTCACGCGGGAAGAGAAAGAATGCGTTTCAGACATGACATTGAATTTGCACCTGAAAAATATACTTGCAACTTTGAAACGTAAAAGATCCAAGAATATCGCAAATATCAGACAAGTGTACAATATTCGCTACCAAAGTAACAAAGCACCGATGGAGGGATAGAGTTGAAACGCAACACATCTTGAAACTTTTAGAAGATAACAATTGTGTATCTACGTATCGAACGTGTGAGGGGGAGTAACCGTTAGAGATATATTTTGAACTCATCCCGATTCCATAAAGTTGTTCAACATGTTTCCTAATGTGTTCATCATTGATTCAACGTATAAGACCAACAAGTACATATTTCTATTATTGGAAATTATTGGCGTTACCTCTACTGAGAAAACTTATTCCATCGAGTTTGTATTTCTCTGTTAGCGTAAATTCTTTGGAAATTCTTTTCTCTTTGCATTCATAATCATGCATCATACTTTGCATCTCGAGTTTGTTATTCAGAGTCTTATCTTTTGGAATTTTTTCCAGAGAGAAAGATTGTCAAGCTGTCGCGTCTTAGAGTTTCTCGACTACGTTCACAGTCAGCTCATAGATACAATACTCGCGCAAAGAGGAGAAAAGTAATGGAAGATTTTGAACAAGAACATGTTGAGCTTCGTGGCACAGTGACAACACTTCAGGAAGAGGTGGAAAGACTCACTTCTTTGGTAAGTTTTTTGGTAGCTACACAAAATCAGCAATCAACATCAAATAGTCAAAATCAAGCGACGATTTCAGAGATCACTACTACTCCGGTTTAATTGCATCGGTAATCCTCTTCGGATGCGAAGGCTATCCATGGGGCATGCCT
Organism: Vicia sativa; assembly: GCA_021764765.1. Taxonomy (NCBI): domain Eukaryota; kingdom Viridiplantae; phylum Streptophyta; class Magnoliopsida; order Fabales; family Fabaceae; genus Vicia; species Vicia sativa. Next base: position 69,670,102 of record CM038796.1, on the reverse strand, counting down.
TTCAATTTTGGCATTGGATTTCGTCAAAACATTTCTGAAGTACTGGCAACCACAATTGAGGTTCCTACTTTACAGAACTCAGCATTTACTCCGCAGCACGGAGTAAACATTCCTCAAGTCACTATGTCGGTTTCTCAACCGATCATGACAAACTCAGCTTCTGTAGTTCACGCTGCCGCGGATGAAGAAGTCTATCATAACCCAGGCGACAACACGAATCCTCGTGGCCAAGATGCAGCTTGAGATCAAGACAATCTGCGGAAAGGATTTATTTGGGAAGAATGTCCACGATCTATGTCTGGTTCCTCGCGTAAGGATACCCTCTAAGTTCAAAGTCCCCGACTTTGAAAAGTATAGAGGAAACTCCTGCCCGCAGAGTCATCTTACAATGTACGCTAGGAAGATGTCTACGTATAATGACAATCATCAATTGCTCATTCACTATTTCCAAGACAGTCTCACTGGCGCCGCATTGAAGTGGTACATGAGATTAGATAGTGCAAATATCCAAACATTCAATGACTTAGGTGAAGCCTTTGTCCAACAGTACAATTTCAATCTGGACATGGCTCCAGATCGAGATCAACTCCGTTCTATGTCTCAAAAAGAAAAAGAGACTTTCAAAGAATATGCCCAACGTTGGAGGGAAATTTCTGCCCAAGTTAATCCACCGTTAGAAGAAAAAGAAATGACCAAGGTCTTCTTGAACACTCTTGGCCCTTTCTACTACGAACGAATGGTCGCCAGCGCTCCCGGAGATTTTACCGAAATGGTAAGCATGGGGATGCGACTAGAAGAAGGAGTCCGGGCAGGACGTTTAACCAAAGAAATGGGGTCTTCTAGCGGAACCAAGAGAGTCGGAACTAGTTTCCCGAAGAAGAAAGAGCATGACGTTGGAATGGTATCCCAAGGGAAACCAAGGAAAAACGTCAATCGCCGACAACAGGTAACCACGGTCACACCAGTTGTTAGTACCAATTCAAACATGGGAATTACCCCACAATTCCAGCAAAATCAACAGCCTCGACAGCAGGCTCAACAATTCAACAACAATCAGAATCGTACTCCTCGATTCTCGCAGTTTGATCCAATTCCGATGACTTACACGGAATTATATCCTGCCTTGATAGAAAGAAATCTTGTGCAAACAAGATTACCACCTCTAGTACCAGACTAGTTACCTTGGTGGTACAAAGCAGATGTGTCTTGCCCTTTTTATCAAGGGGCACCAGGCCACGATCTCGAACACTGCATAGCGTTGAAAACTGAAGTTCAAAGATTAGTGAGGGCTAATCTTCTCTCTTTCAGGAATGCTAATCCGAATGTGCAAGCGAATCCACTTCCCAATCATGGAGGACATGCTGTGAATCTGATACTCAGAAATTCAGATCGGTATCTTATCACAGATATAAATTTGATAAGGGAAAGTTTGGTACAACTACACGCTACATTCAACGCAATGGGCGCCTTTGCTAAACATGACTACACAGCCTGCAGAATCTGTTTTACAGATTCTCGAGGATGTCCAACTGTAAGAACAGACCTTAATCAAATGACATAAAATTCTTATTTTTGGTAACTTTTATTTTAATTCTTTATTATTTTATAAAGTCTATGTGAATAAAAAAATTGAAATAATTTTTTTTATTACGAGAGAGATGAGTAAATTAAAAAGTGAATTTTTTATTCCACCATACGATCTTTTTATGCACTGCGCGAATTTCTTAAATTGTCCCTGAAAACTGAAAGTATACTTTCGGTGCACACCACCATCTGATAGAATTTATACCAAACCAGGAATTAAGCTCTGGTTTTGTACCATAACTCTATTTCCAGTTTTATTCATAACAGAAAACTTCATTGCATTGTCTAACATAGAGATACATATAATTCATAACATAAACTTAGCAAATACAAACTAGAAGTTAAACATAAATCAAACATTACAAATCAATATCCTGGTGGACGTTGAAACATCCTCATAATGTCATCGACAATTTTTGATAAAGTTGCATACAACTCGATTGGAACTTTCTCCTGAAAAATTCGATAAGTCGACCACGTCTTCTGTAAATCAGCGTCGTTCTTCGGTTCACGGTTCATGAACTGAATATTCCCTTCATTGTCAATCGATGGCGAGCGGTACTTGATCTTCTCTACCTTTCGACCGTCGCCGTAAGGAACAAGTTCCTGCAATATTTCACACACCTCTTCAATTGGGGTGTACACAATGATCTTGAATTCGCGAGACGGTATGTCGTCAGAAAAAAGAACAACTCCAACAACCCATGTGATGTCTAATTTCATGTCCATATCTGGTTTTATGTGTTATGGTAGGGAGAAATATAAGATGAGGGGTATTTTTATAGTAGAACGATGTAAACATGGACCATAGAAATCCTATCCTTTTGTCAATGATAAAACCGAAAGTTAAACTCCGGTTTCCAACTTAACCAAATCCGGAAGTACACTTCCGATAAATGGCTCGGGGTTGAAAAACTAGAAACAAAACAAAAACAACAAGTATACTCATAAAATCTCATATATTCACAATTTTTGCATTTGGTCAAATTACAAAAATGAGTATATTTCCACATCATAGTACATCAACAAAATGAAGTTAACATCAAAATGCTACCTAACTACTTGAAAGAGCCAAAAAAAGTGTCGCCAGATAAATCCACCGGTGGCACCCCTTTTGACTTTCCCTATTTTTTCTATTTCTATTTGGTTCAACTTGTTGTATTCTTGCATCCTTTCCATGAATTCGTCGGGATATGTCTCTGATGATTTTGTGAAATGAAGCGTCCACTCTGGTGATGTCGGTGGTATAGGGCATCCCAATTTTAAGTAGACTTGAACAAAATGCTGTGGATTTGAAATCCATCCAACACAAATGATACGATCACTGGGATTTGGTGTAGGAGCAGTGCGCAAAGGAAAATAAGTCTCTGAAAAATTGTATCTTGTAATATTAATACACACACTGTCATACACACTTGCTATGAGATGACCCATTTCAGGGAAGCACATCCATTTATCTTCTGGTGCAAATCCAACCTTAGCGGGTACAAGTGCATGATATATTTCTTCAACTCCTCTTTACTCCCTAGAACACGTGTGTACAACTCTCTATGTTCCATGAACTCTGTGAGTAGGGTCTCTTGCACAATATTGTAATATTCTTCATGGCTACCAAGGAAACAAGAAACAACTCGGAAACCACAATTACCATCACCATCCACATTGACGATTCGTTCAAAGTACTTGTGCATGAAAACCGACATGTGATCGATGAATTATATTTTTGATGGAGTTGGTGTAGGCGGTGGTTTGCTAATATGAGCACCTTTGGAAGCATATTTTTGAGATTTTAGTGTAGGTGAATCGGGAAATACTTTGTCAACATGTTCAAAATACGAAGGACTCCTCGTAGTAAAATTTTTGCCCGATGTAGGTTTCAACTTCTTCGGTGCACCTTTAGTTTTTACCGGTTGGGAGGGTGGTTTCAAATCTGTGGTCTCCGGAAGCACAATCTTCCTCATCTCTTATTTGATATGGAGTTTGGTGGCGTCATCGGCTCTCAAAAATCTCGCTTGTATCGCTTGTCATTCGGTAAAGATGGAGATATTTGACTTATCATTTTTCATTTTCCTGTCATCATCAAAACTATGTCTCTTCCAATGATTAGAGACCTCGTCCATACGTATCGGGATATTACCACTCATATTCTTGGCTATGAAACAAGCACAAGGGAGATCATATGTTTTCACAATAGTGCACCCACACTTTGAGGTGTCATCACCCACATTTTAAGCGCCACCTGAGAGATGTTATCAACCAACTGAGAATATAACATATTATCTTTGAATCTGTGTTCCAACACTGTGATACTACGACCAAATATCGTTTGCATCTCATTATGCTGGATCAGTATCATATGGTTCACAACTTCTTAAACCGTAATCAAATCACCCTTGCTATTTCCCAACCAATTCTTGAGACAAGCATACGCAGATTCAACTCGATTTAATGTTGTATTACCGAGGTGCATAACCTGATCAGTCTATGCACAAACAACATTCTCCTTCACCTGATCAAGTATTATGCTCTCAACATATTTCAACAAATTAGGATATTTCACACAAACAACTTGGAATTTTAAAATAGCATCAACATACATCTCTTTTGTAGATGCATTTATAATAACATTCCATGCAGCCATGATTTTATCCACAATAACACCCGAATTTACCAACTTTCCATCTTCACCAGCTACTTGTTTTACCCCGACAGCAGGTTTAACTCGACTTCTCACATTTTTTGTAATATGGTACCTACAAAGTAATGTGAAAGAAGTCTAAAATACAATTTCTACGACATTCATTAATGTCGTATCTCGGTCGGTAACAATTACTTTTGGCATATCCTCTTGGTCCTTCAACATTGACCTACACACATCTAAAGCCCATTTAAAGTTATCTTCTTTTTTGCACTCGAGAAATGCAAAACCAACTGAGTACGTCTTCTCAGTCGACATAACACCAACAATTTCCAAAAACGGTAGCCTGTACTTGTTGGTTTTGTACGTCGAATGCACTACGAGCATGGTAGAAAACATGTTGAAAAATTTAACGGATTCAAGATGAGTCCAATAAATGTCTCTAACAGTTACTCCATCATCACCCCGTCGGTGCCTACAAACATAATTTTTCTCATCTAGAACTTTCAAAAGGTGTTGCATTTTGTTCGATCCTCCCAAAGTGGGGTTAAATGTGTCAGAGATCCTTATAAATATGGTACCCTTCGATTTTAGTCCCTACAAATACTTTTTTCAAACAATGGTTCTCGTAATATTTTATGTCCCTCCTGTTAGATTCCACTAACAGAGGCTTAAGTGGTATGCCACATCAAAAAAAGTCAAAATTAAAGAAAAAGATATTGATTGCAGGGGTTTAAAACCCCCTTTAAATAACTTAAAAAACAATACATTTTCAACATAGAATTTTATCACACAGGTAGTAATATATTCTTAAAGTAATGTATGAGAATAAAAAAATAGCTCACAACAAAAGAACACCAGCACTCGAAAAAGGGAATACTGGTATTTGATTTACATATCACATTCTTTACATTCCATGGAAAATCAAAATTCAAAATTTGTTAAGCTCCCATTACATAAATAGATGCTTTCTAAGGTTGCTCTCTCCTGCCAGGTCCCCCAGCCGGTTTTGTTATTATAATCTGAAAACGTCAAAATACCAATCCATAAATTTTTGCATATAGGAAAATTGATCAAAATCATGCATCTAATGTCAAACAAGATGAATACTCACTGTCAAAGAAAAACATAGTATACACCGCAAACCAGTGTTGGTACCCTAGGTCAATCTTATTCAGTAAAAGGAAGTAGTCATGCCATAAAGTAACTATAATATACTTTACTTCCATCAACAACTATATTTTGAAGTTCAAACATGGGCTACAATGCTTTCAGTAATAAAAATATGAATGACTAGGGAAACAATTCAAGCAAGAATTTCTCACACGATAGATTAGTGAAGCAATCAACTATTTATTTTACTTATATGAAATGATAAGCTCAAACAATACAGAGGAGGAGAATGAGTCTTTGATGGAGCAAGGACACTAAAGAGTTCGATGATAAGCTAGAACAGTACACATGAGTAGAATGAGTCTCCGAGGGATAGGTCAATTATGTAAGGAATGTGATATGTAAATTAAATACATTTGACTACTTTAACAGTTCAAAGTGTATGCTAAAGACATATATATTCTTGTGCATAGTTGTCTTTTCATAATTTTTATCAATGTGTATGCTATAACTTTTGTATAGATGTTAAAGTTTCTTGCAAGTAAATACATGATCATTATTTTCTTTAACTAGCCATACAATATTACTATGGGATTCTTCTTAGAGAACACCATAGATGTGGCTGAAGACGAGATGGTATCTGCGGAGGGCATTTTTTAGGTTCTTGTAAACACTTCATTCGTGATATCTACTCCATGTTCTCTTAATTTTGTAAAACATGTATATCCAAATATTTGATTTGTATGCTTTTTTATTCATAAACTTGGGTTATCGTGGATGAATTTCATTACAGTACAAATTGTAAGACTTCTAATTTTAATAAAAAATTATGACTTCTATTTTACTTTACTTTGAAGGCCAATTTATTAATAATAATATCACAATTTGTTTTTTTTTTTTTAATTTTGACTTTAGTTGACATTGTGTCACACGTGGCATGCCAAGTAATCTTCCGTTAGTGGAATCTAATGGGAGGGACTAAAAATAAGGACATAAAATATTGCGAGGACCATTATTTGAAGAAAATTTTTGTAAGGACTAAAATTTAAAGGTGCCATATTTATAAGGACTAAAAACATATTTAACCCTCCCGAAGGGATAACTTTGTTTGGTAGTGCTTATTGTACACTTATTTGATATTTGAGGTGATCTTCGGTCTTTTGCGCTTCAAAGTTGCAAGAATGTTTTTGGGAGGTACCAAATTCAAAGTCATGTCGGAAACATATGTCTTCTCATCCGGAAGTAGCCGACATGCTATTGGATGACCGGCCAACTTTGGAGTTAAATCATGATTGTGTTCACCTCTAATCACATTAAATTTCCACTTACTGTTGTCCATGAGATAACCATGCAACTGAAACGAACACTCACATTCTAGTACCGGTTTCCTCGCGTTTCAAATTTTTGTTAGAACATAGTTTGGTTCTACATCTTATAAAGAGGTTTTGATGATAACAAATGCTATTGATGACAATTATGTTCTGACTATGACAGATAAATATTTTATATTGTTATCTTCTAGTATTTATGTGCACAGATAAAGTTCTAGTTCTGGAAGAACAAGAAGAATAAGTTGCGCGTCTGTTTATAAGAAGAAGTTCTGATTGATAAGAAAGATACGCTAAAAGCAGCCTTCAAATTCGCATGCTCATTAGAAGAAGTTATGCTTAGTTAAAGTCAAACTTCTGAAAGCACCAAGTTGCATCCTAAACTCTGATATTTATCCTTCTGGCTGCATTTCATACTTAGTTTTGATGCATTACAAAATTCACAAATGGAAATATTAAAAGTAACGGCTGGCTGCAGACAAGATCTGTATTTATGGAAAGGAGAACTTAATACAATAATTATCAACATTCCTTTTGTAAACTCTGGTGACTCCCAACGGATCAAATCAATTGCCTATATAAAGGATCATCACCTTCAAGCTTCATGCGCAGAATCTCACTCTCTGAAAACAACTAAAAAAAAAGCTCACTTAGTATTTTCCTCAAAGTTGTTTTATTATTTTCTGTGTCTAAATAGTGTATACATCAAAGTTGTGATATAACTTGTAAGAAGCATTGTTAACACATATTCTTATTGTAAACTGTTTGTACCTTGAGTAACCAAGTTGTGGTTAGATCTTAAGAAGACGTTGGCAGTTGTCATCGTGGTTGTAATCAAAGATTTGATTAGTGGATTAAGACCTCGTTGAGAGAGACAAATCATCTTGACGGGTGGACTGGAGTAGTTTGAGTGCAAACGAACCAGGATAAAAATAACTTTGTCAAATTGTTTTAATTTCAAAAGTCCAATTCAAACCCCCATTTCTTGTGTTTTTCAACCTTCAATTGGAATCAGAGCGTCTGGTTCTGGGTGCTAACACTAACTATGTCAGATAAAAGATCCAGCTTGATAAACACTATGGCAGAACATGTTCAGAACAACAATGATCACTATGATGACAAAGACATAATCAACGACAGACCCTAATGTTTGATGGAGAAAACTTTGATTACTGGAAGGACAAAATCGAAAGTTTCTTTCTGGCTCATGACGTTTGTGACACCCCCAAATTAATTCAATTATTAAATAATTAGAAATTTAATTATTAATTTAATTAAAGGTTTAATTATTGGCATTTTTGAATTAATAGATTTAATTATTTAATTAAATAAAAGGAGTATTGGAGGTGTGAAGTGGAATTGGGAGGTGTTAGAGTAAAAGACTCTAATTAATCTAATTTATTTATTTCTATTATTTGGAAAATAAAAAGGAATAAATAAAAGAAGTGAGAAGAGGAATTAGGATTCATTCTACGTACTTTTAGAAAAGAGAAGAGAAAGAGGAGAAAAAGCCAAATCGTCGGAATTCGAAGATTCATCGCGAGGTAAGGGGTGATTTGATCTGATTAATATGCCTTATAGGTTTTGATGATTAATGGAATAATTCAATCTGTTAGGAATCTCGAATTAGGATCCTAGGTTGTGCCCTACCGTTATAATCCGACGTAAAACCATGATTGGAATTGTTATGAACGATTAATTTATGTAGAATGATTCTAGGCTAATTAGAAAACTTGATTCTGTGGTCAATTGGATGTAAAAACGCATTAATTAATTATGTTCTGGTGTATTATAAAGTTTGGTGATGAATGAAATCCATAGGAATTCGTAACAGTGAAGAAAAACTGGTTTTTGGGTGAAAATTAACAGTATGGGTCGACACATGGCCTTATGAATCGATGCAAGCAACAAAATTTTGGAAAAGCAGAGGCGTGGAAAACGTATGCATCGACTCATAGAGCCATGCATCGACTCATAGGAAGAAAAACAGAGTTATGTATCGACACATACGTGTTATGCATCGGCACATACTGAACCAATTTTGAAAATGCAGAATTTTTAAGTGTATGCATCGATGCATACGAGCTATGAGTCGACGCAAGCAAGTTATGTATTGACACATGAGGTTTTGTGTCGATACATACTGTACTGGGGCAGAACATGATTTTCTGAAAACGGTTTCGGTCATATCTTTTCGACCGTAACTCCGATTTAGGCATAGTTGGTATCGTTAGAAAGCTTAGAACGAGTACTATCTAATAAAAACATTTTCAAAACCAGAAATTGAGATCTTGAAGGATTTGTTTGGCTTCCGTAGGAAGAGATCCGTTGTAATTCTTGATTGTGCTATTAACCTTGAGTATGCCTGCTGTATGTTAATTCAATATGTTGTAATTAGCGTTATGTGTATATGACTTGCTGTGATCATGTGTCGTTGATGGTGTTGGCTATGTATGGCATGGTGTGGAATTATGTTGTGATCATATTTTGTGGATTGAATGTTGCATGCTTAATGATATGCATGCATATGCATTCTGGTGGAGTTAATTCCCATTGTATGGAATTTGGCTCGTATTGCCAATAACCGTACCCGGGTGATTGTGGATGGTGAGGCTGGATTTGTGTCCGGGTGATTGTGGACGAATCAATGTTGGTGACTTGGTCACGTTTGGTACCACATGCATTGAGTCTGCATTGCATATGTAATTATAACATGTTAGGATGATTTCCAATGTTATACTTGCATTGATTGTTATTATGTGCATAAGGAACTGTATGGCATCGTATTTGTGGATTGTTATCTGGTTATGCTAATACGAGTGGAATAATGCATTGATTGTTTTATTGTAATAAAGAAACGTATAATGCATTTTAATGTTGATGAAATCTCACCCTTACTTTGATGATTTCAGATTGAAGTGATTAGCTGCTCAGGATTTGGTGAGGATGGCTTATAGAGCTATGCTATTTAGATTTGTCCGTGTGTCAGTGTCATGCTCTGGTAGATGTAACACTGGGAAACGGTTGTTTTGGAATTTTAAGGATTGTTAAACTTGTTTCTTTTGAGTTTATGCTTGGAATAATTATGATTGAGTTATTCCGGATTTTATGTTCTTTCCGCTGTGTAAAACATAATCATTGGTTTGAATTATATTTAATAAGCTCTTCAGTAAAAGCATGATTACTGGTTTGTTATTTGGTTATTTTTGAATTTTTAAACTGTGACGCCCTTTCATTATGTTAAACTCTGATTAAATGTATATAAATCGCGGGGAAATTAGAAGGGGTGTTACAACGTTGATCTCTAGGACATGGTAATATATGGTTACACTCATCCTGTTGACGCAAGTGGTCAGAAGATTGAAAGGAAGAAAATGTCAGGTCAGTAGAAGAAGGAATTCAAAAATCACCACAAAGCCAAAACTATCCTCCTAAGTGTTATCTCGTACACAAAGTATGAGAAGATCATAAACAGAGACTCAGCTAAGAACATCTTCGACTCCTTAAGAATGACACATGAAGGCAACACAAACAAAATCCCTTTCTCTCATTCAAAAGTACGAAGTATTCAAAATGGATGAAGATGGAAGCAACTTATACCACATGGATCTATCAGAATCTTCATCATACTCTGAACGAATATTCTCAGCGAAGTATAATATTTCTATGCTTATATGAATATTAAACTCAGGAGGAGCCCTCTCTTTTCAAAATATTTATGTTTTGTCATCATCAAAAAGGGGGAGATTGTTAGAACATAGTTTGGTTCTACATAATCTAAAGAGGTTTTAATGATAACAAATACTATTGATGACAATTATGTTTTGACTATGATAGATGTAATACGGTGGGAGAACTGACTTTGGTTTGTTTTACGTTTGATCGCAAATGTTGCGGATAGCAAGAGTCGCCACCGACTTTTCTTTTATCCAATTAAGGGAAGGTGAAAAGAACAGGAAAAGACCTTCGTTAGATTCTGAGTACGGGAGAAGGTTATGAAAAGGGAAGGTATTAACACCCTTTCCATCCGTAGTTATCTACGGGCTCTTAATTGCTTTAGCTTATTTTTAAATCTTCTTTTTGTGTGTGTGTTTGAAATGTTTTTTTGAAAAGGCATTTCACTTTGACTTCGTAATGATTCACGCTGGAATGTATACGAAGTGTTCAGAAATGTTTCATTTTGGAAAAAGTGTTTTAACTTTGTAAAAGTGTGAGGTGTAAAAAGATGTTTTGATAGAGCAAGCAATTAAGAGTCTATTACCTACTCAGAACGGTCGTTTCCATGTTATTTTACTTTCCTTTAGAATAGCTCTATCCATACCATTAGTTGGTAGGTAACCCTATTCTTTGGATGTAGAGGGACATTCGAAGGGACATCGGATGGTCATAGAAGGCAACTTGTAGGAGTATCCTAGCACATTCGTAGGGACGATCATCACTTTTCGTAGGCAACAATCGAGGGACGAGATCACGTATTCGTAGGAAACATCGAGGGACATCAAGGGACTATGATCTTTGATTCGAAGGTACTATGATGATATGTTTCATAGGCAACTTGTGCTAAGATACCTCTACGTTCGAGGGACTTGACCATTTGTTCGAAAGGAAACGAGAGAGAATACCCTAGGGGGTGCATGTGTGAAGAGAGTGTCTTAAATTCAGATAACTTATCTTGAAATTAGAGTTAGCTACGTTGATTTTATCTTGCCATACACACCTAATTACTAGCAATTTATAAGGTGTGGAAAGTAAATTGCGGAAAGTAAAGTGCGGAAAGTAAATCATACGTTATTACATGGCTTTGGGGCAGTTACATAATATAGGAGTGCGGAAAGTAAAACCTAATTAAAGCTGGAGCTTCTAGGTAATCCCTTGTTGAGGCACCGAGTTGGAACTGGGGTTTCTGTGAGATGCCAAATTGGAATTTGGGCTTTCACTGAGACGGATCCAGAAGTGAGCACTTGTGGGTGTGGCGTCTTGTGATGGGGTCTAGAAGCTAGAGCTTCTGGAGATGTTGTGGCTTCTGGGGGTCCAGATGTGAGCACTTCTGGAGACTGTGACTTCTGGAAGCTGCAATGTCAAAAATATTAGAATTTTTGGGAAAAGGTAGGGTTTGAACCCGTGTCTTCTGCGAGAAACACGCGCTGCCTCTACCATATGAGCCAACCTGTTTTGGTGTTAGACATATGAAACAGAAAGAATACAAAGGGAATTGATTTCTGGGAACCATTTAACCAGAAAACGAGCGCATGGGTATTCTTCCCCATTTGAATCTTACACAAGCTTTTACCTACGGACACGATCCGTAGCAAGAACCAATATTGACGATTTTGTCTGTCACTAAAGCACCTGCAAATTTCCAAAATTTACAATACACAATATAAATTTGTATAAAAGACATGGATTGATTGTAAATTGTCCCCTGAACATGAATATGTCCTTGGATTGGTCCAATTTTACTTATTATGGGAATCCCTAATTCAAGCTTAAGAAACCCTAACAATGGTGTAGCTCGGTTCCTGCATCAAAACTCAAATTGGACCATCCAGATAACTTGCAAACATCATTCTAAACATAAACAAACCATCAAAACAGATTAAATATGCATGTATGGTCAAAATCGATTTTGAAAAACAAGTGTGCAAACCGTGATGGTGATTTCGTGTTTCTGGAGGTTTGGCTGGCTTGTGAGTATCTGGATCGATTCAGAGGACCTCCAGGAATCGATTGCAAGGCTTAGAATTGTCTGACTTGAAGTAAAACTATGGTTGCTAGTAGCTTGCAAGGCACGGTTTTTTTGAAGCTTGTTAAAGTTCTTTTAGGTCAGAATTTCGTCCTCTTGTCATGTGAAATCATTGTGTATTTATACTAGAAGGAGTTAGGTCAAGAATTGTAAGAAAATACCATGCCAATCAATGAAAAAATATTTGATTTGGAATCAAACCAAATATTTCCTTTTTGAGCCAATTTCAATCAAATCAAATTTCCAATCTTAATTATTTCAAAATAATCAGATTAAATGGCTTGCTTGGACCTCAAGGATGAGAGAAAATCCATCTTGCACTTAATTTTTGATTTTATATCTTTTATTTTAATTAAATTGGTTTTAAATGATTAAAAATCCAAAATAAATAAAAAATAAAAGATAAAAATGTGGACTTGGGCTTGGAGGTTCCCATTCAGATAAGGAACATGTTTGAATTAAGAAAAGTTAGGCCCATTTGGAAAAAATTTGATTTTCTCAAGTATTTCTCTTTGTGCACCTCCTCAAAAATGCTCAACTTGCACAATGTGTATCTTGCTCAATTTTTAACATTTTTTGGTGTTCTTGGAATTTTTGGAAAGCTCAAGATGTCTTCTAAACATCCTTTTTGGTTTCATCTTCATTGAAGTTTCCATGCTCATGAACACGTCTTTGCAAAAAGATGACTTTTTGTTGACTTTTAAAAAGACCTATAGTGTTTTGATCCATAGTTTCCAAATGAAGCATTTTCTGCCCAAGCTTGTGAGACATGAAGTTGTAGAGAATTGAATTCTCTTCAAAATGAGCTATGGTGGAAAAATTTCTGATAAAGTATGTGAAAGTTATGCTTGGTCAAAGTTCTGTTGACTTTTGTCTAAGAAGGCCTAATTTAGAAACTTTGACTTTTGACCAAATCTTGACTTTTCTTGAGGAATCATGATCAACCCTTGATCAAATGATGAATATTAATTCAAAATATTGGTGTTGACCAAAAATTATGAAGTTTGATTGTATGTTGACCACAATTGACTTTTTGTCCAATACAACTGATTTTCATCCATATGAGCAATTGTCTGAGCAAACTTGACTTGTAAGGCTTGAGTTTTGACATGGAGTATGATGAGGTATGATGAATACTTGAAGCATTGGTAGTCCATCTTGACTTGAAAATGGCAAAACCCTAGCTTGGATTGATTACTTAGGAGAGGGTTTGTCTGGTCAACCCTTGTGAAATCCTTGAGTATGGATATGTGAAATGTCTTGAGAAGTGGGAGGACAAATTTTGGGGTATAACAATAGATAAATATTTTATATTTTTATCTTCTAGTGTTAATTTGCACAGATAAAGTTCTGGTTCTGGAAGAACAAGAAGAATAAGTTGAGCGTCTGTTTGTAAGAAGAAGTTCTGATTGATAAGAAAGATACGTTAAAAGCAACCTTCAAATTCTCACGCTCATTAGAAGAAGTTCTGCTTAGTTCAAGTCAAACTTATGAAAGCACCAAGTTGCATCCTAAACTATGATATTTATCCTTCTGGCTGCATTTCATACTTAGTTCTGATGCATTATAAAATTCACAAATGGAAATATTAAAAGTAACGGCTGACTGCAGACAAGATCTGTATTTATGGAAAGGAGCACTTAATACAAATTATCAACATTCCTTTTGTAAACTCTAGTGACTCCCAACGGATCAAATCATTTTCCTATATATAGGAGCATCACCTTCAAGCTTCATGCGCAAAATCTCACTCTCTGAAACAACTTTAAAAAAGCTCACTTCGTATTTTCCTCAAAGTTGTTTTATTATTTTTTGTGTCTAAATAGTGTATACATCACAGTTGTGATATAACTTGTAAGAAGCATTGTTAACACATATTCTTGTTGTAAATTGTTTGTACCTTGAGTAACCAAGTTGTGGTTAGATCTCAAGAAGACGTTGGCAGTTTTCATCGTGGTTGTAATCAAAGATTTGATTAGTGGATTAAGACCTCGTTGAGAGAGACAAATCACCTTGACGGGTGGACTGGAGTAGTTTGAGTTCAAACGAACTAGGATAAAAGTAACTTTATCAAAAAAAAATTAATTTCAAAAGCCCAATTCAAACCCCTCTTTCTTGTGTTTTTAAACCTTCAATTGGGATTGCGAGCCACATATTTTCCGCTCCTTTTGCAAGTCAAAATAACAAACGCAATTCCCCAATATGTATGGATGAAGTGTACAATCACTAAAAAAGACTCTGGTCTGATGATGACAGTGTGATCATGGATGGTAAAGCATGTATAAATATCCAGACCGAGTGGAAAATAATCCAAGATAGATTTTCTAAGGTAGATGACACCATGAAATTTCACATCAAAGAGAAGTTTAGGAAGATTGAATTTTCGTAAACCACATATTTGAAACCTTATTCCAAACCAATTAAAACCAAAAGTGCCCCTAAAAAGGTAAAACCGACTCAAGATGACAATTCAAAAAAGTAGTCTCCATCATACTTTAAATATGTTGATTCACATTTCCCTGATTCTCCAACTCTAAATCTCAAAAGAGTGTGTACAAGTGTGTTCACGTTAGCAACCCACCTATTTCACCACTTATGCCCAGGATTAAATTCATTGAATACTACGTCAAAAAGACCTACGGAAGTGCTTCTTTTGGCCTTTAAAAGTGTTGTCGTAGGTGGTGCTGGTATAGGTTTTAGCAACGCTTTTTGTTTAGGCAAAAGCACTGCCTTAGGTATACCTAAGCCGACGCTTTTTCCTAAAAAGCGCTTTCTTAAGTAGGCTTTTAGCAGCGCTTTTTTCTGGAAAAGCGATTTCTTAGGCCTACTTTAGAATGTCTTTTATGCTTTCTGTAGGCATCTTTAGAAAGCGTTTTTCCAGGAAAAGCGCTGCCTTAGGCCTACCTTTGAAAGCGCTTTTAGGAGAAAAAATGTTGCCTAAGGTATACATAAGGCAGCGCTTTTGAAAGCGTTGTCGTATGTATACCTTATGAAGCGCTTTTTCTTAAAAAGCGCCTTTAAAGGTAGGCCTAAGGCAACTCTTTTCCTGAAAAAGCACTTTCTTTGGGGTTTTTTGAAAAACCTATAATTTATATAATTCATAAACTTGCATTTTTTGCAGCATTATTTCATAAACCTGTAATTTACAAATGTAATCCCATAAACCTGTAATTTACAATCGTAATCCCATTATTTCAACAAAGAAGAGATTATATATAAAAAAGGCATTATAATACCATTATATACCATTGTAATCTAAAATATATATACACCATTGTAATTCAATTCACATATTTCTAACACAACCAAAATCAACCTTACAAAGTCATCCCGAACAATAACAAAATCAACCCTAACAAAATCAACCCTAACAATAACTAAATCAACCATAATGTATGAACAAAACACGGTCAATAATGTATTCAAGGTCCTGGTCCTGCAAGGTATGAACATAATTACACGGTTAATAATGTATTCACACAATAATGTATTCATAACACTTTTCACACAATAATGTATTCATACCTCATATGATTCTTTTCTCAATAAAATATTGACACAATTCCTCTTTGATTTCTTCCAACTGAAGTTCTGTGTAATATGCACACCCCTTTTTGACGGAATTACTACGATACATGCGTCTAAATCTCAGAATTATAGGAAAATACCATAAGACTTTTGCTGGAGACAACTTTTTTTTATATCGAGGGGCACCACATTTAGGACACTCATTTAACGATGCATACTCGTTTTGAAACAAAACGCAATCTTTTGGATAGACATGTAGCTTATCATAGCTCATTCCAATAGAGTACAACATCTTTTTGGCCTCATACGTTCGATTGGGAAGAATATTGTCCTCTGGTAGCATATCTTTCATAAGGGCTAATAACTATGTGAAACTTTTATCCGACCATCCATTATCTGCCTTTAAGTTGTACAACTTTAATACCGTAGACAATCTTGTGAATTTTGTACAACCATTATACAACGATTTCTCTGTGAAGAAATGTCGCTTTTTATGCACAAACACATCGAACGAATTGTGAATGTTAAAGATGATGATAAGTGTGGTTTTCATGACGTATTTGGGTTGCTCGGTAAAGGATTGAAGAATCACCAATTTGTCCACATAGCCCTTTTGAAAGAGTTGACGACACATAAGAAATTATACACAAAGTTATACAAGACAAAAAATATTTTTACTCAATATAAGATGCATTTATTCCTTGTGTTAGCGGTATTGCGCTGTTTTCGAAATGGATATGCTTCCTTAATGTGGTCCATCTTATAGCAAGTGCATATAACACTGTGTGTATCGGTCTTACAAGATATGAGTTCTCTGAGACATTATTTCCACTTCAGAGTTATCCACCTAAATACCCTTCCAAACACATCATGTGCATAGGGTGGCTTTCAAAATCTCTACAATTTAATGAGGTTTATTTGAAACCTAGGTGTTTAATACCATCTACATTGATAGAGTGGACACAACATTGAACAAATGAGAAAGAAACTTGGTCGGATCAATTTTTGGAGAGGGTGGAAGAGTTCACCAAATTGAGCGAACTTGAAAGAGAATCAAATAGGAAGTGTCAAAGGCGGAACCAACTATTTATTTATGCGGTATTGGATCTTTTGATACATTTTAGATTGTAATCGATACATTTTTTGAAAGTATTATCTTCAAAGATGTAATCTTGATTCAATTTAATACATGCAATATATAACCTCAATAATTATGGTGTAATTCTTGATTAATTTTTCTAGTTTGCTAATGGTTTACATTGTATGTGCATGTATACTAAGTTTATGGTTTTTTTCTAGTTCAGGTAAATTTTTGGATATATATATATATATATATATATATATATATATATATATATATGAATTAACCTCATGTATTAAAAAAACCATCAGTAGAATTTTTGAATATTCATCACTGAAATTACTCTTTTTGTAACAAAAAGTGTGGTTTATTCGAAGATATATTTTTGCAAAAAGTTACCTGATACATGATAAGGTTTCTGAGGTCCAAAGTGAATCAATACTAGTATAAATAGGGTGTGTCTCAACCCTTTTTCTACATAACACACTAAAACCAGATAATGAATTCATATCCCTACCTTGCATTTGTATATTTCAATGGCGAGAAGTCGCCACTTCTGCTTAGGGTCACCGAGAAAACATCCCTTGCAGATCTGATATCCAAATTGAATACTCTACTGCGCTTTGCAGAAAATCATAGAGTTGGCAAGCTCGAGTAAAAGTCACCCTCGTTTGATAGCAAAGTGAATGTCTATTTCACAAACTTTGAACTGAAGACGGATAAAGATTTAAAGGTTATGTGGAATATTTTTCTCTGCTATGAATCAAAGGGTCCAATTGAAATAGATTTAAAAATTCAAAGATCCGTTTGAACTGGAGACAGTTGAAGATTTAAAGGTTATGTGGTGTGTTTTTCTTTGTTGTGAATCAAAGGATCGAATTGAAGTGGATGTGAATAATAAAAAATTCCTCAAAGATATAATTATTATGTTGCAACGGCCTGACGATAACAATATGTAATGTTGAATTTTTGTTAATGACAATCTATTTAATGAACGTTTTAATTTAATGTCATGTTAATATGACGTTTATTTGATTTTGAATTTATTCCGTCATGTTTTGAATTTTTATGTTTATTACTACCGGGTCATGTTCGAATATATCTTCGAACATTATCCCAAAAGGCTTTGCAATTGCATCTTGATTCTAATTTAGTATAAAATAAAGATTGGTGCATACATACATTTTTTACATTTTACCAATGACTTTATAAAAGTGAATTTCTTAATCCACCCCATAAGGGGTGGGCGATCCCTATGAAAAACCTAAAATACTCTTCACAAAAACGGAAATAAATTTCTGGTACGCACCATCTTTTGAAATTTCTAAGTAAAACCAGAAATTTACTTACGGTTTTCTTCCGAAAATAAACTTCTGGTGTTGTACATGACAGTTAGAAGGAAAACCAAACTATAAGCAATATCTTTTGTATTTCCAATTGTTATTCAAATTAAAATCATGCAATTTTTAAATCGAATTAAAGCCAAAAAATGTGATCCAAAATAAATGTTATAATAATAGTATTCATAAAACATATATATCATACCCCAATTTTTGACCTAATATACCACCTTACATTTGCATCATTGCATCACTAACAGTTCAGAACAGAATTAATCGGGTGTGGCATCTACAAGTCAAAATTAGGGTTTCACAAAATTTTCATCTGATTCAAGAGGAAATAAATTAGGTTTTGAGATTTATTCACCTCATTTGATCTATCTTGATCAAATCATCAACCTCTGATCTTCAGATATCAAATTTTCCTCATGATCTATCAAGGATCGACCAATTAGGGTTTTCATCGAGGATGAGCAATCTTTGATTTTCTGATCAATGAATGACTTTTTTGATTGGAGATTGATCTTCATATCCTCAATACAACATGTTGACCTAATTTTTGGATTCAAAACATCACAGAAGTTCACAGACTTCATCAGTCAATTTCTGAATCATCTGATGAAATTTCATCTGCATTAAAAAGTCAAACTTTGACTTTTGGTCAACTTTTTCAAGACAAAACTTTTTCCATTATCAAAATACTTCAAATGATCCATCATGATCATAAAAAATCAAGAAATTTGAAAAAGTCAACAAAAAGTCAAAAATTTCAACACTTAGAAAATTTTTCAAGTGTTAAAATTTCACATTTTTTCCAAACTTCATGGCAATTTTTCACATAGTTCCATTTGGAATTAGGAAAAACTCAAAACATGAAAGTTGTATCCCTTGAAACAAGCTTTCCAAAATGTCCAAGAAATCTCAAATCCATGGAGTCTAGCTATACTTTTGATTTTGAAACATAGAGCTCCAAAACCCTTGATTTTCAAGTACAACTTTCAAGATTATAGGTCATTTTTGAGTTTCTTCTTCTAGAATCCATGCCACCTAGCAAAGAGGGATAGAGCTGATAAAAAATCAGACAGAGAGTAATTATTATGGGATAAGATCAAGTTGAAAAATTAACCATGGTTAAAAGGAAGCTTCCTTTTGCATTTATTGCAAAAATGACTTCCTTGCCCTCTAAGGCAACTTGTAAATACCAAAACCAATCTTCTTCACTTACCATTAAGAACTTGTGACCTATAAATAGAGGTCATGTTGGCCATTTGAAACTACACCAAAGCTATGCCAAAACAAGCTTTCTCACTTCTTTCTTGAATTTCAAGTAACATAGTTCAAATTGGAAATTCTTGCATTTTTCAAAACATATGAAGAGTTATGAGATATTTGGTGTCTAATGTGTCATAAACAACTAATAGAACTAGTTTGTAAATTAAAATCAACACAAGAATAATTAGAAACCAGATTTGCATTTCACACTTTCAAACTTGCCCAAAACTGCCTTAACATTCGAATCTGATCATTGGCTCGAGCAAGTTGTGATTTTTTCACTCAAACATCATCAACATACTCCATATGGATGATGCAGACCATTAACTTCAACCTGTAACACCTCTAACATCGAATTCAAGTTTCACTTTGAAGCTTATGCAGGTGGACTTGGTTGGAATGATCCAAGCAAATTCATGATGTGCAGACCATCCTCACATGATCCTTGAAGTCTGTTGGTGCTATAGGAATCATCAAAACACAACTGGAAACGCTCCAATACAGTTTTCGATCTCAGCTTCAAGAGGTAAGAACACGAACTTCAAACTCTATGATTCCTTGCCTCCACTCCAAAAAGCTCTTGGTCGTTTTGTTTCTGCACTATCACTGATCAATAACCCTCAATCAATTGATCAATTCGTTCACCATACACGATTTCAATTAGGATTTTTAGAATTAGGGTTCTTCGTGATTTCTGAGAATTTAATCATGTTAAGCTTAAAATAAATGAAATTAAATAACATCATCATGTTCCTGAGCTTAAAACGATCAAGTTTGATGTTTACATCGAGCAATTTCATGGAGAAATGAAGAATCCATGGCTGATTGAAGATTGGAGGAAGAAGAAGAAGCTGCACGTGAAGCAACTCGATTTTCAAAAATCTTTTAAATCTCGAAAACAGTGAAATCGCCACCTAATTTTATTCGTTCTAAAAAGAACGGGAAAATATAGATAAAACCCCAAGCGAGCGGATAAGGCGGTCTACGCGACCAAAAAGTGGGATCGGGAGTCGGTTATGTAAGGGGAAGGTATTAGCACCCCTTACATCCATCGTACTCGATGGGACCCTTTTAATTCTACGCATTTGTGTGTGTGTTCACTAAGTTATGGATGCTAAAAGAAAACATAATTTGTTTCTTATTATTTTGAGTTTGACACGGTCTCAGAACCGTGTGCCTACATATTCCCTCGTGCAATGGGAAAGTCAAAACTCTGTAGTTCCTCTT
Source organism: Vicia sativa (assembly GCA_021764765.1). Lineage (NCBI taxonomy): Eukaryota > Viridiplantae > Streptophyta > Magnoliopsida > Fabales > Fabaceae > Vicia > Vicia sativa. Next base: position 69,649,248 of record CM038796.1, on the reverse strand, counting down.
AAAAAGGCTTTAATTGGTTGCATTGATTTTATCTGAAAAATCGTGCGTTTAGACGTTTCAAATGCTTTGAGCTAGGACTTGTTTTGTTTATTTGAAAAGCTTAAGTCATTGCTCGTATTTGAAACGACTATTGCACACTCTTTGTCCGAAAAGAGTTTGATGATCGCGTATGAGCGAAAAAGGAGTTTTGTGTGAGTTGAATTGTTTTTAGGTGGATGAAAAAGTACCGAACAACGAGGCTAGCGTCTCACGATTCAAATACTAGAAACCCGAGGAACGAATGCTCGCCCGAGTCGTCTATCACCCAAAAAGATTTTCTTATGAAAGAGTGAGGTGAAACGAGTTCACGTTGTTTAAAGGTCTTTAAGCAACTGGTCTAGCGTCCAATGACTTAAAGACTGAAAGTTCATTTAGGACAAGTTTTTAAGCAATTGGTCTAGCGTCCAATGACTTATAAACTTGTATTTGATTATGAAAAGAACTTTTGAAAAGACACTCGACGTTGGATCGAGGTTTGGAATTTTAGTTATGAAAGTGTTTTAGATGGGGTTTGGTAACGGACCAAAAGAGAAAGAATGATTCGGGTTAAAATTAACTAAAGCAACAAGGGCTTTAATTAACCTCGTGAGGATGGCCCTGTCCATCCTCAACTATGAAACCCTTTAAGAAATCGGCCTATGAGCCAAGAGGTTTTCTTTTTTAAGAAAAAGAAGTGAAACAAATCTTATGTTAATTAGAAGTCTTTAAGCAATCGACCTAGCGTCCGACGACTTAAAGATTAAGAATTCATTTGGGACAAGTTTTTAAGCAATTGGTCTAGCGTCCAACGACTTATAAACTTGTATTTATTATGAAAAAAAGGTTTTGAAAATGCACTCGACGTTGGATCGAGGTTTGAAATTGAATTGCGAAGGTATTCTGATATGCGTGCTGAGATGAAATGGAAGCGGGTTATGGTTAATCAAGTATATGGACTTAATTAACCTCGTGAGGATAGGTGCTCCCTATCCCCAACCATGAGACCCTGGTGCATGGTGATTGGTATATAGACCAATGTTGTTTTCGGGTTATGATCGGTTAAAGCAACAAGGGCTTTAACCAATCTCGTGAGGATGGCCATGCCCATCCCCAACCATGAGACCCTTTAAGAAATCGGCATATGAGCCAATCAAGATGAAGTCGAATTGATTTTAATTTTAGTTGTGTGCACGGTGTACATTGGTGAATAAATACTGAATGAGTAAATAAACAGACAAAATACCATGCAATACAATCGGAAATTTAAATAATTAGTAGAGATGATTTTTTCTGTTTGATGAAAAATCGGCTAATAGTTTAATCGATAAGTCATCAAATAAAAACTATCAGATCCAATAATTATTTAGTACATCGCAACAAGAATATTATTTACGACAAAATAATTAATTGAAATAGAATAAGTTCAGAAATAGCCTGTATTGCCGTGATTCTGGACGGTGTGGAAAGAAATCCATCTGAACTTTGATTATTCCGCAAAACTCCTCATATGCTGGCGATTCGGGTGCGTCAGATCTTTCTTCTTCGGAAATATCCCAATGGCCCAAATGACACATCATCGCACCACTTACAAATCTTCTAATTAACCAAAACTTTCTCTCTTTTTCTTAAATTTAAATTACAATGAAATAAAAAGAAATAAGAGAGATTTATCATTTTCTAAAAAACACAAGGTGGTGACACTTGTCACCACCAGATCTAACATTATTATATAAAAAAACAAAATGAATTTATTTGTTATTTTTGTTTCAAAAAGGAAAAGAAGAAGAAAACACTCTGGTTTCCTCTCTTCATCTCTCTCGCGTGCCCGGTTGGGGTTTCCTCTCGCCTTCGCCGCGATTTCCGTTCTGGGTTTCACGTTTGGTCGCAATTCTATCTCTCTCTCACCGCCGCCGTGACTTCCGTCTCTCTCTCACCGGCGATTTCTGTTCTCTTTCTCCGTTTGCATGTTGATTTCTGTGGTGATTTCTGATTGTTTATGTTGATTTTCTTTTGTTACAGATTGATGGAATTGGAAAGGGGAAAACGGAACCCTAGAATTTGTTTGGTGATGGTGACGATGTTGTTACGCGAAAAGGAAAGATTCCGGGAGAGAAAAGGAAGGACGGCGAGAGAAATCGCAACCTCCTCGTCAAAAAACCCGGTATTACCTTTCTAATCTCTTCTTCTTTCTCGATTACGGAACTGAAATTTATGAAATAAGACCGAAACTGAAGGCGTTGGCGTTGAGAAAATGATGTTGCTCTGTTATGTTTGCGTTATGTTTTTGTTTGTGTCAGTAGAGCTTAGAACAGGTCTGCACTTGGTTTTCTGGTTTAGTTGTTGTTGGTTTGAAAACAGATGCACTTGGTTTTTTCTGGGTTTGAAGACAAGGTTTCTTCTTCTTTTTTCTGTATCCTGAACTGTCTGAACTATCTCCTTTATATTTCTGGTGAGTTTTTGGTTATGTAGAACAGATATTGCCTTGTGTCTTAGCCTCTCTTGTCGATTGCCTATGTCTTGGGGTAACCATACTATCATGATGAACTTTACGAGTTTCTTGACTTTTGTTAACTTAAACCATCTTTTCTGCTATGACACCTCAATTCGATTTTGTGGCTTATCTACCCCTGCTCGCTCGAGTTTTCTTGACTTTTGTGGCTTATATCTTCTTCTTTTCTCAACCGCTACATGCTTTCTTGATGATGCTTGTTGCTTTTGGATATCTTGGTGTGGGCTCAATGTGCTTACTATCATTGTCTTGATCATTACATGCTTGTGGTGCTAAGTGCTTCTTTTCCTTGACTTCTCAATGCCCGCTGCCTTGTTATGAGCGATATCGCTCTTTGTCTTCGCATATGCTGCTGCCTTTTGGGATTAAAATGTGAATATTATATGTATATCTTGCCGAATTGAATCATCGCCGTATTGTTTGCTGCCCGGAATTGAATCTGTTGCCTCTTGGGAATAAAATCATGAACTGATACGATATGTATGCTGCTCGGAATTTATAATTGTTGCTTCTTTTTCTTGCAGCCCGTTGTGTGCTTGTTTGTGAACCGGTCACCGCGATTTGCAAACAAGTATTTCCGCCGATGATTAGTCTTTTAAAATGAGATTCTGAGGCTTATCGACAAAACCTGAGTCCCGCCAACACCTAATGATGAGCCTCTCGATAGAAGAATAATTCTCTGATAGTTTCTTGCTTTTTGTGTCATTTATGTTTTGTAACTTCTAACCCGATTTTCCTTTCTTGTTTCATGTTGCGAATTGGCACACTTGGAAAGGAAAAGGCGAAGGAAAAGAATTGCACAAGGGAAGCCATATGGAGCTTGAAGATGGAGCACCCGAGACAAAATCTTTGTAGTTAGGCATCGATTCTTAGGAAAATTTGCATTGTAACTCAATATTAGAATTGAAAATGTAAGAATCTTCAACATTTAGTGAACTTGTAAACCTCCAAATTTGTAATACTCTTGAACCAAAGTTTAGTAAATTGAATGAAAACAAACTTGGTTTGAACGCTTCTTTGATTCTTGAATCGCATAACATAATCGTTCTATACTTGTAATAGCCTTGAAATGTTGATGAAATGGTCCTCGTATTGATCTTTGAATAAAACAAATCTTGGCAAAATTTTCCAAAACTTGTAAGAAACCTTGAATAGACTTGTAACGCGTTTAGAACACTTGAATAAGATCCGCATTTGAATGGTGTTCAAAATTCAACTTGCCAATGTTGGTACAAGCTTAGGGCGTCTTTTGGGCTCGAAATTTACAATTTTGTAAATTGGAATTCGGATGGATTTGCATCAACCAACAATCCTTGTACCTTGTAATTGATATAAACTTGGATAAACTTGGATGTACAAGATTGGTCTAAAAAAACTCAAATACTTGCATAGACCATAAAATCTTCAAACAAACTTAAAAGAAATCCCAAAAAATGGAATAATTGACCGATAAATCATAAACTTCAAGAAACTCAGAACCACGAACCTTGACAAATTATTCGTTTCAAATAATTTTAGTGCATACAAGAGAAAGGAGCATGAACGAATGTTCCAAGAAAAATTATGGTAAGAAGGGTAAATTTTGGGGTGCGACAGTTGCCCCTATTCAATCATCTTAAACCTGATAAGTGAGAAAAAGCGACAGCTTTCGAACGTTCAAGGTGGAAGAGGATTGAATACTAAAGAATCCCGAACATTTGCCCTACGCGGGAAACCAATGCCACAAAAGAAAATAGATAACATATCTTGACTACGGAGCCAAGAAAAACGCTTGAAGAGAAAACTTGCTAAGCATTAACGGAATGCTTTAACACAACAGCTAGGAGATTTTAACAACACTGGGGATAACCGTGTCACCGAAATGACTTTGACAACAATTTTAACGAAAATGCTATGAGAATAGAAACGAACTTCTCAAGCGAAAAGAAAAACAACCAAAATTGAAAAAAAATGACATGACTGAGAACTTAACAAAGAGTTCTCTGATAACTAAGGAATACCTGGAAACCTTACACAAAATTGAAAAATTGACATGACTGAGAACTGAACAAAGAGTTCTCTGATAACTAAGGAATACCTGGAAACCTTACACAAAATTGAAAAATGACACGATTGAGAACTTAACAAAGAGTTCTCTGATAATTAAGGAATACCTGGAGACCTTAAACAAAATTGAAAAATTGACATGACTGAGAACTTAACAAAGAGTTCTCTGATAATTAAGGAATACCTGGAGACCTTAAACAAAATTGAAATGACATGATTGGGAACTTAACAAAGAGTTCCCTAATTGACATGATTGAGAACTTAACAAAGAGTTCTCTGAAAACTAAGGAATACCTGGAAACCTTAAACAGAATTGAAATGACATGATTGAGAACTTAACAAAGAGCTCTCTGATAACTAAGGAATACCTGGAAACCTTACACAAAATTGAAAAATTGACAAGACTGAGAACTTAACAAAGAGTTCTCTGATTGACTAAGGAATACCTGGAAACCTTAAACAGAATTGAATTGACATGATTGAGAACTTAACAAAGAGTTCTCTGAATGACATGATTGAGAACTTAACGAAGAGTTCTCTGAAAACTAAGGAATACCTGGAAACCTTAAACAGAATTGAAAAATTGACAAGATTGAGAACTTAACAAAGAGTTCTCTGATTGACATGATTGAGAACTTAACAAAGAGTTCCCTGAATATATGGCTAGAACAATATCGGAATTGTTGGTGCACGAAAGTGCGAGGAGCCATGGCATGCTGAATGTCTTTGACCGTGTAACCCCTGAGTTACCCGTAGAACAAATTCAGTAGCGCACCCGAGAGCACAAATCTCTGGGGATAAACAAAACAATATCCAGCACACCGGCGTGATATAGATGTTTATGAAGTCGGTAAATCTTGTCTCGACACTTACGATGAGAGATCTTCCGAACATGTACGGACATGTTGAACAACCGAGTTGACAAGATCTTCAACTTGTATGCGATAGCTTTACCGTTGATAGAAGAATCGATTCGGCTGTGGTGAAAAACTTCTAGGGTAATGAGCTTCAATTTGCGACATTGTATGGACAATGCGTTGCGTGGATATGTAGATCAACGTCGAGTTGGAGAAATATCTTGAGATTTGAATAAACATCCACCGGGTGGATATTTATTCTTGAGTAGTTGATGACTTCTTGGAAATAAACACACAAGTTTTTGTAATTTTACGAGAATTTCGGAGGAGTAAATTGTGGAAGCCACTGCCAATAGTATTTGCTGAGAAGATTCTTGTCTGAAAGAAATCTTTGAAAATACCAAGAATAATGTTGTAGTAATCCTTTCTGAAGGAGATTCACTTGGGGAGAGAAATAAGCTTATTGGGAAACTTAAGAAAACCATGTGGAAAATTCACTGGGGATTCCCGGTTGAATAATTTTGCTGACATTAGAGTCCATTTGAAAGAGACAACTGTTTCTGGGGAAGAAATCTCAACTGGAGGCATCAAATCAGTTGTTAAGATCCATACAAGTATATAACTTGTACTGGAGAAAAGAGGATAATTTGTCGTCTGAGAACTAATCCTTCAATTTGATCCTTACGAGGACATTTACGGTTTCAGTTGAAAAACCTGCAAAACAGATAGCCGAAGCTAATGCATGAGTATGATATGCATGATATGATTTTTTTTTCTAATGCAAATGGTGCATGATTTCCTGACTGTTGAGAGAAGGAAGACATCACTGGGGAATCCGATTGAACGATCTTGTTGTCATAAGAGTCCACTTGGGAATCCAATTGAACGATCTTGTTGTCATAAGAGTTCACTGGGGATGATTAATCGATTCTCTGGGGAAGAGACTTCACTGGAGAATTGACACTATTGTCGATCGTATTTCACACAAGCATTCTCCTGGCACTGGGGAGAAACACTAAGTTGTCGTTGAGAAAAGTCTTCTGCTTGTAATGGGGTACTTTAAAAGAAACTCTATAAAGAAGTTCCATTGATACAAGAGTTCGCTTGGGGAAACCCAATAACTCTGGAATGGATTCAATTTGAGAATCGTCATCGTTGTAGACCAATTATGGTCAAGCCCTCAAACTTGTGATCGGAAGAACTAAATTTGTCATTCAAAATAGTCTTCAAATTATGATTCTGCTGAGAAAAATCACTAGCAGATCTTGAAACATCCCAAGTCCTGGCTGAGGTTTATGAATGAATGTGCTATGTAGTATATAATATGAATGCATGAATGAATGCATGAATATACTGGTTAATGCACTGGCTATCAAACTGAATCTTCGACACCGTTAGTCCGGAGGATAAAAGAACGTGGCACAACAAGATGATTGACCAAGCTCCAAATGTTGAATTGCCGCTGGAAGGGCTGCAATGCTAATTCTTGTAGAATTGCAAACTTCTGAATTGACCAGATAATGATGATTCGAGGCGTGCCCCATGCGTGGGAATGCAGCTGCATTAGATTTTGCACTTCAGAATCTCAATATGCCCCGGTCTGGTAGACCTTCTAAAAAATCTTTCCCGAAAAGGAGTGCCCCGGCATCCTGTATTCTGATCGTCAGCATTTCAAAGGAACTGGATATTCTGATATGGGAATACCATGTCTCGATAGGAGTCTTGGAGGTATTTCCGCATCTCAAAATAACCTCCTTAGATTTACCGAACCTCAGAGTGACGGACTTTGCATAAATGGCCGACATGCCCCAGGATGAATATTAGAGAGACTCCAACGTCTCGAAGTAGTTGCTTCAGATGAATCTTTTCAGCAAGCTTGCTTTTAGAACGAATCCTGGAAGGGACTTCTATGTCTCAAGTATTTTCCTCAGATCGACTGTATCTGAATAAGGAGCTATGCGAGCATCGGGAAGACCTGCCACAGGACGAGCTTTAGAGAGACTTCTACGTCTCGAAGTAATTGCTTCAGACTGATTGATTCTTGAACGAATACTTGCTCCAATTAAGAGAGCCTCACCATTATGAAGTAACTGCTTCAGATCAATCAATAAGTGAGCGACTAACTTGGTGGAACAAGAGCTTTTGAAGGCTTCCACGCGTCGAAGTAATTATCTCAGATTGATTGGAACCGAACGATTAGTTCGAAATGTCCCAATGTAAACAGCGTTAGAGACTCCCACGTCTCGAGGTGATTGCTTCAAGTTGACTGAAACATGGAATGACAGTTGTCCCAGGATAACTGCTTCTCTTTTGAGGAGGACTAAATCAACTGTTGATTGCTCTTTAAGGATTTGCTCCCGGATTGGCAGAAATTCGAGGAGCTGAATTTCGATTTGATTGCCCCCAAATTAACAGAATCTTGAGAAGACAACTTGTGATATGCTCAAAGGATTCCTTAGACGTCCTGCCCCTTGCTACAAGTAACTGCTAACTCAACAGAATAATCAAGTTTCTCTGCTTTGGACAAAGTTAAACTCTTCACTGATGTTCATTATGAGAACTTCCTTAATGTCAAACAATTGTTTTACATGTAGAAGAATGTTTGTTGTGACAATTATAATGCAACATTTATGCGTCTTGAAGTTTTGTATGAAAAACATCATGGTTTTTTTTTTGTGAGTGAAACACTTTTTGGAGTGCAACATTGAAATTTTTTCTTTTTGAAAGATAAGACGAGCATATGATACCAACACAGCTACTTAACACACACTGTAGGAGTCAGGTAAACGCGATCTCTTCGTTGTATGCTTTTGAATTAACCCATGCTTCAATTAGGACTTTTAAGGGTTGCAACGCGGCCTGGTTCACGGTTTTTTAGAAAATGGATTTTTAGGCTCAAAATATTTGGTGCCCGCCCATTCTCCATGATATTCTTCAGTCCTGAGTTCAACTATCCTTATACGAGCACTCATCTCTCGAGAGATGCTATGATGGTTGAGGAACCAATACGAGGTTTCTTGGACACGACAGACACCCACATTTTGTCTTTTGGTATTTGACCACACAACTTGTTCTTTGTTGAGAATCCTTTGCATTTCGGGATCTTACCTGACTTTTGCCTAAGCGACTTATTACTAAGTTCCGACTTAGCGGGCTTTTTGTCTTTTTTCTATTCATTTTTGAACAAGTCGTGGATCTGTACACAACCTTTGATTTGTTAAAAGTGATGGTGATTGTCTGAGTCCTTAGGTAGATGAGGGATAACTGTTATGGTGTCGTCATCTGTTGACCTTTCTGATGTGCGAGAGATACCCAACATGGTATCATTCTCCTTTGATGCACACTGTCGTTTAGATGAAAGTCGATTAATGTGGTTCTGACCTTTCTCAACCTTTTGAAGGATAGCCATTGTTGTATCCTTAAATGCTTACTCTCTTGATGAGTTCTGAACGCTCGATCAGAATAACTGAACACTATCCGCCCACAGGTTAAAAATGAAGGTTTTTTCCGAAAAGAAAAGAAACTCCTACTTCAAGGCTCAAAGGGGTTAACGAGGGTTTATCTCCCTTATAACTTCGGTGTTTGGGGATTTGAAACAAGGCCTGTACATCATAAGCCAGGTTCTACTCAAAAGCATACATTCAGAGATCTAACGTTTTTTCAATTATCGTCATCCTCCCTCCAATCTTTGCCTTGGCGAAAGGATTGGTAACGTTGGTATCAAAATGCTCGCAAATCAACTAAAGAGTGATAACGAATGGATTGCTTCAAGACAAACATACTCATTGCATTAAGATAAAAACAAACAAGTTTCTACATGCAAACAAAGTTTAAACAATTAAACAAGATACACATGAAAATGCAGTAAAGAAGTAAAAGACTGTCGTTGTTGAGGAGACTTGAGCTCCGTCTTGACTTGTTGATTCAGATGACTTTTCAAGTGCTTACTTCTGCCTTCAATAGTTCCTGACCATGTTGAAGCTCGTCTATAGTCCTTTGAGACATCCTTGGAGTTCTGAACGTGCGTCGAGTAGACAGTTTGATATTTCTGGACAGAAGAAATGAAATGAGCTTTTTTCTGATGAAGATGAAATGCATGCATTAAAGAATGTAATGTAATGTCATGGTAATGCATGTAAGAATGCAATGTAATATAGTAGTAACGCATGTAAGAATGCTATGTAAGGGTAATGCATATAAGAATGCCACATGATGATAATACATGTAAGAATACCATATGAGGGTGATGCATGTAAGAATGCAACATGATGGTGATGCATGTAAGAATGCAATGATGGTGATGCATGTAAGATTGCAATGTGACGGTAATACATGTAAGAATGCCATATGAGGGTGATGCATGTAAGAATGCAATGATGGTGACGCATGTAAGAATGCAATGATGGTAGTGCATGTAAGAATGCAATGTGATGGTAGTGCATGTAAGAATGCAATGTGATGCGATACATATCAATGTTATGCGCAAAATCACATGTAAAGCCAAATAGCACAAGGGTTTAAAAGGACGGTCGGACATGGTTTCGACGTCTACCCATAATTCCCCAAACAAGGTTGGTTCTAATGTATTTATGCTAAATGCTTCTTGGAGTCTCAGATCCCCTTCTTAGAAATATTATCACCACACGATCAGACTATGTGGGGATAATACTTCAAAAGTATACTCCAAGAAGCGGCTCTTAAAGGGATACTCAAAATCCTTTGAGCGGTCGGTTTTGTTTTGGACATCCTAATACTTAGAGTTATAGGCCCTTTGTCCAAGAATTATCATCCCGCACTATCGTACGGTGCAATAACTCCCTTAAAAAGACCAACTCTAAGTTGTGGTCTTCACGTCGATCCAACGAACACGGATGTCCAATGAACCTAAGCTACTCAACCACTCTAAACTTATGTTTCCTAGAAGCCTGGGTATTGGGCTTATCTATGAACCATAACCAATAAATGCCCCAATATTAAAATACATCAACAGGATATAAAGAAATAATAGGCAATGAATAGTAAACACACAAGCGAAGAATTAAATTAGGGTTGACTCGCTTTAAAAAATTTCCCAGTGAAGTCGCCAACTGAAGCAACTCGATTTTCAAAAATCTTTTAAATCTCGAAAACAGTGAAATCGCCACCTAATTTTATTCGTTCTAAAAGAGCGGGAAAATATAGATAAAACCCCAAGCGGCGGATAAGGCGGTCTCGCGACCAAAAGTGGGATCGAGTCGGTTATGTAAGGGGAAGGTATTAGCACCCCTTACATCCATCGTACTCGATGGGACCCTTTTAATTCTACGCATTTGTGTGTGTGTTCACTAAGTTATGGATGCTAAAAGAAAACAGAATTTGTTTCTTATTATTTTGAGTTTGACACGGTATTGCACCCCAAATTTTACCCTGCTATTTTTCTACTTGCATTCTATTTATATTAAATAGAACAGTCATTCACTCATTACATTTGCATCCTTTCTCACTTTAATTTTTATTTTTAATATTTAATTAATTCTAATTATTTGGTGAGGTTTACTAAATAATTTCTATTAGTTAAATAATGAAATAAGAATTAAAAGGAATTTTGTTTTTTTTATAAAAAAAATAACAATGTTTTATTTTTAATAGTAATTATGTTTATATTTATAGATTATTTCATACTTGATTTTTGTTTTTTATTAGAGCTTTGGTTTAAATAAAATCCTTCTTCATTGAAAGTATTTTCTATTTTTATTAACAATTATTTTAGTTTTTTATTTGAAATTGATTTTATTTTAAAATTTTATTTTATTTTATTTTTAATCTTTTATTTAAGACAATTAAAGTATTTTTTTTCACATTAGCATTAATTTCCTTTTTTAAGTAAATTATAGTTTAGTATCAAAAATCTGGTAAATCATATTTACATTATTTTAATAGATTAATTAATTTTTATGTTTGTATCATTTCATTCTACTTTTATTATGATATTTAATTTCAATCATTTTTATAATTACAAGTTATTAAATGATTTCTATTAAATAGAATAATAAAATAGGATTTAAATTAAAAAAAAAAAATTTGTTAAAATAGTAATTTTTTTATTTATTATTATTATTATTATTAGGTTTTTTTAAGAGATTGTTAGTGATTATTGTTACAAAGAAAATAATAAAAAAAAGTAAATTTGGTCTTTGATAAGGCTACTGCATCGATCAAATCATGATGGAGGGTTTTGTTGCAAGTTTCCACTATCCCACTTCTACCTCTTGGATTACCTGCAAAATTTATAAAGAAAATTCAAACAAAAAATCAGTATAATTTTAACAAAAAAAATTCAAACAAAAAACAGTACAAGTTGTACAAGTTCTCTGCTCCACTACCATCCCAATTCCTCCTTGCCTCCACCATCTTGTACAACCTGCAATACCAGAAAACAAAATCAGTACGTGTACAACTTCACACAGCAATTTCACTAACAATTCTACCACTCCACTACCTTCAATAACAGCTCACAAATTGTCCTTGATCTTATCCTCCCAATTCATCATCCAATCCTTATCTTACCCTCAATTCTTCTTGCTATATAACAGACCTCATCATACTCACTCAAAAAAAAAACCCAGAAATTGGAAATTCAGAAAGGAAAAGAACACTAAAAAAAAATATAAGTTTCCATCTTCATGGTTCTCCTCTACCCATAACCCTCTTCATCCTTCTCTTCAATACTCTTAACACCAACAAACCTCCTTTCATCAAAAACTCATAAACTCAACCTCACTTCATACATCAATACTTTCATCTTCACCGCCCCTGACCTTTCATACTCAACTCCCTGCTACTCTTAACACACATACACAAGCTTTTTATTCTCAACACAGAAGTTCAAAAGCAAACCGCAAGAAGAAGCAGAATCACAGATCCAGAAAGACAAACACGAATACATAGAGTAGTAAAGCAGTGTACCTGATATTTCTTTCCTTTTTCCGCTTGTATCTATAATCTCGAATATTTCTTGAATCAAATTGCTTGGTTTGGGGCTTAGGGTTTAATTTGGGGTGTAAGGGTTTCGTTTTATTTTGGTGAGCTTTGTATCAATGAAACAGAGATTGAAAGTGAGCATAGCAATCGAGCGAGATGAGGCGTTGATTGCGAGAGATAGTTGAATCGATGAGCACGAAGAGCGGTGGAGAGACTCGTTAAACACGATGGCGTGTGAAAGAGAGGCGTATAGTTTGTAGTTTTCTAGTTTAATTGTTTTTTTATTAAGAGAATAATTAGCATTTGTTTGAGTTTTAATTAGGAAATTAATTTGGTTTAATCTGTTGAGATAAACAAGGAACATATGTGGCGGCTGGTAGTCTATTAGGGTTTTTTCAATCTTCGCTTGTTTCTTAGTTTGATTTGGGCCTCATGCCCTTTGCCTCTTAGCCCAGCGCCTCACTTTTATTCACACTTTGATCCTTTTTTCCTAATATTTTTTTTTATTTAATTAATTTTGTTTAAATCTACTTCTATTTTTTATGTTTATCAAATATTTTTAGAAAATACAAAAAATAGTTTTTATATTAAGTTTCATTTTAACAACAAATTTATCTTTGCTAAGTAAAAAAAAAGACATTCAAAAATTATTTTATGTTTTAAGAGTTTCTTTCAGATTTAGTTTATTTATTTCTTAAAGATATTTTCTAAAACACCAAAATAGTTATTTAGATATGTTTAGGTTTTTTTACCCAATATTTAAAAATGCAAAAAAATAAATAATATAGATTTAGTTTTAGTTTTGTTGTATTTTATTTATTCAACTTTATTTTATAGGTACATAAAGATTTTGTTTATTTTTAGTTGTTAAGTTTTTTTATTTAGAAATAGTATTTTTTTTTGTTGATTTGTACAAGTAATATATTTTAGATCTTCAAGATAATTTTCAAAGGTACAAAAAATAAATATATAGTTTAGAACTATTTTTTTTAATAGTCAAAATATTCGCTATTTCTAAGTATTTTATGAGTTTTATTTGATTTAGATTCAATTAAGTAAATTTAGGATTTGATTTAGTTTATATTTAATTTAGTAAACTTTAGAATATTTATTTGATTTAGATTTAATTTACTAACTTTAGAATCTTTATATATTTTATAATTTTTATTTGATTTAGCTTTAGTTTTAGGCACTTTAGAATATTTTTTTTTTATTTTAGATTTAATTTAGTAAGCTTAGAATTTTAATCTAGTTTAGATTTTGTTTAATAAATTTAAATTTATTTTTATAACCTTAGACTTTGTAGTTGTTTTTAGAATTACTTTAACATCTTTAGTTTTTTTTTATTAGGATTAATTTAGTGATCTTAAATTTTTAATAATTATTATTTTCTTATGAATTTAATTCATTTAATTTATTTTTTTTCTTTTACATTTGTTTGGACTTGTAATTTATTTCCGTCATCCCCATTTGTAAATTTGTATCCCCATCCCTATGGTTTGTAATAATTTTAGTAAATATTTATTGCTTTATTATTTAATTATTTGTCACTTACACAAAAACCAAAAAAAAATCATTTTTAAACTAATAATTGTGAATCATTTTTAAACCCGTAAGTCGACAAAGCTACGAAGCGTCGCGATGACCACACATGCACACATGTACGCTTGATCCTGGGCCTTCTTACAGTGAGCCTATTTCGATCAATTGTCCCAATTGGTCGTCTTAGTAGACTAGCCCACTTTGCTAGTACACATGTAATTTAATTATTTTATACTTAGGTTGGCCACCTTGTATGGGTTTTGTCGATTTTGCTTGTGATTTACAATTATCTCGATCCTATTCTTTCTCCATTCACCAAGCATTTAAAACACTTTTCAATAAAATTCGACCCAACGTCGAGTCTTCTTCTCAAACCTCGATCCAACGTCGAGTTATTTTCAAAAATGAATTTCTACAAAAAAAATAGTGCTATGGTATTTAATTAAATTGTTAGAGGATAGCCCGACGATTTAATTAAAATGTAAAATATTTGAGCCATTAGAGGGTAACCCATGACTTAAATACTTTATTCCATACACTTAATAAAAGTGAACTTTGTTTCACCTCACTCTTTTCATAATAAAGATTTTGGATGAGAGATGATCGGTTGACCTCAATCACCAATCTCGAGTATTGAATCGTTAGAGGATATCCCAACGTTTTGGTACTTGTCATCCCCAATTTAAAATCAATTTCAACTCACTCAAACTTCTTTTGTGCGCTCCAAGCACCATTTACCTTTAAACCCTTTTCAAGATTAGACATGATTCATTTATAATTGAGATGTTCTTTCCTCTATTCCCAAGGTTTTCGACTTCTCCACTTGAGTACTAGAGGTGTTCTCAAACCCTCCCTCATGTTGGTGCATAGTCCTTTATTCTTTATCACACCTTGTGGACGTTAGACGAGTCTTCTCCTTTAAAAATGACGACTTGTCTTTTCATTTAAAATCAATCAACAAACAATCATTTTTTAGAAGAACTGCGGAGTTTTGACTTTCCCATTGCACGAGGGAATACGTAGGCACACGGTTTCAAAACTGTGTCAAACTCAAAATAATAAAAACATTTCTTATCCCTTTCTTTCTCATTTCAAACTTAGAAGATAGTAAAATTTTCACACTAACACACAACCACATTTTGAACTAAATGGGTACCATCGAGTACGATGGATGTAAGGGGTGCTAATACCTTCCCCTTGCATAACCAACTCCCGAACCTGCATCTCTTAATTTTGTAGACCGTCTTATCCTTTTCTCTCGTGGGTTTTATCTATATTTTCCCGTTCTTTTTAGAACAAATAAAATTAGGTGGCAATTTCACCTGTTTTTTTGAAAAAAATTAAAATGATTTTTTTTGAAAAAAATCGAGTTGCTTCAGTTGGCGACTTCACTGGGGACATTTTCTCAAGCGAGTTAACCCTAGTTTAGTTCATTGTGTGGTTGTGTGTTTATTGTTTTACTTTCTTCTTTGTACTTTATCTTATGTTTATGTTTCTGTTATTTATTTTTCTATGCTTCATTTATTATCTTGTGTATATATTTATTGTGTGGGAATTCATGATGGGTATTGATACATAGATAAGCCCACTACCCAGGCTTCTAGGTCACCTTTTTAGGAATAGAGGGGTTGCGTAGCCTAGGTCCACCTTACTCCATTGTCTTGTTGGCCCGAGGACTCGGCTTAGAGTTGGTTGTTTTATGGAGGTTGTTGGCCCGATAGCGCGGGACATCAATCTTTGGACAAATGACCTATAACTCTAAGTTTGTTCATGTTGTCTAACCGAGACCAAGCGCTCAATTTTTTGAGTATCCGTTAAGCCGTTTCTTGGGGTATACTTTTACAAATACTATCGCCATGTAGGCCTCGCGCGATGATAGTGTTTGTAAAGGGATCTAAGACCGAAACACTTAGCGAAAACAAAACCATCCATGGGGAATTTAGGTAGAAAACTTAAAGCCATCCTATCATAGGATCCCACCTAATTAAGTTGTTTGATTACTGTACCATCCTGTTTCACATCCACGTGAACTTTCTTTATTATTATGTTGCATTCCATTTGTATATGTGACATTTCATTTCATCACATCTTCGCATTAATGACATTACATTTCAATGCATCATCGCATATTTCATGCATACATCCAAGTTGTCAAAAGACTCATTTAAATCATCTCCATCTCCGATTGTTGACTTGTCAAGTGATTCCTCTGCAAACGGAACTAGAGCCAACGTCAGAGAAGAATGGAATACCAAGAACAACACAATGCGAAGTCCAATGGAAATCGGTGAGTTGAAGTCGGGCATGACTAAACTTAATGAAATGATGCAAGTTCGATCGCAGGTGAACAACCTCAAAGGACTGTAATTTAAAGTCTCACCTTTGTTTGATCCTCGGTCTTCTCGGATGCCGATTACTACTTGGCGAATTTGGGTTACCGAAATTACGTTCCACCTTACTCCAATGGTTGGCGAGTCTTCCGAAGTTTTCCGAGCTCCATTTTCCGAGCCTCAACCGATCATGCATCTGCTCCTCTTGACCTTTTGTGCATCAACCTCTGCAAGTTGCTTATGAGAATCCTCTCTTTGATTACCGTAGTAACGCTCCCCGAAGTGTGAGTCGAGAAGATTTTGATGAACTTGAAGAAGTCTGCGGGCAATATCGGACTGGAAAGAAGGATGAGAGCTATGGAAGGCAACGATGTCTTTGGTATTCTGCAGAGAACATGTGTTTGGTTTACGATCTGTTATGCCTCATAAGTTCAAAACTCTGATTTAGAAATACAAGGGCACACTTGTCCAAAAAGTCATTCTTGATGTACTTGGAAAATGTACGCTTATCGAGGAATGACAAGCTTCTTATCCTTGTTTCCAAGATAGCCGAGTGGAGCTTCATTAAAATGGTATATGGGACTTGAGAAAGACCATATTCAATGCTTCGGATTTGATTAATGCTTTCATGAAACAATACCACTACAATCTTGACATGGCTCCGATCGCCGTCATTGCAAAACATGTCTCGAATGATAAGGAATCTTTTAAGGAATACGCTCAGCGGTGGAGAGTTGGCCTCACAAGTTGAACCACCCTTATCCGAGAAGGAGCGATGGTTTGTTTATGGATACCTTATCCCCTTTCTATTGGGAGAAAATGATTGGTAGTGTGTCCTCCTTCGGACTTGGTGACTATTGGCCAAAGGCTAGAAGAGGGAATCAAGAGAGGAAAAGTGTCATTCTTGGTGAATCCTCTAGTGGTGCCAAGAAATCTTTTGGAAACTTCCATAAGAAGAAAGATGGTGAAACTAATGTTGTCTCGATTGAAAGGAGAAGACCTCGTCGTGAGCCTCAATACTATGACCAACCGCAAGTAGATGCCATCACTCCTGCGATCAAGGCTCAACAAATTGATTCCTCAACACCAAGTGGCGGACAAAATCGAGCTATAATGCAAGGAATAGGAATCGGTTTGACCCTATTCAATGACTTACACGCATTGTATCCTCACTTGGTTGAACTAGGTTTAATCACAACTAGGCCTCTAACTCCTCCGGATCCTCTCCCGGTGGATTGGTCGATCTTCATTGTGAGTTCCACCGGGGCTGCGGTCACGATTTGGAGCGATGTTACCCAAGGCTAGAGTTCAAGAGCTAATCGAAGCAAGGAGATAAATTTGGAGATCCTCCAAATGTTATCAACAATCCATTGCCAGGAAAAAGTGGCTGAAGAATGGATCAGAATATCCCATGTCACCTCCTAAAGCCAGTGTTTCAGACAGGATAGCTCATCCTTGTAACTGATTAGTCACTAGGCCATGTTTCTTTCTGTTTGCATTTTCCCTAGTTTATGTTAAATTATTGCTTTCAAATCTTGTTTGTAATTTCAAGTTAATTTTAATGAAATGAGCATTGCACTCTTTTGATTCAAATAATCTTTATTTACTGCTTTCTTTTATAAAAAATACATTCCATGTTTAATTTCTTTACCAAACTCTTGTTTTTGCAAAGATTGGAGGGAGGATGATAATAACGAGATACCCATAATTGTTGTTGGTATGCTTTCGAATAAAACTTTGCTGATGATATACAGGCATTGTTTCAACTCCCAAACACTGGAGAAATAAGGAAGTTAATCCCTTGTCAGCCCCTTCGAGCATAGAAGTTGGAGTTTCTTTCTATACGAAAAAACCCGCAATTTTTTAAACCTGGGGCAGGGCAATTCTCAGTTTAATTTGGATGTGCATTTATTCAAGACGCCTTTCTATAGAGGTTGTATTCAATCAAGCTTCCTTCACACACATCAAGAAGTGTCGAAGATGTCATACAAGTAAGAGTGATGATGATGGTTCCCCATAATCATGAAAGTCAAGTAGTCATTGTCTTTTAAAAAAAAAAATATATCAAAAGAAAAAAGCCGTTAAGTTAAAATTAAAAAGGCAACTTAGGCAAAAAAAATTGGGGCATCCCGCTTACCGTAATCTTAAGTGGAACGGTTTAAGCAAAAGTTAGGGATGACAAAATTCAAAACAAGAGTTGACAAAAGTCCTCAAACAGCAAAATATTGCAAAAAAAGAAGTGACTGTTATCTCAAGAATATATCAGCTTCTGAGCCATCATTATTCCTATCAGTGTACAATCCAAAATCTATTGGAATCTTTAATGCATAGTTTGAATTAATCGAGCGTAGGACTGAAGAACATCACGAAGATTGGGTTGGGTACAATTAAATTTTGAGCCTTTATCCTTTGTTTCTTAAACCGTGAACCAGACCACGTTACAACCCTCAAAAGACCTAATTGAAGCCAGGTTTCTTTTGAAAGCATACTACAACGAGGTTGCGTAATATGACTCCTAAGGTCTTTTGCAAATCAACTGTCTTGGTATATCCATACTATCAAATTTAGAAGAAATAATATTGTTGTTATATTATTATGAGGTCACTGGACCTGTATATATACATGAGCTTGTAGTCTATTTTAGGGAATTGGACAGCTAGTTCTAAGGAAACAAATCCTTGTGATTATGGGATTGATCCTAAATAAATAAACCTAATAATTAGCAAGATATACATACATTCAAATTCGCAAATATAAACCTTCCTAAAATACATAAAGACAATAAGCTGTTTGACCTCCCCTCAAGTGGTGAATAGGTGTTTTCCATTCCCGCTTGGATATAATTCTTTCAAAGTTCTGCTTCAGCCCCTTGGTGAGTACGTGCAAGTTGATTACGAGTGGATACATATGGTGTGCAAATCATGCCACGTCTAGTTTTTCTTTGATAAAGTGTCATCAACCTCGATATGTTTAGTTCTCATGCTGCACGGGTTGTGGGCTATACTAATTGCTGATTTGTTGTCACAATATAACCTCATAGGTTCATCCATCTTATCTTCAAGTCTTCCAATATAATCTTCAACCATAGAAGTTCACATATTCCTTGGGCCATTGCTCGAAATTGCCTTCTGCTCGATCTAGCTACTACACTCTGTTTTTTGCTCTTCCAAGTCACGAGGTTTCCACCAAGGAAGGTGCAGTATCCAGTAGTTGATCTCCTATCTACCACTGACCCCGCATAGTCTGCATCCGTATATGCTTCAAGACTTACACTCTTGTTTCGTTTGAACAAAATCCCTCTTCCTGGGGTCCCTTTCAAATACTGGACAATTCTAAGAGCAGCTTGTAAATGTGCTTCCTTTGGTTGGTGCATAAATTGGCTGACTAGACTTACAGCAAAAGCAATGTCTGGTCTAGTGTGAGATAAGTAAATAAGTCTTCCCACAAGTCTTTGATACATTTCCTTGTCCACTGCAATATCCTCCTCCACACTTGACTTTATATTTGGATCAACTGGGGTACTTACTGTCTACAATTGTCTTACTGTTTCTTTAAGCAAGTCAGTAATATACTTTTGTTGAGATATGAAGATTCCTTTCTTGGAATGGGCCACTTCAATTCCCAAAAAATATTTAAGTCTCCCTAATGTCTTGATCTCGAATTCCGTGGCAAGGCATTCACTTAACATTTGTTGCTCCTTTTGTCATCCCACTTACTATAATATCATCTCGTACACCAATAAAATTGTTACTCCCCGGCCGAATGTTTGATAAATAATGTGTGATCCCTTGGCTCTGTTTGTAGCCGGACCTAACATAACCTTGGTGAATCTTCCAAACCACGCTCTTGGGGATTGTTTCAGCCATATAGAGCCTTTCTTAGCTTACAAGCAGTTCCATGACCTGTCCATTGTAACGAGGGCAACTCCATGTATATTTCTTCTTCAAGGTCTCCATGTAAAAAGCATTCTTCACATCGAATTGCGGTCCCAACCATAATTTTGCTAATGACAATATTACTCGACCGTGTTCATCTTAGCAAGGGAAAATGTTTCAAGTAATCAATTCCATAGGTTTGAGTGAAGCCTTTGGCCACTAATCTTGCCTTATAACGTTCAATGGTCCCATCACATGCTTTATTGTATATACCCACTTGCATCCTCTGTTTTTCCAATTGGTAGGGTGACAAGTTCCCATATTCTATTCTTGCTAACCTCCATTTCCACATCCATGGCTTGTTTCCATTTCATATTAGATAATGCTTGATCAGAGGAAGGTGTGTGTGGGTTGAGGTTTGTGAGGAAGGTTTTATGGGTAGGTGAAAATTTTTCAAAGGATAAGAAATTTGATAGTGGGTAAAGTGGTTGTTGGGTGCATGCTCTAGTTCCCTTTCTAAGGGCAATGGGTAGGTCTAGATTTTGGTCCATCGTGCTAAATTTTCAAAACAAACTCATTAGAATCATTGGAATTTATAGGATTCGGAAGTGTTACCTCATGCATGATGATGGGTTTGGACTCTTGGACATTGCGATTCTAGAATGGCCTTTTCTCTCCTTGAATATACAGATTTTTCCCAAATTTTCCACCATTAGGTGCGAGGTTCGGTCTGTCTTGCTGTTGGTTCGTGCAGTGTAGGTCTTCTTTGTTGGTTCAGTGCAGGTGTAGGTGCAGTCCTGCTGTTGTTTCAAGTGAGGTTCTCTGTTGGTTCAAGTCAGTCTGCTTTCTCTCGATTCGAGGACAACAATGCCATTTGTCCCAATTTGGTCCAAATATCATATTTGGAAGCATGAGAGTCTCATCTTCCTCTTTACATTCTCCCCACGAAGATGAGGCTGCCCAAAGTAGCTCTCTCGTTCGTTGAAGGTGACATCTCTTGACACATAGAATTTTTTGATAGGGGTGAAAACATTTGTATCCTTTTTGTGTGGTAGAGTACCCTAAGAATACACATTTGATACTAGGGTCCAATTTCCTCCTTTCGTTACTATGAACATGCACAAAGGATACACACCCAAATATTCTAGGTTGGAGTTTATTTGTAGGATCCAAGTGTGGGTAGAATGAGGATAGGACTTCCATGGGGCTTTTTGAGTCTAAGATTTTAGTGGGCAACCTATTGATGAGATAGGTGGCGATGAAGAACTTCCCCAAAATCTCTTAGGAACATGGTTTTGAAAAAGTAGAGCTCTAGTTTGATCTAATAGGTGCCCATTTTCCTTTCGCAATCCCATTCTTTGGGGTGTGTTTACACATGAGGACTCATGGATTATCCCTTCCTTTTGGCAAAAAGAGTTTAGTACAAGGTTAAAATAATCCTTGGCATTATCAGACCTAATTCTTTTGATACCGACTCCAAATTGATTTTTAATCATTGAGACAAACTGAAAGAACACAGAGCTAACTTCAGATTTTTGTTTTAAAAGAAAAACCCAAGTCACCCGGGTACAATCATCTATGAAGGTTAAAAACCATTTAGCACCTGAGATATTAGGAACGTAAGCAGGACCCCATACATCAGTGTGAACAAGAAAAAATGGGCAAGGACTCATCTTATTGCTAATGGGAAAAGGTACACGCTTGTGTTTAGCAAACTCACACACATCACAGTGGAGACTCTCCACATTTAAATTTTTAAACAAGAAAGGGAAAAGCACTTTTACAACTCGAAATGAAGGGTGTCCTAGCCGGCAATGGTATAGTTGAACTTTCTCTATGTTGGTCATGGTGGATTCGATATGAGAGCGGCTATTGGTAGGCGATTAGGATCCTCCATGTAGTATAGGCCATTCCATTCTCTAGCATGTCCAATCGTCTTCCCGAGTTCTTGTCTGCGGTATACAAGAGTTGTTATGAAAACGACATTACAGGAGAGATCTTTTGTGAGTTTTTGTATAGAAATCAGTTGGTGGATAATTTAGGGACATGAAGGACATTTTTAATGTTATGGATGGGTTTATTTGGACCTCTCCTTGTCCTTTGATCATAAGAGTTCCATCTGTGGAAATTTTCTTCTGCTAGGACATGGGGAATATGTGGAGAAATATTTGGGTAGAGGGTCATATGGTCGGTGGCTCCAGTCTAATATCCATAATGTGTAAATGGTGTATACGAAACATTAAGACCAAAAGAAAGTGAAACTTACGAATATGTTAAGGAGCATGTACTAGGCTTCTCCATTTACTAAGGAAGGATCTTACCGCTCTATCTCTTCATGATTCATTGGCTAGATCCTTCACTTTGTCCATGTTGATGTGTGCTTGCCCTTGCCCTCCTTTTTGGGAGGACCTCCTTCGCCCCCATTCTCGGCTTGGGGTTTCCCATATAATTTCAGCACTTCTCCCTTGTGTGGCGTGGCTTGTTACGGTGGGTACAGATATCCTCATGTTTTTCTCCATGTTGGGAACCCCGCTTCTCCTTTGGTTAGCAACCATGATTGTTCCTCCTTCACTATCATTGCCGAACTTTCGATTATTGAGGTCTCGAGCATCGATCCTCTTACCTTTCTTCACTCCGGATAATGGCTACCACTTCATTAAGCCACAGGACTTTCTCTTTTCGAGGATTTGGATTCGGACCGGTCATATTCGGATTTAGGCCTACCAAAAATCATAGACTCTATCTTGTTCAATATACTCCTTAAGGATTCTTTGAGTCTTGAACATTTTGCTTTTATAACTCGATAGTGGTCCATTCCATCCATAGAGACTTGAGTTGATTAGCATATTCATATGATTTGCTTCCATTTTGCACCACAGTTTTCACCTTTACATCATAAATTTGGGCAGCATCCTTGGCCTTAGAATACGTTTGTTCTCGCCTCCCAAATTTCCTTTTGATTTAAAAACATGCGGTATCACTAATTTACGGGACCATTGAATTCCACACGCCATGATCATAGAGTCTTTTTCTTCCCATGATTTGAAGTTGGGATCTGTTTCATCGGTGCACTATCGGTTAGGTGGTGACCTTTCCTTTTCCTTTCAAGATGGTCCTAATAAGTTGAGACCATTTGAGAAAATTCTTCCCATTTAACGATAAGCGGAATGAACATTCTGCAATTCTCCGATGCGGGATCGTCCCGGTTTCGAATAGGATCCACAATCTCGACCATGACCGGTGCGATCAAGGTAGAGAAGGTTCTTGCAATGAAATCGGCGACAAGGTATAAAG
Source organism: Vicia sativa (assembly GCA_021764765.1). Lineage (NCBI taxonomy): Eukaryota > Viridiplantae > Streptophyta > Magnoliopsida > Fabales > Fabaceae > Vicia > Vicia sativa. The sequence continues at coordinate 69,625,817 of CM038796.1, read as the reverse complement.
GTAGTGCGGCAATGAAGGCGCAACTTAGGGTTTAAACACGGTCGAGAGACTCCCAGGATCGGGAGCTCGATACCATATCAAATTTAGAAGAAATAATATTGTTGTTATATTATTATGAGGTCCTGGACTATATATACATGAGCTTGTAGTCTATTTTAGGGAATTGGACTGACTAGTTCTAAGGAAACAAATCCTTGTGATTATGGGATTGATCCTAAATAAATAAACCTAATAATTAGCAAGATATACATCTGTTACAGAATTACTGCAAATATAAACCTTCCTAAAATACATAAAGACAATAACTGTTTTGACACATACCGTTGTTTTCTCTTTCAAATTTGCAAACCACTGTGTTTTAACCAGTGATCCATTTTCTATACAGCAATTACATCATTTCAAAAAAATAATTTTTATTTCAAAACTTTTGCATGAACTTTGCATTAAATTTGCCATGTTTGAATAAACAATTTTTGCTTGTAAACAAGTTTTCCTCATCATCAAGGAAGTCCAAACTGTTAGGAAACTTGGTCAGTGATCCTAATCAGGGGCAAGTAATTTTCGGATCCTGTTGTGAATCAGTTCAAGATTTGTTGCTCAGTGCAAGTCATTATCAGAATTATTTTAATCAGAAGATCTTTTTCAAAGCTTATACCAGGGCACTCCTTTCCCCTCTGTCATTTCAAGAGTCGAAGCCATGATCGGTTTATCCTCAACAATCAGCTAATCTGGGGAAATCCTTAAGCAGCGTTGCAGTCCTTCCTCCAAGGATCATCATTTCAATACAATTTGCAAGTGTGTTATAAGTGTTTCTCAAGACATTTTGTCTCTAAGCAGAGTTGGTAGTGTTCTTCGTGTTGAGGAATCAGAGTTCCCATGTTACCTCCACAAAAGAGTCAATCTCCATTGTCATAAACGTCTGCATTACATACTACATGCATAGATCATTCATATATCATGAATCAAAAAATTCATATATCAGGCATAGCAAGAGTGTTTTATCCTCATTCGCAATTCCCGAGGTCTTGTTGCAGTCAATATCTTACCTTGTCGTCAAAATCCAACATACTTGGTACCTACCAGTTTATTTCTCTGATGTAGCTTCAGATCTGTTTAAAATCGATTGTCTTTTCGGTTTATTTCCGATGTAGCTTGATCTGTTTAAAATCGATCGTCTTTTCAGTTTATTTCTACGATGTAGCTTGATCATTTAAAATCGATTGTCTTTTCCGTTTATTTTCTGATGTAGCTTGGATCATTTAAAATCGATTGTCTTTTCGGTTTACTTCTCGGATGTAACGGATCTGTTTAAAATATGATTGTCTTTTCGGTTTATTTCCACGATGTAACCGATCTGTTTAAATCGATTGTCTTTTCGTTTATCTCTCGATGTAGCGTCGGATCTGTTTAAAATCGATTGTCTTTTCGGTTTATTTCCGATGTAGCTTCGGATCTGTTTAAAATCGATTCTCTTTTCGGTTTATTTCTCGATGTAACTTGGATCTGTTTAAAATCGATTGTCTTTCCCGTTTATTTCGATGTAGCTTGATTTGTTTAAAATCGATTGTCTTTCAGTTTATTTCTCGATGTAGCGGATCTGTTTAAAATCGATTGTCTTTTCCGGTTTATTTCTCGATGTAGCGGATCTGTTTAAAATCGATTGTCTTTTCGGTTTATCTCGATGTAGCCGGATCTGTTTAAAATCGATTGTCTTTTCGGTTTATTTCCACGATGTAGCTTGGTCATTTAAAATCGATTGTCTTTTCCGGTTTATTTCTCGATGTAGCGGATCATTTAAAATCGATTGTCTTTTCGGTTTATCTCTCGATGTAGCCGGATCTGTTTAAAATCGATTGTCTTTTCCACTTTATTTCCACGATGTAGCGGATCTGTTTAAAATCGATTGTCTTTTCAATTTATTTCTACGATGTAGCGGATCTGTTTAAAATCGATTGTCTTTTCGGTTTATCTCTATGTAGCCGGATCTGTTAAAATCGATTGTCTTTTCAGTTTATCTCCACGATGTAGCGGATCATTTATCGATTGTCTTTTCTTTATTTCTACGATGTAGCTTGGATCTTTAAAATCGATTGTCTTTTCGGTTTATTTCTCGATGTAGCTTGATCTGTTTAAAATCGATTGTCTTTTCGGTTTATTTCTCGATGTGGCTTGGATCTGTTTAAAATCGATTGTCTTTTCCGTTTATCTCCACGATGTAGCGGATCTGTTAAAATCGATTGTCTTTTCGGTTTATCTCTCGATGTAGCTTGGATCTGTTTAAAATCGATTGTCTTTTCAGTTTATCTCTCGATGTAACCGGATCTGTTTAAAATCGATTGTCTTTTCAGGTTATCTCACGATGTAGCGGATCTGTTTAAAATCGATTGTCTTTTCGGTTATTTCTCGATGTAACCGGATCTGTTTAAAATCGATTGTCTTTTCGGTTTATTTCTCGATGTAGCGGATCTTTAAAATCGATTGTCTTTTCAAGTTTATTTGTTTGATGTGGCGGATCTGTTTAAAATCGATTGTCTTTTCGGTTTATCTCCGATGTAGCGGATCTGTTTAAAATCGATTGCCTTTTCGGTTTATTTCTCGATGTAACGGATCTGTTTAAAATCTCATTGTCTACCACAAATTTCTAGTTTCAAAGTCTCCCAATAATTACCACAAATTACCATAGAGTCTGTCTCATATCATACATCATTCAAAAAATATGTCAAAATGTTTTTGCATTCAGCACTTTTCTCATTATATTTTATTCACAGCATACCCATTGCATCTCAGGGCAAAATTTTGGATTTTTGATATTTAACTATCTCCCACTGCGATAATATGAAGCTTAATCATCTCCATATCATCTGGTTGAAGATATTTAAATAGGGGCAACTATTGCACCCCAAATTTTACCCTGCTATTTTTCTACTTGCATTCTATTTATATTAAATAGAACAGTCATTCACTCATTACATTTGCATCCTTTCTCACTTTAATTTTTATTTTTAATATTTAATTAATTCTAATTATTTGGTGAGGTTTACTAAATAATTTCTATTAGTTAAATAATGAAATAAGAATTAAAAGGAATTTTGTTTTTTTTATAAAAAAAATAACAATGTTTTATTTTTAATAGTAATTATGTTTATATTTATAGATTATTTCATGCTTGATTTTTGTTTTTTATTAGAGCTTTGGTTTAAATAAAATCCTTCTTCATTGAAAGTATTTTTTATTTTTATTAACAATTATTTTAGTTTTTTATTTGAAATTGATTTTATTTTAAAATTTTATTTTATTTTATTTTTAATCTTTTATTTAAGACAATTAAAGTATTTTCTTTCACATTAGCATTAATTTCCTTTTTTAAGTAAATTATAGTTTAGTATCAAAAATCTGGTAAATCATATTTACATTATTTTAATAGATTAATTAATTTTTATGTTTGTATCTTTTCATTCTACTTTTATTATGATATTTAATTTCAATCATTTTTATAATTACAAGTTATTAAATGATTTCTATTAAATAGAATAATAAAATAGGATTTAAATTAAAATATTTTTTTTTGTTAAAATAGTAATTTTTTTATTTATTATTATTATTATTAGGTTTTTTTAAGAGATTGTTAGTGATTATTGTTACAAAGAAAATAATAAAAAAAAGTAAATTTGGTCTTTGATAAGGCTACTGCATCGATCAAATCATGATGGAGGGTTTTGTTGCAAGTTTCCACTATCCCACTTCTACCTCTTGGATTACCTGCAAAATTTATAAAGAAAATTCAAACAAAAAATCAGTATAATTTTAACAAAAAAAATTCAAACAAAAAACAGTACAAGTTGTACAAGTTCTCTCCCACTACCATCCCAATTCCTCCTTGCCTCCACCATCTTGTACAACTGCAATACCAAAACAAAATCGATCGTGTACAACTTCACACAGCAATTTCACTAACAATTCTACCACTCCACTACCTTCAATAACAGCTCACAAATTGTCCTTGATCTTATCCTCCCAATTCATCATCCAATCCTTATCTTACCCTCAATTCTTCTTGCTATATAATGACCTCATCATACTCACTCAAAAAAAACCCGAAATTGGAAATTGAGAAGGAAAAGAACACTAAAAAAAATATAAGTTTCCATCTTCATGGTTCTCCTACCCATAACCCTCTTCATCCTTCTCTTCAATACTCTTAACACCAACAAACCTCCTTTCATCAAAAACTCATAAACTCAACCTCACTTCATACATCAATACTTTCATCTTCACGACCTTTCATACTCAACTCCTACTCTTAACACATACACAAGCTTTTTATTCTCAACACGAGTTCAAAAGCAAACCGCAAGAAGAAGTCACAGATCGGAAAGACAAACACGAATACATAGAGTAGTAAAGCGACACGATATTTCTTTCCTTTTTCCGCTTGTATCTATAATCTCGAATATTTCTTGAATCAAATTGCTTGGTTTGGGGCTTAGGGTTTAATTTGGGGTGTAAGGGTTTCGTTTTATTTTGGTGAGCTTTGTATCAATGAAGCAGATTGAAAGTGAGCATAGCAATCGAGCGAGATGAGGCGTTGATTGCGAGATAGTTGAATCGATGAGCACGAAGAGCGGTGGCGAGAGAGACTCGTTAAACACGATGGCGTGTGAGAAGAGAGGCGTATAGTTTGTAGTTTTCTAGTTTAATTGTTTTTATTAAGAGAATAATTAGCATTTGTTTGAGTTTTAATTAGGAAATTAATTTGGTTTAATCTGTTGAGATAAACAAGGAACATATGTGGCGGCTGGTAGTCTATTAGGGTTTTTTCAATCTTCGCTTGTTTCTTAGTTTGATTTGGGCCTCATGCCCTTTGCCTCTTAGCCCAGCACCTCACTTTTATTCACACTTTGATCCTTTTTTCCTAATATTTTTTTTTATTTAATTAATTTTGTTTAAATCTACTTCTATTTTTTATGTTTATCAAATATTTTTAGAAAATACAAAAAATAGTTTTTATATTAAGTTTCATTTTAACAACAAATTTATCTTTGCTAAGTAAAAAAAAAGACATTCAAAAATTATTTTATGTTTTAAGAGTTTCTTTCAGATTTAGTTTATTTATTTCTTAAAGATATTTTCTAAAACACCAAAATAGTTATTTAGATATGTTTAGGTTTTTTTACCCAATATTTAAAAATGCAAAAAAATAAATAATATAGATTTAGTTTTAGTTTTGTTGTATTTTATTTATTCAACTTTATTTTATAGGTACATAAAGATTTTGTTTATTTTTAGTTGTTAAGTTTTTTTATTTAGAAATAGTATTTTTTTTTGTTGATTTGTACAAGTAATATATTTTAGATCTTCAAGATAATTTTCAAAGGTACAAAAAATAAATATATAGTTTAGAACTATTTTTTTTAATAGTCAAAATATTCGCTATTTCTAAGTATTTTATGAGTTTTATTTGATTTAGATTCAATTAAGTAAATTTAGGATTTGATTTAGTTTATATTTAATTTAGTAAACTTTAGAATATTTATTTGATTTAGATTTAATTTACTAACTTTAGAATCTTTATATATTTTATAATTTTTATTTGATTTAGCTTTAGTTTTAGGCACTTTAGAATATTTTTTTTTTATTTTAGATTTAATTTAGTAAGCTTAGAATTTTAATCTAGTTTAGATTTTGTTTAATAAATTTAAATTTATTTTTATAACCTTAGACTTTGTAGTTGTTTTTAGAATTACTTTAACATCTTTAGTTTTTTTTTTATTAGGATTAATTTAGTGATCTTAAATTTTTAATAATTATTATTTTCTTATGAATTTAATTCATTTAATTTATTTTTTTTCTTTTACATTTGTTTGGACTTGTAATTTATTTCCGTCATCCCCATTTGTAAATTTGTATCCCCATCCCTATGGTTTGTAATAATTTTAGTAAATATTTATTGCTTTATTATTTAATTATTTGTCACTTACACAAAAACCAAAAAAAAATCATTTTTAAACTAATAATTGTGAATCATTTTTAAACCCGTAAGTCGACAAAGCTACGAAGCGTCGCGATGACCACACATGCACACATGTACGCTTGATCCTGGGCCTTCTTACAGTGAGCCTATTTCGATCAATTGTCCCAATTGGTCGTCTTAGTAGACTAGCCCACTTTGCTAGTACACATGTAATTTAATTATTTTATACTTAGGTTGGCCACCTTGTATGGGTTTTGTCGATTTTGCTTGTGATTTACAATTATCTCGATCCTATTCTTTCTCCATTCACCAAGCATTTAAAACACTTTTCAATAAAATTCGACCCAACGTCGAGTCTTCTTCTCAAACCTCGATCCAACGTCGAGTTATTTTCAAAAATGAATTTCTACAAAAAAAATAGTGCTATGGTATTTAATTAAATTGTTAGAGGATAGCCCGACGATTTAATTAAAATGTAAAGTATTTGAGCCATTAGAGGGTAACCCAATGACTTAAATACTTTATTCCATACACTTAATAAAAGTGAACTTTGTTTCACCTCACTCTTTTCATAATAAAGATTTTGGATGAGAGATGATCGGTTGACCTCAATCACCAATCTCGAGTATTGAATCGTTAGAGGATATCCCAACGTTTTGGTACTTGTCATCCCCAATTTAAAATCAATTTCAACTCACTCAAACTTCTTTTGTGCGCTCCAAGCACCATTTACCTTTAAACCCTTTTCAAGATTAGACATGATTCATTTATAATTGAGATGTTCTTTCCTCTATTCCCAAGGTTTTCGACTTCTCCACTTGAGTACTAGAGGTGTTCTCAAACCCTCCCTCATGTTGGTGCATAGTCCTTTATTCTTTATCACACCTTGTGGACGTTAGACGAGTCTTCTCCTTTAAAAATGACGACTTGTCTTTTCATTTAAAATCAATCAACAAACAATCATTTTTTAGAAGAACTGCGGAGTTTTGACTTTCCCATTGCACGAGGGAATACGTAGGCACACGGTTTCAAAACTGTGTCAAACTCAAAATAATAAAAACATTTCTTATCCCTTTCTTTCTCATTTCAAACTTAGAAGATAGTAAAATTTTCACACTAACACACAACCACATTTTGAACTAAATGGGTACCATCGAGTACGATGGATGTAAGGGGTGCTAATACCTTCCCCTTGCATAACCAACTCCCGAACCTGCATCTCTTAATTTTGTAGACCGTCTTATCCTTTTCTCTCGTGGGTTTTATCTATATTTTCCCGTTCTTTTTAGAACAAATAAAATTAGGTGGCAATTTCACCTGTTTTTTTGAAAAAAATTAAAATGATTTTTTTTGAAAAAAATCGAGTTGCTTCACACGGTCTCAGAACCGTGTGCCTACATATTCCCTCGTGCAATGGGAAAGTCAAAACTCTGTAGTTCCTCTTAAAAAGGCTTTAATTGGTTGCATTGATTTTATCTGAAAAATCGTGCGTTTAGACGTTTCAAATGCTTTGAGCTAGGACTTGTTTTGTTTGTTTGAAAAGCTTAAGTCATTGCTCATATTTGAAACGACTATTGCACACTCTTTGTCCGAAAAGAGTTTGATGATCGCGTATGAGCGAAAAAGGAGTTTTGTGTGAGTTGAATTGTTTTTAGGTGGATGAAAAAGTACCGAACAACGAGGCTAGCGTCTCACGATTCAAATACTAGAAACCGAGGCGAATGCTCGCCGTCGTCTATCACCCAAAAAGATTTTCTTATGAAAGAGTGAGGTGAAACGAGTTCACGTTGTTTAAAGGTCTTTAAGCAACTGGTCTATCGTCCAATGACTTAAAGACTGAAAGTTCATTTAGGACAAGTTTTTAAGCAATTGGTCTAGCGTCCAACGACTTATAAACTTGTATTTGATTATGAAAAGAACTTTTGAAAAGACACTCGACGTTGGATCGAGGTTTGGAATTTTAGTTATGAAAGTGTTTTAGATGGGGTTTGGTAATGGACCAAAAGAGAAAGAATGATTCGGGTTAAAATTAACTAAAGCAACAAGGGCTTTAATTAACCTCGTGAGGATGGCACTGCCCATCCTCAACTATGAAACCCTTTAAGAAATCGGCCTATGAGCCAAGAGGTTTTCTTTTTTAAGAAAAAGAAGTGAAACAAATCTTATGTTAATTAGAAGTCTTTAAGCAATCGACCTAGCGTCCGACGACTTAAAGATTAAGAATTCATTTGGGACAAGTTTTTAAGCAATTGGTCTAGCGTCCAACGACTTATAAACTTGTATTTATTATGAAAAAAAGGTTTTGAAAATGCACTCGACGTTGGATCAAGGTTTGAAATTGAATTGCGAAGGTATTCTGATACGCGTGCTGAGATGAAATGGAAGCGGGTTATGGTTAATCAAGTATATGGACTTAATTAACCTCGTGAGGATAGGTGCTCCTATCCCCAACCATGAGACCACAGTGCATGGTGATTGGTATATAGACCAATGTTGTTTTCGGGTTATGATCGGTTAAAGCAACAAGGGCTTTAACCAATCTCGTGAGGATGGCCATGCCCATCCCCAACCATGAGACCCTTTAAGAAATCGGCGTATGAGCCAATCAAGATGAAGTCGAATTGATTTTAATTTTAGTTGCGTGCACGGTGTACATTGGTGAATAAATACTGAATGAGTAAATAAACAGACAAAATACCATGCAATACAATCGGAAATTTAAATAATTAGTAGAGATGATTTTTTCTGTTTGATGAAAAATCGGCTAATAGTTTAATCGATAAGTCATCAAATAAAAACTATCAGATCCAATAATTATTTAGTACATCGCAACAAGAATATTATTTACGACAAAATAATTAATTGAAATAGAATAAGTTCAGAAATAGTCTGTATTGCCGTGATTCTGGACGGTGTGGAAAGAAATCCATCTGAACTTTGATTATTCCGCAAAACTCCTCATATGCTGGCGATTCGGGTGCGTCAGATCTTTCTTCTTCGGAAATATCCCAATGGCCCAAATGACACATCATCGCACCACTTACAAATCTTCTAATTAACCAAAACTTTCTCTCTTTTTCTTAAATTTAAATTACAATGAAATAAAAAGAAATAAGAGAGATTTATCATTTTCTAAAAAACACAAGGTGGTGACACTTGTCACCACCAGATCTAACATTATTATATAAAAAAACAAAATGAATTTATTTGTTATTTTTGTTTCAAAAAGGAAAAGAAGAAGAAAACACTCTGGTTTCCTCTCTTCATCTCTCTCGCGTGCCCGGTTGGGGTTTCCTCTCGCCTTCGCCGCGATTTCCGTTCTGGGTTTCACGTTTGGTCGCAATTCTATCTCTCTCTCACCACCGCCGTGACTTCCGTCTCTCTCTCACCGGCGATTTCTGTTCTCTTTCTCCGTTTGCATGTTGATTTCTGTGGTGATTTCTGATTGTTTATGTTGATTTTCTTTTGTTACAGATTGATGGAATTGGAAAGGGGAAAACGGAACCCTAGAATTTGTTTGGTGATGGTGACGATGTTGTTACGCGAAAAGGAAAGATTCCGGGAGAGAAAAGGAAGGACGGCGAGAGAAATCGCAACCTCCTCGTCAAAAAACCCGGTATTACCTTTCTAATCTCTTCTTCTTTCTCGATTACGGAACTGAAATTTATGAAATAAGACCGAAACTGAAGGCGTTGGCGTTGAGAAAATGATGTTGCTCTGTTATGTTTGCGTTATGTTTTGTTTGTGTCGAGAGAGCTTAGAGTGCACTTGGTTTCTGGTTTGGTTGTTGTTGGTTTGAAAACGGATGCACTTGGTTTTTTCTGGGTTTGAAAACAAGGTTTCTTCTTCTTTTTTCTGTATCCTGAACTGTCTGAACTATCTCCTTTATATTTCTGGTGAGTTTTTGGTTATGTAGAACAGATATTGCCTTGTGTCTTAGCCATCTCTTGTCGATTGCCTATGTCTTGGGGTAACCATCTTGTCATGATGAACTTTACGAGTTTCTTGACTTTTGTTAACTTAAACCATCTTCTGCTCTATGACTTTTCTGAATTCGATTTTGTGGCTTATCTACCGCTTTCTGCTCGAGTTTTCTTGACTTTTGTGGCTTATATCTTCTTCTTTTCTCAACGCCTCTGCTACATGCTTGCTTGATGATGCTTGTTGCTTTTGGATATCTTGGTGTGGGCTCGATGTGCTTACTCTCTTGTCTTGATCATTACATGCTTGTGGTGCTAAGTGCTTCTTTTCCTTGACTTCTCAATGCCCTTGCCTTGTTATGATATATCGCTCTTTGTCTTGGACATCTTTGTTGCCTTTTGGGATTAAAATGTGAGTATTATATGTATATCTTTGCCGGAATTGAATCATGCCTTCGTATTGTTTGCTGCCCGGAATTGAATCTGTTGCCTCTTGGGAATAAAATCATGAACTGATACGATATGTATGCTGCTCGGAATTTATAATTGTTGCTTCTTTTTCTTGCAGCCCGTTGTGTGCTTGTTTGTGAACCGGGTCAGCCCGCGATTTGCAAACAAGTATTTCCGCCGATGATTAGTCTTTTAAAATGAGATTCTGAGGCTTATCGACAAAACCTGAGTCCCGCCAACACCTAATGATGAGCCTCTCGATAGAAGAATAATTCTCTGATAGTTTCTTGCTTTTTGTGTCATTTATGTTTTGTAACTTCTAACCTGATTTTCCTTTCTTGTTTCATGTTGCGAATTGGCACACTTGGAGAGGAAAAGGCGAAGGAAAAGACTTGCACAAGGGAAGCCATATGGAGCTTGAAGATGGAGCACCCGAGACAAAATCTTTGTAGTTAGGCATCGATTCTTAGGAAAATTTGCATTGTAACTCAATATTAGAATTGAAAATGTAAGAATCTTCAACATTTAGTGAACTTGTAAACCTCCAAATTTGTAATACTCTTGAACCAAAGTTTAGTAAATTGAATGAAAACAAACTTGGTTTGAACGCTTCTTTGATTCTTGAATTGCATAACATAATCGTTCTATACTTGTAATAGCCTTGAAATGTTGATGAAATGGTCCTCGTATTGATCTTTGAATAAAACAAATCTTGGCAAAATTTTCCAAAACTTGTAAGAAACCTTGAATAGACTTGTAACGCGTTTAGAACACTTGAATAAGATCCGCATTTGAATGGTGTTCAAAATTCAACTTGCCAATGTTGGTACAAGCTTAGGACGTCTTTTTGGGCTCGAGAAATTTACAATTTTTGTAAATTGGAATTCGGATGGATTTGCATCAACCAACAATCCTTGTACCTTGTAATTGATATAAACTTGGATAAACTTGGATGTACAAGATTGGTCTAAAAAAACTCAAATACTTGCATAGACCATAAAATCTTCAAACAAACTTAAAAGAAATCCCAAAAAATGGAATAATTGACCGATAAATCATAAACTTCAAGAAACTCAGAACCACGAACCTTGACAAATTATTCGTTTCAAATAATTTTAGTGCATACAAGAGAAAGGAGCATGAACGAATGTTCCAAGAAAAATTATGGTAAGGAGGGTAAATTTTGGGGTGCGACAGCACGCGTTTTTTTTCAAATTCAAAAATCTGGTTTATAATATAATTACATGGTTTGATTTCAATACACTGATGTATTGTCGCCCCAGCGGTTGCCAGCTCACTCTTAAGTCATTCATGCCTTGCCTTGCCTAATGGTCCCGGGTTCGAGTAGCCTTGGGACCATTTTTGCCAAACTTTGTCATTTTTTCTTCATTTTTTTTACAAACTTTAACTCTTTCAAAACCCAATCAAAACTCCTCATTTTGAGGTGATTTTTTGTACACTTGTCAATTAACATATATATTTTGTGATAGTGTCAAAAAATTTCAGAAAAACTTTCATCCGATTATATTTTTATCGAGCCGAAAACGATACATTTTGAGTACTTTTCAAAGCACTTTCAAAGGCGTTTTTTTCAAACTTTCGAAGCCCGATTCTTTTCCAAACTTCTTGTAAGTAAATCACATCTTTCAAAAGATCATTTTTCAAAACTTTTCATCCAAACTTACATCTTTTTCCATGATCGATCCGATTTGACGATAAAACCGAATTCTTTTTTTCTCGAATTTCTTAACCGATCATGGGCCTCCCTTACGGTGTAAGTCCCAACATTCTTTTATGTACATACATATTTCCTTGTACATATTCAAATTCTTTTATGTACATACCAATTTTTATTTTGTACATAATACATATACTTTTGTAAATACTCAAGTACAGACAAACTTCGTCCGTTTGTTTTCGTTTCGCTTGTGTATGTATACACTGAATACCATTGGTATTAAAAGGAGCATTATTCCCGGTGAAACTGCTTGTAAACCAATGGGCCTCCCTTATGGTGTAAGTCCCAACCCTCCTATGTACATCCACATCTCCTCGTACATAAATACTCGTTCGTGTACATATTTACTTTCTTGTACACAATTCACACTTGTAAATAATCAAGTTACGCTCGTTTTAAACGTTCGTTTTACACACACTTGTTTATATTTCCTTCATAAACTCTTGTAAATAAACATCATGCATCTGTTTATATTTCCTTCATAAACTCCTATGAATATATATCACACACACACTTGTTTATATAACTGTTTGGTTATAACATAACCACTAGTCTAACCAATAGGCTCCCCACAGTATTAGCCTCCTCTTGGGCTTTGTACAAGGTAACTCATTTCATCTGAGTTCAGCCTCCTCTTAGGCTTCATATAAGAAAACTCATTCATCTGAGTTTAGCCTCCGCTTAGGCTTCATATAAGACAACACTCCCCTGTTGAGTCAGCCTCCTCTTGGGCTTCGTTCAAAAGAACTCCTCATTGAGTTTAGCCTTCTCTTGGGCATCAAACAAAGAAAGAGATCAGGAAATCTCTTAACAGCCTCCTATTGGGCTTCCAATACAAAGAATCACTCGCGCTAGGATAGAACCCTGAGAGTATAATTTCCCGGTGAAATTGCTCTTAATCCTAAGAGGATGGTTTCTCGGTGAAATCCCTCTTAAAGCCAAAGCCAGTCATACCCTATAGCTTCCTCTTGAGCTTCATACAAGGACCCTCGATGACCCTCGGAATGCCTCCTCTTGGGCTAACAATACAAGGACTCATGGGCTTCTTAAAAGCATCCCCCTAATCCAATCAATTTCTCCTTGAGATTTAGACGTTTATCATCTCTATGGAAGAAGTATCTCATCTATCACATCACATACAGTCAAAAACTTTTCAAACTCTTTTCAAACAAAAACATCTCTTAATCATAAGTGGTAACGCTTGTACACTCAAGCAAAACACCCAATGCTTACAATTAAAAGATTCAATCATTTTTCAAACATCTTTCTAAAACTCGTAAGTGGTAACGCTTGTACACTCAAGCAAAACACCTATAACTTACGACGAAAGATTCAATCATTCAAACTTTTCAAAATGTATGTGATGAAATAGATTAGATACATTTTTCATTAAGATGACATTCGTCTGTGTCTTCTTAATAACATCCCGTTGCTTTCCACTAGCATAAGTTGGAACTACGATTGCTCTGACTTTCTCAACATCCTTTTGAGAATACGTAGGGCACAAGGTCTCATCCTTGGCGAGCAAATTTCTTTCTCCCTCAAACCAAACAAACCATAGATCCCTTTAGATCCGAGCTACAAATGCTCTGATTCCCATTAAGGGATATGTATGCAGAAGATCCTAATGATCTTTGCGAGCACAATAATAATAAACACTAGGATCCCACATAATCTATCCTTCTTAAAATCCAAAGGAGAAACTTTCCCAATCATAGAAATAACAATTAAAACACACAAACATATCAAACGTATTCATATATAATGCTATGGATAACCATATATATTTAGGGTGCTCCATCTATTCCCTTTATATAACAAACCCCCTTACCCGGAATCTCCCCAATGCGTTGCGTCTAGTTCGCGCTAGTCGTAATGCATATCAAATCAATTGAGGGTATTAGCAGTTTTCCCCTTTTTCATAATCATAATTTCTTGTGTTGAAAATAATAAAGCTTGATGCTCGCGGCATCTTTATAAACAAATCAAAAGAGTAAATCGTTTCGAGCCAGAGAATCCGAATTCAGATTCGATTCTCTAGTACGTCACTTTTTAACGCGAACAATATCCTGTACAATACGACATAAAAAAATAAAGTCAAAATACAACCAAAATAAACTACTGCGTATGGAGGAACTGGCCTGTCACCCTCGAGGCGTTCCTCCATTGCCTCCTGTAGACTAGGGAACCCTGAACCTCCGTAATGATGGCCTCCAAAACGCCTTTGACACCGGATCTGTCAGGAAACAGCCCTCTGTCGATGTCATCCCTAGCAAGCTCCATGATACAGCGGCACCTAGGCAACACATCCTGGGCATAATCCATCGTCGCCTGTTTCTTCTCCAAGATCTCCTGATGAGTCGGCCTGGGTGGGTCCCTTGGAGCCTCTCGTATCAAGTATGGATGAGAAATCCAGAAGTACCACATCATGTAACCAAATGCGTAACTCCAATCATTTGGAGCCACGATACTCCTAGCCTCCATATGGACAAGATGACTCTCAAGATCAGCAAAAATCTCATCCATCTCCCTCCTCTTCATTGTCGGAGGAGTAGATAAAGTAGGATGTCGAGGAATCGTCTTAGTATACCCGAACTGACACATCACTCGCTCGGGCATATAGGCAATTGTCTTCCAAGTACCGCAGGCCAACTAACCTGTAAATAGAGAAACCTCATCAAAAGCGATTGTCTCGCAGTGGTCGGCGTAGCCACTGAAGTGGATGTCCTCATGCACAATCTGGTCCAAGTAAACCCGATACACAAGTGTCGCCTAGTTGCCTCTGAGCAGCTCATATGCACATGCACGAGGCATTTGCTCGGTATAACCATCAGCAAATGACCATCCTGAAATTTGTGGGAAGTATTGTAGGATCCATCCCTGAAATATCAAAATTATATCAGTTAGTTTCAAAATAAAAATAATTAAAAAATGAAGCTAAGAGAAATTTTGTATACCGTCAAAAGGGTCATGTTGTCGGTGCTCTGCCTCGTCTTCCACCTAGTCGCCTCCGTCAATTTGGTATACAAGTAAACCAAACAAGCAGCCCCCCAGTTCCACCCACAGACCTGCTTTAAATCAGCAAAGAATCTGAGGTACATGACGTCAGTGTAGGTGGCACTGGTGTCCACAAATATTTGGGTCCCAACAAGATACAAGAGGTATGCTCTCATGGCATTCCTCCTATGAAGTGTAACCTGCTCGGGATCACTATCAGCAGTAGTAGCACGCGCAACCTCATCATCAAAAATAGTCTTCAGCCAGCTATACCTCACGTGGCTGCCACATGTCTTACCAACCTCCTACAGGGCCTCCTCCACGGTAACTCCCAGCCTCTCAACCAACATCTCAATTTCCTCGTCTTTCTCCACCTTCTCATGATCCAGAAACCGCCCACTGATCGGCAGGTGAAGCAGACAAGCGACATCATCTCCTCGTGTGGTAGATAAACAAAGACGTCTTCTCGTGCCACCTCTCTACAAAAGTGTTGGTCATCCCCTAGTTTACCACGATATATCCATAGAGGCTCAAGTCTCTCAACCCTGTTGTCAACAGCAGATCATTAAACCATGGCTCGACAGGAGGAGTTAGCTTGCTGATCTTCCTCCCATGTTTGATGACCTTTAGTGTATCCCAATCCTGCAAGAAAAAACACACTGTTAGAATTCATAATATTATTCATAATATAACATAATTAATAAATGAAACATAAATGTAAATTACGCACCTCTCCATCCCATAAATGTCTAGCCACATGGGTGTAATAATGCGCGAGCACAGACAAGTCAGAAGGCCCCCCTCCAAAGACGTGAGGAACCTCTGCTGCCGGTGCGGCCTCTTCTGATGGTGCCTCTGTTGGCCCCGGTACTGGTATCTAATATACTGGGGGTGTATGAGGTGTAGGATCAGGCCTTACCTCAGACGACACCGCCTGTGTAGCAAGATGTAGATATCGTCTCAAAAATCCGCGGTGGTGAGGATGGTGAGGATATGCGTCTGCGGTATGATGGAGGCGGGGAGGGATGGACTGGAGACTCCCGTCTGCTACGAGATGAAGAAGTAGAAGGAGCAAAATCAGAATGAGCGGGTTATGCCTCAGACATAGCCTGTCCGAATGTCGACGGAGCCTGTGTGGCCTGAGTCCTCGGAGGCCGTGTGGTCTGACTCCTCTCTCTTTGCAAAAAAGCATGTTGTGTAACCCGGTCATGCCTCAAACGACCTTCTTGCTCAGACATATCTCTTGTAGAAGCAAGACTGAAATGTTAGCACATGACTCGACTCACAGAGGAAAAAATGGAAAAAATTATGCAGACAGATACCAGAAATTTATTTCCGGTTTTGTTCATCCCCTGAAACTGGAAATAAATTTCCGGTTACCTCTGCGAAACAGAACAGCGGAAACCCCCAACTCAGACTCCCAAATGCATCAAAATACACGGATTGATCGTCAAAAAGAGTTTACAAATAGTATTATAATGTCTCCTAATGATGTAAACTACAAAAAACAACACATTTCAAGCCCTATTTCACTAGTTTCAATCGATTTTACATAAACTCTAAAAATGTGTAAATCACTTACTTGACTGATTGAGAGTTGTGTGTTGCTTGATTGATTTAGATTTGGTTGTTGTTTGATGATTTGTGTTGATTGTTTGAGAGAAAAATTGATATTGGTGAGAAGGGTTTTGAGAGAGTTTTTGAAAATGTTTCTGTTATAGGGAGGGGAAAGGTTCTTGCGCGATATAAGTTCATCAATGTACTGAAAATTTATTTCCAAAAGCATGCTGTAAGTAAATCTTTGGTTTGCACTCAAACTGAATTTTATTGAATAGGGTTATAACCGGTAGTTTATTTTCAATATCTCAGAAGAAAAAATGAAATTTCGTAAAGATGACTAAGAAAAACATGAGGTAGATTAAAAAATTCACTTTAAAAAAAAAAGTATAAGACAAAAAAAATTCTCTTATTCAATGAAATGGTGAAGCTAGATAGCTTTTTTTCAAAATCATTTTGAACTCGTAAACATGCATCATGCTTACAAATTTATTTAAGTTTGACCAAGTTTAAGCATGTGTACCATAAAAATGAGTTTGAGTGTGAATCAACTTGTTTTAATCTCCTAAACTCTTTATTTGGGTTGATGAAATTTAAAGGAAAATATTGGTAATAGTAAAAAAAAAAGAAAAATTATATTAGTTAAAATCGTATGAGCAAAATGGAGTGCTATCAATTTCTTTTTATTTCATCATTTACAATTTTTCATAGGTTTAAATTTGGATGGAATGAGAAATCTGCTCTATTTCATTGCAAAATATTCAATGAAAAACATCTCCACTTCACTCTATTTCCGTTGCGCTCCATCCACTTTAATTTGTATAATTCTGCTACATCAAATGAACGACATCTACATAAACTCATCTATTGATGTCTCAAGTTAACTCATGGCAGATTTTGAAAATTAAAGTTGAAAGTACAAAACTGCAAATGAGACACATGATTAAATTAGGAAGAAAATAAATTGACATAAAAATCAAGCAAAGTTTAAACATCCTTTTTTGCAAAAGGTCTTAATTATAATCCAAACAATTATACACAGCATACTAAAACTTCACTGATTTATAAATTATGTCCGGTGCGCTGCACTGATTCTATTCTAGTTATTACATTAGGAGGAATGACAATGTTCATACATGACAAATCAGCCCCAAAGAGATGTTAAAAATACACAAACATTCAGTTGCAGACACTGTTTATATATCCTTACATTACCAGAAGATGAACATGTTTCCAAGACCATTTAACAGATGCAGGAATTATAAGGACAGTATATCACTTGTTTTGCTTTGCAACAGTTCGCTGAACCGTTGAAACACCATCTACAAACTTTGTCCGGAAAAGAACATTTGCATTATTGAACATGCCTTCCTTTAGTGATACAACAATAAACTGCAAATAATAAGAACCAAAAGAAATGAGGTTATTCAACTTATTGCATGTGGAACTGTGCATCAAACAGAACAGTTTAAATCTTGTTGATGTGCTACAACTACAGACAGTTTCATGGATTTTTTTCTCTGGAATTGAAAATCACAAGATTGCATGAAATAAAAGAAATTGTGCCACAGTACAGAAAAAATGTCCTCTACCTGGGAGTGTGGAAAGTGATTTTTTATCATCTTCCCTATGTTTTGTGTGTGGCTCAAATCAAGAGCTGCATCAACCTGCAACAGATAATAACAATTAACATTTGGCTTAACCGATAATTATTGCTTCAAAATACATGTAAATAAATTATGTAATAAAAGGAAAATATACAAAACTAACCTCGTCTAAGATGTAAAGTGGAGCGGGTTTAAAAAGAAGCAGTGCCAGAATCAGAGAAAGTGCAAGCAATGATCGTTGACCTCCACTCAGTTCAGACAATGACTGTTTCCACACACTTCCAAACGCAACACGGACTTCAAGACCGTCAAGAAAGCTGCATCCTTCTGGAGGTTCTAACTTAGCCATTGTGCCCGGCAATAGTGTAGAAAATATGGATCCAAAGTCACTGAAGGAACAGAACTAAATCATGATACAGAACCATTGTCTCATAAAAAATTATTTAAAAAATGAATAATCTTTATGTGTAATTTTTTAAGCAAACGCTTAAACTGTTAGATGATGGCCTGTGAATTTAGGGTTTTATATCTAAAACAATATGTCCTTCAGGAACTATTTAGGCATAAAGCTCTTGATCAGTTTGCTATAAAGGCTCTCATACTAAGCTAAGAAGCAATCCAACAACCAAAAATAAGTAAACCTTCAGGTGAAAGACTATGAATGGTGTTAATACTTTAGCAAATACTTTAAGAGACCAAATTACATGGAAAACAAAAATAAACTTACGTATTCACTTTGACCCAGGTAACATTTAGTGTCTCTTTCTTTTTCTCATCTAGCTCTTCAATAACCTTCTTGATCTTAGACTTGTCATTCTAGACAAAAGAATAATGCATTGAGCATTTTAGCAAGGTAGAATATGTTGAAATAGATTAATAATCACCTCAATTATATTTTTCTTTGACATCAAGTCATTATACTCGTCTTCTGCCTTCTCAAACATTGCCATTACTTTCTTGTTCACCCTTTTCTCAAGCCTTGATTGTGCAAAACAAAAAAAAATGTCAGCGTAGTAAATGAGAAGGATATGTAATTATAGTTGCATACAAAATGGTAACAATAAATAATTCATATCTTTAAAGCAACACACCCAGATTGTTCAGCCTGAAGTTTCTCAAGTTCTTCCCTTGATTTACCAGGATCACGAGAAGAAAAATCATAATCAGTCCCACTTTTACCAAACTGCTGTTTTTCAGAAGCAATCCATGCATGCTTCTCTATCAACTTATCTACCCTCAAAGAGCAGTCCTTCTGATCCGTCTCCATTTGTTTTACCTAGAACAGAATAGAATGAGGATATTGTTCTTTAGCACACAAGCTCTAAGGGTATAGAGTATTGACAATGGCAGTTAAACTATTACCTCATTTTCCATTTTCTTCCTTTCAAGACTATTCTCAATAAGTTTATGTTCAAGCTTTTTCTGCTCTTTAACTATGCCACTGATTTCCTTGTCACATTGCTTCATTTTCTGACGAACTGCATTCAGCTCTGACTGAACTTCATCAAGATTATTCCTTGCAGCAGCAACCTACATCTTGGAGGTATGAGGACACAATTCTTGCTTTAACGAAAGAAATTGAATCAAAATAATTATCTATGCTTACAGTGGATTTTTGTTCTTCAACTTCTGAGGAAAGATCACTAATCAGTGTTTTCAGTGATGCTAATTGATTCTCCAAGGAAGCTTGCTCCTGGATAACAGCTTCTTTTTCCATTACAAGCCTTTCCTTTTCATTATCATGTACCTAACCCAGCAAGCAACTACTTAATTATCAATAATTCAGTGACTATTTACTCTTCTGCTTATCTTATTTCCTTTAGATTATTTATTCAATTATTTAATTAGTAGTATTTAAATCTAAAAAATTGCATCCTAATATATTTTTCAACAAAAACTTAAACCATATCTCCCACTCTTTATACTTTAGGATCAGAACATGAATTTTTTGCTTTTAATACAATAGTTAATACTTGATGGTTGCACAATCTAGATCGGCAATCTTTAATATGTTAGTTTACACAAAAACTCACAACTTCAACAGCCATTAGTGCAACTACTTGACCATCACATTAGTAAGGATTTAACCAAACCCATAGCTCGAACCAATATAAATTCTTTAGAGTTGATTTGGACAAGGTTTACATAATCTTTTTGTTAATAATTGGAACCAAACCAACCGTCAAAGAACGTGTTGGTCAATTGTGACGGGACAAACCACTGACCATCCTAACATTAAAATTTCCTATATTTAGTTGTTATAAATAAGTTCTTGAATTGTGATATATCAAAAAATAATAACAAATAAATTATAATATTCAAGTATACCTTTAGGTCTTTTGAAGATGACTGCATTTGGGATTTAATCGACTTTATCTTTTTCTCCAAACCTTTTAGCCTACTTTCTCGATTAGTGGTGTGTTCTTTGATTGATTTCTCAAGTGATGAAACAGTTTTGACACAGTTCTTATATAAAAGTTCCTTTTCTTTGACAGAAGATTTTGCTTCTAAAAGTTCTTGCTCAAGCTTCTTCACTAATTCTCCAAGCTACAAATTGAAATGAGAGGGGGGTTAGGGGAGCAGACAAAGAGAAGTAAATAACAATGACATGGAAAGAAACAACACCGCAACAACACAAAATCAAGTTGAAAGAAATGAGTACCTTGTGATGCTCGTTTTGCTCAGCTCTGCTCTGAAACAACGAAAGATCATGTGACTTGAGTTCTAATGTTGCTTTGAGGTCTTTATACTCTCTATGAAGAGGAAAAAGCTCTGTGATCTGTAAGTCAAGATACAGAGACAAAATAGACGTGTAAGACTGAGATTATGCTAAAAGTTTGAAACCATGAGCTTTATGCACACAAAATAAAACAAATATCAAAAACTCCTTATAGAGAATTAATTTGTTGTTTGAGTTCAAGTACATGCTTTAAAGTACTGCATATTTCGTATGACTTTGTAAATGTATTAAGAATTAAGATGAGAAATGAACGTAAACAACCCTATAGCTTCCCTAGAGCATATATGTTGAAATAATGAATCTAGAGACAAGGTTTAATGGGCACTAAACCAAAACAAAGGGAAATCAACTTGCAAATACTTCTCGTGCAATCATCATTAGTGTTGCAGCCTTTTTACACACTAAAGTTCTTCCATCTCTTGGAATTTTTTTTTTGATGAACCATGCTGAGTGCAACTTGCTTCACCTGTTTTAGAATTCCAACGTCTACAACAATACAAAATAGTATAGTTGGCCTGCTGAGGTTGACTAGAATACTAGATTAATACAATAATCAGTTGAAGTTCTCACATCAGCACACAAAAGCCTTTTCTTCTAATGTTTAGGAGGCAAAAAATGTGCATTAAATTTTACAAGGGGGTTTCCACGACATACAGAGAAACTAGTGGAATTTGTTTTTCTTTATCTACTAGGAGGATATGGTTGCCTTGCCTTACACTTTTATCGCTCTCAACTAGGAGGACTGGTCCCATATAAAAGTTAAGTGGTGATTTTTCAACACAAAATTTGACACACGTACTTGGCAACTAGACTTTAAGCAATTAACTCCAACTTATGTTAATTAGGCTTATCATTCCTTTATGTAAATTATAAAATTGAAAAAGCAATCATAGGCAAATTAAACAATGTAAATTTTTTTAAACAATAGCAGTAACAAAAGAAATATGCAATTAGAACAAAAGCAATTTTGTTGAAGAATGTAAATTCCACATCTTACAGGCTATTCTAAAGCTAAGTTTTCCATATCATTATGAAAAAACAGGTGTTTAGGGACTACCTTTGCCTCAATCTCTGATAACCTAGTTTGATGCACTGAAAGTTTTGACTCAGCCTCAGCCACGGCATGAAGTTGCCTCAATAGATCACCACTTCCCCTGTTACAACAAACCCATCACAACATTTCTGAAAAGCATATACAACATAATATCATCAAATACAAGTATTTAACTACAAATTGCATGCATCACTTAGTAGAGAGCAGAACATGTAAAGTAAAATATAAGTTGTCAAAATATTCTGTGATATGTGGTCACAGTTAATAGGTCAGAAAATAAGAGAGATGTGCAAAGTGGAAATTGCTGTAACATTGAAAACTAGATAGAATCATACTTTCGGCTTCCCCCTGTCAGAAGACCACTGGGCTGAAATATATCTCCTTCAAGAGTGACACTTGTGGTGTGAATCTCCCGACTAAACGCCACCTATTAGACATCCAACAAAATGCAGGCCGGATTGAGGATTAAGTGACAATTTTAAAAGCAATTATATTTTACATTTGTGTGTTTTAAACGAAGTGTGCATAAAGTCACTGTTATGAACCCAGAGAGCAAAAGTGGAAAATGTATATTCAAAAAATACAGTATGAAAATACGAAACATGACATGATGACAACATTAGATGAGATATGCATCAAGTCCAGATATGGACCCAGAGAGCAAAAGTGGAAACAGTATATAAGAAAATGAAAACTGTATATGAAAGAGATTCTATGCTTTCTTCTTATACATTCAAATTCAATTATTCATTAGAACCTCTTCAACTAACTAACCTAACTAAACCATATTCCTAACTACTTTGCCTACCCTTTGTTCAATTCGTTTATCAAACAATCACCAAATCTTTCTACATAAAAACAATCGAGCATAAAGAAGGCAGCCAAAATGCTGTAAGACTACCATGGCAAGATCTAAGGAAGGGTTGAACTGAACCCATTTTAGGTCTATAGAAGGCAACCTTATTTTGCAATTAAGTTACTCTGTTATTGGTGGACCATCAAGCTATTAAATTACAAATACATGATGCGAAGAAGTGCATCTAAAATGCAACATTTAGATACCATTAGTGAAGGGTTTACACCTCAATGTAAAATTAAGGATACATGTAACTCAGTAGGAAAAACAGGTGTAGCATGTTACCTCCTTTGCAGCACTGATAGTCTTGCAAACAAAGGTTGAGCCAAAGACATATTCCATTGCATTCTAGAATAAACAGGATATTAGTCAGAAAAAGTAGAGTTAAAAATAAATTTTTCATTAAATAAAACTAAAAACATCAAAATGAATCAAACTTTCCAGCTGATCAAGGCAGCCCGGAGAATAAATACATAATTAAACTGGAGAAAAAGATTAATAAAACAAATTAAACATGGAAAATGCTTTCAGTATCCATGTAAACATCAGATACCGAAAAATAAATTAAATATTAAAAACTTTTTAATCATGTAGGATAAGGTAAATGTCATTATAATGTATAAATTGAAATTCAAAGAAGCAAACCTTCAATTCTTCTTCATAACCAACCAAAGAAAGTGCAATTTCGGCATTCTCCTTGCCCACCTGTAATGAAATTAATCAAGGTCCTTAGTCAGGGTAATTAAGTAATCAAGACATTAGATGACAAAAAATAAAATAAAAATAGACATAAATTGCAATCACCTACCAATCTAACAGCAGCTTGTTGAACTCTTGGAGGAACAGTATAGGATTGTATTTTATTCAAAGGTATAATTGTCACTCTTCTTCTAAGATTGCCATGTTGTAGTAGCTGTTTTCCGGTACTCTCTGTGTCAACTACAACATTGTACAACTTTCCACCAGCTGAAACCTGAAAAATGGTCATATTCAAGTCGTTAATGACAGAATTTTCATTTATAAATTCAGATATAACTTATAAGTAACAAATGATGTCAACCTCTAGGGCAGTCACTGTGGAGCTATCTTTCACTTTGATGAGTTTTGCAACAACACCCTTCACCTTTGACCTATCAAAGTTCTTGACAGGATCACGGTATGAAAAATCAACATTAGCCAAGTTTACTGAAATATTGCGGATTTCAGCCTTCAACTTGTGCACACTATCCCTCTCAAATTCACGCTCCTGGTAGTCATTTTAAAGAAAATTTACTTAAATGAGAATTGTGAACCTCTTCAGATTCAAAAGAAATTAATTGAAGAGAAAACAATCAAACCTTCTGCAGAGCTTCCATCTCACCCTCTTTATAAGGAAGAGACTCCAACTTAGTTTTGAGATTTTCAACATCCTTTCTTTTATCTTGGAGCTGTTTTTTCACATTAGTAGCCTCATCTTGTTTTGATTTCAATTGATCTGTTTTCTCTTTCAGTTCCTTTTCACAATGGCTAATTTTGGTTTTCAGCTGTTTTAATTCTGTTTCAGCACTCCCGACTGCTACCTTGGCATCGCCTAGTTGGTCTTCTAAGCATTTCTCCTCGTTACCACTGCTCTTGCCAGCTAAGACACCCTATCAATAGTTTCGAGCAATAGGATAAATAAAACACCACAATATAATAGTGACTCGCAGATAGACAACATAAACCATGAAAGCATGTGCTTCCTTTACCTGGTATTCCTTTTCATGCTCTTCTAGGCTCTTTGAGAGCTCCTCAACCCTGCTTTTCAAATCAGCTGCTCCTTCTTCAGCCTTTTTAATGGCAGAAGCCTTCTCTTCTACAGATTGCTTCAATTCTTCAATATTTTTAACAATCTTGAAATATCAAGGTTTGAAATCCAAATATCAGGTTCACAAAAATGGAAAATTTTAAAACATAAGTAGCATAAATCTCTTCTAAAAAGACAACAATATTCTTGAAATTGAACTAAGATTGAATCCGTAACATCACTAACATACTTTTCCTTTGTTGACTTCTTCGCTCTTCAGAGTGTCTTTTTTATTACTTAGCACAGATGTTTCCTTCACAAGAGTCTGGGAAAGCTTGTCTACCTTCTCTGATAGAGATTTCATTTCCCCACCCATGCTTGCTTCCTTCTCAGCCGTCAACTGAGCTATTTTAGTCTCCATTTCCTTTACATCCACCCTAGTTGTCTTATCCATGTCATCAATCGCAGCTATCTTAGCCTTTACTTGTTCCACCTCAGAAATAGCATTGTTTTTAATAGTCTCCTGTTGAACATACTCGTAAGCAATACAGAATCTTCTCAGCCTATCTAACTCAGCATTGCAATTAGCCCATTGCATGTACTGTGTCCTTTCTTTCCTTAACTTCTCCAAAGCTGGAAGTATCTCCTGATCAAGAAGCTTGTTGATCTCATCCACCTTACTCTGCTTCTTCTCAAGAGTTTTAAGAGCAGCCTCTTTCTTAGTCTCGTACATTCTTGTCCCCGCAGCTTCCTCAAGCATGGACAATATCTCCGGCGGTTTCATATTTAAAACCTTAGTAATCCTGCCTTGCATGATAAGGAAATGTGGATTGTTTACATTTAGTTGCACTGAATGGAAAAGGTTTTGGACTTGACTAGGCTGTGCAAGCTTCCCATTTATCAAATATTTGTTCCTTCCTCCAACCACAATCTGCATTGTACCCCACCACATCACATAAAACATACAAACTGAGACACTAAATAAATCCAAGCACCAGCTTAATTTCAAAAAATACCTACGTAACTATTCAACGGAGCAATCTAAATCTTTATATAACATTTAAACAAAATTGCAAATGCAAAACTTAATGCCACTTGAAAAAGAACAATAGGACAGTGACGTAAGCAAGAGCGCCTAACACCACGTGACACTAACATTGGAAACTTAAAAACATAGGTGTCAACTATGAAGCACGGACACCTCTAAGTGTGTGTTTGGATTAGAAGTAGACATAATTGATTTTGATATAATTGATTTTAAAATAATTGAGTTTAGTATAATTGAATTATGTTGGGATACATTTATGTAAAAGTGAGTTGAACAACATATTTCAGTGTAAAAATCAAGTTTAAATTCATAAGCTACAAATTCTAGCTTCAATTATAATCAATTCTAGAGGCAGAATCATTTCTATTTAGAATAACCAAACACCTCAAAATCACTCCAAAATTAATTCTACACTTCTAGAATTGCATTTGACTCTTCCAAAAGCCAAACCAAACATGCTATAAGCACTATAAGAGTAGGAGTGTCATGGTGTCTGACACACGTATGAGTGTTGGAGTCCAATACTTGTATAAATAAAGGTCAAATTCTATCATTATATAACCGTGTCAATTTCCTATATTTTTGAAATTATCGGTGTCAGAGTGTATGTGTTGTGTCCAGATGTCCGTGTCAGAGTGTCTGCTTCAGATGCATTGACGTAAAATCAATTCAAACAACTACTAAACTCAAAACTCATAATTCTATTTGTTCAAAAAATATGTAAAACAATTAGACTTGAAATTCAAAGAGAAAATGAAATAATTCAAACAAAAAAAAAAAAACCTGTCTAGTAACGGTAATCTCCGAATGGCCTTCATATCCAAGCGGACTCCGATTCCTTTCGGAATTATCAAACACAATTGAAACAGTAGCCTTAGTGATTCCCGCTTGACCTTGCTTATACACGAGTTCCTGAAGATTGGAAGCACGAACCTGCTGGAGGTTGGTGATTCCAAGCACGAAGCAAATCGAATCGAGAATGTTGGATTTGCCGGAACCGTTCAAACCAGTGATGGCGTTGAAGAATCGATCGAAGCCTGGAACAACGGTGCGGGTAGCGTAGGATTTGAAACCTTCCAAGGTGATTTCCTTGAGGTACATCGTGAAGGGTTTGGGGGAAATGGATGTGGAAGAATGGTTAAGGGTTTTGGAGTTCGAAACCCTAAACGGGAGCGTTTGGATGGTGAACGTTGAGTTGATTGTTGCTATGAGAGAGAGATTGTAGTTTGTGAGTTGATTTAATTCGAATCGCAAAAGGCGGGAAATTTCGTGAATTTCAAAATGACGCTGCCATTGCGTTTTGGGTGAGCTTTTGCAGAAACGACGTGGAAGTAAAAGGTGAGAAAAAGAAAAAAATTAGACAAAATACAATTTTTGGTCTTTTAAGTTTATTTTGGGTCTATTTTGGTCTCTTTAAGTTTGAAAATTTTCAAATTCATCATTTAATTATTCAAAAAGATCCACAGTGATCATTACTGCCAATTTGGCTGAAATAGACGTTCGTTTTGGTCCATATGGCAGGTGATGTGGATTATAAATGTCTTATTTGTTTCATCTCTTCTTCATTTTGTGCAAGATATTTTCTCCAAATTAATTTAGGGTTGTTCGAATTTAGAGCGTTTAACACTAAAATTGGTTGAGGAAAATGAAGACGTCATCATCAACGAACCCGGGGCAACTCTCATATGAATCCAATTTGGGGAGTGGTGGTCGTTTGTATGTCGATTTGCGATGGAAACTCATGTTTGATTGTGGAGACATGGCTCTTTTTTGTAGGGCTTCAACTAACATGAACTTTAGGAAACAATTTTGGGTGCATCATTATTATAAGGTAAAAAAGAAATTTAATTTCTTCTTCATTTCTGTTTGTTCTGATATAGTCGCAACAATAAGCTTCTTCGGTAAAGTTATGTTAATTTAATTACATTGGGTGTGCAACACAAGTTGGATGTGAATATTTCCAATGGTTCTATAATCGTGAGGTGGATGAGAAAGATTAATTTATGAAGAAACAAAAGAGTAGGTTGGAGAAACTTTAAAATGAACTTGATGCGACAAAAATGGAGGTGGAGTCTTTAACGGCAACAAATGGTGGACTGAAAACACATATAAGGGACTTATAAATTTAAATGAAGATGATGATGAGAAATAAATAAAAAAAATGGATGAGGATGTTTTGTATTGTCTTAGTTATAGTGTTACTTAGAATTTTGTAATAATTGTATCAATTTGAATTAGCTTGAGTTGGATTGAAATGTTGCAACAGTTATAACAATTACATGAATTTCAAAAGTTTGAGTCATTTGCAATTGTATTAGTTTGAGTATCTTTGATCAATTTGAAATAGACTATTTGTTATGAATTAATGTTATTCCATTTCATTATGTGTTTGCTTTCAACTTTAACATATTTTCTTTCATTCACAATTGGTTTATACTCAAATCACTAGTCTATTCCATTAATAATGTGGCGTAACCCACTTGTATTCAGACATTACATTATACCAAAATACATGTTCAAACATGTTCAAAAGATCTTACATTATAGGTTCAACAAACCTTACATTACATGTCCAACGACATAACTTAACAGACTTAACATAACTTAACTGAACTTAAGTTAACATAACATAATAGACACAATATAACTTAACAATTGCTCTAAGATTAAATTAAGTTTTCTAGTTTTGTGTGGATCTTTTAGTACGTGTTGTCCTTTTGTTATTAGACTAATGACAGTTTTGGCTGCTGTTAATCTAGTTTTTGGACCATGTGGTATAAAAGGGGTAGTTGGCCTGCTGACTGATAACTTTTTGGCCTTTCCATGAGATGAATGCATGGATGTTTGAGTCACTTGCTTGAATGCTTGTTGTGATATTTGTTGGGATGATTTAGTATAAACTTGTTGAGATGATTGAGTAGGAACTTGTTGAGATGATTGAGTATGAACTTATTAAGATACTTGAGTTTGAACTTGTTGGGATGTATTATACCCCCATTTTGCCCCTAAGATCCTTCATAATCTCATACCATCTCATTGCACCAAGATTACAAACAAGGGTTATCTTTCTCCAATCTCTAAGTTTGCTCTTATGGGGATCACCAAGCACCTTGATTGTGTACATATCATATATGAATCTCTCATGTTGATTGACATTTGTCTAACAATGAGACTAGTGCAATTTTTGTTTTTTTTTATATTGTGTGGTAGGTTGATGATGCAAGAGCATTCTTCAAGAGAATCCCTAGGTTCATGTGTTTATTTTCATGTCTTCTCTACTAAGTCTCAAGGAGGTATCAAGCTTTATCATGTGGTATTACTCAAGGTGTTATCATTGAAGAGGATAATGAAGCTCATCATGTTTTATTTTGCAAAAGAAGTTCAAAGATGCAAATTTAAATCAAGTGTGTTGACCTAATTTGGGCAAGTCCTTGAGCCTTTGATCACAAGTGCATGACTGACTCATTTCTCAATGTTTTGGATTAGTTTTTATTGCTATTATTTATCATTATCATATACAACAATCTCTATTGATGTGGCAAGAATCCATGTACAAGAAAGATCTTCAAGAGTTGGAGAAATTTTCAAGTCATAACCAATGCTCTTTGAGCTAGGGTTTTGGACTTGTGAAGACCATATCTTGGTTTTTGTTTGAGATTTTTGATTGATTCCAAAGCTATGATTTTATTCAAATGTTCTCTAACAAGTCTCTTCATTGGTGTGAGCATGTTATTTGATTGAAAAGTGCTATGAGGGTCCAAATATCACAAGTTCTCTAGATTGGTCCCTCATCTTTCTTGTGTAACTTCAAGAGATCATAACTTGGTCATCTTTTATTTCCTTGAGCTCATTATTTTTTTCACATTAAACCTAAGGAGGTCTACTACAAATTAGTTCAATTGGAAAGATTGAAAAATGCTTGGAAAATCACTTGGGAAGTCAAAAGATTATAGGTCCTTGGATAATTTCTCTATTTTTTATCATCAACTTCAAGGGATCATAACTTGATCATTTTTTATCACCTTGAGTTCATTATTTTTCCAAAATAATCTTTAGGAGGTAAACTTTAAATCCAATTGTGTTTCAATGCTTGAATATGTTTGGAGGATACATAAAAGTTCAAAAGATTATAGGTTATTTCATGGATTTTCATCAACTTCACAAGGCCATAACTTTCTCAATTTTTGGAGTTTTTGAGTGGTTCTTGTTCCACAATGTCATTTAAGAGGTCTACTTCATGTCATATTTGTTGGTCAAGAGAAAACTTTGAATGGAAGATCATTTTTTAATGCAAAATATTATAGGTCACTTTTGAAGTTAACACTTAGAAAATTTTCTAAGTGTCAAAATCAGTTGGTTTTTCACGATTTCAAAGGGACACAACTTTTAGCTCAAGGATCCAAATTCCATCTTTCTTTGCACATTGTAAAGTTGGTCGTGAGATATTTCAAATGCTTCAAAAATCATGTCATAAAGCTTCCTGAATTATGTGTATCATGGTCTCAAAGTCAACATCTTGAAACTGACATTTCTCTCCAAGTCAGATTTGCAAATTGCATAATGTGGCTTTTAATATCCAATTTTGTGCATGTTTTCCACTTAAACATGTTTAAGAAAGTTGCTAAGGTCGGATTAAGGCTTGAAACACATGATTTGGCTGAGTTTTGACAACTTACAAGTCACACTTTGCTCATGATGCATGTGTGCACGATTTCGCTCCAAATTACATCATTCACCCTCCATTTTGTTTCCATTCACTTTCCTATAAATAGAGGGTCATATTCCACTCATTTCCTCAAGTTATGATAGTCAAAAATACCCTACCAAACTTCCTTCATACCTCACTTTTCTAAAATCTCGAATTCATAGAAAGAGCATTTCCAGTTCCAAATTGAGTGTTCTGTAAGCTTCCTTGAATTTCACTAAAGCTAACATAGCAAGAATCGTGCCTTGAGGTGTCCTAAATCGTGCTAGCTAAGTCAAGTCTTAAAGCTATAAAATTGACCTTTGTTCAGGTAGAATTCACAACCATTTCGCTTCAAATAAAGTGCTAAGACATAGTCTCTTCTTCTCTGAAGCTCATGCTTCTGCTGGTTTCCATTTTCATGACGAACTGAGCACTTAATTTTAAAAATCGTTTTACACTTTTGCTCTAGTTTTTTCCAAATCGACTGAGTTGTGATTTAAATAAATTTTTTGTGAGGGTGAGGTTAGGATCGTTTGGAAGAGACGAATCCAATGATACCGGTTTAAACTTCAAACAATTTCGATTGAAGAATCTCATAAAATCTCAATTCGCATGTGGCTGGAGGTTGAAGACGACCTATATGTCGCTCTTCAACCAATGAACCTCGGCCAATTGTTTTGTTTTTATTGGCTTGACTTTTCTTTGTTCTAAACGCGCGCATTAACCATGGCCTACCCTGTGCTTGCACCTATGGACCTTTCAGACTGTCAACGTGTTTAAAATAGAGTTAGATTCAATGCTCCGTATTTTTCCTTGTTTTATATTTTATTTATTTTAAATAATGGACCCGGTGTGAAATTCCATGATGACCATAGCATGCATAGCGTGTCAGATCCATCAGATCTGCTTACTAACGCGTTTTAACATTGATCAAATGGTCCAGATTTTTTAGTTTTATTTTTATTTTCTGATTTTTATATTTAATTGTTTTAAACTTCAAAAATTCATAGAAAATTCATTTTTGACTCAAAAATTATGAAATAATTCACAAAAATATTTTCAATTATTCTCTTTCTGATCTTTATTTTTCCATAATTTTATTTTCAGATTTGATATTTTTTATGATTTTTCTCTTTTATTTGAATTGTTTGAATGTTTAAAAATACTTTTTGACATTTTTAAATTCTGAAAAAATTAGGGAATGATCAAATTGTCTCTTGACAAATATTGGTGACCTCATTTTATTTTCATTTATGATTTTACTATTTTTTTTTCAATTTTGGTGCATTTTTACTATTTTCCTTTATTTTTAAAAATAGTTTCTGACTTTTAAAATTTCTGAATTTTTTTGTCAACACTTGTTGACCTTTGTTTGACCTTAGATTATTTTCTTAGAGTTTTATTTTTATGTATGGATACTATTATGTATTTCATCAATAAAAATTCAATTAAATAATCCATTTCTATATCATTTTTAATTATTGTTTTATTTTCTTTAATTATTTAAATATATATTTCTAACTTGGATTCATTTGGAGTTATACATTTCATCAACATCAATGGAACTTGGATGTTGATAGGTCTCAAGACCAAATCCACCAAGATGGTTGATTGATTTTGGTGAAGTTAGACTAGATGAATTCATCTTAAGCATTGTGGATTTTGTGACTTGTCCCCCTCCCTCTTCATCTTTTCTCATTCTTCTTTTGTACACGTGTTACAAACATCAAGAGGTTGATCTACATATCATTTCTCTAGTTTTTATTTTTAACACATAGATCATTATTGATCGGCCTCATTGTAGGGTGACCTTTATATAGGTTACTTGGCGATTGCTTAACATAGCTCTACAATTTGTCCCTCAGATAAGAAAGTTGGTGCTTAGTGGCCCAAGCTTTATGATTGAAATTGTTCAAGTATGATTAAGTGTCGGGATACAACCAATAAAATTGTTGGTTCATCGTGTAGAGGTTTTGATTCTATCAATCTTCTGATGAGCCTCATAACTTTTGACCTATGCTCAAGGCTTAAATCACCGCGAACTATACGACCTTATTTTATTTTATTTTCTTTATACGATTGATTCTTCGTGGCCCAAGACTTGAACTTGTAAGCCCAAGGATGATTAGATTTTGAGATATATCCAATAAAATTATTGGTTCGTTGTGTAGAGGTTTTGATTCTACCAATCTTCTAATGAGCCCTCATAACCTTTGACTTAGGATCAACGTCCAAATCATTATGGATCATCCATATGAACTCAAATCACAACTAACCATTAATTACTAAATTTTAAATTCTCGCTCTTTATTTTTATGCTTTTCTTTATCGCTTTATTTTAATTTTAGCATTCATTGTCATGCTTATGTTTCCGCTATTTTTCTTTTGTCCACTTAGACCTTTTACTTTATTTTTGTTTAATTCATTAATAAAAGACTAAAAACCATAAAACTATTAACTTGGACTTGGTTACTTTTCCTGTGCTCAGAGATTGATTCTTGGACTTAGGATTAGGACCTTGACCTTAACTCGGAGACTTTGTGATCTTGTTGTTGTTTTGACTGTGATTGGGTTGTTATCTTTTCTGTATGTAGGTTATTCTATTTATACTCGTCTATGGATGGATTTCCTTCAAATACAACCATTACTTTACCCAATTTTTGAAGGCATGATTTCATCTAAGGCATAGATTCATCTGAGACTTGGTATTTTTTCCGGTTACTGGTTAACTTGTTTTGATGATCCAAAGGATGGGAATATTGTATTGGCTTTTTTGATTTCAAGCACTAGTTTTCTATTCGGTTAGATCTTTCTTTACCCTCACCTTTTATCTTTATGCATATAAGATAGTCCCTTTATCTCCTCTCATCTTCTTCAATTTTCAAAATCTCCTCCCTCTTTTCAAAAAGCTTCGTATTTTCAAACTCAAACTGCTTTCATAATAAACTTTGACTAATGTCATTGCATTTTTTTTCAAACCTATTTTCTTAATCAACCATTAACCAATTTAATATTAATTTGGCATCTTTCTTAATACTAAAAGTCAATTAACCTCATTCAAACTTTTTGAGCCATTTTGGCATTTTCTCCTTTAAAACTTTTTCTCAAAAGATTAGACTCTTGTCGCTTCTTTGTAGTGATGTGAACTACTATACTTCTACGATACATAGTGAAGTGAGACATTTTCCACTTGATGTTGAGTGACGCTTAATGAAAATCTGAGCACTATCATCCACTTTGAGTTGATGAAATGCTCATTTCTCATAATTGTAGGTAGTAAGTATGTTTACCACCCGAGTATGACAATGATGTCTATTCTTTTTAAAACTAACCAACACATCAATTTTAGTCTTTTTTACCCGAACTACATGGGTTTTGATTTCAACATTGCACATTGTTGGTAGTTAGGCCTAGAACTCATTGGAAGTTCTATCAAATAAAAAATTGTAAAAGAAAAACTTCTTTTCTCATCTCCACCATCTATCTTGTACATATTTTTTATAGCCATATACACAGATTTTCAAAGAAGTTTCTGAGTAGTACTGTAGATGTTTAGGGTGCCTAATACACTCCCTCTGCATAACTAACCATTGTACCCTAATCTCTATTTTATTTAGGATTTTATTCGTTCTTTTTCCTAGTCTTTTGGATAAAATAAAATCGTGGTGGCGACTTCATTGTTATTTTTACGAGTTAAGTCTATCAATGAATTAGTCTCGAAGATTTTTGCCGCTACAGAAAAGTGGCGACTTCATTGGGGACTAATATATCTAAGTGGGTTGAGCCTATCTTTGTTTATTTGTGTATATGTGCTATATTTGTTGTATATATGTATACCAGTTTGTCTAGATCTTTTTTGGTTTTCTGGGTGCTTGGTGATCTCTTATAAGTCATATACCCGGACTTGGGTAGACTTAAGATAGTATGGGCGGTATAGTCATGTTAAATTTTAGGGAGTAATCCCGAAGAAGAAAGCACGAGATCCCCCACTCAGTGGAGGCCCCCTTGACTGTGGTATTTTGTTTACAGAGCGATCGGGAAGACATGATTGCTTTCGACCTGGGAGTCAGTGAAGTTGAGCAGCCCTAGAACCCTTAAACCATCTTGGCCTTTTTAGGTGTAGTGCAGATACTATTACGGAGCAATCCGAAAGTAGTTGTTACGCGATATTGCACTCAGACGGGTTTCACTTGACAATATTGCTAATTACTGAGTACATCGAGAAGTTAATAATATTCGATGGAGGAATGTAGACTCTGGGAATTCCCTTTTAGAACCTTGATATACAGGTGACAAAGCCTAATATACCTCATGGGTAGTAACTTTGACTCCATGCTCGTGACGTCGAACCTATTAACCATATATTTGTGATCTTTGTGTGATTGTTGCATCATGCATTCATGCACCCATACGCATTTTTCAAACAAATTTTCGAGGAACTTAAGACTGATCTTTGCAAATATCTCAGGTATACTTTGACCATTGATTTTGTAAAGAGAAAGACTCAGAAGTACAGTTTCAAAAATCCTAATATAGATGGATTGAGGATCTTGATTGAGGAGCTTGAGAGTCTTGAAGATTTCCGGAAGAAGTATAAAGCTATTGTGCCTTTGATGAAGCTCAAGATGAAGGATGGTATTCTTGCTATATTGGTCCAGTTCTATGATCCTTTGTATCACTACTCCACCTTTCCTGATTGTCAATTGATGCTTGTGTTTGAGGAGTATTCTTAACTTTGCAGGTATCAGATACCACTACTTGAGGTTGTTGGTGTTACATCAACAAAATTGACATTTTTCAGTTGCTTTTCCATCAACACAAAACATTGTTTTTCAAGGTGTTCTACGACACTATGTTTTATGTTAGGAATTCATTAATCGTGAAACACTTGGGTCCTCAGGGTAGGGACAAATGGATGTCGATTCCAAATATGGGTTACCCTATTGCTTGTAGATATGGTGTTGTTTTTGTATCTTTTTCCCTGAGTATTAGCATGACATTTTTCCCGCTCTTCATACCTCCACCCCTGTACACAAGCCGTCATACAATCGTTGTTGTTAGTTTTGTCAAAATAAATCATTGGGTTCTGATAAAATTGAAACCCGATTGTCCACTGCCTCCCGTCACAAAGCGTTGGAGGGATAATTATTCTGATGTTGCAAAAGGATGAGAATCAACATATGCGAGTCGGTTTAGACATTAGGCAGTACTGTTTGGGAAATGATTGTATTTTATATGTAATGCATCTATGTATGACATTAATTTTATATATATATATATATATATATATATATATATATATATATATATATATATATACCACGATTTGATATTTTATCGTGTATTTTATTTAAGTATAAGTTTATAAGTGTAAAAGATTTTAAAAAAATTTAAGTCACAGTATTACCGGAAATTTCAAATTTCTAGTCTACTTTGAACTGAAATACATATCGAAAATTCTAAATATCCGGTACTGTTTTGGTACCGGAAATTTTTTAAATTTCCGATATTCAGTTAACTAAGTATGCGTCAGGAAATTTCAAATATACGGTACTGAAAATTTGAAATTTCCAAAAAATTTCATCAAGAACTTTAAAATGGTAACTATCTCACAATTTACGGTATTCATCAAGAAATTTCCGTTATGTCTCTGAAATTACTAAATTTCCGATATTTTCAAGGATATTTTGGTAAAAACACCATGTATGGGGGTGCCAGGTATAACTGAGGGGGTAGCAGGAAAAATTCTCCAATTAAGAGTATCAATAGTGAGAATTTATCTTGCTACTCCTCAAGTTGTACTTGCCACCCCCAAGGGTATGATTTTACCATCATACTCTTGTGAAATTTTTTTTTTTTAAAAAAAGAAAAATTAAATTTTACTGGAAATTTAGGGGTGTACCAGAAATTTCAGTCAAAATGTCAAAATTTTTGAATCTCATACCGAAAATTTTCAGTATATTTCAAAATTTGAAATTTTATTTTCTAAAAAAATACCAAAAAAATTGGGGGTGATATCGGAAATTAAAAAAAAAATCAAAAAATTTACCAAATTTTCGGTATTTTTCAGAATTAAAAAAATACCAAAAATACATAATATTTTCGAATATATATATATATATATATATATATATATATATATATATATATATATATATATATATATATATATATATATATATATATATATATATATATATATATATATATATATATATTATCACAAAATTTCACATACACTGAAATTTTCTATATAAATAAATATATTTTTTATTTAAAAGTTATCGAAAAATTTTGTGGAGTACCGGAAATTTTAAAAGAGATAAAATGAAAATAAAAAAATTTAGAGGATGTCAAATTAAATGAAAGAGGTGAGAAGAAAAATTCTCATAAATAGTACAATATCAATTAGACATTGTATGCCAACATCCCAAAAGCCCAACATATTTGTTAACTAAGGGATAAAGCTCATGACTAATTTTAAGTCAAATGTCATCCAAATAGTTGATTAGTTCTTTAAGTTTGGAATATCATAAGAACACAGACAATTCATCATTTTCTTGACATATAAAATTGAACGAAGTTTTCTTCCAGAAAAAAAAAAAAAGAATGAAGATTGTAACTAAAATTTATACCTATCACAAAATATTCAGCACTTCAATTGCATAACCCGTGAGATTTATATCTATATTTTTACTTTATGATTTGATCTTATAAAGACTAATTCCATAAATGATGTTTGTCTTCTTGCATAAAGACTTCAACACTATACAAATTGTTTTTGAGATAGCTTAAAAAGAACTTGTATGCTGCTACAAAATGATCATAGTTTTTGCAATTAAATGTTAGAAACATTTTTACTCCCGAGGAATCGGAAATAAACATCCGGTTAACACCCTATATCATACAAATCACATTAAAAAAGATTGGGTGTATACTGGAAGTATATTTCCGATTTTAAATTACATGTTATTTTAAAATAGAGCAGTGTATGTGAGACCAAATTTAAAATCAAAAATATATTTTCAATTTTCGTCCAAATATTTTAAAATATAGTGCATATCAGAAGTATATTTCCGATTTACATAAATATTTTATGATTTTCAGAAGATGCGTCCCGCTCTAAAATCCACGAATTTGCACAATAGTATAATGAACTATGGAGGGTCTTATACGATATCAAATTAAATTTATTCATGTACTATATTTTTTTCTTAAAATCTTTCATTTCTCTTTTGCTTATAAACATTTTGTTTGTTCAATAGAATGTTTTTCTGACTTTTAAAATAAAAAAGTTTCAAATGTGAACTTTGATATGGCACCAAAATGTAAGAACTTTGAATTGTTCAACTAGAATGAGCTATGGAGAGTTTTGCATTCCAATAGTTAGAATTTCTTAGAGAATAATTAATAATTTATTATATTTTATTAAGTTTAGATATCTTTAATATACAATAGTTTTTGTAGATAATTATATTCTCACAATAGTATTGTGTGAGATATTGGATCGAACTCTATTGGGTCGAAGGAGCTAGGAGTAATAGCATCGAATTGGGCCTGTTTGTTATGTCCAATTGGTTAAGTTAACTTGTACTCTAAGTTAGCTTGTAATGTGTATTTGTGATAAAAACCCATTAGTTTAGTGTGTTAGGTTTATTATAAATAGCATACTAGTCTCTCATCATTGTATAATGCAAATCCTAATTTAGGGTGAGAGGGTTATTTGTTATTCTTGTATACTTGTAATCTTGTTTTTGAAGATAAAGGAAAGAATAGCAGTTAATAACCAATCCTTGTGTTCATCATGTTCTTCATTCTTTTTCCTTACATTGAGCAACAAGTTTATATTTTGTTTCCAAGGCATCCAATTCACAACAAATTGGTGCGGTGAGCGTGGAGAAAATGCATTCGACAAAGTATGAGATTGAAAAATTCACCGGAGTGAACGATTTTGGTCTGTGGCGCTTGAAGATGAAAGCCCTCTTGGATCGCCAGGTTGTTTGGAGCGTTGAAGGAGAGTCGACCATGAGCGAAGCATTAACGGCAGCCGAGAAGAAGACAATGATAGAGAAGGCCCACAGCGCAATTTTGTTGAGCCTTGGTGATAAGGTTCTTCGACAGGTATCGAAGGAGACGACGACGTCAGGGTTATGGGTGAAACTTGAAAGTTTGTACATGACCAAATTGTTGGTGAATCGACTCTACCTGAAGCAAGCTTTGTATTCATTCAAGATGATTGAAGATAAAGTGTTGGCTAAGCGAGTTGGATATGTTCAACAAGTTGATTCTTGATCTTGAAAATATTGATGTGAAGATCGATGATGAAGATCAGCGTTATTCTTGTTGTGCGTTGCCCGATCACATGCCCACTTCAAAGAAACTCTCTTGTATGGAAGGGTCCCGACCTTTGAAGAGGTTCAATCTTGTATTCGAAGGACCGAATGGACGAAGGAGCATAAACCTTGACGGTTGGTGAAGGTTTGGCCGTTAAAGGAAAATTCTTGAAAAAGATAATAAGTTCGACAAGAAGAAAGGTAAAAGTCAGGAGAAGTTTTACAATGGTGAAGCATCTGGTATTCGATGTTATCATTGTAAGAAAGAGGGTCACACAAGAAAAGTGTGCCCTGGACGCCTGAAAAATCATGGAGGAAAGGATAATGGCAATGCAACTATTGTTCAAGATGATTTCGACTCATCTGATGTTCTTGTGGTTTCGAGCAGTAACTCGTCGAAGGAATGGATCATGGATTCTGGGTGCACTTGGCACATGACTCCAAACAAAGACTTGTTCGAGGAATTGTGTGATCAAGATGGTGGATCTGTATTGTTGGGAAACAACAAAGCTTGAAAGATTGCAGGTGTGGGATCTATGAGATTCAAACTCCATGATGAGTCTATAAGGTTATTGACTGAAGTCAGGTATGTACCTGATTTGAAGAGAAATTTGATTTCTCTTGGTGAATTCGACAAGAAAGGATATGTTTTTCAAGGAGAGAAAAGTATCCTAAGAGTCATGAAAGGGTCGAAGGAAGTCTTGAGAGGCGTGAAGAAACAAGGCTTGTATACCCTTGTGGCTGAAGTTGTAAGTGGTTCGACAAATGTTGCATCCATGAAACCTTTGTCGAAAATCAACCGCACATGAGATTAGGCCATATCGATGAAAGGGGGGTCGAATTGGGAAACAAAATTTGCTTGGTGGAGACAAAGTCGAAAAGCGAATTTTGTGAACCACGTGTACTTGGAAAATCTTGCAGTGAAAGTTCAACAAAGGCAAACAAAGAACACATGGATCCCTTGATTACATCCATGCTGATCTTTGGGGGCCTGCAAGGTGTCCATCACATTAAGGAGCAAGGTATTTTCTATCCATAGTAGATGACTATTCCAGAAAGTTATGGGTATTCATTCATGTAAGTGTTTTTATGTTGGCATTAATTTTTGGTAAAACTAGGATATGACAATGTCTTGGTGATGTCATGACATTCGAGTTGAAGATAAATTGCAAAGAAGAATAATTCAAGTACATCGGGGAAGTTAAGCGATGTCTGGAATTCTGAAGAATGACGATGTCATAACCAATGTTATGACATTACGTGTGACATTCTTTGTTCTGATTCACTTTTCCTGAGACTTTTCAGGATTTCTGTTGAGTTGTTTTTATTATGATTTATGTAATTGGATCACATGCTCACGTGGCTCTGTGGTTAATCTTAGTTAACCCTAATTTGGTTTGTTGAAAAAACCAAGTCTTTAGGTTAAATTAAGTGAACCCTAATTATAATTATGGAAGCCCAAAACTGAAGTTACAGGACTGATTCTATAATAGGAAAAGAACCCTTACTACTCGCAACGCTTTTGGGTATGTTGAAGATCTAGCAGGTTGTTTATTTGTGTATTCTAGTTTCTCTTGTGAGCCAAGCAATTATCATTTGATAAGTGCCTTGGACTAGGATTTGGTTGTAAGGGTTGTTTATCACTCAAAGCTTTGAAGCACGAGTGTTGTGTCTCTTGATTAAAGCTTTGAAGCAAAATCAAGTATGTTTATTGAAGAGTGTCTTCACAATTCAATTAATCAATAGGTTGATATCACTGCTGTGATTGAGGGGGAGTGAGTAGGAACTCAGGTCTAAGTAGGACTTAGATTGAAGTTGCATTAGATAGGTCTTAAGTGAAGGAGATAAACTGGTTGGTTTATTCCTGAATTAATTATACTAATAGTGAATTTCCTCCCTGGCTTGGTAGCCCCCAGATGTAGGTGTAGTTACACACTGAACTGGGTAAACAATTGATTGTGTTCTTTACAGCTGTTTAAATTAACTGTGTGAATTGTTAATAGAGTGTTAGATACTGTGTCATAACATTCTCTGTGACATCACATATCTGCTGCCAGGAATTTCAATTGGCATCAGAGCAGGCACCCTGCCTTTTATTTCTGGGTGAGATCTAGGGATAATAGTTTCTGGCGTTATGGACAAGGAAGGAGGATTTGGAAGTAGACCACCCATTTTGGATGGATCTAACTATGATTACTGGAAACCTCGTATGGTTATTTTTTTGAAGTCACTGGACATTAAAGCTTGGAGAGTTGCTGACAGAGGATGGAAACATCCTACCAAGCTTGAGAAAGATGGGACTACTAGTCTGAAACCCGAGGAAGAATGGAGCAAAGAAGAAGAAAAACTAGCATTGGGCAACTCTAAAGCATTGAATGCCTTATTCAACGGAATTGACCGAAATATTTTCAGACTAGTACATCAGTGTGAACTAGCCAAGGATGTTTGGGACACTCTTAAAACCACTCATGAGGGCACATCCAAGGTGAAAATGTCAAGACTTCAGATGCTCACTACCAAATTTGAGAATCTGAAGATGAAGGAAGATGAGACCATTCATGAGTTTCACATGAACATCTTGGAGATTGCCAACACCTCAGGAGCATTGGGAGAAAAGATGTCAGAAGAAAAGCTGGTGAGAAAGATTCTTAGATCCTTGCCTAAAAGGTTTGCAATGAAAGTAACTGCTATAGAGGAAGCTCAAGATATCTGCACCTTGAAGGTTGATGAACTTATTAGATCACTTCAGACATTTGAGATGGGGATCAGTGAAAATATTGACAAGAAAAACAAGAGCATGGCCCTTGTTTCCAATTCTGAAGAGGAATGCACGGAGGGTGATGAAGAGAAGATATCTGAAGCAATAGCTATGCTTGGAAGACAGTTCAACAAACTCATCAAGAGAATTAACCCAAAGTCAAGGTCAAATGTCAAGAACATCGCATCTGACATCAGCAGACCTTATGACTCCAGCAGAAGAGCAAAATCTGAAGAAAAGAGCAATCAAATCAGAGGAATTCAATGTCATGGATGTGAATGATATGGACACATTAGAGCTGAATGCCCCACCTTTCTAAAGAAACAAAAGAAAGGAATGTCTGTCACTTGGTCTGATGGTGACTCAGAAAGTGATTCTGAAGAAGAATCTGCCAAACTAGTTACTGCTCTATCTAGTGTCTATAAATCTGATAATGACTCTAGTGATGAGGAGGTGACATTTGAAGAACTTGCTGACACTTACAAGAAGCTGTGTATCAGAAGTGCTGAAGTCTGCTAGCAAAATGAGAAACATAAAAAGCTAATTGTAAAGTTGGAGACTGAGAATGTGAAGTTAGAGGCTGAGAAGAAGGCAGATACTGCTACTATAAGTCATCTCAATAGTGAAGTTATAGTGTTAAACTCCAAACTCGAGCAGATGACTAAGTCATCAATCTGACAACCGGCCCGACAAGTTGGAGGAAATCCTTGAGACTAGACAAAATGCGGAAATATGCATGGTCTAGGATATGTGGTCAAAAGCGTCTTGGTGACAAGAAGAAGAACAGTCCGCAAACCAATGTCAAAGCGGATGTCACAACATAGGCGAGAAATGTGTGGTTCAGATATGTGGCTGAAATTTGTCGATAACAAGAAGAAGAACAGACCTGATAAATCAATGTCAAAGCAGATGTCACAACATAGAGCTCAACATCAAGATCAGAGAAACATAAAGAAAAAGTTTCAAAGATGGAGATGTCATTATTGTGGATGGTTTGGACACATAAAGCCATTTTGCTATAGACTATATGGATATCCTAATCAGACCTCTTATGTCAAGCCTAAGACTAATAAGGTACCATATACTCAACAGTGGAAGAAGAAGACTGCAGCTTTGATAGCTCACACCTCCCTTAGAGTTTCTACCAAGGAAGACTGGTACTTTGACAGTGGCTGCTCTAGGCATATGACTGGAATCAAGAATCTTCTAAATGAAGTCAGACCTCATACTACCAGTTATGTCACTTTTGGAGATGGAGCTAAAGGAGAAATCAAAGGTGTTGGAAACTTGAACTACCCTGGAGTTCCAAACCTAAATGAAGTATTGCTGGTAAAGGGTTTGACTGCCAATCTCATAAGTATCAGTCAACTGTGTGATCTGGGATTCAAGGTCAACTTTACCAAGTCTGAATGTCTTGTAACCAATGAAAAACAAGAAGTTGTAATGAGAGGAGTCAGATCAAAAGATAACTGTTACTTGTGGGAGTTTGAGAACACTAACCTATCTTCTGTGTACACTACAACCAAAGATGAAAAGGAGGTGAAACTGTGGCACCAAAAACTTGGTCCTTTGCATCTTAGAGGGATGAAAAAGATCATATCCATGGAGGCTGTCAGAGGGATTCCAAGACTTCATATTGATGAAGGGAGAGTCTATGGTGAATGTCAGGTTGGAAAGCAAACCAGAATGTCACATCCAATGTCAAGACATCTGACCACCTCCAAGGTGCTGGAGTTGGCTGCACATGGATCTGGTGGGCCCTATGCAGGTTGAAAGTCTTGGTGGAAAAAGATATGCTTATGTTGTTGTTGATGACTTTTCCAGATTCACCTGGATAAACTTCATCATGGAGAAATCTGATGTGTTTGATGTCTTTAAAGAATTATGCAAGAGACTTCAAAGAGAAAAAGAAGGATGCATTGTGAGAATTAGAAGTGATCATGGAAAAGAATTTGAGAATAGCAAGTTTGATGAATTCTGTTCCTTAGAAGGAATCAATCATGAGTTCTCCTCACCTATAACTCCTCAACAAAATGGAGTTGTGGAAAGGAAAAACAGGACTATACAAGAATCTGCCAGAGCAATGATTCATGCTAAGAAACTTCCTATTCATTTTTGGGCTGAAGCTATGAATACAGCCTGCTATATTCACAACAGGGTCACCTTGAGAAAGGGAACATCCTCCACTCTTTATGAACTATGGAAAAGAAGAAAACCTACTGTGAAGTATTTCCACGTATTTGGTAGCAAATGCTATATTCTGACAGACCGTGAACAAAGGAGAAAGATGGATTCTAAAAGTGATGAAGGAATTTTTCTAGGATACTCTACAAACAGCAGAGCATATAGGGTATTCAACTCCAGGACCAAAGTTATGATGGAGTCTATTAATGTCATAGTTGATGATCACCATGAGGAAAACAATGTCCCATATGATGTTGAGACATTGTTTGAGACATCACCACAAGTGTCTGATAAGGTTGATGTGCCTGTCCCTACTTCACCAAAGTCTGAACCAGAGGAAGCTAACAAAGATCCTTCCATCAGAATTTAGAAAGAACATCCAAAGGAACTCATAATTGGAGATCCTAACTGTGGAGTCATTACAAGATCTAGAGAAATCATCTCAAACTCTTGTTTTGTGTCTAAGATTGAGCCAAAGAATGTTAAAGAGGCTCTAACTGATGAATACTGGATTGGAGCAATGCAAGATGAATTGAACCAGTTCAAACAACATGAAGTGTGGGAGTTAGTTCCTAGATCAGAAGGAACAAACATCATTGGCACAAAGTGGATCTACAAGAACAAGTCGATGCGAGAAGGGTTGTCACCGAAATAAGGCAAGACTTGTTGCTCAAGGATACACTCAAGTTGAAGGATTGATTTTGATGAGACTTTTGCTCCGTGGCGGTGGAATCAATCAGATTACTACTAGGAGTTGCTTGCATTAAAATTCAAGTTGTTTCGGATGGATGTGAAAAGTGCCTTCCTAAATGGCTACTTAAATGAGGAGGTATATGTAGAACAGCCTAAAGGATTTGTGG
The DNA here is from genome assembly GCA_021764765.1 of Vicia sativa. Classification (NCBI taxonomy): domain Eukaryota; kingdom Viridiplantae; phylum Streptophyta; class Magnoliopsida; order Fabales; family Fabaceae; genus Vicia; species Vicia sativa. The sequence goes on along the minus strand of CM038796.1, from coordinate 69,581,292 downwards.
ATCCTAACTTTCCTGATCATGTTTACAAATTGAGGAAAACTTTGTATGGTCTGAAACAAGCTCATAGGGCTTGGTATGAAAGGTTGACAAAGTTTCTTACTGACAAAGGTTACAGGAAAGGAGGTTTGGATAAAACTCTCTTTGTCAAGGATGAAGGAGGAAAGATAATGGTAGCTCAAATTTGTGTTGATGACATAGTGTTTGGAGGAATGTCAGATAAAATGGTGAGACATTTTGCCAACCAAATGCAAGCTGAGTTTGAAATGAGTCTCATGGGAGAATTGACTTACTTTCTTGGTCTACAAGTCACACAGATGGAAGACTCAACTTTCCTTTCTCAGAGCAAGTATGCAAAGAATATTGTCAAGAAATTTGGGATGGAAAATGCCAGTCATAAAAGGACTCTTGCTCCTACTCATCTAAAGTTATCCAAAGACACAAGTGGGACAGATGTTGATCATAGCCTGTGTAGAAGCATGATAGGAAGTCTGTTGTACTTAACAGCCAGCAGACCTGACATTGTCTTTGTTGTTGGAGTATGTGCAAGATATCAGGCTGAACCTAAAGTAAGTCACATTAATCAGGTGAAAAGAATTCTGAAGTATGTGAGTGGAACTTACAATTATGGTATGTTGTATTCTCATGGATGTGAACCAACTTCTGTCTGGCTATTGTGATGCTGATTGGGCTGGTAGTGCTGATGATAGAAAAAGCACTTATGGAGGGTGCTTCTTTTTGGGGAACAATCTTGTTTCTTGGTTCCGAAGCAAAATTGTGTGTCTTTATCCTTCTTGAAGTGAATACATAGCGACGATTGTTCTCAAATGGTGCGGATGAAGCGGATCTTGTTGAGTACAATGTCACAGGATGTCATGACATTGTATTGTGACAACACGAGTGCTATTAATATTTCAAAGAATCCTATCTGACCTGCAGGACTAAGCACATTGACATTAGACATCACTTCATCGAGATCATGTGGAAGAGAAGGTGATTGAATTGGAGCACTGTGCGAACTTCAATGGTGACATTTTTACTAAAGCTCTTGATGCTAGTCAGTTTGAGAATTTAAGGGGCAAGCTGGGTATTTGCCAATATGAAGAGTTGTAGCAATTAGCATTGCTTACAACAAGGGATGGAAGAGACATTTTATTTCATTTAATTCTGAGTGGGCTAATTAATTGCTTCCCTCTTGTTTTTCAAAAGCTCAAGAATAGGAAGAGTCACACACACACACACACACACACACACACACACACACACACATATATATATATATATCTCAGTTTTTCCTTTTGAAAGTATCACATTCTATTCCCTCAACAAAAACTCTCAAACTCCCTGTCAACTGTTTTCTCATTTTCTCAAGATGTCTCAACAAAGCATGTCATCGTCATCCTCATCATCAAATGACGTTGGTTCTACTTCTCCCATTGCCTCTGGACCTAGGGCAAACGCAATGGAGTCTGAGGTTCTGGAAGTTACTCCACTTCGTGCCATGGCCACTGATCCTAGAAGGATAAAGAAACTTCGCACCAGACATGCAAGAAGATCACAAGCCTCTCCCTCTAGTAAGAATGCTGAACCATCTTCTTTTGTACCTCCTGAGATAGCCAATAGGGAGGGTTCTAGATATGTTCATCAAGCCATAGCTAGAATAGTTACTAGGATTCTGAATGAGAATCATTCTGTACCTAGGGTTTCTGTTCCTTTAAATCAAGAATCTTCTAGCCCTAGTTTAGCAACTGATCCAGATGTCACACAGAATGTCAAGACATCTGATGGAAATGTTAGGAAAACCCCTAAGAATCCTGTTAATGAACCTTCTGATAAATCCCCTGAGAATTTTGTTGATGACACCATTGTTAAGTCCCCTAAAAAACCTGCTGCTGAGAACATGGAGGAGTCTCCAGAGAACACTTCTGATGGAATTCTTGAAGAATCTCCTATAAAACCTGTTGATGAAAACATGAAGAAGGCTCCAGAGAGCTCTTCTGATGGAATTCTTGAAGAATCTCCTGAGAAACCTGCTGCTGACAACCTGGAAAACTCTCCAGTGAAAAACTCTGAAAATGTTGTTGAACCTCCTTTCATTGATTTGGATGAAGAATTCTCTGATAATGACCTTATTGCTAATGTTAACCCTAGCATAGCTAAGAGGATGATGAATAGAAAAGGGAAGCAGAATACTACTCCAAGTCCTTCCAAGGAGAAGGTAGCTGAAACTGTTCATAAGACCCCCAGAGCTGAAAGCAAGGCTGAAGAAAGATCTGGGAAGGATCAGAAAGTTGGACCCTCTAAAGGAAAGGGTAGGATGAAGTCTGTTGGTAGTATCTCTAGACCCAAGAGAACTCTAATCATCAAGAAAATAAAGGTCCCTGAACCCTCAGAAACTGATGAGGATTCAGATTTTAATGTTGAAGAGAATGTCTCAGACATCCCACTCAGAAAGAAACCCTCTCTTGGCAAACTTCCCAAGGTTCCTGAGGTGGCTATTGATAACATTTCTTTCCACCATCCTGAGAGTGCTAGCAGATGGAAGTATGTCTATCTGAAGAGAATTGCATTAGAAAGGGAGCTGAACAGGAGTGCCCTTGAATGCAAGGATGTTATGGACCTGATCAAGGAAGTTGGGTTGATGAAAACTGTGGTAAAATTTTCAAATTGTTATGATATTTTGGTGAAGGAGTTTATAGTGAATCTGACTAGTGGTTGTGCTGATGGAAGATCGTGATTTTAAACGTGTTTGTAAGAGGAGATAAGTGAAGTTTTCCCAGTGTGATCAACAAATATTTGGGAAGATCGATGATGCTCGACTGAGCTTGAAGAAAGCGATAATCGGTGTGCCAAACAATCACTGCCAAGCAAGTGAAACATTCACCATTGAAGGGAAAGCTTACTGCTAGCAAATTGAGTGTCAAGTTTGCTATTCTGCACAAGATAAGTACAACCAACTGGGTTCCCACAAACCACAAGTCCACCATCTCCATTGGCACAGGCGGTTATCTTTCTTTGTTGGTACAAAAGCAAAGTTTGATTATGGAACTTACATATTTGAGCAAACTTTAAAACATGTTGACAGTTATGCTATCAAAGGACCAATAGCCTTTCCCTCCCTCATGTGTGGTATTATAACTGATCAATACCCTGACATCCTGGTTGATAGAGATTCAGTTTGTAAAAGAGCTCGCCCTTGGTTTCCACTACAAGTTATTTCAAGGAAGCATGTCCCGACATTGTCATGACATCTGTGAGACATCAAATATCAAGGCTAATTCTCAAAAGGCAAATGTTATTCTTTGTACTAAAAGAGACTTGAGGAACTTGAAGCCGGGAAGCAAACCATTGAGGTGATCTACACCAGGAAGGAAAAGACACGAGAGGTTGAGGATGAAAGGCTAGGTGATGATACTGCTGAAAATTTTGATGAAGATGATGCTGGTGCAGAACAAGAAGAGGGTGCTGAGAGCAGTTCAGAAGAAGCAACATACCACAGTGCTTGTTCAGGAGAAGAAAGTGCTTGATTCTCAATCACCTGCTGCTGCTTAATTATATTTGTTGTCTTTGATGTTGATTTTGCTTCTGTTGCTTTTGGTTCTGTTTGTTTTGGATCTTTGTATTTCATTGTTGGGATGTAATATTTAACTGTGTTGGTACTTATTTATATAATGAATTTTGAGAATTTGTCTTGCACTTTGGCCCTTTGTGGCTAAAGGAGAAGAATTTATAGGCAATTGTGGGTAGAATTTATCTTTATTAGGCTCGGTTATTTAGCTTAGATTAACTTAGGTGTTGTTTTGTTTTATTCTGCTGGATTAGTTCTCGATAGCTTAGTTTGTTTTAGCCAAAATTTGCCAAAGGGGTTTGTAAGTGTTTTTATGTTGGCATTAATTTTGGTAAAACTAGGATATGACAATGTCTTGGTGATGTCATGACATTCGAGTTGAAGATAAATTTTGCAAAGAAGAATAATTCAAGTACATCGATGGAAGTTAAGCGATGTCTTTGGAATTATGTGACATTTCATTCTCTGATTCACTTTTCACGAGACTTTTCGATTTCATTGAGTTGTTTTATTATGATTTATGTAATTGGATCACATGCTCACGTGGCTCTGTGGTTAATCTTAGTTAACCCTAATTTGGTTTGTTGAAAAAACCAAGTCTTTAGGTTAAATTAAGTGAACCCTAATTATAATTATGGAAGCCCAAAAAGTTCTGGGTGATTCTATAATAGGAAAAGAACCCTTACTCTGCTGCAACGCTTTTTGGACTGTATTGAAGATCTAGCAGGTTGTTTATTTGTGTATTCTAGTTTCTCTTGTGAGCCAAGCAATTATCATTTGATAAGTGCCTTGGACTAGGATTTGGTTGTAAGGTTGTTTATCACTCAAAGCTTTGAAGCACGTGTTGTGTCTCTTGATTAAAGCTTTGAAGCAAAATCAAGTATGTTTATTGAAGAGTGTCTTCACAATTCAATTAATCAATAGGTTGATATGCTTTGTGATTGAGGGTGAGTAGAAACTCGGGTCTAAGTAGGACTTAGATTGAAGTTGCATTAGGTAGGTCTTAAGTGAAGGAGATAAAGCGGTTGGTTTATTCTGAATTAATTCTACTAATAGTGAATTTCCTCCACGACTTGGTAGCCCCAGGATGTAGGTGTAGTTACACGAGCTGGGTAAACAATTGATTGTGTTCTTTTGTTTAAATTAAGCGTGAATTGTTAGCAGTGTCGAATCTTGTGTCATAACATTCTCTGTGACATCACGTATCTGCTACCAGGAATTTCAATTCAGAAGACTAAGGATGAAACTTTTGAGAATTTCAAAGGTTGGAAGACTCTGGTCGAAAACCAAACTGGCAGACAGGTCAAGAGGTTGAGAACAGACAATGGTCTTGAATTTTGCAATGAGGCATTCGACAATTTTTGTGCTGCCTCTGGTATTGCAAGGCACAGAACTACTGCAGGCACTCCACAACAAAATGATTTGGCTGAAAGGTTTAATCGAACCATCTTGGAGAGGGTTAGATGCATGTTGACTAGTGCTGGCTTAAAGAAGGTGTTTTGGGCTGAGGTTGTTTCGACAGCAACATATCTGATAAACAGATGTCCTTCGACTTTGTTAGATATGAAGACACCTGAAGAAGTTTGGTCGGGACATCCACTACATCTCGACAAACTGAGAGTATTAGGCTGCGTAGCCTATGCTCACATTAGGCAAGACAAGGTCGAACCTAGAGCTCTTAAATGCATGTTCATGGGATATCCTGAAGGAGTCAAAGCTTATAGGCTATGGTGCCTAGAGTCAGGTCACAGAAGAATTATCACCAGTCGAGATGTTGTTTTCAATGAAGCTGAAATGGCTTTCAAGAAAACGGATGATGTTAGTCGAAGTGCAGAAGTATCTGACGAAGAGCTGGAACAACTAAAGATTCCTGTTGAGGTGGAGCATGTTGATGCTGAATTGCATATCCCAGATAAAGTCGAAGAAGCAGATGATACTGATGAAGTTAAGGAAACTGTTGATGACTATCTATTGGCAAGAGATAGGACACGAAGATTCATAAAACCACCTCAAAGGTTTGGGTATGCAGATCTTATAGCTTATGCCTTAATCTCTGCAAGTGAGGTTCTGGACGAAGAACCAAGAGACCATAAGGAAGTTATGAGGAGTCGAAATAAGACTGAATGGCTGAAGGCCATGGATGATGAGATGAAGTCTCTTCATGATAACGACACTTGGGAATTGATCAAGAAACCTGCTAGAGCCAGGTTAGTCAGTTGTAAATGGATTTTCAAAGTTAATGAAGGAATCGAAGGAGTGGCGTCGAAAAGATACAAGGCAAGGTTGGTTGCAAGGGGTTTCATTTAGAAAGAAGGTATAGATTTCAATGATGTGTTTTCTCCTGTTGTGAAGCATAGGTCCATTCGAATGTTGCTTGCCATGGTGGCACAGTTCGATCTTGAACTAGAACAGATGGATGTGAAGACCGCGTTCTTGTATGGTGATCTAGATGAAACAATCCTGATGAGGCAACCTGAAGGGTATGTCGAAAAGGGAAAGGAAGATTATGTGTGCAAGTTGAATAGATCTTTATATGGGCTGAAACAATCTCCTCGACAGTGGAATAGGAGATTCGACAAATTCATGACACACATAAGTTTCGTTAGAAGTTAGTTGGACCATTGTGTTTACTTCAGATTTCGTCCTAGTAATTCATTTGTTATTTTGTTGCTTTATGTTGATGATATTCTCATAGCAAGTAACAATGTCGAAGAGGTATTGAGGGTGAAGGCTGAACTTAATAAGGAGTTCGAAATGAAGGATCTAGGAGCAGCTTCCAGGATTCTTGGAATTGACATTCGAAGAGATAGAAAGCAGTCGAAGTTATGTTTATCTCAGGAGGCATATTTACGAAAGGTTCTCGAAAAGTTTGGTATGTCGAATTCGAAGCCTGTTGTGACTCCAACAAACCCTCAATTCAAGTTGAGTATTGATCAATGTCCCAATACTGAGGTCGAAAGAAATTATATGAATAACATCCCATATGCTAATGTAGTAGGTTCTTTGATGTATGTTATGGTTTGTACTAGACCCGACATAGCATATGCAGTAAGTCTTGTAAGCAGGTACATGGCGAATCCTGGAAAGGCTCACTGGAAAGCATTGATGTGGATTCTAAGGTACATAAATGGGTCTCTGAACAGAGTCTTAATTTATGGTGGAGCCTTTGGTGAAGATAGTAAAGCAGCGATCAAAGGATATGTCAACTCTGATTATGCAGGTTGTATGGATTCTAGAAAATATATTTCTGGATATGTTTTCACTATGTTTGGTACAACTATTAGTTGGAAAGCAACACTTCAGAAGGTTGTTGCATTATCAACCACTGAAGCGGAATATATTGCTTTAACTGAAGCTGTGAAAGAAGCATTGTGGCTTGAAGGTTTTGCTAAGGAGCTGAAAATTCAAGGGGAAGTTATCACTGTTAAATGTGATAGTCAAAGTGCAATACACTTGTCGAAGAATTCATCCTATCATCAGCGAACCAAGGACATTGATGTGCGGCTGCATTTCGTCTGAGGGGTAATTGAAGATGGAGAAGTCCAAGTGCTGAAGGTTTCGACAGATCATAATACTGCTGATAGGATCACCAAGACATTGCCTAATTGCAAGTTTTTCCACTGTATGCAGTTGATAAAGCTGCATGAAGAAAACTAATTCGTTAGTTGATAATAGAGTTTGATCCAAGGTGGAGATTTGTGAGATATTGGATCGAACTCTATTGGGTCGAAGGATTCTAGGAGTAATAGCATCGAATTAGGCCTATTTGTTATGTCCAATTGGTTAAGTTAGCTTGTACCCTAAGTTAGCTTGTAATGCGTATTTGTGATAAAAATCCCATTAGTTTAGTGTGTTAGGTTTATTATAAATAGCATACTAGTCTCTCATCATTGTATAATACAAATCCTAATTTAGGGTGAGAGGGTTATTTGTTATTCTTGTATACTTGTAATCTTGTTTTTGAAGATAAAGGAAAGAATAGCAGTTAATAACCAATCCTTGTGTTCATCGTGTTCTTCATTCTTTTTCCTTACATTGAGCAACAAGTTTATATTTTGTTTCCAAGGCATCCGATTCACAACAAATTGTTGCGGTGAGTGTGGAGAAGATTCCTTCGACAAAGTATGAGATTAAAAAATTCACCGGAGTGAACGATTTTGGTATGTCTGGCGCTTGAAGATGAAAGCCCTACTGGTTCAGCAGGGTTGTTTGGATTTGGGGAAAAATTAATAGGTTGATCCATGAGGTTTTGGTTAGTTGATCGTTGAAATAGCTTAGAAAGGTTAATTTAGGAGTATAGATTATTGGGTGGTTCGTTTCTAGTTGAAGGAAATGGAAATTATAAGATGGAAATGAAAAAGAAAAGAAAAATTTTAAACTGTTAAACGGAAAAACCAGAAAACCATTTTACAGGGAAGAAGAACGAAATTTGGTGGAGGGTGGCTAATGGGGGAGGCGCCCACCTCAAGCTGAGGGGCGGACGTCCCCCTCCCTAGGGCGCTCGCCTCCTCTCAATGGGAAGCAAGGGACGGTCTTCCCTGATGGCTAGAGGGTGAAACGAAAAACTGTGTTTTCTTGGTTTTCTGTAAACTGTATTTTTGGTTTCTGTTTTCTGCAAATGGTTTTCTGCATAATATGTAGTTAGCCTCTGTTTGTTACCATTTCCCTAATTCTTCATACTACTAGTTAGTATTAATAAAATACAATTAGGACATAAGTTAGACGATTAAATTTGGAACCCGATTATGTCCCGATTTTCCGATTTTGGTAATTTCAGCGATGGAGCAAGTTGCTCCGAATTCAACGAAAATTGACGTGCTAGCTAAGTTCGACGTGTAGAGCTGTCATACCCCAAAATTTGCCCTCCTACTGCTCAAGACATTTCATACGGCCATGCTCAAGGATTTCACAAGGGTTGACCAGACAAACCCTCTCCTAAGCAATCAACCCAAGCTAGGGTTTGGCTATCCTCAAATCCAGGAGAGCCTCCAACATCTCCAATGGACATCATACCTCATCATATGCTTCAAAGAATCTCCATGTCAAGCTTCAAGCCTTACAAGTCAAGTTTCCTCAGACAATTGCTCAGATGGTTGAAAATTAGTTGTATTGGACAAAAAGTCAACTGTAGTTAACATACAGTCAAACTTCATGATTTTTGGTCAACATACACATTTTGAAGTGATATTCATAATTTGATCAAGGGTTGATCATGATTCATAAGAAAACTAGAGATTTGATCAAAAGTCAAACTTTCCAAATTAGGGTTTTTGAAGGAAAAGTCAACAGAACTTTGACCAGGCATAACTTTCTCATACTTTATCAGAAATTTTTCTACTGCCTCTCATTTTGAAGGGAATTAAATTCTCTACAACTTCATGTCTCACAAGCATGGTCAGAAAATGCTTCATTTGGAAGATATGAATCAAAACATTACAGGTCCTTTTCAAAGTCAACAAAAGTCAACTTTTTGTAAAGAAGTGTTATTGAGCATGGAAACTCCAATTGAGATGAAACCAATTAGGTTGTTTAGAGGACATCTAGAGCTTTCTAAAAATTCCAAAAACACCCAAAAATGTTAATAATTGAGCAAGATACACCTTGCACAAGTTGGGCATTTTTGAAGAGGTGCACAAAGAGAAATACTTGTCAAAATTCAAAAATTTGTAAATGGGCATAACTTTTCTTGGTTCAAACTTGTTCCTCAGCTAATTTGGAACCTCCAAGCCCAAGACCACGAATTTTATCTTTTATTTTCTATTTAATTTGGATTTTAATCATTTAAAAGCCAATTAAATTAAAATAAAAGGTAGAAAATCAAAATTAATTGCAAATTGGATTTTTCTCTCATTCTTGAGGTCCAAGCAATCCATATAAGCTGGAAAATTTGAAATTGGCATTGATTGGCAAGAGAATTGATTGAAATTTGATCAAAAAGGCAATATTTGGTTTTATACCAAATCAAATATTTTCTCATTGATTGGTACATTATTTCCTCATGATTCTTGACCTAAATCCATCCACTATAAGTACACAATGCATTCACATGAACAAAGGACGAAAATTCTGCCTCTAAGAACCCTAATCAAACTAAAAAAAACCGTGCTATTCAAGGAACTTGCAGCCCTAGTTTTAGTTGGTTTCAATCGATTCTAAGCCTTCCAATACATTTCTGGAGGTCCCCTGAATCAATCCAGATACTCACAAGCCACCCAAACATCCAGAATCACGAATTCCAGATTTCGGTTTGTACATTCTAACTCAATTTCGATTTTTGATTTCCATGCATATTTAACATGTTTTGATGTTTGATTTGTGTTTAGAATGGAGTTTCGAAGCTTTCTGCATTGGTTAATTGTGTTTTAAGTACAAGAATCACAAGATGCCATGGCTAGGGTTCTTAGTTTCGTTTAGGGCTTTCTGAAATAAGTAAAATTGGCCAAAACTAAGACCACCATCGTGCTCAGGAGACCAAAACGAATCGATCCACGTATTCATAACAAATTTATATTGCTTGTATGAGATTTTGGAATTTTGCAGGGGCCTTAGCGTCGAACCAGGCCGATGCTATCCGTTTAAAATTTCAAATGAAGAAGATGAAGATCTTCGCGCGTGATTTGGGTTCCCAGGATCCAATTTCGTTTAAACTGTTTTCGTTTCATTTAACTAACACCATATGCAGCATGGCCTAGTGGTAAGCAACGCGCGTGGTGAAGGCATGGTCATGTGTTCGATCCCTGGTAGTGACATTCTTTTTTTACAACTTTGAAAACTAACTCTTTTTCTTATTTCTTTTCATATTATTTTCCTTTTAATTTATTTTCTCTTCAAATATTTTTCTCATGCATTTAAAAATCACCAAAAATATTTTCTTTTTGCATTTTAATCAGAAAAATGTTTATTTAATTTTTGACATTAAAATTAATATTTTTGCATGCATATTTTAATTAATTGTTAATTAATCATTAAATTGACTTTTAATTGCTTTTCTTCATCAAAAACAACCCAGAAAATTCCCAAAAAAATTTCTACATCATCTAATCAGCATTCCTAACCTAAAATCTTTTTCCCCATTCAAAAAGCTTATTTTTACTAACATATCTTCTCTTATGTGAATTTCTTATATTTTCCGATTATTATGTATCTGCTTACAGGTTGTAATAGTTAGAATTTATTTTCTCGCATTCTTTTCCAATATTATGTAACTGCTCATGGGATGTAATAGTTTAATTAGGACTTTTACTTTCTGCACTCCTATTATGTAACTTCCCCAAAGTCATGTAATAGCGTAGGACATATACTTTCCGCACTTTACTTTCCGCAATTTACTTTTTGCACCCTATAAACTGCTAATAATTAGGCGTGTATGGCAAGATAAAAACGAACATAGATCACTTCTAATTTGCAAGATGATATATCTGAATCTGACACACTCTCTTCACACATGCACCCCTTAGGGTAATTCTCTCTCGTTGCCTTTCGATTAAATGGTCAAGTCCCTCGAACGTAGAGGTATCCTAACACCGTTGCCTACAAATATATCATCATAGTCCCTTCGAGTCAAAGATCATGAGTCCCTCGACGTGGCCTACAAAAACATGATCTCGTCCCTCGATTGTTGCCTACGAAAAGTGATGATCGTCCCTTCGAATGTGCTAGGATACCTCCTACAAGTTGCCTTCTATGACCATCCGATGTCCCTTCGAATGTCCCTTTACATCCAACGAATAGGGTTACCTACCAACTAATGGTACAGATAGCATTATTCTAAAGGAACGTAAAATAACACGAAAACGACCATTCTGAGTAGGTAATAAGACTTTTAGTTGCTTGCTCTATCAAAATACTTTTCACACCTCACACTTTTGTCAAAGTTCAAACTCTTTTCAAAACAAAAGCATTTCCGAACACTTTGTATACATTCCTACATGAATCATTACAAAGTCAAAGCGAAATGCCTTTTCAAAACATTTTTGTCAAACACACAGAAAGCAATTTTAAAGTGAGCTAAAAGCAACTAAGAGACCGTAGAAAACTACGGATGGAAAGGGGTGCTAACACCTTCCCTTTTCATAACCTTCTCCCTTACTCAGAATCTAACGAAGGTCTTTTTCTGTTCTTTTCACCTTCCCTTAATTGGATAAAAGAAAAGTCGGTGGCGACTCTTGCTATCCGCAACATTTGCGATAAAAAGCAAAACAAAATCTCAAAGTCAGTTCTCCCACCGTATTACAAAAGCGTAGTGGTGAGGTTAGTTTTTCGAAATTACGAGTTTTTACGAAACTACCCGAAATAGGCTAATTTACGGTTGAATTGAATCGGATTGCGTTTTAGTCGATTTAAGACACGTATGGACAACCCGATTTTGATGTTGACGATTATGATTAATGTCGGTTATTAGGAATGACTTTTGCAACGATTATTGATATTCGACTATTTTTCCCATGTTTAGAATTGAGTAATTTATTTGATGACGATGCTACATGATTATACATGACTTTTGCGACGATTTGTTCATGATTACATGACTTTGTTGATAATGATGATATATGTCGTTGTACATGATGATGTGATGATTATATTGATGTTGTTAATAAATGCTTCCGATTTGTGAATGCATGACTTTTGATGATAATGAATTATAGGTGACGTTTTGCATAATGCAAATATGATGCGATGATATATTTATCTTGATGTGGATAAATTATGGCAATGTGGGCTTTATGCCAATTTTGATGAGCGATGATGATGTTTTTGTTATGTTGTTTTTATTGTCGAGTCACATACATTGCATAGGCGACGAGGGATTTTATGCCAAGCGACGAGGGCTTTTATGCCAAGCGACGATGGACTTTATGCCAAATGTTCCTAAGTATAGACAAAGCGACGGGTACCACATGCATAACATAGTCGTGTCTCATGGAGTCGGTTATGTTTATGATTGAGTTGTTTGGTGTTGGGTTTTAATTGATGGGTTATGTGGAATTGCAATGAATATAAATGATGAGTTTTGCGATGAATTGACTTGATGAAATGCTTAATGTAAATATGATATGATGATGTTTGTGACGATGGGCTTTAGCCAATTTGTGATGATGTTGCTTATGTTATTAGCATTGTTTGATGTTGTTGTTTATGATTGTCGTGTTGATTAGTGACGTATTGACTTGTGATGAGTTTGTAGTGATGAAAGTTTATGTGTTGTTGTGATGATTTACATCGATGAGATTATGGCGATAAAGTGTTGATTATACACATTAGGATGAAGATTTAAGTGAGTGAGATTTGAATATGTGTTGGAATTCACTTATTAACCTATATCTTTTATGATTCCAAAAACTATATATATATATATATATATATATATATGTTGTCATGCCTTTAATTATATGTTTTGAAGTATCTCACCCTTTACTTGTTTATTGTTACCTTTATCTTGTAACGTCCAGGTTATGAAGACGGAGATTATAGCTGCTATTAGTCGAGTCGGTGTCGCTCTGATACGTAGCACTCGGGGGGAATATTTATGTCGTCTTGTTGTTGTTCTTTTATTGTTATTACTTTTGTGAATAAGAATCATACTTTACGAAAACATGATTTGATGAGGAAGTTTAATAAAGAAGATGTTTTGATTTTTAAGAATCAATTTATGATTTCTGACGATGCTATGTATCCGAGATTTATACTTTAAAGCAAACAGTTTAAAGTAATTTGGTTTTGAAGGTGTGACGCCTCAGTATTGAATTTATGAAATTTTAAATTACTCTGTTTTTTGCATATAAAACCTTGGGTAATATTGGGGTGTTACATTAGTGGTATCAGAGCAGGCCAATCTGTCGGCCAGGTTATTAATGTGTTTAACCTTATTGTATGTGACACGTGTGTGAAACACTGTCGGTACTTGCTTGTTTCTATTTGTTTGTCTGCAGAGATGAGTTTCAAACAAGTGGGGGAGAAGTTTTACTTCTTGGTGGCGCTTGTGGCTTAGAGATGGAGCCTCAAGCAGGGTTACGCTTTGGTAACTTGAAGTTTAAGTTTGATGACGCTGTTATAGTTTGGTAAAGATGGTTTATGTCACCATCATGATTGTCGACTGCCTATTGACAAATTGAGGAACTGATCACCCTTAATCTCTTGTTGATAGTAGTCGGGATTTGTGTTGGTTGGGATAGATTTGTCTTGCCAGCTTAATAGTGTATGAAGCAGATGAGTTAGCACAAGGTGGTGCATGGTTACTTGAGTTGTGGGCGAATTTGGATTTTGATGAGAAACAAGATTTTGGCAAGCGAACTTCTTGTTATGATTCTTCCGAAGCATATTGTGAAGATGTGAGTGAATTACCACCGTAGTGCGAAGTGAAGTTTTGATGGATTTAGTTCTGGAACTAGTTGTGATTCGAGTACCCTTAGGGGATGTCTGCTTTTGAGTTAGAGTTGAAAAGTTAACTTGAGGATTGGTTTTAGTAGAGTTTGTTTGTTTGAGTGGGTTGCCGTGGAGTGCGCCGGTTGTGTTGTTCGAGAAGAACAAAGGTTTCCCGAGTTGGTGTGTCGTTTGCAGTCAAGGAACGAAGTGGATATTGAGGACAAGTGTCTACTTCCGAGGATTGATATTTGGATGAATCAGTCATTTGGAGCTTATGTGTTTAGTGAGATCGATGTGAAGTCTGGCTGTCTACGGGTTATTGTGAGAGCTGGAGATGTTTAGACAATGCTTTTCAAGATAGGGTATGGTCCTGGCGAGTATTTGTTGGTGTCATTAGTGTGACTAATGCGTCAGGTATGATTTTGGAATGTTCAGACAGTACTCTCATGAGTAGCTGTAAGAGGTATTTCGTGTTCATGGATATTATTTGGTTCATATCAAGTTAAGGAAATTGTAGCAAGCATCTGAGCTTTGCGTTATTAGTAGTGAAGTTAGACCAGTGCATGCCGAATACTCTAAAGAAAGAGTTTTGGAACTGTTGGACGTGAGTGCCTTAAGTAAACGACTTAGACGGTGATATTTTGGACAGTTCCATGAAGATTTATTTTGTATCTTGTAGAAGACTTTAAGGGGTTATTTCAGAGCTTAGAAGTTCTTTTGTTTTGGATGGTTAGCTTTGTGAGTTTGATGGAAGATCTTTTTATAAGTTGGTATTGATCGTGGATACTTTGACTTGAGAGGATTGAGTCGCTATTTGGACTTCACAATGGGAAGCGAATTTGTTTGAGCCAGTGAAAAGTTTAGCGAATGCTTTGATTTTGGTTTTGTTTAGTACTGAAGAACCTTGTGCGGTGTATTGTGATATTTCATTTTGGACTTAAGATGTATTTCGACATAGAGTTGGAAAAGTGTAGTGCTACCTTGAAACGATTTGATTTTCATAAGGAAAAAATTGTCGGACACGTGAGTTAGAGTTTGATGCGGTTGTGCTCATTTGAAATCTTAAAGGTACAGATGTTAACAACGAGAAGATTGGAATTGTTGAAGACAATTCAAGTTTGAGTATGATCTATAAAGAGACTTCGTCGGGTGTTGAGTGTAGTATGTTGTTATCGCGGATGACCCAAGAATATCTGATTTGGGATTTATTAGTTTGAAGAATGTTGCGTGTTATTTTGGGACACTTGTTGAGATTAAATTCAGAAGGTTATTAAGGATTTGTTCACTACTAACATATGGATTTCGTTGGATACTAATGGTCGTGGTGGATTATTAGATTACGACGAAGATAAGTCTTGACGGTAAAGAATTTTGTGACGGTTTGGTAGCCATAGGTACCTTAAGATGATTGATGTTTTATAAAGGAAAATGTTCTATCTGTGACTGAAGTCGGTCGCGACGGTGTTCATGTTGGATTCCATAAAATTTATATCATGGTTATAAGTCCAACCTGTGTTGTGATTATAGGAGTATGAGACGAAGTTGATGGGTAGAGTTCTTGAGAGAGTGTTTTGGTTTGAATTACCACTTTGGAAGATTGAAAGTTATGAAAGGTGTTTCGAATAAGAACCTGCGTATTGATCGTTCCGACGGTGCGAGGATGGTGATTACTTAATACAAATTTTGGGAATTGAATTGTTATAAGGGAAAACTTCGTTGAAGTCAAGTGTATACGTCGAAGTTTCACAAGTGTATATTTGGACAAAATTTGAAAAGGTCAAACTATGTCGTGTATTTTAGGGGATCAATGGACGTTGATCAATCAAGAATGAAAGAGTGATTTTTTGAGTTGATGAGACTGATGGTATGAGGTGTCCTGATGGGTGTATGCTTTGAACGTATCCATTCTGAGTAATTGTGAAGTTGAGGATTAACCAAGTTGTTTTACAGTTGGTATCATATGAGTAAAAGTGACGCAGTAAGGTTTAGATATCGAGCATTGAATTTCTAGCGAGTATGCGAGATTGTTGGTTTTGGACTAGTGAGTTATAGTCGCAAGTCGTCAGTATACGCCCTTGAATGAGTAGTGTATCGCAATTCAGTTATGTTTGAGTAACTTGTTATTGTTCAAGGATTGTACGTTGGTAACCTACAAGGACGATGTGACCTTGTGATTTTCGGGAATGAAAGCAATAACTGCAAGTGTAATTCTTGAGTTTGTACTTATGCGTGAATGAAGGCATATTTTTCGTGTTTGCGTAGCACGCGTGGTACTATCCTTTCTGATAGTTTCAGTTTTGGTTTGTATAACCATTTTGTTGTTTTCGTTTTAGCGATGGAGTCGGTCTTGGGTCGTAAGACTTTATGTTCTTATTTTTGGTGACTCGTTTCCGAGGTGTCGGTTCGAGTGTGTGACTAATTCCATGGTTGAGGCATTAGGATGGTATCGACCTTGGTTGTTTAGTTCTCAAGTGAACCAGTGTGTCTGCGACTTGTTTGGTTGTTGAGTGATTAGTTGATTTTTGAGTGCATTGTATGGGCTTCGCATCTCGGCATGGTTGTTCCTGACGGGATGTTGTGGTTAGAGATATGTCCTTGTTTTTGGTGTATTTTCTATGTTGTTTAGTTGACGCGAGGATTGAGTGGACGAATGCGTAGGCATGTCACAAATTGTTCGTTTTGGTTGAAATTTCGAGGACGAAAAGTTTATAAGTGGGGGAGAGTTGTAACGCCCCGTTTTAATTAATATTATATTATATTAATATTTTTGAGTTACCGTTTGACGATTGTTTTGGCGACGAGAATATTTATATAAATCGATATATCTATTAATATATTTGGCGACGTTCCGTTCGATTCGATAAAATATTATTCAGACCGATATTTAATTTCCCCGGAATTAGTTTAATTAATTGAGTTAATAATATTATTAGATATTATTAAGGTGTTAATTAATAAAATAAATTAGGGGTGTGATGAGTAATTTGGTAGAATTGGGTATACACCCTTAGTTGCTAGTAAGACTACATATAAACCATTTTTCCTCTTTTTCTTCCATTTTCCACACAAAGCCAAACTTAGCAACATAGAAGCTTAGAAACATATAGAGGGTTTTGGAAGAGGAAGAGGAAGAGCATGAGCAAGCTTGAGGATTGGGTTTTGTAGAATCATCAAGAATCATCCAAGCTCTTGAGGTAAGGGGTTTGATTCTCCATCTCATATAGTTAGGGCTTGATAGTTATATTTTGGATTTGGGGAAAAATTAATAGGTTGATCCATGAGGTTTTGGTTGGTTGATCGTTGAAATAGCTTAGAAAGGTTGATTTAGGAGTATAGATTATTGGGTGGTTCATTGCTAGTTGTAGGAAATGGAAATTATAAGATGGAAATGAAAAAGAAAAGAAAAACTGTAAACTGTTAAACAGAAAAACCAAACCAGAAAACCATTTTACAGGGAAGAAGAACGAAATTTGGTGGAGGGTGGCTAATGGGGGAGGCGCCCACCTCAAGCTGAGGGGCGGACGTCCCCCTCCCTAGGGCGCTCGCCTCCTCTCAATGGGAAGCAAGGGACGGTCTTCCCTGATGGCTAGAGGGTGAAACGAAAAACTGTGTTTTCTTGGTTTTCTGTAAACTGTATTTTTGGTTTCTGTTTTCTGCAAATGGTTTTCTGCATAATATGTAGTTAGCCTCTGTTTGTTACCATTTCCCTAATTCTTCATACTACTAGTTAGTATTAATAAAATACAATTAGGACATAAGTTAGCCGATTAAATTTGGAACCCGATTATGTCCCGATTTTCCGATTTCGGTAATTTCGGCGACGGAACAAGTTGCTCCGAATTCAACAAAAAATGACGTGCTAGCTAAGTTTGACGTGTAGAATGTAGTGGTGAGGTTAGTTTTTCGAAATTACGAGTTTTTACGAAACGACCCGAAATAGGCCAATTTACGGTTGAATTGAATCAGATTGCGTTTTAGTCGATTTAAGACACGTATGGACAACCCGATTTCGATGTTGACGATTATGATTAATGTCAGTTATTAGGAATGGATTTTGCAACGATTATTGATGTTTGATTATTTTTCCCATGTTTAGAATTGAGTAATTTATTTGATGACGATGCTACATGATTATACATGACTTTTGCGACGATTTGTTCATGATTACATGACTTTGTTGATAATGATGATATATGTCGTTGTACATGATGATGTGATGATTATATTGATGTTGTTAATAAATGCTTCCGATTTGTGAATGCATGGCTTTTGATGATAATGAATTATAGGTGACGTTTTGCATAATGCAAATATGATGCGATGATATATTTATCTTGATGTGGATAAATTATGGCGATGTGGGCTTTATGCCAATTTTGATGAGCGATGATGTTGTTTTTGTTATGTTGTTTTTATTGTCGAGTCACATACATTGCATAGGCGACGAGGGCTTTTATGCCAAGCGACGAGGGCTTTTATGCCAAGCGACAATGGGCTTTATGCCAAATGTTCCTAAGTATGGACAAAGCGACGGGTACCACATGCATAACATAGTCGTGTCTCATGGAGTCGATTATGTTTTTGATTGAGTTGTTTGGCGTTGGGTTTTAATTGATGGATTATGTGGAATTGCGATGAATATAAATGATGAGCTTTGCGATGAATTGACTTGATGAAGTGCTTAATGCAAATATGATGTGATGATGTTTGTGACGATGGGCTTTAGCCAATTTGTGATGATGTTGCTTATGTTATTAGCATTGTTTGATGTTGTTGTTTATGATTGCCGTGTTGATTAGTGACATATTGACTTGTGATGAGTTTGTAGTGATGAAAGTTTATGTGTTGTTGTGATGATTTACATCGATGAGATTATGGCGATAAAGTGTTGATTATACACATTAGGATGAAGATTTAAGTGAGTGAGATTTGAATATGTGTTGGAATTCACTTATTAACCTATATCTTTTATGATTCCAAAACTATATATATATATATATATATATATATATATATATATATATATGTTGTCGTGCCTTTAATTATATGTTTTGAAGTATCTCACCCTTAACTTGTTTCGCCGTTACCTTTATACTGATAACGTGCAAGTTATGAAGACGGAGATTATAGCTGCTATTAGTCGAGTCGGTGTCGCTCTGATACGTAGCACTCGGGGGGAATATTTATGTCGTCTTGTTGTTGTTCTTTTATTGTTATTACTTTTGTGAATACGAATCATACTTTATGAAAACATGATTTGATGAGGAAGTTTAATAAAGAAGATGTTTTGATTTTTAAGAATCAATTTATGATTTCCGACGATGCTATGTATCCGAGATTTATACTTTAAAGCAAACAGTTTAAAGTAATTTGGTTTTGAAGGTGTGACGCCTCAGTATTGAATTTATGAAATTTTAAATTACTCTGATTTTTGCATATAAAACCTTGGGTAATATTGGGGTGTTACACTTCCCATTACCAGAAGGTGTGAAACCCATTGGTTGCAAATAAAATTTTAAGATCAAACAGGATTCTAACGACAATGTGGAAATGTATAAAACTCGTATTATAGTTAAGGGCTATACTCAAAAGGAAGAGATTGACTTTAAAGAGACTTTCTCTCTGATTTTATCGAAAGACGATTTTAAGACAATCATGGCTCTTGTTGCACATTAAGATATGAAAATCTATCAAATAGATGTCAAGACGACATTCCTCAATGGATGTTAGGCAGATATTTGAAAAATCCAGGAATGGATCATTGGAAAGCAGCCAAAAGGTTATAAGGTATTTAAAGAGAACAAAAGACTATATGCTCACATATAAGAGGTTAGACTAGTTAGAGATCATTGGATAATCCGACTGAAATTTTGTTGGATGCCAAAATAGCAAAAGATTCACTTCAGACTATATATACATGTTGGCTGGTGGTGCAGTTTCTTGGCGCAGTGCCAAGAAAACTTTTACGGCTTCATCCGCCATGGCAGCACAATTTATAACATGTTATGAGGCTGTCTAACCATGTGATTCGGCTAAGGAATATTGTCACTAGGCTACAAATAATGGAAAGAGTTGAAAGACCACTTAAGTTATATTGTGACAATAAATCAGTCATCCTGTAACAATATTAAGAGCTGGACTAAGTCAAAACATATTGACATTAAGTTCATAGTTGTTAAATAAAGAGTACAAAGTGGACATATTTCTATAGAACACTTGTGGACAAACTCCATGATAGCAAATCCTCTTACAAAAGGTCTTCCACCCAAGGTCTTTCATGAGCACACTGCTCGCACAAGTGTTATACTTTTAGAGGAGTCTTTGGTTTAGTAGGAGTTAGTCAATTATGAATTTTATGTTCTATATTTTAGTATTATGTATCCATACTATGGTTTTAGATATTTTTCAAATTAATAAAGTTTGATATTCAGTAGTTTACATTTTGTACAATAAAGTTATTGAATGATCTCACTAAAGTAAAGTAGGACCAGTTGAAAATTGACATATACAGAC
This sequence comes from Vicia sativa, assembly GCA_021764765.1. Classification (NCBI taxonomy): domain Eukaryota; kingdom Viridiplantae; phylum Streptophyta; class Magnoliopsida; order Fabales; family Fabaceae; genus Vicia; species Vicia sativa. The sequence continues at coordinate 69,560,852 of CM038796.1, read as the reverse complement.
CAAATTCATGTGATTTTCATGCTACACATTTCATGATGGATCTATGTCATTTAGTTGTGTCACTATTGCTGATCATTGATGGGTTTAGTTATGATTGCTTTAATGAAAATCACTTTGGTTCTGAATAGTGACCTGATTAATGGACGAGATAATTTGGATATGCTTAAGGAATATAATGGCGAATTTTGAGCTCATAAAGTCTAACACATGTATATGATTACATATGTGACCAGTGTGAGATTGTTATAATTTTGGGTCACAAATGTAATATTTAAGGTGTTAGTGTCATTATTTTATTTAGTCAAGACTTAAAGAGGTCTAATTAATATAATATTAAGCTTGTGGCTAAAAACATACATATCATGAAAGGTCAGGTTATTGTGTAGATACCATAAGTCAATACCTAATTTGATGAGGGGTTGAATTAGAATATTGAATACTAAGAAATAACTTTAAGGTTATTTATAGGGGTTATGGTCCCCATTTGTAGATAACGATAAAACAACTTATTAGGAATTCTCTCTTCATCCTCATCAGAAGAGAATCAAGGAGCCTTAAGAAACTCTACAAATTGGAAGATCACCTATCCGCAAACCTTCGATAATTCTCAATGACTAATTCAGGTACGCTCCTGCTTTAATTCCTATAATTGTTTTCAGATATGAGTTTAAGGATTTTATTTAGGGTTTGTTCTTGATTTCTATATTGATATAGAAATGATAAGGTTTATGAACAAAACCTAACAATAATAATTTTTTTAAATAATGTTTTTTGAAAACAATAATTTATTTTTTCGATTGAATTAGTACGAAAACAAAATTATGGGATTAATCAATTTCATAATTCTATTAATCCATATTTTAAATTTTATTAACAAACTTTATAACTATTAAAAATATGGGCAATGTATTAACCCACTTCATAACTCAATTAATCAATTTTATATATTTTATTAATCAACTTTCTGTTACTATTAAAAATTATTTTTATTTTTTAATGTCTAAGAGTTTATTAACCAATTTCATGAAGTTAGGTTATTTACTCAATATCTATTGTCTAATTATCTACTGACATGTGACACTTATTAATTATTTAATAAATATTATTTAATTAATTAAATATATTAAATAATATTTTTAAATTAATTATTTTTTTATGTGATGTGGTAAAAAATGTGACATGGTGCCAAGTGGCATTGTCACATCATTGCCATCTATACAACTATGAAGGGTACTAAAAAAAATCAAAAAATATTCAATATAGGGACCAAAAAATTAGATTTTATTAGAGGGACTAAATCATTAGAAAAAATAAAATATGTGAATCAAAAATGCATTTAAGCTAAGTATTTTTAATATATTGACATTTATTAATCAATTTTATCATTTTATTCAATAATTTCTTACATTTTGTTAATTAAATTTGTTTTATTATTAAAAGTCATTGTTCACACACTTTTTAGTATTATTCGCTCATAAATATATTTTTTTATAAAAAAAATTATTCGTCATATAAATATAAATATGATACTAATGTTTTGATATAAATATTATTGTCAAAATGTATGGATAAGGATTCATTCATTGATTAGATGTCAATTGAGTACAGAGATGTATGTGTTTTTCTTTGTTGCTACCGTTATTATGGTGGATTTATTATTGATTATTTTTGTTGGTATTCTATTTATATACAAATTGGTTGGTAATTTTTTGGCACATTATATGATGAAACAGTACGTAGCAAAATACAAAATGCCAGTTTGTGGAAGAAGACAATTACAACTGTGTACTATTGTTGTTCTAAGATTAATAAATGATATAATACAGAATATAATGTTATTCCTACATTTTGTTTTTATTTTTATTTATGATACATTATGTATGGATATCATTGTGTATTTCATCAATAAAAATTCAATTAAACAATTTATTTTTAAATTAATTTTAATTATTATTTTATTTTTTTAATATTTAAATATTTCACAATAAGAAAAACATTATTTAGGTTTAATATTTTAGGTCTGTCCCGACTCCAACGCTAATAGTATTACATTTACGTCACTGACAACCGACACTAACAGGAAAATCCACTTGTTTTATTTTCTTTTGTAGTTATTTATATGTCTGCCATAGCCATAGCCGACGCTACCTTTGATCTTCATATTTTTATTTTCCCCTAACAATTTGGTTTGCCTCCTTTTTATTTATTTATTTTTAAATAAATTGTTATTTTTATTTTTAGCGTAGGTGCTAACCGACGCTACATTTGACCTTCAGATTTTCAATTTCCTCCACCTATTTCATTTGCCTCCTTTTCATTTAATTTTTTTAAATAAATATTTATTTTTAATGTTAGTGTAGGATATGGCCGATGCTACGTTGATGTTCATATATTCATTTTCCGCACCAATTTCAGTTGCCTCCTTTTTATTTGTAGCGTGGGCTGCAGCCGACGCTACGATACTATATATATTGTATAATATAATAATATGTTAGTATAATACATTATAAATATATATATATATATATATATATATATATATAATAAATTAAAACACAAATAATACTATAAATTATAAATAAAATTTAATTTATACCTAACATTTAAACATTAAAAAAGAATTAAAAAAAATATTAAACTCAAATTTATAAAAATAAAATCAATATGGTAAATCAATAAATCAATAAAATGAAATAAAATTTTAACTAAATTAATTAAATTATATTAAACTTGAATTCTAATTTATAAAATAAAACTAATATTATAAAATGATATATTATTAATTAAATAAAACAATCTAAAATTAAAGTAAAAATAAAAAATAAAACAAATGAAAATTGTTTTAGTCCCTGTATCACGCTTGCTTCACCTTCACCTTCTCAAAACCGCTTCTCAAAATCAAAATCGCTTTTGCTCATTCACTGTTGCTTCACGCTTCACCTTCTCAAAATCGATTCCCCTTCTGTTTCTCCTTCTCCAATTGCAAGTGAGCTTCAATTTTTGAAAATAGTTTCTCAAAATGGCTTCTGAGTCTTGATTCTAGCCGATTTCAACATGTTCTTGTTCAGGTTCGATCCGTTAGTTGAAAATCATCAAAGAGCTCAACGATTCTCATTCGAAAATCACGTTATTGATCAGGTACGATTCGCATAAACGCTTTTCAGTCTCTCATTTTCGTTCTAACTCATTTAGGGTTTGTTTGGCAGAAACACTCTCAGTCTCGCTCTCAGTCTCACACAAAGTTCAATCTTCATTTGATATGGTGTAAGCGTTTCTACTCATTTGATTTAGGGTTTTGGTGTAATATCCATTTAGATTCCTTAATCACCATATCAATTTGCATCTTCTCATTTCTTTCGTTTCACGACATTTCAAGGGATCGCTTCAGGAAATAGATTCAGGGTTCGATTGATATTCAAGGATCGCTTCAGGAAATAGCTTCTAGGGTTCAATTTTAAGGTTGGAATTTGTGTTTCTTCTCATATAAATTGTTATCATTTTCTGAAAGATTCACTGTATTTTGTTAGGAATGTTTGTACGGTTAATGCGTTGGCCTATCTATGCTTGAATACTTCTTAGTTTGTTTCATTGTTCATGCTTGAATACTGCTTACATTTGTACTCTATTAACTAGTACATCTCTATTGTGTGTAATAATTTAGATATGAATTTACTGCTGTAACTTAGTTACAATTTCTTAATGTCGAGATTATGTATGTGAAAGAAAATTTAAAAGGTCGAGATTATGTCTTAATATGTGAAATTAAATTTAAAACTTGAGTTGATTGACTTCAAATCAACACAGATGAAATCCATTACTACTAAGGTGTACAAAATATAGAAGATAACTTGAATCTGTAATAATTTGGTGATAGGTGATTGTGTCTATTTATAATTTGGTGATAGGAAATTGGACATAAGTATAAGTTTCAAAGACAATTGTTTAACACAACTAGTTAGAGTAGATTTTAGCAATAATAATAAGGATTAGACTAGTTAGAGAAAAGAAGAGATTGAAACTACAACTGTTCTGTCTAGTAGGTTGTAAATGTTAGAGAAGTTATATAGAAGAGGCACAGATATATACATAATAAAAGGCATATGTTTCCTGGTCATCATGGTTATGTATATGTTTCTCTAGCCACTAGTTGGAAAGTTCATAATGTTTTCATGTTTTAGTTTCTATGTATTGAATTTTGTTTAATTGTAGGAGTTGTTGCTGTAATTTTATGTATTAAATTTTGTTTAATTGTAGGACTTGTTTAATCGTGATTTCTATTAAATTTTATTTAATTCTATTAAATGTTGCGATATACTAATGATGTGATATGTGAAAATTTTATATATAAACTTTTATTGTTGGCAGCTTTATTGTAAGCTTCTATTCAAATGACTGGACAAAATGGAAAGAGAAAAGCACCACCGAGCACAAATAAGTAAGATGACTTAACCTTTTCTCTATTTGGTTTCTTTGCAATTTAATATGTTTTTATGCATTTTTCTGATGTTATTGATAATGTCAATTATGTAAAAAGTGTTGTTGACAGGTTATGCCGTCAACGACAAATTCCACCAGGGACTCTTGCTATAAAGAATTCTCGCATGGTCCATACGAAACTTAGTTCAAAGAACCCTTCACCACCATCTACTCAACCTTCACCATTGATTCATACAAATCCAACACCACCACCAACTCAGCCTCTACCACCGACTTAGAAGAAACCAACACCAATACCTTCACAACCTCCATCAATGACTCAGAAGAAACCAACACCACCGCTTACTCAACCTCCACCAACGACTCAGAAAAAACCAACACCAAGACCTTCACAACCACCATCAATGACTCAGAAGAAACCAACACCACCTTCGCAGCCTCCATCGACTCAGAAAAACCCAACACCACCACACTCACAGCTTTCGTCAATGACTTAGACAAATCTAACACCGCCTCCTACTAATCAACCTCAATCGTCAACCCCGACTTCTGAGGAATTCAGATTCAGTCCTACCCCAAGATATACTCATCATGTTTTGCAATGTCCTCCCCATCACAACACAGACGAGGACGTTCAAGAGGAGGGGGACCAAACACTTTCTAATGAGGAACAACAAGAACAAGATGATGGGGAAAAACCAAAGATCTATATTGTGGAAGATACTAATGCGTAAGAAAATTTCTAGCTTAAGCACACTTTGAATAAACTACCATTATTTTCATTACACGATTCAAAAACCTGATCAACTGCTTCTTTTTTTATATTTCGTTTTTCTTTGTTTTGAATTATTTGTGAATTTGTAACTAATTAACGAACATTTTCCTTTGTAGATTAAGTCTAAGCGGCCTTGTCGCTAAAATATGCAGAATCGTTATAGAAAACTTTACCGGGATACTTTTTATAATTATAGTGAGCTTAAATGCGATAAAAGAAAAGAGGAGAGAAGGGAATGGTTTAACACGTTTAAAGTAAGACATGTAATTTCTTTTTTAGTACCTTGATTATAATGTATGTTGTTGAGTTTAATTTATTATTTGTATATTTTGTCAATGGCTTGTATGCTGGGACCGTTGTGATGATGCTAAAATGGAAGAATTGTTTCATCAAAGATGTGATACACGACTGCGCGATATATTGCAAAAGGCTAGAACGAAGGCGCGCAAGCCTCCTTGGATGGGTGTAGATACATGGGCGTTTCTTCTTGACAAGTGGCAGTCAAAAGAGTTCAAAGATGTCTCCTATCAAAATACAATTAATAGATCAACAAGCAGAAGTGGTGCAGTCCATACGTCTGGTCGTATAGCTCACCATGATGTTGCACTTGAATTGGTATGTATTTTATTTGAAATTAAAATAAGTTATTATAATTATATCTAATATACATTTATATTGTGACCATATATATTATCTTTAATTATAGGCTAAAAAATTCAATCGACCCGCATACCCGGATGAGCTCTTCATTGCCACCCATAAAAAGAAGAATGACGCGTGGGTTGACGAGCGTGCAGCGACAACACATGTAAGTTTTTTTTGTAGTTTTTAAGTGATAAACTGAATGTAGTTTTTATTGTCTACATAGAGGTAGTGATACACGTTGTATATTCTATAACTCCCTGCAAATATGTTGTTTTGTACTTATTGTGGCTATTGTATAGCAAAATTGATTTACTTGGTATAATTGTGGCTACTGTAACTCCCTTCGATTTTGATTTTAATATTTTATTTATGTAACTTGGTATAATTGTAACTTGCTAATTTAACATCTTTGACGCATCAATCTTATGTTGGACAGGAAACATATGTGAGTAGTCTTACACAAGTCACACATACTGGTGATGATGTGGATGGAACAACAAGAATACTAATGTGGAAAGAAGCTGCTGGAGGTAAAGCACGAGGGAGATGTTATGGAGCTGCACAATTGGTGCGCAACGTAATATATGGAGTGAGCTGCTTGACACAGGTGTCAATTACAAACCCCAATAGAGAAGTAGATAGTCAAGCCATAAAAGCTGTCAGAGCTGAAGCTGCTATTGCACGTGAAGAGGCTGCACGAGCTAATGCGCGAACAGATGAATTGGCAAAGCAATTTGAAGAATTTAGGAAAATGTTTGATATGTTTCGGTCACGTCAGGTGGGTCCTTCTAGTTCTCCTTTGAGTGAACATTCTCATTATAACTTTTCGGTATTTTACTACTCCTTTGACTTTCATTTCTTTCTCTCGTTTTTATCTTTCAGGTGAGAGTATTGACTTGGTCCTTGTTCAGTCTCGAGTCTGTTATAGTGACCACTATTAAAGTTTACAATTATGTTTGAATGATAGTAGGAAGTAATTCACATAGTTTAGAATTTAGAATGTAGATTCTGAGTTTGTTTCAATTATAGTTAACACTTCTTAACAATTTGAGTCTGTTAATGTGTGTCATATTCATAGGCATAATTGGTAGAAATATCAACATGGGACATACTACATTGTTGTAAATGTTTGTAAAGAACTCTTTGCTGCAAAAAAAAAGTCGGCATATTGCTAAATGTTCTTTAAATAGAAACATTATTTTTTTCCATTGCATCTAGACTCCTACTAACTTTTACATTATTTTTTAAATGTTGCAGGAGGATGAGGAAGGTGATGGTGATGGTGATGGTGACGGTGACAGTCATGGTGATGATGATGATGATGATGGTGATGGTGATGACGATGATGATGGTGATCAATAGAGTTGATTTATGTCTAGGTTATCTTATGAGTACCTTATGTCTAGTTTGACTTATAAGTATACTTATTTTGGTACATCTTAGCGTGTATAAGTAAACTTGTTTATAGGATTGTATTATAAATATTGTATCACTATGAAGATTTATCAGTTATGTATCACTATGAAGATTTATTAGTATTGTATCATATTTTACAATTTATTTGTGTACTTGAAAATATATTGCTTTTATTTAAAAGCAATTAAATTATGTTTACTAATAGCATTGTATCATATTTTATAATTTATAGATGTAATCAAAATTGGTTTGACATATAATTTATAGATGTATCATATTTTATAATTTATAGTTATAATTATAAAAAAAACTGAATTTTTTTATAAAAAAAAGGCATTTAAAAAAACATTAGCGTCGGCCTAGGCCAACACTAATTTCCCGAAAGATAAAACCTTATTTTGAGCGCAAACCAATCATAAACGAACACGTTGTGTACTATAGCGACACATATAGCCGACTCTATTGATGACATGTAAGGTTTATGTTAAGTGGAAACCGAATCACATAAAATCACATGTTATTAGTTAGCGTTGCATAGAGACGATGCTAATGACGGCAGTGTCCCGTTAGCGTTCATAAAAGCCGACGCTACATTAACGTCGACCTCTAGCTACTATTAGCTTTGAGCTTTGAAGTGACATCCCCGACACCGATGCTAACGCAACGCTAATAAGTATTAGCGTCAATTTTCGTACTGTTAGCGAGGGTTTCAAGCCGACACTAATATGTTATTTTCTTGTAGTGTTTGTTTCTGACTTGGATTCATTTGGAGTCATACATTTCATCAACATCAATGGAACTTGGATGTTGATAGGTCTTAAGACCAAATCCACCAAGATGGTTGATTTATTTTGATGAAGTTAGACTAGATGAATTCATTTGAAGCATTGTGGATTTTGTGACTTATCCCCCTCCCTCTTCATTTTTTCTCATTCTTCTTTTGTACACGCGTTGCAAACATCCAGAGGTTGATCTACATATCATTCCTCTAGTTTGTCTTTTCAACACATAGATCATTATTGACCGACCTCATTGTAGGGTGACCTTTATATAGGATACTTGGCGATTGCTTAACATAGATCTACAGTTTGTCCCTCAGATAAGAAAGTTGGTGCTTAGTGGCCAAAGCTTTATGCTTGAAATTGTTCAAGTATGATTAAGTGTTGGGATACAACCAATAAAATTGTTGGTTCATCGTGTAGAGGTTTTGATTATATTAATCTTCTGATGAGCCCTCATAACTTTTGACCTATGCTCAAGGCTTAAATCACAGCGAACCATACGATCTTATTTTATTTTATTTTCTTTATACGATTGATTCTTCGTGGCCCAAGACTTAAACTTGTAAGCCCAAGGATGATTAGATTTTGAGATATATCCAATAAAATTGTTGGTCCGTCGTGTAGAGGTTTTGATTCTATCAATCTTCTAATGAGCCCTCATAACCTTTGACTTAGGCTCAACGTCCAAATCATTATGGATCATTCATATGAACTCAAATAACAACTAACCATTAATTACTAACTTTTAAATTCTCGCTCTTTATTTTTATGCTTTTCTTTATCGCTTTATTTTAATTTCAACATTCATTGTCATGCTTATGTTTCCGCTATTTTTCTTTTGTCCAGTTGGACCTTTTACTTTATTTTTGTTTAATTCATTAATAAAAGACTAAAAACCATAAAAATATTAACTTGGACTTGGTTACTTTTTCTGTGCTCGGAGATTGATTCTTGGACTTAGGATTAGGACCTTGACCTTAGCTCAGAGACTCCGTGATCTTGTTGTTGTTTTGACTGTGATTGGGTTGTTATCTTTTCTGTATGTAGGTTATTTTATTTATACTCGTATATGAGTGGATTTCCTTCAAATACAACCGTTACTCTACCCAATTTTTGAAGACATGATTTCATCTAAGGCATAGATTTATCTGAGACTTGGTATTTTTTTTCCAGTTACTGGTTAGCTTGTTTTAATGATCCAAAGGATGAGAATATTGTATTGGCTTTTTTGATGTCAAGCACTAGTTTCCTATTCGGTTAGATCTTTCTTTACCCTCACCTTTTATCTTTATGTACATAGGATAGTCCCTTTATCTCCTCTCATCTTCTTAAATTTTCAAAATCTCCTCCCTCTTTTCCAAAAGCTTATTGTTTTCAAACTCGAACTGCTTTCATAATAAACCTTGACTAATGTCCATGCATTTTTTCAAACCTATTTTCTTAATAAACCATTAACCAATTTAATATTACTTTGACATCTTTCTTAAGACTAAAAGTCAATTAACCTCATTCAAACTTTTTGATCCATTTTGGCTTTTTCTCCTTTAAAACGTTTTCTCAAAAGATTATACTCTTGTCGCTTCTTTGTAGTGATGTGAACTACTATACTTCTATGATACATAGCAAAGTGAGACATTTTCCACTTGATGTTGAGTGACGCTTAATGAAAATATGAGCACTATCATCCACTTTGGGTTGATGAAATGCTCATTTCTCATGATTGTAGGTAGTAAGTATGTTTACCACCCGGATATGACAATGATGTCTATTCTTTTTAAAATTAACCAACACACCAATTTTAGTCTTTTTACCCGAACTACATGAGTTTTGATTTCAACATTGCACATTGTTGGTAGTTAGGCCTAGAACTCATTAGAATTTCTATCTAATCAAAAATTGTAAAAAATACTTCTTTTCTCATCTCCACCATCTATCTTGTACATATTTTTTATAGCCATATACGCAGATTTTCAAAGAAGTTTTTGGGTAGTACTGTAGATGTTTAGGGTGCCTAATATATTCCCTTTGCATAGCTAACCTTTGTACCTTGATCTCTATTTCATTTAGGATTTTATTTGCTCTTCTTCCTAGTCTTTTGGATAAAATAAAATCGCGGTGGCGACTTTATTGTTATTTTTACGAGTTGAGTCTATCAATGAATTAGTCTCGAAGATTTTTGCCGCTACAGAAAAGTGGAAACTTCATTAGGGACTAACATATCTAAGTGGGTTGAGCCTATCTTTGTTTATTTGTGTATATATGTTATATTTGTTGTATATATGTGTACCTGTTTGTCTAGATCGTTTTTGGTTTTCAGGGTGCTTGGTGGTCTCTTATAAGTCCTATACCCGGACTTGGGCAAAATTAAGATAGGATGGGCGGTATAGTCATGATAGAAGTCGATTTCTACTGTAAAACCAAAAGGTTTACCAGAATTTGCGTATCCGAGCTGACGTCTCGCTAAAAATGGGTTGTAGTTGATTCCCCCTTTCGTACCAATGAGAGGTACGTTGGCAAATTCTCCACAGCTCTCAATGATTTCCATCTCATTGTCTGCCAAGGTATACCAATGGATATCGTCGTTTGTAAGAGACATGATCCTTCTTGACCAATGCCACTCGTCTTTGTTTTCGCGGAAGATAGGAGATTTAGGCAAGTGCGAGGTAATCCATTTGAAAAACAGAGGTACACAACACACGATAGTTCCGTCTCCTTGACGATTCCTATGATGAATAGAGACGTACGTATCTCCGAGCAGAGTGGGAACGGGATTTCCAATTAGAAAGATCCTTATGGCGTTAATATCAACGAAATTTGGGACGTTGGGAAACAACACCAATCCATAGAGGAGCAAAGCTAAAATAGCTTCAAAGGCTATCATACTACCAGCTTCAGAGAATTTGAGAGCCTTCTCCATTAGGAACTTTGAAGTCAGTCCTAAGAGTTTTCCTCTGGTAGTTAGGTTTTTGTCTATCTCAGATTTCTTTATGTGAGTCATCGTTGCAATGACTGGTGACTTTGGAATGGCTTCCAAACCATTGAAAGGCACTTTGTCTGATACTGAGATACCTAGGATATGCGCATACTCTTCCAAAGTAGGCATCAACTGATAATCAGGGAAAGTGAAACAACGATAGACTGGATCGTAGAACTGAACGAAAGTTTTGAGAAGTCCTTCATCAACGTTAGCGTTCAGAAGAGTTAAAAGAGTTCCATAGCATTTTCTGAAATCCAAGGGATCTTCTACCAAGGATGCTAACTCTTTCAACTTTCCTACGTCAGGAATTCTAAAACTGTATCTTTTGGTGAATCTTCCTCTGACGTCCATCACTCTAACCTAAAATATTTTACAAAGAAAAAATCTCTAAATTCTTTGGAAATGGGAAGAGAAATGATTTTTTTTTGTTTTTGAATGAATGAATGCATGAATGCGGCAAACACGGTTAGTAGTTATACACACGGGCAAGCGTTCGAAGTCACGAGCATGAAGCCAACGATAAGAATCAACGTGGTTAAGTTCTAAAGGCTTATTCATCTGTGAAACGGGTTCTACTGATAATACAGGCTCAACACTCCTCTTTGAAATATTATCGGATTTGTTGAATACTCGATGGTCCAATAATATTTTTCAAGAGAAACTACTTTGATCGTAGTATCGCATGACAATTACTCTCGGCTTACACCCGAATAATCTCTGCACTACATCCTAATGGCCAGGATGGTTTATGTGTTCTACAGCCCACTCAGCTTCTTAAGTTTCCCCGAAAGTACAGCGTCTTCGCAATTACTTGCTAAACACAATACCCTCAAGACAACCTCCATTGAGGGAGATATTAACTTCGTAAGCATTGAACTTCTCACGTATTAATACCTCCACCTAGATCTTAAAAATGTTTCTTAAATCCGGGTTAGGATTTCTTTCCATCAGATGAAATCGCGAAAACACACAATAAAGAAAAACAGATATATGCAAAACATAAAAGCTTATCCCCTTTCTTTTCTTTTTGAAAACAAAAAAAGCTTGGTGCTCTCGGGCAGAGTAACGCGTTTTCTTTTTCTTGAAAAGAAATTTCAGCGTACTCCCCAGCAGAGTCGCCATTTTTCCTGTTCGCGTTAAAAGGTGACGCGCTAGAGGATGCAAACGTGAGTTCGGATTCTCTGGCTCGAAACGATTTAATCTTTTGATTTGTTTATAAAGATGCCGCGAGCATCAAGCTTTATTATTTTCAACACAAGAAAGATGATTTAATGATTATGAAAAAGGGGAAATCTGAAATACCCTCAATTGATATTGGTATGCATAACGACTAGCGCAAACTAGACGCAACGCATTGGGGAGATTCTGAGTAAGGGGGATATTTATATGAAGGGAATAGATGGAGCACCCTAAATATATATAGTTATCTATAGCTTTATATATGAATATATTTGATATGTTTGTGTGTTTTAATTGCTATTTCTATGATTGGGAAAGTTTCTCCTTTGGGTTTTAAGAAACAGTAGATTATGTGGGATTCTAGGTTTTGTTATTATTGTGCTCGCAAAGATCTATGGATCTTCTGCATACATATCCCCTAGTGGGAATCAGAGCATTTGTAGCTCGGATCTACAGGGATCTATGGTTTGTTTAGTCTGAGGGAGAAAGAAATTTGCTCGGCAAGGATGAGACCTTGTGCCTACGTATTCTCAAAAGGATGTTGATAAAGTCAGAGCAATCGTAGTTCCCACTTATGCTAGTGGAAAGCAACGGGATGTTAGTAAGAAACAGACAAATGTCATCTTAATGAAAAATGTATCTAATCTATTTCATCACATACATTTTGAAAAGTTTGACTGATTAAAATCTTTCATCGTAAGTTATAGGTGTTTTGCTTGAGTGTACAAGCGTTACCACTTACATGTTTAAGAAAGATGTTTGAAAAAAAGATTGAATCTTTAACTGTAAGCATTGGGTGTTTTGCTTGAGTGTACAAGCGTTACCACTTACAATTAAGAGATGTTTTTGTTTGAAAACAGTTTGAAAAGAGAAAGTTTTTGACTGTATGTGATGTAATAGATAAGATACTTCTTCCATAGAGATGATAGATGTCTAAATCTCGAGGAGAAATTGATTGGATTAAAGGGATGCTTTTAAGAAGCCCATGGGTCCTTGTATTGTTAGCCCAAGAGGAGGCATTCCGAGGGTCATCGAGGGTCCTTGTATGAAGCTCAAGAGGAAGCTATAGGGTATGGCTGGCTTTGTGTTAAAAGGGATTTCACCGAGAAACCATCCTTTTTTGAATAAGAGCAATTTCACCGGGAAATTTTACTCTCTGGGGATTTGAAAGTGATTTCACCGGGAAACCATCATTTCAGGGTTCTATCTTAACGCGGGTGATTCTTTGTATTGGAAGCCCAATAGGAGGCTGTCAAGAGATTTCCTATCTCTTTCATTATATGATGCCCAAGAGAAGGCTAAACTCAATGAGGAGTTCTTTTGAACGAAGCCCAAGAGGAGGCTGACTCAACAGGGGAGTGTTGTCTTATATGAAGCCTAAGCGGAGGCTAAACTCTGTGGGGAGAGTTTCTTTGTACAAAGCCCAAGAGAAGGCTAGACTCAACTGGGGATGAGTTGTCTTGTATGAAGCCCAAGCGGAAGCTAAACTCATGCTGGTGATGAATTGTCTTGTATGAAGCCCAAGCGGAGGCTATACTGTGGGGAACCTATTGATTAGTCTAATTGTTATGTTATAATTTAGAAAGTTGTATAAACAAGTGTGTGTGTGATATGTATTCACAGGAGTTTATGAAGGAAATATAAACAATGCAATGATGTTTATTTACAAGAGTTTATGAAATATAAACAAGTGTTTGTGAAACGAACGTTTAAAACGAGCGTAACTTGATTATTTACAAGCTTGAACTGTGTACAAGGAAATGAATATGTACACGAACGAGTATTTATGTACAAACAAAGATGGATGTACATAGGAGGGTTGGGACTTACACCATAAGGGTGGCCCATTGGTTTAAAAGCAGTTTCACAGGGAATAATGCTCCTTTCAATACCAATGGTATTCAACGTATATACAGACGAAATAAAAACGACTGATCAAAATTTTATCTGTAAAAGGCATCTGTATTATGTACAGATGAAAGTTTGTATGAAAAAAGAAATTGATATGTACAAGAAAAAAGTATGTACATAAAGAATGTTGGTCCGGGTATACACAAGTAAAGTGAAAAACAAACGATCGAAGTTTGTCTGTACTTGAGTATAAAAAGTATCTGTGTTATGTACAGATAAAAATTTGTATGTATTTGAAGAGTTTTTGATATGTACAAGGAAATATTATGTACATAAAAGAATGTTATGGGACTTACACCGTGAAGGAGGCCCATTGGTTTAAAAGAAGTTTCACAGGGAATTCTTCTCCTTTCAATACCAATGGTATCGGTGTATAAACAAACGAATGAAAACAAACGAAAAAATTTGTTTATGTTTGAATATTGACAATGATGATTTGAATATGTACAAGTAAAACTAAGTATGTACATAAAAGGGTTGGGACTTACACCATAAGGGTGACCCATGATCGATTGAGAAATTCGAGAAAGAACGAATTTGATTTTATCGTTTAAATCGGATCGATCGTGGTAAAAAGATGTAAGCTTTGATGAAATGCTTTGAAAAATGATTTTTGAAAAGTGTTTTGAAATGTAAGGTTCATTTATGAAAAGTTTTGAAAAGAATCGGAAGTCGAAAACTTGAAAATTTCACCTTAAAAGGAGGTTTTGAAAAATTGTTCAGGACGTCGTTTTCGGCTCGATTAAAATTTAATCAGATGAAAGTTTTTTCTGAAAATTTTTGCACTATCATAAAATAGATATATTTATTGACAAGTGTTTAAAAAATCATCTCAAAATGAGAAGTTTTGATTGGTCAAAAAATTTGTGAAAGTTTTGTAAAAAAAAACATGAAAAATTAGAAAGTTATAAAAAGAAATGGTCTTGATGGGAGTTGAACCCATGACCAAAGGGTGGGACACGTGTCAGAGGAGACTAAGAGCAAGCAAGCTACCACTGAGCCAAACGCGTTCCTGTGTTTAGTGGGCTAGAACACGTGTAAATGAGAGATTGGAAATTTAAAAATTCAAAATTTGAAAACAATGAAGAACACGCGCGCATCCTGGGTTCTTCATTTTGATCTTCAGATTGCTCAACTCCAGCTACAATCTTCGTTTCTCAACGAAATTCAATGATGTAAAAACGAAACTTGCTCGGTTTTTCATCACGAATACGATGGTACTTGTTAATTATATTTATTTTAAGCCCAGAACGATTTAGGTTTCGAAGAACACTATGAACCCTAAACTGAAAAATTCAAATTAAATGATGTATGTTTAATGATTCTTGGATTTTTTTGAGGGCTATTGATCGTTAGGAGTGCAGAAATAAAACGGCCGTGAGTTTTTTCGTTTTAGTTCAAAGAAAATGGATATCACAGTTCGTGTTCTAACCTGGTAAAGTGAGAATCGAATTCGATCTTAGAGCGTTTCCAGAACGGATTTCTTGATCATTTAAGCTTCATCGGCGTGTATGGAAGCTATGTGAATGGTATGCTTGCTTCGAGCTTGCTTCAATCCTTCCAACCAAGTCAACCTACAGTCAGTTCAATATGAAACTCGAAATTGGGGTTAATGGAATTACAGTTGCTTTCCAATGATCTGGATCATGTACATGAGGTACATGGATGATGTTAGAGTAGTTAGATCACAAGTTTATCAAGCTTAGAGTGGAATTCGATTGTTAAGGCAACTTGTATAAGTTTGAAAACATGTAAAATGAAAACTGGTTTTGGCTTAGTTTCAGTTTGATTTTAAGTTACACACAAGTTTGATAATGATCATGAAACATGTTTGACACCAAAGATCATCATGGTTTTAGCTAAATTTCAAAAATGCAATGTTTCTCAATTTGCACTATATTGCTTGATTTTCAAGAAAGTAAAGAGAAAGCATGATTTTGCATTTGCTTTGGTGTGTATTGATCATGGAATGATACCTCTATTTATAGGCCAATGTCTCTGAAATGTTAGGCAAGCAATTTGGCATTGGTAATTCAAACTTGCCTTAGAGGGCAAGGAAGTCTTTTTTGCATTAAATGCAAAAGGAAGCTTCCTTCTTTTAACCATGGTTAATTTCCAACTTTGATCCAATCTTATCATAATTATCCCATCTTATTTTTATCAGTTCTTATCTCATTTTGGCAAGGTGGCAAGCTTCTAGAAAGAAGAAATCCAAAAAATGACCTATAATGTGAAGTTTTGAACTTTGAAAATCAAGTTCATGGAGCCTTATGTTTCAATTTCAAAAGTATGGCTAGACTCCATGTATTTGTGAGTTCTTGGACATTTTGGAAAGCTTATTTCACAAGCTACAATTTTCATGTTTTGAGTTTTTTCAAATTCAAATTGGAACTAGGTGAAAAAATGGCATGAAGTTTGGAAAAAATAAGAAATTTCAACACTTAGAAATTTTCTAAGTATGAAAACTTTGACTTTTGTTGACTTTTTCAAATTCTTTGATTTTTATGATCATGATGGATCATTTGAAGTATTTTGGTGATGGAAAAAGTTTTGTTTTGAAAAATTTGACCAAAAGTCAAAGTTTGACTTTTCTGTGCAGATGAAAATTCATCGATGTTTGAAATTGGTGATGAAATCTGAACTTCGTGATGTTTTGAATCCAGAAATTAGGTCAAGATGTTGTATCTAAGATATAATGACCAATCTCTATCCAAAAAAAGTTATTTCTTGTTCAAAAAGTCAGAGAATACTCATGCCCGATCAAAACCCTGATTGGTTGATCCTTGATTGATATGTGTAAGAAATGAGTATCTGATGATCAGAGGCTGATGATTTGATCAAGATAGATCAAATGAGGTGAGAAAAACTCAAACCCTAATTGATTGTCTCTTGAATCGATGAAAATCGATGAAACCCTAATTTTGACTCGTGATGCTACACCGATTGTCATTCGAATCATAGTTATGCAATGATGTGAATGTAAGGTGGTATCTTAGGTCAAAAATTGGGGTATGACAGATGCCCCTATTTAAGTTTATTTAACCTGAGAGATGAAGATGAATATCTTCGTTTTGATGGGTATAAAGAGACTTAAATATCAGAATACGCAAATTTTGGACCTAAGATACCAAAAGATGCGGATGATGCAAAATGATTGAAAAAGTTTCACCCAGATAACTATCAAAGAAATGACACAGTGGGGGGGATTTGTGAATACGTCCCTGTTAGGGAAAGAAGGATTCACAAAGTATGCGAATATTTGTTTCCTTTTGGGAAACAAAGAGATTACTTTCTGTCAGCCTTGTGACAATGTTTAAGGTAAGTGAAAAATGTTATTACCAATTATCAGCCTTGTGATAGTTCATGGTAATGAGTTTTAAAGATATTACCAATTATCAGCGAAGTGATAACTATAACAAGGTAAATCTTTGAGAAATTTTGTTGAGTATTCAGCTTTGTGAATATCAAACAAATGAAAGAAACAGATCTCAAAATGAGTTTTAAAGATATTACCAATTATCAGCAAAGTGATAACTATAACAAGGTAAATCTTTAAGAACATTGCTGTATATTCAGCTTTGTGAATAACAGACAATGAAAGAAACAAAACTCCAATGAGTTTCTTTCTTCTTGGATAAAATCTTGCTGAGGATCTCTCTTTTTGAGAAGATGCAGACATTTTGATTGGAAGGCACAGGTTTTCTTTTAGACAGAAAGACAACTGCTGGGAAATTTCTCGTACAGTCATGATTTTGACTTTGTCGAGAAAACAAATTTTTATGACAATTTTACGAATGAAGAGAAAGATAAGCAGCTCAGACGATGAGGCTATTGCTTATTGCTTTGTTGATTATAGACAACGTTCTATCCAGGAATGAACTGGAAAGAAAAAATCAATCAAGACATTATTCCTAATGAGGAATGATCCCAGCTGGGGAATGTGGTGGAGAGAAGAAAATGTATTTCTCTGTTTGGGGACTCTGCCGGGGAAAAAGGAAAATGTATCCTTTCTGTTTGGAGATATTCTACTGGGGACAGACTTGTACTTACATGAGTAAGTGTGACTTATACCAGTGATATGGAAGCAAACATTTCAAAAGGTGCAAAAATGCAATGAATAATGCTATTATGTATGAATGTCATGAATGTTATATGCATGCTAACAATACTTGACAAAGACCACGTCACAGTTCGAACAAATACTTGGTGAAAATTGCAGCAATGGTGCAGATGTTCACTAATGAAGAATTTGAGTTGCAGACTTTAAACTTTATGAGAAAGGCATTTCATTGGCAACTTGGTTGGGGATTCTTTTTTTTGGAATAAGAATACCGTCCTTTGATGATTTCTGCTGAGGAGAATACTGCTGTAGCAGTTGTTTTATCCTTCGGAGATTGAAACACTCTTGGAGAAACTGTTGAAGTTTTTTTCCGTGTTCATTGTTCAAAGAAATTTTTTTTCTTTTTGTTTCAAAATTTTGAAGTAAAAATTCATTTAAAACATTTTAGTTTCAAAAAGTGATTTTCACAATAAAAAGCGTTATTTTGCAAAACAGAATAAAGTAGGAATTGCAAACAAAAAAGCACAATGCTCAAATTTATTGATAGAATGGTAACCAGCCAAATGCGTGATTCCATGAACTATTTACAAAAGTTGGAAATGATAATTTATTAGGAAAAGGCTACATTGAAAGCAAATAACCGCTACTATCCCTAACAACTTTGAATTCCCACTGTGCTTGTCGCTTCAGAAGAGTTGATTGAAGATCCGTTGATGGAAAATTCTTCAGATTGACGAAGTATGGACTGTTAGCAGTTACTTTGTCATTTTTTGTGTATCCTTGTTTTTGCCTAGATTGCCTTTTCAGGTTTTCAATCTATCAGGATAATTTCTGTTTTATTGTCTCTAATTTTTGCCTGGATTGCCTTTTCAGGTTTTCAATCCACCGAGACGCTCATTTTTGCCTAAGCCGCCCTTTTCGGGTTTTCGACTTACCGAGCTGTTCTTTTGCTTTTTTTAGACAAAGTATTTCTTGACTGCATCAGCATTCACAGGACGCGGGAGTTCATCACCATCCATGGTTGTGAGAGTCATAGCACCGCCAGAGAAGCTTCTTTTGACGACGTATGGTCCTTCGTAGTTAGGAGTCCATTTGCCCTAGAATCGGTTGAAAAGAGAATCTTTTAAGCACGAGGTCGTCTTCTCGAATTCACGAGGTCGGACCTTTTGTCGAAAGCTTTCTTCATTCTTTTTGATAGAGTTGTCCGTGACACGAGCGGTCGGCGCTTTTCTTCAATTAAGTTCGGTTGGTCGATCGCTTTGACACCATTCACCTCGATAGCTTTGTTTCCATGAGAACTCTCATTGACGAGATCTCAACTTCTACGGGAGCACCGCCCATGCCGTATACTAGAGAAAAAGGAGTTGCCCCTGTTGAAGTGCGTACGGAAGTACGATACCCATGCAGAGCAAATGGCAGCATTTCGTGCCAGTCTTTGTAAGTGATGACCATCTTTTGGACGATCTTTTTGATGTTGTTGGTTGCTTCAACGGCGCCGTTCATCTTTGGCCGGTAAGGAGATGAGTTATGATGCTCGATCTTGAACTCCTCACACAGTTCTTTTATCATTTTGTTATTCAAGTTCGATCCATTATCTATAATGATCTTGCTTGGAACTCCATATCGGCAAATGAGGTTGTTCTTAATGAACCTCACAACCACTTGTCTTGTGACGTTGGCGTAAGATGCTGCTTCGACCCATTTGGTGAAGTAATCAATAGCCACTAGAATGAAGCGATGTCCGTTGGACGCTTTTGGTTCAATCATTCCGATCATGTCAATGCCCCACATGGAGAAAGGCCACGGAGAAGAGAGAACGTTGAGTAGAGTCGGTGGCACATGGATCTTATCTGCGTAGATCTGGCACTTGTGACATCTTTTGACGTGTTTACAAATCGATTCCATCGTTATCCAATAGTATCCCGCTCTCAAGATTTTTCTGGACATTGCATGCCCATTTGAATGGGTTCCAAAGGACCCTTCATGTACTTCATGGATGATCGTGTCTGCTTCTTGTCTGTCAACGCATCTGAGCAGAACCATATCGAAGTTTCTTTTGTAAAGAACATCTTCATTGAGGAAGAAGTTTCTAGAAAGCCTCCTTAGAGTTTTCTTATCCTTGTACGATGCCCCGAGTGGGTACTCTCGTGTTTGAAGGAAACGTTTGATGTCATGGAACCACGGTTTATCGTCAAGATCGCTTTCTGAATACGTATGCAGGTCTTTCAAGGCGTCTGATACGGATTCTGGGCATATCATTCCAATTGTTGACTTTGAACATGGAAGATAGAGTCGCCAAGGCGTCTGCCATTCGATATTGATCTCGAGGGATATGATGCAGCTCTACTTTGTTGAAGAAAGTCAACAACCGTCTTGCATAATCTCTGTAAGGAATTAGACCAAGATGATGAGTTTCATACTTGTCTTTGATTTGATTGATCACTAGGGCTGAATCTCCATATATGTCAAGGATCTTGATCCTCAGGTCGATGGCTTCTTCAATACCCATGATGCATGCTTCATATTCTGCTATGTTGTTGGTGCAATCAAATAGCAATCATGGAAAACGGATATGAGAACCCTCGGGAGTAATGATGACTGCCCCAATTCCATTGCCAAACACATTAACTGCTCCATCAAAGATTAGGCCCCATCGGGATTCTGGATCTGGTCCTTCTCCGGGTAGCGGTTCATCGCAATCTTTCATTTTCAAGTACATAACATCCTCGTCTGGGAAGTCATATTTGAGAGATTGGGATTCATTGAGCGGCTGACAAGCCAAGTGATCGGCGAGAATGCTTCCCTTGACCGCTTTTTGAGCGCGGTATTGTATGTCATATTCAGATAGTAGCATCTGCCATCCAGCGATTCTCCCGGTTAAGGCAGGCTTTTCAAAGACGTACTTGATCGGGTCCATTTTGGAGATTAACCAAGTCATGTGATTGATCATGTATTGGCGGAGACGTTTTGTAGCCCACACCAAGGTGCAACATGTTTTCTCGAGCATGGAGTAACGAGTTTCACAGTCTGTGAATTTCTTACTCAGGTAGTAGATGGCATGCTCCTTCTTACCGATTTCGTCTTGTTGTCCAAGTACGCAGCCCATGGACTCTACTAGCACGGTAAGGTATATGATCAATGGTCTTCCTTCTACTGGAGGGATCAGTATCGGTGGTTCTGACAAGTATTCCTTGATACTGTCGAATGCTTTTTGACAATCGGCTGTCCATACAACCTTTTGATCTTTGCGGAGAAGCTTGAATGTCGGCCCACAGGTAGCAGTCATCTGAGAGATAAATCTGGAGATGTAATTCAATCGTCCAAGAAATCCTCTTACTTGCTTTTGCATACGTGGCGTAGGCATTTCCTGAATAGCCTTGACTTTGTCAGGGTCAACTTCAATTCCTTTTTGACTGATGATGAAACCTAGGAGTTTTCCAGACCTCACCCCAAAGGTGCATTTGTTAGGATTCAGGCGAAGCTGAAACTTCCTTAGTCGTTGAAACAATTTTAAGAGATAGCCTATATGCTCTTCTTCAGTGTCAGACTTTGCTATCATGTCGTCCACGTAGACTTCGATCTCTTTGTGCATCATGTCGTGGAAGAGAGTAGTCATTGCCCTCTGGTAAGTAGCGCCTGCATTCTTTAATCCAAATGGCATTACTTTGTAGCAAAGGTGCCTACGGCGTGATGAAAGATGTCTTCTCCATGTCTTGGAGCCATTCGATCGATTATAACCAGAGAAACCGTCCATGAAGGAAAAACGTTGAATTTTCTATCCACTAGCATGTCGATATGCGGTAGTGGAAAATCGTCTTTGGACTAGCTTTGTTCGGATCCCGTAGTCAACACACATTCGACCTTCCCATCTTTCTTGGAGACAGTACTATGTTGGCTAGCCATTGAGGATACTCGAGTGACAAGGAAACCATCGATGCTTTTGAACTTCCTTTTTGATTTTGTCGGCCATTTCGGGTGAGCTCTCCTCGGCTTAATCTGGACACTCGGTCTTAATGGCAAGTGATGCTCCACGATCTTTGGTATCTAAACCCGCATATCTGGTAGGACCAAGCGAACACATCAACATATTCTTTGAGAAGATTTATCGGTTTGCCTTTGACATCTTGTTGAGTGAAGCTCCGATATTTACTTTTTCTATCTTCCTCGAACCCAAGTTGATTGCTTCTAGAGGTTCTTTATGAGGCTGAATGATCCTTTCCTCGTGCTTTAGCAGTCTAGAAATTTCATCTGGGATCTCTTCTTCAACTTCCTCTTCGGCGAATTCACAGGGGATTTCAGAGTTGAGAAAGAGCGTAGAGTTATTGCTTTCAATGGATTTGTCCATCTGTTAATCTGCAATTTTGATTTATGTTTTAAAAAAGTTTTTATCATCAATTTTTTTTTGAAGAAAGTTAATGTGAAAGTGTATGCAGATTAATTTTTCATTATGATTTTTTTTTTTTGAAGATTTTTTTTAGTGTTTTTTAGGATTATCATTTCCAGAAAAGGGTAAAAGTGAAAATAAACACAGAGTGTGGAAACAAAATAACGCATTTTATTTATGATTTCACAATATGAACAGGGCCCTAAAATACAAACTCATTCGTCTTGGGCAAGACAAAGAGAAATTATTTAAAAGCTAAACCCTATAAAACATCTCTTCGCTTTGGGCGAAGCGAGAGCTCAAAACAAAAAGCAAAAATAAACTACTTAGAGCTATGAACATTAGTCCTAACTTCAACAGGTTTCCAGTAATGACGAACTCCTTGGAAGTCAAGGTACTCGGGTAACTTTCCGCTTGGTTTAACCCTTGAGTAGACTTTGGTTGCTGGCTGAGCAGGCTTTGAAGACTCTGAACGATGGCCCTTGCCCTTTGTGCTGCTAAAGCAATCTTCTTGATTAACAGATCGGGAAGTATGAGATATAGCATTTGTACTTCCTGTTGATCTTTGTGTTGAATTCTGGGGGTGTACCTTCCAGTCTTCGGAGTGAAGAGACTCGTTGTCGGCGACACTTTCTAGATCGTATCCCGAATCATACTATTGATATTTAGTGATCATGTTGATGTAGTGATAACCAGGATCTGGCTTGGTGAAATCCACAGATGTGTTGAAACAGAGATCTTCGTTTGGGATCTCGATCTGCTGATTAGGTTGAGAAGACGAGTATTCCTCTTCTGATTGACTAGGGTATTCAAAGTCATCACCCCATCCCGTAGGTTGGATATCTTTGATCCGGACTTTCGAGCTTTCTGGCGCAGAATATTTCACCATGTAGTCGAATTTGCCACTTGGTTCTCCCAAGGTATCCCAAACTTCAGCAGGGACTGGCGGATTTTCGCGTTGTTGCAAGGACATGTCTTTGAATTGATCAGTCGGTGCATATGATTCCTCTTGAGACACATATTCAGGGCTATTCAAATAAGTGCTCCACTCTTCAGATTCAGATGGATCGTTTTCATCCTCTTCAATGGTTACAACATTAACCTCTTGCGGGCAGGTTTAAGAAACCTCCACTATGAAATACTTCCTTGATCGGGAAGTGCTTCATCCTTTGGTTTGTTCGGGAGAAAGCAGTGTGAACCCGAGTCCGCTTTTGTTCCGTTGTTGGCTTTAATTACTTGTCCCCATCCTTCACAGATTGCCATCTTTCACAATCATGCGCTTTTTATATGAAGATAGATGATCTGTTTTTGCTAGCAGATTCATCTTCTAACGGATGCTCCGGGAGATGCGTCTCTTCAATGTCATTAGCTGTGATGAAAGAGAATTTGGATAGATGACTTACAAGTAAAGCTTATTCACCACTGATGGTCACCAACTTTCCATTTACTGTGAATTTTAATTTCTGATGGAGAGAAGTTCGCTCGCATCGTGGATCCAAGGTCTTCCTAGTAAGCAACTGTATGCGGCTGGTACGTCCATGATTTGGAAAGTAATTTGAAAAGTGTGCGGGCCGATTGTCATTGGGAGATCAACTTCCCCAATAACTGACTTTCTTGATCCATCGAAAGCTCTTACTATTATGTCGTTGAACTTCATCGCCTTTGTAAGCTAAACGAGCGCGCCGTTTTGGCATTACATTTAAAGATGAACCCGTATCCACCAACACATTGGATAGGGAATCTGACTCGCAAATCATCGAGATGTGCAAGGCCAAGTTGTGATCTTTCCCTTCTTCAGGAAGTTCTTCGTCACTAAAACTCGTGTTTTTGCGGTTATGTTGGAGACGATCCTCCAAATTGGTCAGAGTCACATCGTGATCCACATAAGCTGGTCTAGTACTCTCATCAAAGCTTCTCGGTGAGCTTCGGAGTTGAGGAGTAAGGACAATATCGAAATCTTTGAAGGAGTCTGCATTAGTTGATCTACGACTCGATATTCGCTTTTCTTGATCAGTTTTAGTATCTCTTCAAAGTCGAGTTGATGTTGGTTCTATCAAGAACCAATATTTGTGCTTGTTAACAATGGGAATCGTTGCAGGATTCTCAGCAGATATGTTAACTGGGTTTTGTTTGACAATGGGAACTGCAGGCGGTCTTGGTGGTAATGGAGTGTGCACTCGTCCACTTCGCGTTACTCGTCCGATTTCTGTTATATTGACATTAGCTGGCAGTGTAGGCATGGGTTTCTCCTTCCCATCCTCTATCAGGGTTGCATTGTACTGGTAAGGAATTGCTCTGGTAGAACTATATAGAACAGGACCAGGTGGGCAAATCACCAAAGGAGATGTTGGAATGCTGGAACCATCGTACGCGACCTCCACATGCTTGGGTATGTTGAAACAAGGGATGATGACGTTTACTTCGGTGTTTTCCGAGTTGATATCTGAGACTAAAAGCTCATGCGGAAAATGCCCTACTGTATTTACGTCATGATCATCTCATTTCGTAAACTTGTAGATCACCGATGTCTAACAAATACTGGATATCTGCTCTTATGGTGGAACATCCTTGAATATTCTTGGAGCAGATGCGGCAAGCTGCGTAATCATGCTTAGTGAAGGTGCTCATGGTACTGTATGCTTCATGCAGATGCACCAAGTTTCCTTTGATCAGGTTTACGTCTGTAACGAGATACCTGTCTGTATTTCTTAGCATTAGATTCACTGAGTGTCCACTATGACTGGGAAGTGGATTGGCTTGCACATTCGGACTTGTGTTTCTGAAGGAAAGAAGATTAGTTTTCACTAATCTCTGTACCTCTGCTTTCAATGCTATGCAATGCTCAAGGTCATGGCCTGGTGCCCCTTGGTGAAAAGGGCAAGATGCATCCGTTTTGTACCACCATGGTAATTTTTCGGGAACCGGAGGTGGTAACCTTGTTTGTATTAGATTCCTTTCTATCGTAGGTAAAGTTACGTACGTCATTGGAATTGGGTCGAACTGAGTGACCCGAGGCGTACGGTTTTGGTTGTTAAATTGCTGAGCCTGTTGACGAGGCTGTTGAGTTTGTTGATTTTGTTGAAATTGCGGAGCAATTCCTGTGTTTGGAGTTGTGTTGACGGCGGGTGCTATGGCAGCTACCTGTTGTAGTTGAATGACATTCTTACGTGGTTTCCCTCGGGATACCATTCCTACGTCATGTTCTTTTTTCCTTGGAAAACTGGTTCCAACCTTCTTTGTACTACTAGAAGATCCTACTTCCTTGGTTAGACGTCCGGTTCAAACTCCCTCTTCTAATCGTATTCCCATGCTCACCATCTTAGTGAAATCTCCGGGAGCGCTGGCGATCATTCGCTCATAGTAGAATGAGCCTAGAGTATTCAAGAATACCTTAGTCATCTCCTTCTCTTCCAACGGTGGGTTGACTTGGGCAGCAATTTCCATCGTTCGATATTCCTTGAATGTCTCTCTTTCCTTTTGAGACATAGAACGGAGTTGATCCCTATCAGGAGCCATATCCAAGTTAAACTTGTATTGCTGGACAAAGGCTTTGCCTAGGTCATTGAATGTTTGGATATTCGTCTTGTCTAGCCCATGTACCATTTCACGGTATCGAAGTAGTGAATTAAACCGATGATCCTCATTGACGTAGACATTTTCCGGCATACATCGTGAGATGACTTTGCGGGAGTTTTTTGTACTTTTCAAAGTCAGGGACTTTGAATTTTGCAGGTATTCTTACGCGAGGAACTAAGCATAGATCCTGGGCGTTTTTCCCAAACAATTCTTTCCCTCGAATCGTTTTTATCTCAAGCTGCATTTTATGAAGCTGTTCCTGGAGATTTTCCATTAAACCACGGGATTTTGCGTTACTGCCTGGAGTGTGGTGAACTTCTTCGTCCATGGTAGCGTGCACTACAGAAGTCGAGTTCGTCATGATCGATTGAGAAAATGGCATTGTTACTTGTGGAAAAGTTAATCCACGTTGAGGAGTAGAGTTTTGCTGCAAAGTAGGTATTTCAAGCGAGATTGATTGAGAAGTCGGTTGGCGAACTCCGATGCCAAAGTTAAAAGGCATGCCCCATGGATAGCCTTCTGGCATACTGAAGAGCGAGCTACTAGCTGCGACAGTTGAGACAGGAGTAGTAGTGTCTTCTGAAGTTGCTGCTTGGTTTTGACTGCTCGATACTGCTTGGTGACTTTGCGCTGTGGCAAGTGAGTTGACCAAAGATGTGAGTCTTTCCACTTCTTCTTGTAGTGTAGTTACCGTACTACGGAGTTCAACGTTCTCTTGCTCAAAATTCTCCATTACTTTTCTTCTTTTTGATCTAGTATCGTACGTTCGAGTCGGCTGTGGACGTGGTCGAGAAACTCTAAGACGCGACAGCTTGACGATCTTTCTATCTGTTCGAACTGTTTAAGCTTTTCAAGCTGGTAAAGTATGAAACTGGTAAAGTGTCAGACTCTAGACAATAGACTTAAATGCAAAGTATGATGCATGATTATGATTGTAAAGAAAAGAAATTTCCAAAGAATTTAATGCTAAAAGAGATATTTCTGGCAAATATTTGGATGGAAAACACGAATTTTATTAATTATTGAAAGAAGATTACAACAATTGTTTTTTGTTGGAGCATTGCTCACAAAAATGATAAAATAAATGATAAAATTACAAATTAAATTGAACTAATTAAACGTCTTCGTCGGATGACGATCCAAAGGCTTGATGCAGCTTCAGCTTCAGGATTTCCTTCCCATAGTGAGCTTTTAGTTCGGCTTTCTCGGCTTTTATCTTGCTAATGACTCTCTTCCACTCATTGGGAGCGGGATCGCTGGTTGTCATTTCCTCAAGCTTTCTTTTCCTTTCTTTGACGTATCTCTGGATTGCGTTATCCTTCTGGCGAATCTTCTCATCTTTCTCCATGAGCCATTCATCCTAGAAGTAGAGCGTCTTTTCATGATCTTTTACTTGATTCTTGAGTTTTTCATTCTCAAGGTTAGCCTTAAGGAATTTGTTTTCCAAAGTTTCTTTCTCAAACCTTATTTTGGTCAAGGCTTCTTGGTATTCTCCCACAGCTTTGACGGGAAAATTTGTTGATTTGGAAGCGATTGAGAACATGGGATCCTCATAAGCGTAAGGCATTCGAAATTCCTTCGCTCTTTTCTTTACCCAAGCAGTGTAGGTATCCATGGCTACACAATTCTTTGCTTTCCCTTTTTCTTTCCTTCGGATGTGATGCCAAGCTTTGATCATCTTAGCTTTCAACCCCTGGGAATCCTCTCCTTCATGATAAGAAGTAGCTTTCTACTGTAAAACCAAAAGGTTTACCAGAATTTGCGTATCCGAGCTGACGTCTCGCTAAAAATGGGTTGTAGTTGATGGGACCTTTCGTACCAATGAGGGGTACGTTGGCAAATTCTCCACAGCTCTCAATGATTTCCATCTCATTGTCTGCCAAGGTATACCAATGGATATCGTCGTTTGTAAGAGACATGATCCTTCTTGACCAATGCCACTCGTCTTTGTTTTCGCGGAAGATAGGAGATTTAGGCAAGTGCAAGGTAATCCATTTGAAAAACAGAGGTACACAACACGATAGTTCCGTCTCCTTGACGATTCCTATGATGAATAGAGACGTACGTATCTCCGAGCAGAGTGGGAACGAGATTTCCAATTAGAAAGATCCTTATGGCGTTAATATCAACGAAATTTGGGACGTTGGGAAACAACACCAATCCATAGAGGAGCAAAGCTAAAATAGCTTCAAAGGCTATCATACTACCAGCTTCAGAGAATTTGAGAGCCTTCTCCATTAGGAACTTTGAAGTCAGTCCTAAGAGTTTTCCTCTGGTAGTTAGGTTTTTGTCTATCTCAGATTTCTTTATGTGAGTCATCGTTGCAATGACTGGTGACTTTGGAATGGCTTCCAAACCATTGAAAGGCACTTTGTCTGATACTGAGATACCTAGGATATGCGCATACTCTTCCAAAGTAGGCATCAACTGATAATCAGGGAAAGTGAAACAGCGATAGACTGGATCGTAGAACTGAACGAAAGTTTTGAGAAGTCCTTCATCAACGTTAGCGTTCAGAAGAGTTAAAAGAGTTCCATAGCATTTTCTGAAATCCAAGGGATCTTCTACCAAGGATGCTAACTCTTTCAACTTTCCTACGTCAGGAATTCTAAAACTGTATCTTTTGGTGAATCTTCCTCTGACGTCCATCACTCTAACCTAAAATATTTTACAAAGAAAAAATCTCTAAATTCTTTGGAAATGGGAAGAGAAATGATTTTTTTTTGTTTTTGAATGAATGAATGCATGAATGCGGCAAACACGGTTAGTAGTTATACACACGGGCAAGCGTTCGAAGTCACGAGCATGAAGCCAACGATAAGAATCAACGTGGTTAAGTTCTAAAGGCTTATTCATCTGTGAAACGGGTTCTACTGATAATACAGGCTCAACACTCCTCTTTGAAATATTATCGGATTTGTTGAATACTCGATGGTCCAATAATATTTTTCAAGAGAAACTCGCCTGATCGTAGTATCGCATGATAATTACTCTGGGCTTACACCCGAATAATCTCTGCACTACATCCTAATGGCCAGGATGGTTTATGTGTTCTACAGCCCACTCAGCTTCTTAAGTTTCCCCGAAAGTACAGCGTCTTCGCAATTACTTGCTAAACACAATACCCTCAAGACAACCTCCACTAAGCGGGAGATATTAACTTCGTAAGCATTGAACTTCTCACGTATTAATACCTCCACCTAGATCTTAAAAATGTTTCTTAAATCCGAGTTAGGATTTCTTTCCATCAGATGAAATCGCGAAAACACACAATAAAGAAAAACAGATATATGCAAAACATAAAAGCTTATCCCCTTTCTTTTCTTTTGAAAACAAAAGCTTGGTGCTCTCGGGCAGAGTAACGCGTTTTCTTTTTCTTGAAAAGAAATTTCAGCGTACTCCCCAGCAGAGTCGCCATTTTTCCTGTTCCTGTTAAAAGGTGACGCTGAGGATGCAAACGTGAGTTCGGATTCTGCTCAAACGATTTAATCTTTTGATTTGTTTATAAAGATGCCGCGAGCATCAAGCTTTATTATTTTCAACACAAGAAAGATGATTTAATGATTATGAAAAGGGGAAATCTGAAATACCCTCAATTGATATTGGTATGCATAACGACTAGCGCAAACTAGACGCAACGCATTGGGGAGATTCTGGGTAAGGGGGATATTTATATGAAGGGAATAGATGGAGCACCCTAAATATATATAGTTATCTATAGCTTTATATATGAATATATTTGATATGTTTGTGTGTTTTAATTGCTATTTCTATGATTGGGAAAGTTTCTCCTTTGGGTTTTAAGAAATTATGTGGGATTCTAGGTTTTGTTATTATTGTGCTCAAAGATCTATGGATCTTCATACATATCCCTAGTGGGAATCGAGCATTTGTAGCTCGGATCTACTGGATCTATGGTTTGTTTAGTCTGAGGGAGAAAGAAATTTGCTCGGCAAGGATGAGACCTTGTGCCTACGTATTCTCAAAAGGATGTTGATAAAGTCAGAGCAATCGTAGTTCCCACTTATGCTAGTGGAAAGCAACGGGATGTTAGTAAGAAACAGACAAATGTCATCTTAATGAAAAATGTATCTAATCTATTTCATCACATACATTTTGAAAAGTTTGACTGATTAAAATCTTTCATCGTAAGTTATAGGTGTTTTGCTTGAGTGTACAAGCGTTACCACTTACATGTTTAAGAAAGATGTTTGAAAAAAAGATTGAATCTTTAACTGTAAGCATTGGGTGTTTTGCTTGAGTGTACAAGCGTTACCACTTACAATTAAGAGATGTTTTTGTTTGAAAACAGTTTGAAAAGAGAAAGTTTTTGACTGTATGTGATGTAATAGATAAGATACTTCTTCCATAGAGATGATAGATGTCTAAATCTCGAGGAGAAATTGATTGGATTAAAGGGATGCTTTTAAGAAGCCCATGGGTCCTTGTATTGTTAGCCCAAGAGGAGGCATTCTGAGGGTCATCGAGGGTCATCGAGGGTCCTTGTATGAAGCTCAAGAGGAAGCTATAGGGTATGGCTGGCTTTGTGTTAAAAGGGATTTCACCGAGAAACCATCCTTTTTTGAATAAGAGCAATTTCACCGGGAAATTTTACTCTCTGGGGATTTGAAAGTGATTTCACCGGGAAACCATCCTTTCAGGGTTCTATCTTAACGCGGGTGATTCTTTGTATTGGAAGCCCAATAGGAGGCTGTCAAGAGATTTCCTATCTCTTTCATTATATGATGCCCAAGAGAAGGCTAAACTCAATGAGGAGTTCTTTTGAACGAAGCCCAAGAGGAGGCTGACTCAACAGGGGAGTGTTGTCTTATATGAAGCCTAAGCGGAGGCTAAACTCTGTGGGGAGAGTTTCTTTGTACAAAGCCCAAGAGAAGGCTAGACTCAACTGGGGATGAGTTGTCTTGTATGAAGCCCAAGCGGAAGCTAAACTCATGCTGGTGATGAATTGTCTTGTATGAAGCCCAAGCGGAGGCTATACTGTGGGGAACCTATTGATTAGTCTAATTGTTATGTTATAATTTAGAAAGTTGTATAAACAAGTGTGTGTGTGATATGTATTCACAGGAGTTTATGAAGGAAATATAAACAATGCAATGATGTTTATTTACAAGAGTTTATGAAATATAAACAAGTGTTTGTGAAACGAACGTTTAAAACGAGCGTAACTTGATTATTTACAAGCTTGAACTGTGTACAAGGAAATGAATATGTACACGAACGAGTATTTATGTACAAACAAAGATGGATGTACATAGGAGGGTTGGGACTTACACCATAAGGGTGGCCCATTGGTTTAAAAGCAGTTTCACAGGGAATAATGCTCCTTTCAATACCAATGGTATTCAGCGTATATACAGACGAAATAAAAACGACTGATCAAAATTTTATCTGTAAAAGGCATCTGTATTATGTACAGATGAAAGTTTGTATGAAAAAAGAAATTGATATGTACAAGAAAAAAGTATGTACATAAAGAATGTTGGTCCGGGTATACACAAGTAAAGTGAAAAACAAACGATCGAAGTTTGTCTGTACTTGAGTATAAAAAGTATCTGTGTTATGTACAGATAAAAATTTGTATGTATTTGAAGAGTTTTTTGATATGTACAAGGAAATATTATGTACATAAAAGAATGTTATGGGACTTACACCGTGAAGGAGGCCCATTGGTTTAAAAGAAGTTTCACAGGGAATTCTTCTCCTTTCAATACCAATGGTATCGGTGTATAAACAAACGAATGAAAACAAACGAAAAAATTTGTTTATGTTTGAATATTGACAATGATGATTTGAATATGTACAAGTAAAACTAAGTATGTACATAAAAGGGTTGGGACTTACACCATAAGGGTGACCCATGATCGATTGAGAAATTCGAGAAAGAACGAATTTGATTTTATCGTTTAAATCGGATCGATCGTGGTAAAAAGATGTAAGCTTTGATGAAATGCTTTGAAAAATGATTTTTGAAAAGTGTTTTGAAATGTAAGGTTCATTTATGAAAAGTTTTGAAAAGAATCGGAAGTCGAAAACTTGAAAATTTCACCTTAAAAGGAGGTTTTGAAAAATTGTTCAGGACGTCGTTTTCGGCTCGATTAAAATTTAATCAGATGAAAGTTTTTTCTGAAAATTTTTGCACTATCATAAAATAGATATATTTATTGACAAGTGTTTAAAAAATCATCTCAAAATGAGAAGTTTTGATTGGTCAAAAAATTTGTGAAAGTTTTGTAAAAAAAACATGAAAAATTAGAAAGTTATAAAAAGAAATGGTCTTGATGGGAGTTGAACCCATGACCAAAGGGTGGGACACGTGTCAGAGGAGACTAAGAGCAAGCAAGCTACCACTGAGCCAAACGCGTTCCTGTGTTTAGTGGGCTAGAACACGTGTAAATGAGAGATTGGAAATTTAAAAATTCAAAATTTGAAAACAATGAAGAACACGCGCGCATCCTGGGTTCTTCATTTTGATCTTCAGATTGCTCAACTCCAGCTACAATCTTCGTTTCTCAACGAAATTCAATGATGTAAAAACGAAACTTGCTCGGTTTTTCATCACGAATACGATGGTACTTGTTAATTATATTTATTTTAAGCCCAGAACGATTTAGGTTTCGAAGAACACTATGAACCCTAAACTGAAAAATTCAAATTAAATGATGTATGTTTAATGATTCTTGGATTTTTTTGAGGGCTATTGATCGTTAGGAGTGCAGAAATAAAACGGCCGTGAGTTTTTTCGTTTTAGTTCAAAGAAAATGGATATCACAGTTCGTGTTCTAACCTGGTAAAGTGAGAATCGAATTCGATCTTAGAGCGTTTCCAGAACGGATTTCTTGATCATTTAAGCTTCATCGGCGTGTATGGAAGCTATGTGAATGGTATGCTTGCTTCGAGCTTGCTTCAATCCTTCCAACCAAGTCAACCTACAGTCAGTTCAATATGAAACTCGAAATTGGGGTTAATGGAATTACAGTTGCTTTCCAATGATCTGGATCATGTACATGAGGTACATGGATGATGTTAGAGTAGTTAGATCACAAGTTTATCAAGCTTAGAGTGGAATTCGATTGTTAAGGCAACTTGTATAAGTTTGAAAACATGTAAAATGAAAACTGGTTTTGGCTTAGTTTCAGTTTGATTTTAAGTTACACACAAGTTTGATAATGATCATGAAACATGTTTGACACCAAAGATCATCATGGTTTTAGCTAAATTTCAAAAATACAATGTTTCTCAATTTGCACTATATTGCTTGATTTTCAAGAAAGTAAAGAGAAAGCATGATTTTGCATTTGCTTTGGTGTGTATTGATCATGGAATGATACCTCTATTTATAGGCCAATGTCTCTGAAATGTTAGGCAAGCAATTTGGCATTGGTAATTCAAACTTGCCTTAGAGGGCAAGGAAGTCTTTTTTGCATTAAATGCAAAAGGAAGCTTCCTTCTTTTAACCATGGTTAATTTCCAACTTTGATCCAATCTTATCATAATTATCCCATCTTATTTTTATCAGTTCTTATCTCATTTTGGCAAGGTGGCAAGCTTCTAGAAAGAAGAAATCCAAAAAATGACCTATAATGTGAAGTTTTGAACTTTGAAAATCAAGTTCATGGAGCCTTATGTTTCAATTTCAAAAGTATGGCTAGACTCCATGTATTTGTGAGTTCTTGGATATTTTGGAAAGCTTATTTCACAAGCTACAACTTTCATGTTTTGAGTTTTTTCAAATTCAAATTGGAACTAGGTGAAAAAATGGCATGAAGTTTGGCGCAGTACCAAGACAGGTTTTACGGCTTCATCCACCATGGCAACATAGTTTATAGCATGTTATGAGGCATCCAACCATGTGATTCGGCTGAGGAATATTGTCACTAGGCTGCAAATTATGGAAAGAGTTGAAAGACCACTTAAGTTATATTGTGACAATAAATCAGTCATCCTGTAACAATATTAGGAGTTGTACTAAGTCAAAACATATTGACATTAAGTTCATAGTTATTAAATAAAGAGTACAAAGTGAGCATATTTCTATAGAACACTTGTGGACAAATTCCATGATAGCAGATCCTCTTACAAAAGGTCTTCCATCCAAGGTCTTTCATGAGCACACTGCTCGCATGAGTGTTATACTTTTAGAGGAGTCTTTAGTTTAGTGGGAGTTAGTCAATTATGAATTTTATGTTCTATATTTTGGTATTATGTATGCATACTATGATTTTAGATATTTTTCAAATTAATAAACTTTGATATTCTGTAGTTTATATTTTGTACAATAAAGTTATTGAATGATCTCACTAAAGTAAAGTAGGACCAGTTGAAAATTGACATATATAGACCAAATTCATGTGATTTTCATGTTACACATTTCATGATGGATCTATGTCATTTAGTTGTGTCACTATTGCTGATCATTGATGGGTTTAGTTATGATTGCTATAACAAAAATCACTTTGGTTATGAATAGTGTCATGATTAATGGACGAGATAATTTGGATACGCTTAAGGAATATAATGGCGAATTTTGAGCTCATAAAGTCTAACATATGTATATGATTACATATGTGACCAGTGTGAGATTGTTATAATTTTGGGTCACAAATGTAATATTTAAGGTGTTAGTGTCATTATTTTAATTAGTCAAGACTTAAAGAGGTATAATTAATATAATATTAAGTTTGTGGCTAAAAACATAAATATCATGAAAGGTCAGATTATTGTGTAGATACCATAAGTCAATACCTAATTTGATGAGTGGCCAAATTAGAATATTGAATACTAAGAAATAACCTTAAGGTTATTTATAGGGGTTATGGTCCCCATTTGTAGATAACGATAAAACAACTTATTAGGAATTCTCGCTTCATCCCCATCAGAGGAGAATCAAGGAGCCCTAAGAAACTCTACAAATTAGAAGATCACCTATCCGCAAACCTTCGATAATTCTCAATGACAAATTCAGGTACGCTTCCGCTTTAATTCCTATAATTGTTTTCAGATATGGGTTTAAGGATTTTATTTAGGGTTTGTTCTTGATTTCTATATTGATATACAAATTATAAAGTTTATGAACAAAACCTAACAATAATAATTTTTTTAAATAATATTTTTTGAAAACAATAATTTATTTTTTCGTTTGAATTAGTACGGAAACAAAATTATGTGATTAATCAATTTCATAACTCCATTAATCCACATTTTAAATTTTATTAACAAACTTTATAACTATTATAAATATGGGCAATTTATTAACCCACTTCATAACTTCATTAATCAATTTTATATATTTTATTAACCAACTTTATTTTACTATTAAAAATTATTTTTATTTTTTAATGTCTAGGAGTTTATTAATCAACTTCATGAAGTTAGGTTATTTACTCAATATCTATTGTCTAATTATCTACTTACATGTGACACTTATTAATTATTTAATAAATATTATTTAATTGATTAAATATATTAAATAATATTTTTAAATTAATTATTTTTTTAATGTGATGTAGTAACAAATGTGACATGGTGCCAAGTGGCGTTGTCACATCACTGTCATCTATGCAAATCTGAAGAGGACTAAAAAATATTCAACAGAGGGACTAAAAAATCAGATTTTTTAGAGGGATTAAAATATTAGAAAAAATAAAATATGTGGACTATTAGTGCATTTAAGCTAATTATTTTTAATATATTAACGTTTATTAATCAACTTCATCGTTTCATTAGATAATTTCTTACATTTTATTAATTAAATTTGTTTTATCATTAAAAGTCATTGTACACTTTTTAGTACTATTCACTCATAAAGATATTTCTTTATAAAAAAAACTGTTCATCATATATATATATATATATATATATATATATATATATATATATATATATATATATATATATATATATATATATATATATATATGATGACTAATGTTTTGATATAAATATTATTGTCAAAATGTATGGATAAGGATTCATTCATTGATTAGATGTCAATTGAGTACAGAGATGTATGTGTTTTTCTTTGTTGCTACCGTTATTATGGTGGATTTATTATTGATTATTTTTGTTGGTATTCTATTTATATACAAATTGGTTGGTAATTTTTTGGCACATTATATGATGAAACAGTACGTAGCAAAATACAAAATGCCAGTTTGTGGAAGAAGACAATTACAACTGTGTACTATTGTTGTTCTAAGATTAATAAATGATATAATACAGAATATAATGTTATTTATTAAAGCGTGACGAGTCAAGCAATGACAAGAAAGCATAGAGTGGAGGAGAATTCGAAACAGAGAATAGAATCTACATCCTATGATAACCCCCGCTATAAAAACACACAAATACTATCACAAACTCATTTACGTAAATCTCTAACACAAATCCATAATGGGTTCTGAGAAGAAGCAAAATGGAGTGATTTTGAAGGTGGAACCAAAACCTAGCAATGGATTCACTTCAAAAGCTGTTGATTTGTTGGAGAAGATTGTTGTCAAGATATTTTATGATTCTTCTTCACCTCCTCATCACTGGCTTACTGGTAATTTTGCACCTGTCAAAGATGAGACTCCTCCTGTTAAGGATCTTACTGTAAAAGGCCACCTTCCGGTTAGTTCAATTCCATATATATATATATATATATATATATATATATATATATATATATATATATATATATATATATATATATATAGCGTGTCAGTGTCCTATGTTAGAGTGTCTGTGTTGTGTCTTGGTGTCAGAGTGTTTGTGTCACCATGTTGTGGGAGGCATGCCTATTTAGAGCAATATCATGTCTTTCTGCTCATTACTTACCATTTCATGTGTATTGCAGGATTGCTTGAATGGAGAGTTTGTTAGGGTGGGGCCTAATCCAAAGTTTTCTCGCGTGGCAGGATATCATTGGTAAGGTTTTTACCCTTTTCTTGTATTATTTGAGCAATATATTATAACATCTCGCACCAATCAAATTATGTATTCATAATTTGGAGTTTTATGCTCATACGAGGCTTTCTCTCTATGATTTTGCAGGTTTGATGGAGATGGGTGTGTGCCATTATGTTTTCAATAACTATAATAAGTTCATAATATTGGTATATAGGCATTGAATATTGACCTACGTATCAATTACTTGCAGAATGATTCATGGTTTGCGTATTAAAGATGGAAAAGCTTCCTATGTTTCCCGCTTCGTGAAAACTTCTCGTTTTAAACAAGAAGAATACTTTAACGGCTCTAAGTTTCTGAAGGTATATTTATGAAAGTAAAAGTATAGAAGCTTGACGAAAAATATACCAGTGATAGAATTGCTTGTTTTACACTTGTTTTATCTTGTTTGCTATATTCAGATTGGAGATCTCAAAGGTCTATTTGGACTGTTAATGGTTAACATACAAATCTTACGAGCTAAATTGAAGATACTCGATGTTTCTTATGGACATGGAACAGGTAACTTGTGTTATGATTCTTTTGTGTCAAATTCAAGGTCCTGTGAACTTGTTGTTCTGATACATGTTTTGGCAAAACCTCTATTTTTAACTTGGAAATTGGAATACTTAACTATGTTTCGGTTTGGTTTAATTCAGTTTAGCTCTAGTATATGGATTTGAAGATATGAATCTAACTTGTGCTCATATTCACATGTTTGCCAGCTAATACAGCTCTTGTATACCACCATCAGAAGCTTCTAGCACTCTCAGAAGGAGACAAACCTTGTGAGTACTTTTCCTTTCTGTTCTACTTATATGAAAGATATAATCACTGAAGTAGTCTCATTTTAAATTTTGCAGATGCTATTAAAGTTTTTGAAGACGGTGATTTGCAGACACTTGGCATGTTAGATTATGACAAGAGATTAGGCCATAACTTCACTGCTCATCCAAAAGTTGACCCATTTACTGGTGAAGCCATTTCCAAATAGGTGATTAAGTTGAAAGATTTAATAGAAAAGTAATTCTAATTTCCAACAAATAACTTTCCTATATGCAGGAGAAATGTTTACATTTGGATATTCACATACAACACCGTATGTCACATATCGAGTAATATCAAAGGATGGTTTTATGCAAGATCCTGTTCCAATAACAATACCAGACCCCGTCTTGATGCATGACTTTGCCATCACAGAGAATTATTCAATATTTA
This sequence comes from Vicia sativa, assembly GCA_021764765.1. NCBI lineage: Eukaryota > Viridiplantae > Streptophyta > Magnoliopsida > Fabales > Fabaceae > Vicia > Vicia sativa. The sequence continues at coordinate 69,522,545 of CM038796.1, read as the reverse complement.
TGGACCTTCCTCTCTACTTTAGGCCAAAGGTAGTTCATATGATCTAGCTAAATTAGTTTGTTAGTATTATCACTTGATGGAAATTAAGTAAATCTTGAATTGTTGATTGAAATGTATTTTTCAGGAAATGGTGAAGAATAAGACATTGATATTCTCATTTGATTCAACTCCAAAAGCCCGTTTCGGTGTACTACCTAGGTATGCTAAGGATGAGAAGCATATCAGATGGTTTGAACTACCAAATTGCTTCATTTTCCATAATGGTATGTTTGATTGCTTTGTTTCTCCTTAATATAATATGTTGATTGCTTTATTTGACTCATTTTTCCCCCTAGCCAATGCTTGGGAGGAGGAGGATGAAATAGTTTTGATCACGTGCCGCATGGAGAATCCAAATTTAGACATGGTCACTGGGCCTCTCAAGGAAAAGCTTTATAATATCTCAAATGAGCTGTAAAATGACTTGTTCTTATATGCAATTTATGAAGAAAATGTTAATAGACGTTACTCTATATTTACATTCATTGAACACTCTACAGGTATGAAATGAGATTTAACATGAAAACTGGTGAAGCTTCTCAAAAGAAACTATCAGCATCTGCTGTAGATTTTCCTAGGGTGAATGAAAGCTACACTGGCAGGTTAGTTTATTGAGAAGGGTTGTGCTCCTCTATTAAGTATAAGTGGTCTTAATAGTTTTTTATTGTTTCATTTTTTAACACTCTTATTGGAAAACATGTATTACAATGCTACCATATGTACTTTTTCATTTCATCAGGAAGCAAAGATACGTGTATGGAACCATATTAGACAACATTGCTAAAGTAACTGGGATTATTAAATTTGATTTGCACGCCGAGCCAGATTCAGGAAAAACAAAGCTTGAAGTTGGAGGAAATGTTCAAGGTCTTTATGACTTGGGACCAGGAAGGTTTGGCTCTGAGGCTGTTTATGTCCCGCGTGTCCCTGGCACCGATTCTGAAGAAGATGACGGATACTTGATCTTTTTCGTACACGATGAAAATACCGGGTATCAATTTTCTCTGCGTTCATATCCGTGACTTATATGGCTTAGTTTTTGTTTTTCTTAATCTTCTTAACTTGAATACCATAGGAAATCATTCGTGCACGTCTTAGATGCAAAAACAATGTCAGGAGAACCTGTTGCAGTTGTAGAATTGCCTCAAAGAGTTCCATATGGTTTCCATGCTTTCTTTGTCACAGAGGTTTGTGTTACTTCAAATAGCTTATTCATACATTGCGTTTTCTTCCTCTCCATTCGCTTCACATTGTTGCGAAAAGTTCACTTATATTGATCAAATGAATCACCAATGCTCATTGATAGCTTTACCAGTACCACATTCTGTTCCAAAAGTTGCTTACAAAGTACACATTGTTAATTTTTTATCTCCATTCACAGGAACAACTGAAAGAACAGGCTAAATTATAAATATGCAGACAACCTCAACGCACTGCAATGCCTATACCTCAGTTTATGTACACATCTTTCTACAAATCATAGAATTTCAAATATGAAGCAAAGTTTCCATTTTTATTATTTGTAAAGTGAACAAAACATAATAAATTGAGCTTATATTTATATATCGTGTTTATATTTTATACACTTATGGATTTATTTATCATAGTTGTATAATTTTAACTTATTTTTAAAGTCGCTATAAGTTAAAAATTGAAGGGTAATATTCTTGTTGCCTCACAGTTTTGAAAATCAGCCACAAAAAAAATTATCGAGTCGAGTCACGAATTAAGTCGCTCTCTTTAGGACGTTTCACAACACTGCCTAAAATTATGCAAAGTATTTGATGGTACAAAGACCATAAATACCACTCGTAGTATCTGGTATATTGACTAGTCGTAACAATTTCTCAAACCAAGAGAAATTCCAATAATTCTCCAAAGGAAACTCAATAATGGTCATTTGACCACTAAAAGTGATTTCTCAAACAAAAAGAAATTCAAATAGTTCTCCAAAGAGAATCCAAAAATTATACTTGATAATTTTTCAACTCAAATGAGGAGAAATTAACACAATTCTCTAAAGAAAGTTCAAGAAAATACTCGGAAAATTCAACGATCAGAAAGAACAGGGAATAAGTTGTCGCTTCGACAATTCGAAAGACGCGGGGTTATGAGAGTGAGGAAGGAAAAACTCAAAACAAGTTTTTGGTATGTTTTGGAATGAAACAAGTGATTTCCTTATATAATGAAGTAAATAGCAAAGATTTCTAATCTAAGCAATGTAGGACTAGGGAGTAGTTTCAACTAACTCACAATGTGGGACTTGACTTAAGGAACTTTTTTCAATTAATCTCCCTATATTGAAATATTGACATAATGTTCCAACAATCCCCAACTTGAATTTAAAAAAGTGTTTCATAAGTAACGTCATACATTTATATGATTATGTGTAAATAAAGGTGTCTACTATTTGAACCTTTGCATAGAAAGTAGGATTCCAATTCAACAAGAGTGACACAAATATCTCAGACACCAAATCCACACACAATATTTTCTTAAGGTGTATTATGATAGCTCGTGCTTTAATGGACTTGCATGTGTATCCCGATTTAGTGAAGGCTCTAGGAGTTCTGTCTCAAAATTCCATAGGAACCGACCTAAATTCCACAATCACATATGCGAGTCTATCGAGAGTGCTCTTGTATCTCAGGTACTCCCTTATTCAGAGTATAGATCTTGTTAAGAGTCCCACATCGGACAATATATGGCATGAACATGTGTTTATAAGTGGGAGCAATCCTGACCTTACAAGTCGGTTTTGTAGGGTCGAGTTAAGCCTAACTCACACATTTTAAGATGTTATCAAAGCCTCGTCTAAGATCCATTGAGCCACCTACCATTTAGTTCCACGCTCCAACCCTAACTCCTGGACATGAGAAGGGGTGTCACGAGTCCCACATCGGACAATATATGGCATGAACATGTGTTTATAAGTGGGAGTAATCCTCACCTTACAAGTCGTTTTTGTAGGATAGAGTTAAGTCCAACCCACACATTCTAAGAGATCTCATTAAGAGTTTCATTATCACGTCCTCTTATTGCTTCAGGATTCATGTTTCTCTTATTCACATTAGCATGATCACCTCATATTACTCACAACTTGTTATTATCCATTGAGCTTATTTCTTAGGATCTCTAGTCATTTAGGCCGGGTTACCATCATCAATCATGAGAAACTTGTTTCTCTATAAGCATCAATCCCATCCTTTTTGATGTATTATAGACTTCTCTTTATCTAATTCTTTCGTCAAAGTATCTTCTAAATTTTCATTAGAGCGTACATGATCCACTCCTGCAGCTCCTTTAGAGATACAATCTTTAGCAATGTCGTGCTTTCTTATTCATTGACGTCTTTTACCATTATAATAACAGTTCTCAATTTTTACAATAGTTGCAGTATTATCATAGTGGATCAACGCAACTGACATAGGTTTTGCCACAAAGTGATCTCAGTTAGTAAACATCTTAACCAACTTGATTCTTCACTAGTAGTCATTAATGCTATCATCACAAACTTCATCGTGGACTAAGCCAAGATAGTCTGTTTTTTTATTTCCAAGATACAACTCATTAAGCTATACCAAATATATAGTCTCCAATTTCTTTGGAAATATATGATAAGGTATTTCAATCTACATCACTGTATCCTTCAAGCAGATCAAGAAATCTTTGATAATGTAAACTAAGACTCATGGTCCTTTTAAGGTACCTCATGACTCACTAAAAAGCTTATCAATGCTCATTTACTCGGTCTACTAGTAAACCTACACAACAATCCTATGACATATGCAACATCGAGTCTAGTACAATCAGTGGCATACCTAAGACTGCCAATGATGCTCACATACTCCTTTTTTTTGGACATTATCACCAGTATTCTTAAACAGTTTTACACTTGGATCATATGGTGTGTAAGAGAGTTTACAATCAAAGTAATTATAATCATGTAAGATCTTCTCTACATAATGTGATTGATCCATAAAAATTCCTTGCACGGAGCTCATAATCTTGATACCAAGAATCATGCTCGCTTCTCCGAGGTCTTTCATATCAAAGTTGTTTCAAAACAATGATTTCACATCACTAATGGTCTGAATGTTTGACCCAAATATGAGTATATCGTCTATATATAGACATAAGATAGTGCAAATATGATTCTCATATTTGTAATAAATACATTTGTCACTTTTGTAATACCCCAATTTTTAGGATTATATATTTAATTGATTTATTATGAGTATTTGCGAAGTCTTGGTAAATATATGATGTTTTATTAAGTGTGATGCGTGTTGTGATGTTATGTTGTGGGGTATTGTTGAGGTAAAGGAGAAAATGAGTATTTTAGTAATTTGGATAATTTAAAATATTTAGAATTATTATTTTTTATTAAAATTGAGATAAATGGTGGTATAGAAATAATAAGGACAAGGTGGTCATTTGTGGGAAGTTAGTGAGGTTAAGATGAGAAGTTCATATTAGGGGTCTAAGGGTTAAATAAGGAAAAGAGGAAAAATAATTCATTATGTACGATCATGTTTTGGGAGAAAAGCGGTGAACGACAGCCAGGGCATTGAGGAACTCATAGGGATTCAATGGATAACGCAAAGAGAAGATTACTCACTATGAATCTAAGGTAAGGGGAGTGATATGTCATTATAATTGATATGGAGTTTATATGTATGTAAGAAATTGTTTAGGGTTTATGGGGAATTTGACAACATGATGAATATGATGAATCTATGATGAAATTGATGAAGTTATGTTGTTTTTTTCTAAGATTTGATGAATATAATACCTGTAATAATGTGTTGTTATTATGTGATGAATCCATGTTGAAAAATATGAAATTTGGTCTATATTGGTGCTAAAATTGCAAGACCTAGAACCTGGAACTGGTGCAGAATCGCACCAGGAAATTGCTTTCACGAAACAAGCGATGAGCGAGCTAATGCGTCGTCGGACGAGAGTCTTCGCCCCTACGTCGTTGGGCGAGACTGGAGGCAAGGGAAAAAGAAAATATGGGTGCTCTTAGAAAATGTATGGGAGGAGGAATCTTTCTCCTACGTTGTCGGGCGATCAAGAGGCGAGCCTGTCCCTCCTGCTTCGTTGGGCAAGCATTAGGCAAAAAGGCCAGTTTCGTCGGGCAAAGTATTGGCGAGCAGAATTGCTTGCAATTTTTGTAAATGCCATAACTTGAGTTTTTGGACTCTGTTTGACGCGTCGTTCAAAGCATTGGAAAGCTAACGCGATGAACTAGAATTTGATGGAATAAAATGAGTAAAATAGTTTATATTCCAATACCTATTCTATGATGGATTTGGACTTGTATGCGATAGATTATAATGATGCATGTTGTATGATGAGTCGTTGATACTATGACGAGTTGTGATACTATGATGAGTTATTGTGCTATGATGATAATATATTGTGAAAATGATGTGTTGAATGAGGTTGATGTTAGCATGCTTGATATGTATACAAGCCAGGTGGATATTGTCGATGATTTCATGAAGAATGATGCAATTTGACTAGCTGTGGTTGTATTTTATGTTGTTATTGCGTATCATGCATTAATAGAATTAGGACGTTGGTATGCCATGTTGATAAGACGTAAGTCCAGTGTTGTTAGGAGGTTGGCCAAATGTTGGCCTTAATCCTATTGTGTGGATTGAGTACATTTAATGTTGTGCTCCGATTCCAAGAGGAAATCGATCTTATGGTGAGTATCTTTGGAGGGTGATGACCAGTTGTAACACCCCAATTTTTCCTTATCAATTATTTTATAACTTATTTGCTATGTTAATTATTATTTGGTTAGGTAATTATATAATTATTTGATTTTAATGAATATGTGAATAATTGATTTAATTGGAATACATGTATTATATGTTATTGGGTTATTATGTTTGAGAATAGCAAAATACACATTTGGGCCTTATGTTACTTTAGAGTGCGTGAGTGAAAATAAGCCCATTTATAATTATTAAGAGTTGAACAAACTAAGGAAAATATAGAATTAGAGAGAGATAGTAAAGAAAATAAGAGAAGAGAACAAAAGAGGAAAATAGGAGAAAATGGAGAAAAGGGAGAAAAGAAGGAAGAACATAGAAGTGTCTACATATAATCTAAAGGTGTGCATTCTTTGATTTATGGGTATATATAATGGTATGTAATGGGTAGTAACATGAAATTAGGGATATATTTTCAAAATGCTAGTTTTGACATGTTGGGTTTAGATTTGAGATTCATAAATTGTATATTAGAAATCATGTGTTAATGTTTCTAATTGATGATACATGTTAGATATAGGTTAATATGTATTTAATTTATGAAATAGTTTAAAATGTATTTTAGGGGAGAAATTCATAGAAGGCAGAAATTGGTCACAACAGTTTTTTTACATAATCGTTAGGCCACTTAGCGGGCTAGGTGTCACTTACAAATAAATATAAATCTTTTAAATTTGAAAAAAATAATAATAAAAAATAAGGAAAATTTCAATTTTGAAATAAAATAAAATATTGTTATTTTAAATAATTTTTTCTAACGTTTTAAACATATTTGAGAAATAATTATTTAAAAATAGACGTGAATTTTAATTATAAATCATTTAAATCAAAAAGAAAACAGTTAGTATATTTTTGTTTTGGTAAGCCGCGCGACGAGTCAAGTAATGACAAGAAATGAGAAAGAGGAGGAGATATCAAAGCAGAGATTAGAATCTACTACACTCTACGATAACCACGTGGCACTTACTAGTCCAGCGAACCCAAAGTGCAACTTAAACCATACATAATTCATGACTTATTACATATTTTTCCAAAACCCCAGTTACGTGAAACTCTCTAACACAAATCCAAAATGGGTTCCGAGAAGAACGAAAATGGAGTGATTTTGAAGGTGGAACCAAAGCCCAGCAATGGATTCACTTCTAAAGCTGTTGATTTGTTGGAGAAGATTATTGTCAAGATATTTTATGATTCTTCTCTTCCTCATCACTGGCTTACTGGTAATTTTGCACCTGTCAAAGATGAGACTCCTCCTGTTAAGGATCTTACTGTACAAGGCCACCTTCCGGTTAGTTCTATTGGTTCTCTTTTTGTTAAATTTGATTGAATTGAATTTTGATTTGTATTATTTCACTTGAAACTCAGTTGACTATTAAATTTGAGTGTGAACTGTTAACAGTCTACTTGGGTGTGGTGTGAACATATTGTTTATATATGTTTGTAAGTGGGGCTAGCCGGTTTTACAAGCCGGGTTTATAGGGATGAGATAGACCCAACAATATTTTTGTAATATGGTTTAAAAGCCTGATTAAAGATCCGATGGACCATCTGCTATTAGATTTTAATTATTGGGCCACTCACTATTTATTTCCAAGCTCCATACGCCATGTCATGGGCGTGATCAGACAATATATGGCCTGAATATACCCTTATAAGGGGGGCCAATCTTCACTATACAAGCTAGTTTTTTTTTAACAGGTTACTACCCTACAAGCAGCGGCGGAGTAGAAATTTTAGGAAGCTTGAGCAAAAATTTTAACTGCAATTTTTTTAGTTTTTACACCCTATTTTAAATAATTTTGCCAGCTAGTTTTACTAATTTTGCCCCTGGTTTTGTCTAAAAATCGACTATTAGATTGGGAAGAATGCAAAGAAAGTAGGGGTTGAGCCCGGGCGCATACCCGGGCACACTGGGCTATAAAACCGCCCCTACCTACAAGCTAAATTCAATCATCTATCGCGACGTGAATTTATGTTGTGATTCCCCATGTTGTGGGAGACTAGCCTCTTTAGAGCAATATCAAGTCTTGCTGCTCATCATTTACCATTTCATGTGTATTGCAGGATTGCTTGAATGGAGAGTTTGTTAGGGTGGGGCCCAACGCAAAGTTTCCTCCCGTGGCAGGATATCACTGGTAAATTTTGTACCCTTTTCTTGTAAGCTTTGAACAGTATATTATGAGATTTTGCACCTATCTTTCAGAATATTGTTTACTATTTACGGAAAGGTTTGGTATAGATGTGGTGAATTTTTAGTTTTTTTGAACTTAAGATGCGGAGTCTTATGCTCATACAACTCTCCCTCTCTTTGTTTTTGCAGGTTTGACGGAGATGGGTGGGTGCTATTGCGTTTTCAATAACTATAACAAGTTTATAATATTGGTAACTAGTCCTTGAATATTGATCTATGTATATTTACTTGCAGAATGATCCATGGTTTGCGTATCAAAGATGGAAAAGCTTCATATGTTTCCCGCTACGTGAAAACTTCTCGTTTTAAACAAGAAGAGTACTTTAAAGCTGCTAAATTTATGAAGGTATGTAAAAAAAAGTTAAAGTATATTATAAGCTTGGAGAAAAATGTACTAGTGATAGAATGCTTGTTTTATACTTGCACAAGATAAATGTTTTTTATCTTTCTTGGTTTCCATTTTCAGATTGGAGATATCAAAGGTCTATTTGGACTGTTAATGGTTAACATACAAATGTTACGAGCTAAATTGAAAGTACTGGATCTTTCTTATGGACAAGGAACTGGTAATTTGTGTTATGATTTTTTAGCTTTAGTATATGGATTTGAAGATATGAATCTAAATTGTCCTCATATTCTCATGTTTACCAGCTAATACAGCTCTCGTATATCACCATCAGAAGCTTCTAGCACTCTCAGAAGGAGACAAACCTTGTGAGTACTTTTCCTATCTGTTTCACTTATATGAAAGATATAAACTAGTTGATTATATCTGAAATGCCGTCAACTGAATAGAACATATGGGTTAAAAAGATTCATCAAGTTCAGCCATTATGATCTTAAGCGGCAAGGTTTTTTATTTCCATCTCTCCTGGAGAAAGCAGCTTCAGTCTAATTAGTGACTTAAGTACAATGCTTTGAAAACTGGACCGAATCAGTCGGTTCAACAGAACGAGCCAGTTCATTGGTTGGTTTAATATTGGTTACATAGCAATTTGATTAAACTAGATTGAACCACTGTTTAATCATGGTTGGTAGCAACCAGTTTTCATTTTTTACTTATTTTATTTGATGTCACATGGTTCAAAATTCAAATGTGGTTGAACCAACCAAATCAATTGAAATGATCCGGAGGTTTCATGGGGTTGATCTCTGTTTCGGTTTTTAAAATATAGTTAATTCATAATTGTATCACAGTATTTGACTAGCAATAATTGTATTTCCTTCTTCTACTACGGACGGTATTGAAGAAGTCTCATTTTAAATTTTGCAGATGCTATTAAAGTTTTTGAAGACGGTGATTTGCAGACACTTGGCTTGCTAGATTATGACAAGAGATTGGGCCATAACTTCACCGCTCATCCAAAAGTTGATCCATTTACTGGTGAAGCCATCTTCAAATAATTGATTAAGTTGAAAGATTTAATGGAAAACTAATTACAATTTCCAACAAATAACTTTCCTATATGCAGGGGAGATGTTTACCTTTGGATATTCACATAGCGCACCATATGTCACATACAGAGTAGTATCAAAGGATGGTTTTATGCATGATCCTGTTCCAATAACAATATCAGACCCCGTCATGATGCATGACTTTGCCATCACAGAGAATTATTCAATATTTATGGACCTTCCTTTGTACTTTAGGCCCAAGGTATAGTTCATATACCTGGCTAAAGATTAGTTTGTTAGTTATATCACTTGATAGAAATTAAATGAATTTTGAGTTGTCGATTAAAATGTATTTTCAGGAAATGGTGAAAAACAAGACATTGATATTCTCATTTGATTCAACCAAGAAAGCTCGTTTTGGAGTCCTACCTCGGTATGCTAAGGACGAGAAGCATATCAGATGGTTTGAACTACCAAATTGCTTCATTTTCCACAATGGTATGCTTGCTTGCTTTTGTTTCTCCTTAATATAATGTTGATTGATATTCTTTAATGATCATTTGTAAAATCCAATGATCGTGAAATTGAAGTTCCTGATGATTTAAAAAAAAGCGAGGACAATATATTTCCTCATTCATTTCATTTTCAATTCATAGTAATGTCAAATTTGAACACACCTCAAGTAACATGCAAACATGCAATTCACTTCAAAATAGAATAGTAGCAATATATCACGATTGAAAGTTAATAAAAAGAAGCTTCAATTTGCGCTGTAAATTATTTAACTCCGACTAATTTGTCCATTTTCATCTTTTATTTGTCTCATTTTTCCCCTAGCCAATGCTTGGGAGGAGGAGGATGAAGTTGTTTTGATCACGTGCCGCTTGGAGAATCCAAATTTGGACATGGTCGGCGGGGCTGTCAAGGAAAAGCTTGATAGTTTCGCAAATGAGCTGTAAAATGACTTGTTTTTATATGCAATTTATGAAGAAAATTTCACTAGATGTCATTCTATATTTACATTCACTGAACTCTTTCCAGGTATGAAATGAGATTTAACATGAAAACCGGCGAAGCTTCTCAAAAGAAACTATCAGCGTCTACTGTAGATTTTCCTAGGGTGAATGAAAGCTACACTGGCAGGTTAGCTTATTCTATCCATGTTGATAATTCGGGTAGACCAAATACTGAACACGTAAACTAATATAATACTTAATCATTAGAGTTGAGCTTGTGCCGAGTTAGGCTAGATTATACTAGTCCTATACATGACCTTAAATACCTTAAATGTTGACAGCATCAAATGTTGACAGTAATCCTGTATATGCATGTCTGCCACAACCCGTATTTACTATTTTCATTTCATCAGGAAGCAACGATACGTGTATGGAACCACGTTAGACAGCATTGCTAAAGTAACTGGGATTATTAAATTTGATTTGCACGCCGATCCAGATTTGGGAAAAACAAAGCTTGAAGTTGGAGGAAATGTTCAAGGTCTCTATGAATTGGGACCAGGAAGGTTTGGCTCTGAGGCTGTTTATGTCCCGCGTGTGCCTGGCACCGATTCTGAAGAAGATGACGGATACTTGATCTTTTTTGTACATGATGAGAATTCCGGGTATCAATTTCCTCCGCGCTCATATCCGTGACTTATATGGCTTAGTTTTTGTTTTTCTTAATCTCCTGTTTAACTCGAATACTGTAGGAAATCGTTCGTGCACGTCTTAGATGCAAAAACAATGTCAGGAGAACCTGTTGCAGTTGTAGAATTGCCTCAAAGAGTTCCATATGGTTTCCATGCTTTCTTTGTCACAGAGGTTTGTGTTACTTCAAATAGCTTATTCATACATTGCGTTTTCTTCCTCTTTATTAAATGCATGTACTTGATTTTTTGATGGCTCCATTCACAGGAGCAACTGCAAGAACAAGCTAAAGTCTAAACATGCACACTAAACATGCAGACAACCTCATTGCACTGCACTGCCTCAGAATGAATCATGCTTATATTTATACATGTTGTTTATATTTGATACACTTATAGTTTTATTTATCATACTTTGTATAATTTAAACTTATTTTTAAAGTCACTGTCTAAAGTTAAAGATTAAAAGGTTATATTGTACTATTTTTATATGTATTTGAGAGAGAATTATGAAACCATCTGATTAATATAATAGAAGCACATATACAGACTTTATTTGATATACAATTTTTCAATTCAACAATTCAAAATTTTCTCATACACATAATTAATGATTCTGACAAGTACTAAATACCAGCACTTTAAAGTGTTTTAACTCATGTCAGCGTTTACTCTCTGCTATGGCAGGTCAACCTATTACACTATATAAGTAACACGTGCTGTGTTTGTTACTAACATTTGGAAATGAATCGAAGTTACTTATAACAGAAAATGAAAACTCGAACTAACCATTCTCTCTACTCTAACATGGTATCAGAATCTAGGACCTGATCATGGCTGAGCAGTGGCAACTGGCGCCATCGCCGCCGTCTTCCGCCAATGTCTCCACCGCCGCGCTGGTGCTTTCAAATTCCATGGAGGATTCACATCGCCTTCACTTTTTGCTCGAGATCACTCAAAAACTAGACGTGAAAACTTTCATATGTGGCGGAATTCAAATTGAACCGTACATCAATGCATACAGTCTCATTGAGTTTGTTGTTTGCTCACGATCCCTTACAATTTGTGAATGATGATGCTCACAATTCTGGTTCTGTGAACCCTGAGTACTCTTGTCTTGGTGGCTGAAGAAAGACCAAATGTTAGAGTTCCTGGCTCCAATCGACGCTCTCGAATGGGATGTTGTCACAAATTCTTGGTTGTACTCATGCTCACCAACTCCAGGGTCGGTTGTTCAAGTCGTGCTCGTACTCGTCAACTTTGTGTTGAGCTCAGTGCTCTCACACTTGACACCAAAAATATCTGCTTAAAGTGCGTACTATTTTGGATTCATTGGCCTAAATTGAAGATCTCATTCCTGTATCGATGTTGAAATTCCGCGTCTGGCTCATGAACTCAGGCTAACCAAGTTCAAGAAGCAACCTATGCCTAATCTAGTTTCTCTCAACCTCAATCATGCTGATAAACTGAATTCCTCTAATTCTGAAAAGTCTCAGCATCTCATTCAAATAGAAAAAGTAGTAAATTTTTATATTCAACGTTAACAAGAAACGCAGAATCTTCTCTTATGACCCACAATTTATGTATGATTACCAGAATAAATCAATATCAACTAAAACTCTAGCAAAATGTCCAAAAGATCTCTCTAGTGGGCACTTACTTGTTGTAACATTCAAAAACATTGGCATTCCGAGACAACTAGCAATTACATAGATAATATTAGGACTCCAATATTCCTGTCCCAAATCAAGAAAATGAACCCAACGTTAACCTGTTGTCTGTTTGTGGTTATTAGGATTAAAGTCAGGAGTTCAAGCGAAAAGTTTGAGAAAATCAGACTTTAGGCTTCAAGAAAGCACCCCTTGAACACGCTGACATCCTTAGCAAAAGAAAAAACAAATTCATAAAAACCTCTTCATAAAAAATTAATTTCCTCATTTACACTAAATCTTTAGAGATGAAGGTCTTTAACAATGGAATGAAACCGTGAATGTCCATAAATCACTATGTAAAGTACAAAAGGGCATCACAAAAACATTATTCAAGGAAGCAAAAGGCAGCCTAACATGTTTTCCAAACATACAAGAATCACAAACAATCCTAGAATTTAAAAGTTTATAACTAATGAACTTATTGCTATGAAGAGACTGTAAAAATGAAAAACTAGGATGTCTGAGACGACTGTGCCAAAGACTGTAAGTTGACAGGTAGGATGTAGTAACTGGATAGATATCAACAAGGCTATCATATCTCATGAGTGGGCTTATCATTTTAAAGTCATTTACCGAGAAACAATGGATAAAAAGAAATAGAAGCATTATTATTAGTAGTGAGTTGTCACACAAAAATCAATTTTTTTAATAATTTGTGTCGTGTGCAAAATATATGTAAGGTTTAACAACTTGGGGTTTAGGGACGTGGGTAGGGTTGTATGTCCAGAGCCCTGAATTAGAATGCCTTGTTTTCTACCTACAAATAGTTTATGATTTAAGTGACTCAAATTAGAAAAGGACAAGAGATTACCCTGTGACACCCCTATATGAGAACAGGCACCCGCGTCCATGTACCATGTGTTGTCCCAAGGAGTGAGAGATATGGTGTGCATAATAAATGTGAGTTGAGTGGGTGCTGGTGAAGTCAGGGAAATGTAAGCTCGAGGACGCTAACCTAGAATATCCTGATGATGAGGAGGGGCAGAAGGGCAAGTCTGTTGAGATATGAGATATAGGCACAGAGGCATGGCCCACATTGGTGGATTCCAACCCCAATGCTGGTAAGAGGGATACTGCTACTGTGGTTACTGCTAGTTTTAAGGAGGAGAACTTTGTGTTCTTTTATCGTGATGACAATCATGGTTACGATAATTTCCACCCCAATTTTGATTGTTGCAAGGACAAGAGTGATTGTCAGCGTGATGGTTGGTGCTCTGGGATGAGTTGTCATAAGGACGATAGTGGGGGTAAGATAAGCGACAAAAGATTATGCGGGAGCCATCTTAGCTATATCGGCTTCTTCTAAGGTGAGCATAGAATGAGCCTGATGAAAGGAGGGGGTTGAATAACACTATTGAATCTAAGTGGCTACACTACGGTAAACATCAATAAGGTTGGAGATGATTTTAAAGAAAGAACCCATGATTGTTCATAGGAGCATCAACGTCCCGTAAGTGGTGAGAAAGCGCCTTCATAAGTTCATAATAAATAGAGACATTTGAAAAGTCTCAAGGAGAACTCTAGAGAATTACGGCTCAAGAGTGACAACATATGCATTCTAATTATCCTAAAAGAGGTCAGCCAAACGTTTCCAGACATCCAAAGTTGTGGAGCCATGTTTCATGACGGTTCTTAGCAAGTCAATAAAAATATTGGAATAGATCCATTGAGCACAATTGCATCCAAGGTGGTCCACATGTCATAATTGAGGTCAGTGATAGGTGGTGGAGACTTGGTGTTTGAAGGCACAACATGACGCAGGACTCGATGACAGCGGGCATAAACGCGAATTAGCTTCACCCATGTGCCGCAGCGATCAACTTCTATGTTAAACATAATAGAAATATCATTCATAAAGTTGTAAAAAACAAGAGCCGGATGAAATTCCGCCTGGGCAGAGGATGATAAAGGTGGTGTCGTGGTTTCCCCCTAGGGAGAATGAGTCTCCAAGTTGCAGGCGGAGACGACGAAAAGGACAAGTGAATGTAGGAAAGACCGACAAGATCATATCAAAGGGATTCGATGTTGATGAAGAAAAGATGTTGAAGGTGGGGTTGCACACAGGTTGTTGATGGTGACGATTGAGACTGCAATTGCATAGCATACATGAATTCATGGTGGAAGCAATTGAAAGAAGAAGGAAGAACAATGTCCAATTGGAGAAGAAGCTCATAACAGAATTCTGTTATGGATAACTTTGTATTATTCTTCTTAGTTTGTGAAATAGATTACAAGAGCTTTATATACCTTATCTACACTTGGCGACATGGCACAGTATATACAAGACTACTCTACAGTATAAGAATACAACTAGTATGTACAAAGAAGTATGCTATACTAACAGCCCCCTTCAAGTTGGACTTTGGAGGTTGCAAAGGCCTAACTTGAGCAAAAGAACGTCTTAAAGCTGGAGAGTGCAGAGGCTTAGTTAACATGTCTGCAAGTTGGTCACGAGTGGAGATAGGTAACAAATGAATAAGCTTGGATTGAAGACGTTCTCGAACCACATGGAAATCCAATTCAATATGTTTGCTCCTTTCATGAAAAGTTGGATTATGTGTCAGATATATAGCTGACTTACTATCACATAAAACATTGGCTGGCTGATGAAAGTCAACAGTGAGATCCTTAAAAAGATAATGCAGCCATTGAATCTCACATGTGAGTGATGCCAAAGCCCTGTATTATGCTTCAGTAGAAGATCTAGAAGCAGTATGTTGTTTCTTTGATTTCCAGCAAAGAAGAGATGATCCTAAGAGCACACAATAACCAATAATTGATGTTCTAGTGTCAGGGCATCCTTCTAAAAGAAGGATCTTCCAACAAATCACCATCATTGGTAGATAATTTCAGATTAGGATCAAAAGGGACTGAAGAAGGTTTGGCTGCCAATACTCTAGCATCTTGTAGCAATTCAAGAGTGTATTTTCGTTGATTTAAGAAAATGCCTTCAGTAGATCTAGCAATTTCTAAACCTAAAAAATACCTAAGCTGGCCAAGGTCCTTAATTTGAAACTGTTTGTGCAAGAGAGTCTTGACATATTTGATCTCAGTCAAGGAGTTACCTGCCAGCACAACATCATCAACATACACAAGGAGAGCAGTAAAGTGAGCTGAGTCAAATTTTACATAAAGTGAGTAATTAGCCTGGTACTGTCTATAGCCAAGAGAAATCAGAAAACTAGATAACTTAGAATACCACTGTCTGCTAGCCTGCTTGAGGCCATATAAGGATTTTTGCAATTTGCAAACCTTGGATGAATCATAACCAGTTAAGCCAGGAGGGAGATGCATATAAACCTCTTCATTTAAATCCCCATGTAGAAAAGCATTATTCACATCTAATTGTTCTAAGAACCAACCTTTGATAGCTGCAATTGATAACAATACTCTAACAGTGGTAAGTTTGGCCACAGGTGAGAATGTATCAAAATAATCAATGCCTTCTAGCTGAGTATAGCCTTTGGCTACTAATCTGGCCTTATATCTCTCAATAGACCCATCAGATTTATGTTTGACTTTGTAAACCCAACGACATCCAATAGGAACCTTACCAGGCGGCAAATCCACAACAGTCTAAGTCTGATTTTCTGCAAGAGCCTTAAGCTCCATATCCATAGCTTTAATCCAACAGTCATGTTTTATGGCTTGTTTAAAAGTGGTAGGTTCAGTTGTGGAAGATATGGCACAACAAAAAGTTTTGTAGGGTAAAGAACACTTATCATAAGAGAGAAAAGATGACAAAGGATAAGAAATATTATGAGAGGATAAGTGAACTGAAGGATTAGGATTTGTGGCAAGGTAGCAGTGATAGTCTGCTAAGTAATTAGGAGGATTTGACACTCTAGTTGAATGTCTAATAGGAGGATTGGAGGTATTATCTAGGGTTGTAGTGTGAGAATGGGCTGGACTGTTATTATGTGGATTTAATATAGTGTGATTAGGCTGAGTGAGACAGTCAGGAGAAGGAGAGTGATGGGGTGTAGGGACCTGAAGAAAATCTGCAGGAACAGATGATGGTGAAGGGCTATGAGGATGTGTAAGGTTGACTGGATGGCAAGGTAGAGAAGATTCTTTCTCTGTCCTTGAAGTGTCACTATCAGAGGGAGCAGACCTAGGAAAAATGAGCTGTTGGGAAGAATTGTCATTTTCACTAGGACTGGGACTATTATTAAAAGGCTGTTGGTGATGTAAGCTAGGAGAGGAAGTAGTATCATCAAAGAATTGAGAAATATCAGTAAAATTGGGACTCTGAAGAGGTAAGTTATGATCTTCATAGATTGGAAAAGAATTAGAATTAGGAGAAGAGGAAGGCTGGGCAGAAGATGTTGTAGAATTAAAAGGAAAAACATTTTCATAAAATGTTACATGTCTAGAAACAAAAATATTGTTGGATTGAAGATCATACAGGATATAGCCTTTTGTTCCATCCTTAAACCCTAAGAAGACAGTTTTTCTGGCTCTTTGGTCAAACTTAGTTTTATGTGTTAGGTTTGACACATCATAGCTCAAGCAGCCAAAAACTTTTAAATGGATAAGGGTGGGAGGTTGGTGATGTAGCATTTCATAAGGGCTTTTGAGTTTGAGTAAAGGAGAAGGGAGTCTATTTATGAGATGGACATCATGTTGAATGCAGAAGTTCCACATATTAAGAGGAATTTTGGAATGGAAATACAAGGATCTAGCAACATTTAATATGTGTTGGTGCTTCCTTTCAACCACCCCATTCTGTTGAGGTGTATAAGGACAGGACATTTGGTGGATTATGCCTTTGGACAAAAAATAGGTAGACAATGTAGTAAACTCAGTTTCATTATCAGACATAAAACACTTTAAGGATGTGTTAAACTGGTTTTCAATATAGGCTATGAATTGAATAACTCTTTCTTTTGTTTGATCCTTGGTTTTTAAGAAAATGACCCAAGTAAACCTACTATGGTCATCAACAAGAGTTAAGAAATATCTATGCCCTAACATTGAAATGGTAGAAAAGGGTCCCCATAAATCAACATGTAATAACTCAAAAGGGGCATTACTCATTGTATTACTATGAGAAAATGAGAGTTTTCTTTGTCTACTAAAATGACATGGATCGCATGGAAATTTATTGATACAATTGGAAGGAATAAAGGGAAATATTTTTGATACATTGTGTAAGCCTATAGAAGAAAGATGTCCTAATCTTAAATGCCAAAGTAAAGAATTATCTAGTATGGAAGAATTACAAGCATGCCTGTGATGAGAAGAGTCAAGCACATAGAGACCTCTGTGTAGTTTAGCTGAACCAATAGTTTCCTTGGAATGGTTCTGCAGAATTTTACATGAGTTATTAGTGAAGTGCACAACACAATCATTGGTTTGAACAAGTTTGGCAATAGAGATTAGATTGACATGGAAACTAGGGATGTATAGAACATTATGCAAAACTAAAGCTGAAGAGATAGAGACAGTTCCAGAAATGGAAGCAATAACATGTGATCCATTAGGTAAGCTAACATGGATAGGGACAATTGTTTTGTGTGAAGTGAAATTGGCTAAGTCAAATGATATGTGATCAGTGGCACCTGTATAAAATATCCAAAGAAAGTTGTTCTTACCATTTTCATGAGTGGAATGGGTGTTTAAGACAAAAGGTGAAGTGGAAATTTGAATTGGCTTTGGCATTGGGCTTTGACTGTTGAATTAACTTCAAGATACTTTGATACTGCTCTTGAGTAAAACCAAAAGTGGATGGAGTGGATTTCTGCCCAGCAGATGCCTGACCTGTTTCAACAGAAGCTACAGATTGAGATAAAACATTAGAGTTTGGAGCTTTTCCTTTACCTTTAAAGCCAGTTGTATAGCCATGTTTGAGAAAACATGTTTCAACTGTGTGGTTGGTTTTGCCACAGTGAGCACAAACTCTATTGTGACCTCTATTTGCTCCATATCCATTGCTTTTTCCTTTGAAGGAACTGCTGCCAGGTTTGGAATTATTGCTACCGATCTTTGGATTCAAGTGAAGAGTCACGATTCTTCGCCCAGCTAGACATAGTAGATTGAGAACTATTGAGTTCTCTTTCCTGTTGAATTATCATGGCAAAGGCTTGATCAATAGTAGGCAAAGGATGCATCATCATAATCTGAGTCTTGGCTTGTGTAAATTTTTCACTCAATCCTTGTAAAAATCTGATCACATAGTCTTGATCCCTATACTTTCTAATGGAACCAAGGGCACCACATGAGCAAGGTATGGCACATGAACATGTAGTGATGGGTCGATAGGCTTCAAGTTCATCCCACATGACCTTCATTTGAGTGAAATAATTGGAAACATCGAGACTTCCTTGGCGAAACTTATACAAATCTTCTTGTATATCGGATATACTAATATGTCACCTTGAGAAAATCTAGTTTGCAGATTTCTCCATACATCAACAGCTGTCTCAATCCAAAGAACCGACTTGGCTATAGATTCAGAAATAAAACGGCGAATCCATGCCAGTACCATGGTGTTGCAACGAACCCAAGGAGCATAGAGAACATCAGATACAGGGGGCTTTGGAAGCGCGCCATCAATGAACTTCTCCTTGTTTTTCGAAATCAATGCAATGTGCATTGAGCGAGCCCATGAATGATAGTTCTTATCATCCAGAAGAGGAGTGACCAGAACAAGAGATAGATTCTCATTGGGATGCAAGTAATAAGGATTGGAACTATTCGTGGAAAAATCTGTGAAACTATGGTATGCCATCAATGAAAGAAACACAGCAGATGCGGAAAAAGCAAGAATCCGATTCACAAAAAGGAGAAAGATTGCAGGGAAAAGCAAGAAAATCGATTCACAAAGAAGGAATGATTGTAGGGAAATGCAACAAATCGCGAGCAAAAAGATAGAGAAGTGATCGAAGCATAAAGATCCAATAATCAATTAGAAAAAAAAAATCAAGAATCGAATCGATAGAAAGATGAAACGCAATCAAGAAGAGAATCGGAGAAGAACCTGAATAACAATGGCTACCAGAGCTTGTTAAGCTTTGATACCATGTTGATGGTGACGATTGAGACTGCAATTGCATAGCATACATGAATCCATGGTGGAAGCAATTGAAAGAAGAAGGAAGAACAATGTCCAATTGGAGAAGAAGCTCATAACAGAATTCTGTTATGGATAACTTTGTATTATTCTTCTTAGTTTGTGAAATAGATTACAAGAGCTTTATATACCTTATCTACACTTGGTGACATGGCACAGTATATACAAGACTACTCTACAATATAAAAATACAACTAGTATGTACAAAGAAGTATGCTATACTAACACAGGTCGAGCGATCAGAGGGAGGGAAATGGGTCTGGTGGCGGCGTAGTCAGAGGAAGGGAGGGAGAGGATGGCCCCAACAGAGAGGGCAGGTGGCGGCGGCGACGGTGTAGGAGGAACAAATACTGCATCGACAACATCGTCTTTTGAGGAGAAGCGGTGGCGTCTATGACGGTGCTGGAGGAGGGGTACTACGGCAAAGATGACATTTTAGGAGAATTATGTTAGGATCTTTATCACTCTTGATACCATGTAATAGAGTGAGCGATATTTGAATAAATAATGTGAAAATAGAACTAATATATATATATATATATATATATATATATATATATATATATATATATATATATATATATATATATATATATATATATATATATATATATATATATATATATATATATATATATATATATATATATATATATATATATATATATGAGGAGGGATCAAATTACACCAAGAATTACACCATGAGTTACACTCGCTCAAAACGTCACTTGGATTAATATTTTTAAAATCAACCGTTGGATTGAAACATACCATCATATAGATCATACCTATAAAGTTTGAGATTAATCTATAATAATTTATCGAGTATATATATATATATATATATATATATATATATATATATATATATATATATATATATATATATATATAATTCTATCGGTTTAGAAGATAAATTTTCGGACACACCCATTATCCTTTGTTTTACGTTTGTTTTCACTAAGTAAGAAAATTAAAGGAGTTTATTTGAAAAATTTTTTTGAACACACTCAAACAAAACAATTTAAAATAAGGATGCATTTAGAAGATAACTTTTGAAAAAGACAATCTCAAATTTTTATAAGATTTGTAAAAAAACACATGGGATGTAATGTATAATTTCTAAAGAATATTAAATAGTAATTAGAAAAAAAATTTGAACACACTCAAACAAATATTATATTATTATCCTTTGTACATAATTCAGATTATTTTTCATCAATGGTTTATTGACACTTGTACAATTTCTATAGGCTAGCTTGTTATCCTGTATATATATTAAATGTAGCCCTCTCATTTTCTGACTCATTCAATAAAATTGTTTCCAAGTATACTGTTACATTCTGTTTCTTTCACTACAACTGTTTCTCTGTTGCACTATTCTTTACTTTCTTCTTGGCTCCTTCAATGGAAGGAAAGCTTGCTTTCTGCAATCTTTATATGGTATCAGAGCTCATCCAGCTCTGGTAGCCATTGTTTCCTGTTTCGTTTCTTCTTCTTCTGCATCCTTTCTTGCGGTATTTTCTCTCTGTTCTTATCTTCTTGAACATTGCCTCTTCTTCCTCTTTTTCGGTCAACAATGGCATACTAGCAATTTGCTGATTTCTCCACAAATTCTACAAACCTATTTTATCTTCATCCAAATGAAAATCCTGCTTTGGTTCTTGTTTCTCCCCTACTTGATGATAAGAACTATCACAGTTAGGCTAGGTTAATGCACATTGCACTGATATCCAAGAACAAGGAGAAGTTTATTGATGGCTCTCTCACCAAACCCTCTGTTTCAAATCCTCTTTGTGCTCCATGGATTCGATGCAATACAATGGTTCTTGCGTGGATTCACAGATCAAGTTCTGAATCAATTGCCAAATCTGTTCTTTGGATTGAAAGTGCTGCTGGGGTTTGGAAAAATCTCCAACTCAGATTTTCTCATAGTGATATCTTCCGCATCTCTGATTTACAAGAAGATATTGATAACACATAAATGTATCGTATATTTAGCTTGATTTACTTAAGTTATTTCCTTTTTTTATCTTAATTTAATTGCTTTGAATTGTTATTACGCTGGTATTTGTTTATTTTGCAGATATTTAATTAAATGAAGAATTTGTGAGAAAAGAAGAAAAAGGGGTGTAAAAAAAAGAACAAAAAAGAAGAAGACAAATGAAATTCAGCCCAAGAGTACGTGGTCCAATTTCCTGAGGCGATCGTCCTCAAGCCTAGAGTGTCTGAGGCGACCGTCCCCATCCCTTCATTTTAAGGAGGCGCCCGCCTCCAAGCTAAGGGTGGCCCTACTCAATTGAGACGCACGTCTCAAAGACTTTTTCTTCTTTCCTCTTTTGCCACGTCAACCACTAAGGCGACCGTCTCCACAATTTCCTTTATTTTCGCCCATGACAAATGCAACCCCACTCTCTCCATGATTTTCCCAACTTCTCCAACCATGATCTCCACTATCTCCATTTCTTCTCTCATGATAACTTCCACAATTGCTCATTATATAAAGGAGTGAGCATTCATTTTAGAGGTATCCAAGTTTTGCGCGGAAGCGCTGTTCATAGTTTTAGGCAAAAATCATATTTGTAAAAGTGGTAGTTTCTCACATCGGAGAACTACCACACCATTAGTTTTAGGCCTACAATCTATGTACTCTTGGATCACAATCTTGCCATCATAATAGAAGTTTATTTCAAGTTCTTTATTTCTCGCATTTACAGGTTCTTTATTGTATTGCTATTATTATTATTATTACCATTATTATTATTATTATTATTATTATTATTATTATTATTATTATTGTTATTATCATATATTTCTGTTAATTTAATTATCATGTTGCTCTTAATTTCAATCTTCATGTTTAATTTGTTTATGCTAAATTCTATGTTTGGCTAAATCGTTTAGATATTGGTATGTAAACTAATCAAATTGAAGGGATCCGAAATAAACTGGCCTAATATTATTTTGTTAAAAATACTGTTAGTGTTTTAAGTTGGCATCAATTTTGGTAAAACTAGGCTTTAGCAATGTCATGATGGATGTCATGACATTCAGATATTGAAGATAAATCCTACCTGCTAAGGATGTTAAAAGACAGCTCAGAACTGGAAGCTAAAGTCTTTGGAAATTAGAAAACAGTGATGTTATAACATGTTATGACATTCGTGTGACATTCTGCTCGAATGTTTGTTCTGAGATTTTCGGAAGTTTGTTGAGTGCTAAATATTGTTTTTCCATTATTAGAAAGCATGCTCACCTATTCGATGGGTCTAATTATGATTCTTGGAAGCCTCGTATGGTTGCCTTCTTAAGGTCGGTGGACATTAAAGCTTGGAGAGCTGCGATAAAGGATGGAAACATCCCACCAAGCTTGAGAAAGATGGCACTCTGTCTTGAAACACGAGGAGGAATGGAGTAGAGAGAAGAAGAGCTAGCTCTTGGGAACTCTAAAGCATTGAATGCTTCAATGGTATTGACAGAATATCTTGAGGTTCATCAATGTGAGCTAGCCAAGGATGTTTGGGACACTCTAACTACTCATGAGGAACATCCAAGGTGAAGATGTCAAGACTTCAGATGCTCACTACCAAATTTGAGAATTTGAAGATGAAGGAAGATGAGAATATTCATGAATTTCACATGAATATTTTGGAAATTGCCAATGCCTCGGAGCACTTGGTGAAAAGATGTCCAAGAGAAGCGGTGAGAAAGATTCTCGATCCTTGCCTAAGAGATTTGCAATGAAAGACACGCAATGGAAGAGGCTCAAGACATCGCACCTTGAAGGTTGAAGAACTTATTGGATCCCTTATGACTTTTGAGATGGGAATTAGTGAAGCTGACAAGAAAAACAAAGCATAGCACTTGTATCCAACAACAAGAAGGATGCAAGGTGGAAGATGAAGAGAAGATATCCAAGCTATTGCCATGCTTGGAAGGCAGTTCAACAAAGCGATCGGAGGATTGATCCAAAGTCAAGGTCAAATGTCAAGGACATTCCATCGACATTAGCGATCTTATGACTCCAGAAGATCCAAGTCGAGGAAAAGGAAGTCAAGGCGAAAGTCAATGTCATGAATGTGAAGGATTTGGACATATTAAAGTGAATGTCCCACCTTTCTAAAGAAACAAAAGAAAGGAATGGTTGTCACTTGGTCCGATGGTGATTCGGAAGTGAATCGAGGAAGAAGGTGCCAAACTTGTCACCGCTCTCTCGAGTGTACAACTCGATATGGATTCTAGTGATGAGGAAGTGACATTTGAAGAGCTTTGAAAACTACAGGAAGTGTATAAAAATGGTGAAGCATGTCGCAAAATGAGGAGCGAAAAAGTCGATTGAGAAGTTTGTCGAGAATGTGAAGTTGAAGGGTGAGAGGAAAACATAGCCACTATAAATCACCTCAATAGTGATATTGTTATCTGAATTCAAACTTGATCGATGTCTGGAGTCAAAAATGTTGACATCTGATCGATAAGTTGGAAGAAATTCTTGACTTGGACAAAATGCGAAATAAGCATGGTCTAGGATATGTGGTGAAAAGCAACTGTTGGTGACATTAAGAAGAAGAGACATAGGAAAACAATGTCAAAGCGGTGTCACAACCCAAAACCGAAATGTGTCCGCTCGGGGCTATGTGACGCAAAGAGATTTGCAAATAACCGGAATGGAACAAACACGGAAGTCAATGACAAAGAAGATGTCATACCACAAGCCGGGAATGTGCCGCAGGGGTATATGAAGACTAAGAAGTTTGTCTATAACAAAAGGAAGAATGACCTAATGAACCAATGTCAAAGCAGATGTCACAACATTGGATTCAACATCAAAATCATAGAAACCTGATCCAAAAGTTTCAAAGATGGAGATGTTATTATTGTGGAAGGTTTGGTCACATAAAGTCCACATGCTATAGGCTACATGGGTATCCTAATCAAGTTCCTTATGTGAAACCCAAGTACAACAAGGCATCATACTCTCACTGGAAGAAGAAGAAGACTACACTCGATAGCACGTCTTCTCTTAGAGTACCTTCAAGGAAGATTGGTACTTTGACGGGGTGTTCCAAGCATATACAGAGAAATCTTCTCAATGATGTTAAGCCTCATTCTACCAGCCTTGTTACCTTTGGGGATGGAGCTAAAGGAGAAATCAAAGGTGTTGGAAACTCAAACGGTGCAGTTCCAAACACAGAATGGATCAGGTAAAGGTTTGTTGCAAATCTCATTAGCATAAGTCATCTATGTGATATGGGATTCATAGTCAACTTTACTAAGACCGAATGTCTTGTGATTAATGATGAACAAGCAGTGATTATGAGAGGAGTCGATCAAAGGACAAGCTACTTGTGGGAATCGAGAACCCCACTGTCATCTATGTGCTCAACACAAAAGATGAAGAGAAAGTGAAGTTGGGGCAAAAAACGATCAGCCACACCTCGGAGGAATGAGAAGGATCGGTTCCATAGAGGGAGTCAAGATTACCACATGGGAAAAGAGAAAATGTGGTAATTGTAAGGCGGACAAGAAATCGAATGTTTCACTCAATGTCCGGACATTTGATCACTCTGAAATCAAGCAAAGTACTAGGTTCTGGAATGAGAGGTTGACCAAGTGTCTTACTGTCAAATATTACAGGAGAAAAGTCTTGGATGATATCCTCGTTGGCAGAAGAGGAAATATCATGGTGACTTTCATCTATGGTAATAAGTTAGTATCTGAAGAAGTCTCAGACACAATGAAGAATGGCAGCCACACTAGGACTATTACCCTTCCACATTTGAAGGTGTCCAAAAGAACAAGTGGAAAAGGTGTTGATCAAAGCTTGTGGAAAAGGATTTACATTGGATGTGTCCCTTGAGAAGTAATGTCATTCCTTGGATCAAAGAAGCAAAACCATGTGGTCTATACAATGTTGAAAACTCAACGGTGATAGCAATTGTTCTAGGGTGGGCTGGATGAAGCAGATTGAGTATAATGTCGCAGGATGTCATGACCTTGTCTGTGACATTGTTACAAAAGTTCTTGAGGTTAGTCGACTTAAGACTTTAAGGGACAAATTGGGATTGTGTCAATATGAGGAGTTGTAGCAATTAACGTACTTACAAAGGGATAAAATGGACTTGTTTTTCAATTACTCATAAGTGGGTTATTTAAGTATTTTCATCCTCATTTTAAAAAGTCCAAGATTAGGAAGAGACTCCCACATATAAAAGTTTCTTCTTCTGAAAGAAGTACCACCCTTTCTTCATCTAAAAGAAACTCTAAAATCCCTTGCCATCTTCGCTCTCAGTCTCTCAACAACCAACAGCGAAAAATGTCTTCATCCTCGTCATCATCCCAACAATCAGGATATTCATCTCCTTCAATGGCTGAAGTTAGGTCAAAAACTGAAAACATGTAAGCTGAAGCATTGACAGTTACTCCACTACGTACCATGGCAACTGACCCAGAAAGAGTCAAGAAGCTACGCACAAGAAATGCAAGACGGGCACAGGCATCTCCTTCTGGTAAGACTTCTATCCCATCATCCTCCTCTCTCGGACTAGGTCGGTGCATGGCCATAGCTAGGATAGTGTCTGATATCCTAAATGGGAATAAAACTGTACCTGGGATCTCAGTTCCCCTGAATCATAAGTCAACTAGCCCCAGCTTGGCAGATGATCTAGATGTCAATGAGAATGTCAAGACATCTGGTGATAATGTTGACTCCCCTGTCAAGGTTGATGAAAACCCTTGCCGGTTCCGCAAGGTATCAAGATGATAATGTAGTGGAATCCCCGATAATGTGAATGAGATCCCGATGAAACTCTAGAGAAATCTTGGATCATTGTACCCGATAACTCTTCTAGTCTGTTGATAACATATCGACGGATTCTTGAAGATACTCAGAAGAAAACCGATCGAATATGGTTTCTCATATCATCAACCTAGATGAGGAGTTTTCGATAATGACCTCATAGCCAAGGTGAATCCCAACATTGCGGAAGGGTTATGAAAGGAAGAAAAATCTTCTTGAGAAGAAAGTCAAGTTGGATGCAAGACTCCTAGGGTGAGAAGAAAGGAACATCCGTAAGGGCAACAAGCTTGGAACTTCCAAAGGGAAGGACAAAGTCAATAATGTTAATGATACCCAAGTAAAGAGCACTTCAATAGTAAGGAAAGGAAAGCACCGAGCCCTCGGATCGGGATGATTCGACTTTGATGTTCTGAGAATGTCTCGACATTCATTCAAGAAAACGGTTGTCTCTTGGGAAAATGCCCTTGTCCTAAGTGCCAATTGACAACATCTCCTTTCACCACCACGAAAATGCTAATAGGTGGAAGTATGTGAGTTTGAAGAGAATTGCCAGAGGAACTGAATAAAGATGCCCTTGAATGCAAGGAAGTGGTTGATCCGATCAAAGAAGTTAATGAGAACGTGGTGAAGTTCTCAAATTGTTATGAAGGCTTGGTGAAGGAGTTTGTTGTAAACCTATCCGTGGATGTCTTGATGGAAGTTCAAGACTTTCAAACTGTGTTTGTTAGGGGTAGAAAAGTGAAGTTTTTCCCAAGAGTAATCAACAAGTATTTGGGAGATCGGAAGCTCAACTGAGCTTGAAGAAACTGATAATCAAGTGTGTCAAACAATTCTTGCAAAACAAGTAAAACATTTGCCATCAAGGAAAACTCACCGCTAGCAAGTTAAGTGTCAATTTGCTATTACGCACAAGATTGGTGCAACCAACTGGTTCCCACAAACCACAAGTCAACCATCTCCATTGGTCAGGAGGTTCATCTTTGCTGGAACAAAAGCAAAGTTTGACTATGGAAGCTACATTTTTGATCAGATCCTAAGACATGCTGACAGCTATGCTATAAAAGGACCAATAGCATTTCCCTCCCTCCTGTGTGGAATCATAATTGATCAGTATCCTGACATTCTTGGTGATAGAGACTCAATATGCAAAAGAGCTACTACCCTTGGATTCCATTACAAGCTCTTTCAAGGCAAGCATGTTCCAGATATTGTCATGACATCGGCTGAGACATCAAATGTCAAGACAACTTCCCAGAAGGCAAAGGTCATTGCAGTGCTAACAGAAACATGCAGGGAACTTGAAGCAAGAAAGAAGACCATAGAAGAATTGATCTCTGCACTTGAGAAAGAGGAAGACACAGAGGTTGAGGAAGAAAGGCTTGCTGGTGATGCTCCTGGTGAAGATATGGATCGATGCGATCAAACAAGCCGCTAAAGAAGGATCTGAAGCTTCCTTCCATGCTTCTTCGGAGAAGAGAGCACCAGTGCTTCTAGTCACTATATGCCCTGCTGCTTGTTACTTGTTGTTTGCTCTTATTCATCAATTTGTTCCTTTGTTGTTTTAAGTGTGTATTACGATGAATGTAATTATGTTGAATGTGTACCCTTGAATATTTTTCTTCCGATACTCCTTTATGTTAATTGTTTGGGGAAATTGTATTGTTTCCTTTGGCCCTTTATGGCTAAAAAGGGGGAGAAGAAATACTGTGGGAAGTATTATTGTTTGGGAAACTGTATGGGGGAATTGTATGACCAGTTTAACAATTTTGTGGGCAATTGTATATGGGAAATTGTGGGACTTTTGTATGGGTAGAATTTATCTTCTCTAAGTTCTAGTTACTTAAAGCTTAGGAAAGCTTAGGAAAACTTAGAACTAGGTTGTTAGTCTTCTGCTGCATTTTGTACTCTGATAGGTCTAGTAGTTTTAGCCAAAAATGTGCCAAAGGGGGAGTTTGTTAGTGTTTTAAGTTGGCATCAATTTTGGTAAAACTAGGCTTTAGCAATGTCATGATGGATGTCATGACATTCGAGATGAAGATAAATCCTACCGCTAAGGATGTTAAAAGACATCTCGGGAAGCTAAAGTTGAAATTGCAGAAAAGAGATGTTATAACGATGTTATGACATTCGGTGTGACATTCGCTCGAGAATCTGCTTGTTCTGATTTTTCGGAAGTTTGTTGCTAAATATTGTTTTTCCGTTATTAGAAAGCATGCTCACGTGGCTGCTAGGTTAAACTTAATTAAACCTAAATTGGTTGTTGGAAAGACCATGTTTTTAGGAGTAAATTAAGTGAACCCTAGCTATCTTTATGGAAGCCCAAAAGTTTCGGGCTTCTATAAAAGGAAAAGAACCCTTACAACTGTCGCGCCTTGGAATGTATTGAAGAGATATCGACTTATGTTTGTGTCTGTTAGGATTTGTAACAGTTGGTATTGTGTAATTCTAGTTTCTCTTGTGAGCCAAGCAACTATCAATTGATAAGTGCATTGGACTAGGATTTCTTTGGGGTAGTTTATCACTCAAAGCTTTAAAGCACGAGTGTTTGTCTCTTGATTGAAGCTTTGAAGCAAGATCAAGATATTTTATTGAAGTGTGTCTTCACAATTCAATTAGTCAATAGGTTGATATCATCGGTGATTGAGGGGAGTGAGTAGGAACTCATATCTAAGTAGGACTTAGGTAAAAGGGTCATTGGGTAGTGATTAAGTGAGAAGGTCATCAACCGTGTGTTGGTAGGGTCTTCAATTGATACGCTAATAGTGAACTTTCTCCTGGCTTGGTAGCCCCGATGTAGGTTTGTTGAACCGAATGGTGAACAACTTATTGTGTTATTTATGCTTCAGATTGTGAATTGCTAACACGTTGTCGAATCGTGTCATAACATTCTCTGTGACATCAAGTATCTGCTGCCAGGAATTTCAAATACTTTTTCTGGTTTTAGTATCTAATTGAATTTATTAGAAGGTTAGGAAATCAACAGAGCAAAAGTTTGAGATTAAATAAACTAGGCTAAGGTTAGAAACCAACAGAGCGAGAGTTTGAGGTTTAAAACCGGATAGTGGATATTAGACATTTATTTTAAAGACAGCAGAAGCGTTTTAAAATGGATTAAATCTTATTTATTTTCAAAAAGTGTTTTTAAGTTCTGCGGGATAGCGAGAGTATACATTAGGACTTAAGCGCATAATCTGATTCAATAGAGTGAGAGTTTGAGATAGGATTTTTAAATAAATATTGTTTGCTGAAAAGAGTTTTTATCACTTAAGAACCAGACCAGTAGAACTTCGGATTCCCCAAGTTTGACGAATTACATACCGATATCCGTTTAATTAATATTTTTATCTAGATTTAAGTAACTTCTCTTTAATCATCATCCCAAAAGAATTATTGGCCTTAGCTATATATAGTAACTTAGGATAACAATAGATAGATTTATAGTCCCTGTGGATTCAATATCTTTTAAAACTACGCGATAGGACTGTGCACTTGCAGTCTCTCGATTTATAGACGATAAAGTCGCGATCAGATATGTACAAACTGCGCCAAGGTAATCTTGATGTTTCCAACTATTTCACACAATTGAAAGTGTTATGGGATGAATTAGATAACTACAGACCCATCATTGCATGTTCTTGCGCTATTCCATCACGTGGTGCTGTTGCTTCTTCTAAGCAGTATAGAGCACAAGATCAGGTCATTCGATTCCTTAAAGGTTTGAATGAAAAGTTTACTCATTCTAAGTCTCAGATTATGATGATGAGTCCTCTTCCCGATTTAGATAGAGCCTTTTCTCTCATTATTCAGCAAGAACGAGAGTTAAACAACTCAACTTCTTCCCAAGTGCAAGCCTCCAGTAATCCTGAAGAATTAACCAATGTTTGCCAAGCTCAAGCATGCTATGGTAATTCCAATGGAAGATCTGGAAATAATGTACCAAAGGGCAAGAATCAAGGTTATAGTAGAGGCCAGAATCGTATATGCTCTCACTGTGGCAGGACAAATCATACTGTGGAAACCTGTTTTCTCAAACATGGTTATCCACCCGGTTTCAAGAACAAAGGCAAAAGTCAATCATCTCAGAGCAACAGTCAGTCTAATGCCACCAACAATGTTGTTTCTGATGCTTCTCAGCAGGATTCAACCACATCTCCCTGTAGCTTCACTCAAGAGCAGTATCAAAGTATTCTTGACTTGCTCCAACAATCAAAGCTTAATCCACAAGCCGACTCTGTTTCAACCTCACCCCTGGCCTTGAACTCACATTCATCTAATGATGTTGGTAAGTCTTCTAGTCTCTGGATCCTTGATACTGGAGCAACAAATCATATCTCCCATGACATTCATGCCTTTTTCAATTGCAAGCATATCATTCCTGTTCATGTTAATCTGCCTGATGGTTCTAATCTCACTGCTTCTATGAGTGGTAGTGTTCGTATTTCTTCTACCTTAATCTTCCACAATGTGCTTTACATTCCTAGTTTCCATGTTAATATCATATCCATTGCCAAAATTACTCGTGCAAATAATTTCTCTGTCCACTTTGATGATGATTTATGCAAAATCGTGCAGAATCATTCCCAGGCAATGATTGGTACAACTAAGCTCCAAAGAGGCTTATATGTCATGGATATAACCAGTCAGCCATCTGCTTGCAACTCCACTGTTTCTGATTCTTGTACCTTATGGCATTTAAGACTAGGCCATGTTTCTGCTTTAGGCATGAAATCTATATGTCAAAAATTTCCTTTTATACCTTGTAAACCAAATAATGTACCTTGTGATTCTTGTCAATTTAGTAAACAAAAGAAATTACCTTTTCCTATTAGCAATTCTCAATTTGTTTCTCCCTTTGCCATTTTACATGTTGATATTTGGGGTCCTTATTCTACCATATCCATGCTTGGCCACAAATATTTTCTTACTCTGGTTGATGATTATAGCAGATTTACATGGGTGATTTTCCTTAAAAGCAAAGATCAAGTAAAAAACAGTTTAATTCAGTTTATAGCTTATATTGAAAACCAGTTTAAAATATCTTTAAAATTCCTAAGATCTGATAATGGCAGTGAGTTCCTAAGCTTGTCTAATTTCTTGATGTTTAAAGGGATAGTACACCAAACCACTTGTGTTGAAACACCACAACAAAATGGGGTAGTTGAAAGAAAACACCAACATATTTTAAATGTGGCCAGATCCTTCTATTTTCAATCTAGCATACCAATAACTATGTGGAACTTTTCTGTTCAGCATGCTATACATTTGATAAACAGATTACCATCTCCCCTGTTACAATTTAAATGTCCCTATGAACTGCTATATTCTGAACCACCTTCAATTATACACCTTAAAGTTTTGTTCTCTATGCTACAACTCTATGCTCATAGGACAAAATTTGCTCCCAGAGCTAGAAAAACTGTTTTTCTAGGTTTTAAAGATGGCACAAAAGGTTACATTTTGTATGATTTGCTTAGTCATAATATCTTTGTTTCAAGAAATGTGATTTTCTATGAAAATTACTTCCCCTTTAAAAATCCTGATTCAAATACACTTAACTATAAAATTTTACAGCCTGTCAACATAACTACCTATGATGACCTTCCTTTAAACCAGTCTGCCACAAGTACCACAAACCTTTCTTCTTTTCCATACACCTCTGCTAGTAACTCTGGCCTCAGTACTCCCATATCTAATCAATCTACAAATCCTGACCTTGCTTCACCTTTATCAAACAATCACAGTACTAGTAGCATGGACAACCATAATTCTCCCTTAACCAGTGGTTCTTCACATACGTCTACTCCCTCTACTGCAGGTCCCAGTAGTACATCCCCTACAAATACTCATTTATCCACTGGAACTTTACCTTCACCTATCATTAATAACCCTGATTCCTCCACACAGCCTGTCACAAATGCTCCTTCTGCTTCATTAAGACATTCAACCAGAATATCACACCCTCTAATCGCGACTTTATCATCTATTAATTGGGAGACTGCAAGTGCACAATCCTATCGCGTAGTTTTAAAAGATATCGAATCCACAAGGACTATAAATCGAACTACTCTTATCCTAAGTTACTGTATATAGCTAAGACGAATAATTCTTTTAGATGATGATTAAAGAAAAATATAAATTAAACGGATATCGGTACGTAATTCGTCTAACCAAAAGGGATTCGAATTTCCACTAGCTTATTTCTCAAGTTGATAAAAATCCTTTTCAGCAAACAATATTCATCTAAAAATCCTATCTCAAACTCTCGCTCTATTGAATCAGATCATGTAATTAAATCCTAACGTATGCTCTCGCTATCCCGCCGAATTTAAAAATAATTTTTGAAAATAAATAAGGTTTAATCAGTTTTAAAACGCTTTCGCAGTCTTTAAAATTAATACCTAGCATCCACTATCCGGTTTAAACCTTAAACTCTCGCTCTGTTGGTTTCTAACCTTAGTCCAGTTTATTTAACCTCAAACTTTCGCTCTGTTGGTTTCTAAACCTTTTAATGAATAAATTTGGATATCGAAGTCAGAAAGAGTATTTTTAACAACATAATATTATGCTAGTTTATTTTGGATTCCTTTGGTTCGATTAATTTACATACTGATACCTAGTCGATTTAGCCAGACATATTTATTAATTCGGACATGCATAAATAATAATATTCAATACATTTAAACATCTCCATAATTGAACAAATAAATATCAGGCAACAATATTTTAAATAAATTAAGACAATTAGATTAAAAAACCTGAAACTAAGAATACTGCAATAAATCTTGTTCTTCGAAATAAACGAACACTCCACCACAAGTTGGCTGGATCTGCTCGGAGACTTCTTGAATCGAAAGGAAAATACGACAAGAAATAAAAAGATATAACTGCTTAAAACTAAAAAGAAAAGAAAATATAAGACTAAAAGTAAAATAAGAATGCTGGAAAAATATTGCAATGTTCGGTAAAAATGCCGACCCCCTCTCTAAGACCCGTACGTTCTTTTTATAGCTTCACCGTGCAACTTCCCTTTCCAATCTGGTATGAAAATATGATCGTGGAGAAAATAGAATGCCTAAAAAGTAGGAGAGACAGACGCCTTCTCTAGAAGAGAGAAATGTGAGACGTGGGTCTCACTTTGCTGGCAAGTGGTGGGCCCTGGACTTGAGGCGACCGCCGCAAAAGCGGAGAGAGAGGGTGAGACGTGCGTCTCACGTGTAAGTTTGGATTTGTTAGCTTTTGACTGGAGGCGGGTGCCTATAATGGGCCAAAGACGACCGTCTTGGCTTTCCTGGACTGTCTTTGCATCGTCTTTCCATAATTATTTTCTTCTTCTTAACTCCTTCTTTTGCTATATCACCCCTTTCTTCATTTCTTTGGCTTTTTAATTAGATTTCTCCTCAATTTCATTTATTTTCTCAATTAGTCTTTATTTAATACAAACACCTGAAACATTAAAAATACCAACGTAATACAAAAATAAAATAATATAATTAAGCAAAAATACTAACATTATCCATGAAAATTAAATCAAATATGTTATTTAAATTCGTGTTATCACCCTCCAAGCCATTTAGTAGATTACCATTGCTATCTCACATCTAATACTGCATCTACATCTTCATGTAATAGTAGCAAAATTGTGCATCCATTATCTGATGTTATTTCATATCATAAATGTTCTCCATCATATAGACATTT
This sequence comes from Vicia sativa, assembly GCA_021764765.1. NCBI lineage: Eukaryota > Viridiplantae > Streptophyta > Magnoliopsida > Fabales > Fabaceae > Vicia > Vicia sativa. The sequence continues at coordinate 69,488,205 of CM038796.1, read as the reverse complement.
ATGTTGCTCCGTTTCTTCCAATATTGAAACAAAATATTATAACCAAGCCATAAAGTTTGATTGTTGGAAGCATGCCATGGATATTGAGTTACAAGCTCTTGTAGAGAATCATACATGAGATGTGGTTGATCTTCCTTCTGGAAAGCATCCTATTGGTTGCAGGTGGGTTTACAAAGTGAAATACAAAGCTGATGGCACTATAGAGAGATATAAGGCTAGACTGGTGGCTAAAGGTTATACTCAGTTAGAAGGGGTTGACTTCTTTGACACTTTCTCTCCTGTTGCCAAACTCACCATTGTCAGAATCTTATTATCCATTGCAGCTATCAAAGGTTGGCATTTAGAACAGTTAGATATGAATAATGCCTTCCTTCATGGGGATCTCCATGAAGAAGTCTATATGTCTTTTCCTCCTGGCTTGCAATCTTCTCATTCTTCTCAAGTTTGTAGACTTCGCAAATCTCTGTATGGCCTAAAACAGGCAAGCAGACAGCGGTACTCCAAACTTTCCTCCTTTCTCATCTCCACTAGATATAGGCAATCCTAGGCTGATCATTCTCTATATGTAAAAACATCAAACACTGACTTTATTGCTTTGTTAGTTTATGTAGATGACATTGTCTTGGAAGGTACCTCTTTAAAAGAAATTAGACATGTCAAGCAGCTGTTACATAATGCCTTCAAGATAAAGGATCTTGGCCAGTTGAGGTACTTTCTTGGTTTTGAGATTGCTAGAACAACTGATGGCATTCTTCTCAATCAAAGGAAATACACTTTGGAACTGTTAAAGGATAGTGGCTTACTGGCTTCTAAGCCATCTTCAGTTCCTTTTGATCCTTCGTCCAAACTTTTTGTTCATGAAGGTCATCCTTTGGAAGATCCTTCCATTTATAGAAGATTAATTGGAAGATTGATATATCTTACCAACTCCAGACCAGACATCTCTTTTGCTTTTCAAATCCTGAGTCAATATGTCTCTAAACCTCTTCTACCTCATTATCATGCTGCCATTGTGTTCTTAGGTATCTCAAGTTTGTGCCTGCTAAAGGAATTTTCTACTCTACCACAAGTTCTCTGAAGATCTCTGCCTTTGCTGATTCTGATTGGGCGCGATGCCCAGACACGCGCAGATCTGTTACAGGTTATTATATCCTATTAGGTTCCTCTCTTTTATGCTGGAAATCTAAAAAGAAAAACACAGTTTCCAGATCTTCTACTGAGGCAGAATACAGAGCCTTGGCTTCTCTATCATGTGAGTTGCAGTGGCTTCAATATGTTTTACATGATTTTCAGGTTACACTTTCTCAACCAGCTGCAGTTTTCTGTGACAGCAAATTGGCCATATACTTGGCTCACAATCCAACATTTCATGAATGGAGCAAGCACATCGAACTTGATTGCCATGTCATTCGAGAGAAAATCCAGTCCAAGTTACTCCACCTCTTTCCTATCTCTACATCTGCTCAATTGGCAGATATGTTTACCAAGCCACTCCGTCTTCCTGCTCTTTCTACTATGCTTGACAAGTTGGGACTTTGTAGCATACACAGTCCAACTTGAGGGGGGATATTAGATTATTATCCTTTGTACATAGTTCAGATTATTTTCCACCAATGGTATATTGACACTTGTACAGTTTCTATAGGCTAGCTTGTTATCCTGTATATATTAAATGTAGCCCTCTCATTTTTTGACTCATTCAATAAAATTGTTTCCAAGTATACTGTTACATTCTGTTTCTTTCCCTGCAATTGTTTCTCTGTTGCACTATTCTTTACTTTCTTCTTGGCTCCTTCAATAGAAGGAAAGCTTGCTTTCTGCAATCTTCATAACAAAACAATTTAAAATAAGGATGCATTTAGAAGATAACTTTTGAAAAAGGCAATCTCAAATTTTTATAAGATCTGTAAAAAAACACATAGGATGTAATGAATAATTTCTAAAGATTATTAAATAGAACAAAAGTCTTACTTGTATATTGCATAAGCACCATTCAATGGAAGGTACAGTCTTTTCTAGTTCTTTGTCGGTGTTAGTCAATAATAGTCTAACAAAGACTTTTATTATTTTTAGAGGTCTTCGACAAGGTGACTCGCTATCCTTTTTTCCTTTCTTTTCTTGTTGGTTGCGGAGTTGTTAGAATTTGCGGATGATACAATCATTATTGGTGATGGTTCTTGGGAAAATGTATGGTGTATTAAGGTTTTGGTGAGGGGGGTTTGAGATGATTTTTAGGCTTTATATCAACTATAATAAAAGTGAGTTTTTTGGTATCCGTATTGGTGAGAATATTTTGAATGTGGTGTCATTTTTCTTGCCTTGCGACATTCGTAGAGTCTCTTTCTTATTTATCGGTATTCCGATGGCCTCCAATCATAAAAGAGAAACTTGGAGTCCGATTATTTCCAAGCTTTGTAAGAGAATTTCCACTTGGCAGGGCAAGAATCTTTTTCTTGGTGGTAAAGTTACTCTCCTGAACTCTATTTTGAATAATATTCTTATCTATATGTTTTCCTTCTTTAAGGCGCCTAGAATTGTGTGGGAGGAAATTATCAAAATTCAAAAATAATTTTTATAGGGTAAAGGAGATGACAAGAGAAGAATGTGCTGGGTTGTGATACGGTGAACTGACTTTGTAGGAATTTTGTATCCAAATGTGCGGATAGCAAGAGTCGCCACCGACTTTTATTTTTATCCAATTAAGGGAAGGTAAAAGTAACTGAAAAAGACCTTCGTTAGATTCTGAGTTCGGGAGAATGGTTATGAAAAGGGAAGGTATTAGCACCCCTTTCCATCCGTAGTTATCTACGGGCTCTTAGTTGCTCTAGATCACTTTTTAAAATTGTTTTCTGTGTGTTTGACAAAAAATGTTTTGAAAGAGGCATTTCGCTTTGACTTTGTAATGACTCATGTAGGAGTGTATACAAGGTGTTCGGAAATGTTTTTGTTTTGAAAAGAATTTGAACTTCGAAAAAGAGTGTGTGGTGTGAAAAGCATTTGGTTTAGAGCAAGCAACTAAAAGACTTATTTACCCACTCAGAATTGGTCGTTTCGTACTTCTACGTTCCTTTAGAATAGCGCTAGCCATACCATTAGTTAGTAGGTAGCTCCATTCGTTGGATGTAAGCGGGACATTCGAAGGGACATCGGATGGTCATAGAAGGCAACTTGTAGGAAGTATCCTAGCACATTCGAAGGGACTATCATCATTTTTCGTAGGCGACAATCGAGGGTCAAGATCATGTATTCGGAGGCGACATCGTGGGTCTTATGATCTTTGTATCGAAGGGACTATGATGATTTGTTTGGAAGGCAACGGTGCTAGAATACCTCTACGTTCGAGGGACATGACCATTTTGAATTCGTAAAGGCAACGAGAGAGAATTACCCTAAGGGGTGCGTGTGTGAAAGAAGTGTGTTGATTTCAGATATTTTATCTTGAAGTTAGTGGGCTATGTTCAATTTTAGTCTTGCCATACACGCCTAATTACTAGCAATTTATAGGGTGCGGAAAGTAAAATGCGGAAAGGTAAATGTCCTACGCTATTACAAGGCTTTGGGGCAGATACATAATTTAAAATGCGGAAAATAAAATCCTAAATTAAACTATTACATCCCGTATACAATTACATTATTGAAAAATAAAATGAAAACGGAAGGATCGTCTGAATCGGATTAACCTGTGAAACGAACGAGAAATCGGAAAATATGATGAAATCGAAATAAGAGAAAATGTTAGGAAAAATGCCAATTTTAAATTGAAAAAAATATGACATGCTGGAAATAATGTAAACATGCTAAAATAATTTTTTGGGATTTTTTAGATGCAATTTAATAATTTAAAATGAATTTACAATGATTTAAATGCAAAATTATAAATAAAAATAAATATGCATGCAAAAATATGTTTTTTAATTTATTAAATTAAATAAAGATTTTTAGAAAATAAATGCAAAAGGAAAATTATTTTTGACAATTTTTTAATGTATAAATAAAATGTGGAAATTAATTAAAATATAATGCAAAATATTAGAATATAAAAAATATGAAGAATATGAGTTTTGTAAAAGGAGGAAAAAACATTGGTCTTGCCAGGATTCGAACTGGAGACCTTGCTTTCAAACCTTGAGTCCCTTTGCCTTTGCCATCTGAGCCAGCGCGTTCTACTGTTTGAAAACCGGAGCGAGTAGAAGAAAGACAAGTGTTGCTTCCTGGTTTCCTCGTCCGCGCGCGAAGCTTCATCGTCCCCAATTCAAATATTTGAAGCTAGCGTCGGCCATTGTTCGACGCTAAGGTCCCTGGCAAAATCAAAAATCCAGCATACATAATATAAATAAAATCTAAGGCCATGGTTCGATTCCTTGGAGCATTCCGAACACACTGGCATGGGTCCTATTGTCCAATTTGTCCTATTAAGGGAAACCCTAATTCGTTCACAGAAACCCTAATCATGGTGTAACACGATTCAGGCCATGGAAATTCAATTGACTTGCCCAGAAAGCTTGCAAACACCTCACTAAACACAAAAACAACAACAAATCGAGTTAATAATGCATGAATGAAGGAATTCGAATTTGAAAAAAAGTGTGAGCAAACCGATTTCGAATTTCTTGTTTCTGGATGGTTTTGAATGATGTAAGAGTCTGGATCGACTCTGGAGATGCCAAGGAACGTGTTTGACACCTTAGAATTGATTGAAAACGGCTGGAGGAAGGGTTGCTAGTAGCTTGAAGAACACGGTTTTTTGGCTCTAGGTTAGGGTTTCTTGAGGCAATTTTTTCGTTCTCTTTTGATTGGTATGCATCAGGTATAAGTACTGGATGGATTTGGGATCATTATTGGCAAGAATCAATCACCATTCAATGAAAATCAAATTTGATTTTTGTATAAAATCAAATTTTCAAAACTTGATCAATTCCAATCCAATCCTGCCATTTTTGTCAAATTTCGAAATTTGCTGGACTTTGGTGAGTTTCTTGAATCTCAAGGAAGGAATAAAATCAATCTTTCAATTAATTTTGATTTTATAATTTATTTTAAAATTTAATTTGTATTTAAATGAATAAATTCAAAATTAAATAGAAAAATAAATCAAAAATTCATGGCATTGGACTTGGATATTCCTAATTGTATGAGGAATAAGTTTGGATGAATAAAAAGCAAGCCCATTTGCAAAAAATTTGATTTTTAGAAGTATCTCTCTTTGTGCATTCTTTCAAAATTGCCCAACTTGTGAATGGCGTATCTTGCTCAATTTTCCACATTTTGAGTGTTCTTGGACTTTTTGGAAAGATCTAAGAGTCCTCTAACCAAAATTTTTGGTCTCATCTCAATTGGAGTTACCATGCTCAATATATCTTCAAAGCAAAAAGTTGACTTTTTGTTGACTTTGAAAATGACCTGTAATGTTTTGAGCTATACCTCTCAAATGAAGCATTTTTTGGACATTCTTGTGAGACATGAAGTTGTAGAGAATTGAATTTCCTTCAAAACAAGAGGTGGTGGAAAAATTTCTGAGAAAGTATGAGAAAGTTATGATCAGTCAAAGTTCAGTTGACTTTTCACATAGAAACCCTAATTTAGAAAGTTTGACTTTTGAGCAAATCTTGAGTTTTCTTGATGAATCATGATCAACCCTTGATCAAATGATGAATGTAACTTCAAAATGAGGATGTTGACAAAAAATTATGAAGTTTGACTGTATGTTGACCACAGTTGACTTTTTGTCCAATACAACTGATTTTCAACCATCTGAGCAATTGTCTGAGGAAACTTGACTTGTGAGGCTTGAAACTTGACATGGAGAATCTTTGAAGCATATGAGGAGGCATGAAGACCATTGGAGATGTTGGAAGTCCATCTTACCCTGAGAGATACCAAACCCTAGTTTGAGTTGATTGTCTAGGAGAGAGTTTGTCTGATCAACTCTTGAGGAATCCTTAAGTACAGATGTATGAAATCTCTTGAGTAGATGGAGGGAAAATTTTGGGGTATGACATGGGTAAGTTGAGAAAAAATTTGTCTAAGTAAAGAGGACAGTGGTTTAGGGGTTAGGAATTTGGAGCTTTTCAATTATGTTTTGGTTAGTAAATGGGGTTGGAGATGTCTCTCATAGAAAGGGGCAATGTGGTCTGATTTGTTGAAGTTTAGGTATGGTGACCCCCTTAGGAATTTTCAGGGTGAGATGTCGGTGAGTAGAGTGCACAATTTTATTTTGCGGTGGATATATATATGAGGAATACTTGTAGGCTCAAGGTGAATGATCATTTGTGGTTCAGTAACTCTTTTTCTTGTAAGTTGGGATCAGGTTTTTGGTTTGAATTTTGAAATCACTGTTGAGTAGGCTCTACTCCTTTGAAGTACTTATTACCTATTCTTTATGATGGTTGTTCATCTAAGGATGGTAAGATTGTGGATATGGGCCTTTGGGAGGTAAATGAGTGGTTTTGGAATTTTGGTAATGAATCCCTTGATGTTTCAGGGGAATTATGAGATGAGTGGCTTTGTTTATTCTCTCTTGTGGTAAACTTTGCTTCTTCTCCAATGGTGGCTTATTCGGTTGTGTGTGGTGGCAAAATTTTGATGGTTTTTCGTTTAGAAATAGCTATAGTAGGTTGTATGATTTGATTGATGGTAGTCGTTAGGTGTTCAACAATATTTGGAAGGTCAAAGTTTCAAGTAAAGTTAAGATTTTTGGTTGGTGCTTTATTCTCAATAATTTACCAACTCGGAAAGACCTTTTTTGGAGAGGGGTGATTCAGGATATTCTCCACCCTTTTTTTCCAAGTGCAATCATCATGAAAAAGACTTGAATCATCTCTTCTTTAGTTTTTTGGTGTCGAAGCGGGTGTGGGAAGGTATTTTAAGATGGTTGGGTGGTGTGGAGGTGGTTATTCTTGATTTCGATTTGGATCTTCTTCGAGTGGACCGAGTTTGTCGTTCTCTTTCACAAATTGTTCACCTTTTGGTATGTTTTTATGATTGTTGGTTTCTTGGGCATATGATGGAGTAGGAATAATCTTATATTTATTAATAAGCTGGTGGTTATTGGAGACATTTTTAATTTTTTTGTTAAGTCTTTTGGTTGTGATTGGTTTTCAATTTTAACTAGAAGAGACTTAGAGGTTGAGAAAATCATTTGGTTGACCAACTCTTTGGATTTGGATTTATCAGGGAGGTAACTTTTGCATTGTTCTTGTTTGGAGTTTGTTCTCCTTTGTTGTGTTTTTGTATTAAGTTAGCACCCGCTTGTGCTGTTTAATACACAATTGGTTATAAAAAGAAAATAAGCACCATTCAAAGATAATTTTGTGGAAGGATAGATAAGATTAATGAAAGCTTTAAGATTTTGTGGAGTATATGTCACACAAGTGATTCTTGTAAAATTTACAAACCAAAAGTGATTTTTTATTTATTTCTTTCCCCCATTTTACAAGTGGAGTTGTAAAGGGAAACGCAAGCAAAGGGAGACCAAACAAGGCATGAAGTCTACCTTGTCATGTCACTGGTCTCACCACTATAATCTAAAGTGACTGAGCCAAGAATGAATTGCCAATTGCCATTGATTTACAGCATCATAAGTTGGATGAAGCAAAACCCCTCATCTTCACCTGCAATATATGAGACAACAATACACATGTATGAATTCAGATAAGAAAGCTATTATTGGAAAAATCATTGAAATTTTCTAGTATGAAGTTTATAATATGAATATCTACCTATTGCTATATAGTCGAGGTAGTGTCATTTAATAGCACCACTTGAGTCCCTCTCTTTGTTGGTAGCCAATGTTGCACCAGTATTGTTTTCTACATTAGAATCTTTATGTTCGAGCTTCTTTGTATTGAGAAAGCGGCCGCCATTCCCCCTTGCCCTTCTCAAAGCATGTAGGTGGCGGGATTCATGAAGATACGGCTGTAAGAAATGAATAATACAGAGGTGACTATGAATGATCAACTATAATGGTATAAGGTAGATAGATATATGAGTCATACCTTCCTAACTTTGATAACTTTCTTTTCAAGCTCGGCCTTAGCCCGCGACTGTCTTCGCCTCAAAATACCATGATATTGCTTTGCATTGACATAAACAGGTTCCTCTTCCATTTCAAGTGGCAAAAGCACTCTAGCATGATGTATGTGGTATAGCTGCGAGTTCATCTAGAATCATGCCAATAGTTGTTAGGACTCAAGAGGGGTATTAAGCATTATAAGATATTAAAACTGATATTATCACTCAAGTTTCAGCCACAATGTTCTATCCAGAACTATGCTTCTATCCAATTGTTAATTTCAAAATCTTTTTTAAAACTTCTCTGAAATGAGTGAAAATCAATGAAGCACATATACGATACGAGTATTGAATACGATACGTATCCGATACGGTGATACGTTATTAATTGGAAACTACAAGATACGATACGTTTAAGATACATATATAAAAATTAAAATTATATATTTAGTTAAATGGTAATCAAACCATTCATAATATTAAAGTGATAACTAGAATAGTATTAAGATTTTTTTTAGTGAAAAAATGTGAGGGTATTATGAAGAAGAAAGTAACAAGTCCTAAGGTATAATCAAGAAGTTATAAGGTATTTAAAACTGATAAAAGTAATGATAGGTAAAAAAAATAATTATAACTAATATGAATTAAATTTAAAATATAAAAAATTGGAAGTAACAAATTATGAGAAATTAAACCATTTTCAAAAAATGAATAATTTTGGGAGGAATTAAATAGATTATTAAAGGATCACCATAAAGAGTCATTAAAATTAATAAAAAAATGTTAAAATTGAAAAGTCACGTATATGTGACGTATCGGAGACGTATCCCTGCCGTATCGAAATTTTTTTAATTAATTTTTAAAATAAATAAATCCGAATAGTCCTCTGATACGTATCGGCGCCGTATCAGAGCGTATCGGCGTATCGATATGTATCAGATACGATACGACGGGGTTTTTGAAGTATCCGTGCTTCATAGGTGAAAATACTTAAAAAAATATCGAGTGAGATTGATTTGATTATACACAGTCGCAATATGCTAGCATACCATAGCTTGTTGTCCATAAGTATTCAAGAATTGACCGAATTGAGGATTTGAATAAGGACATATTAAAACCTGCTACAAAATATGACAAAAGTTTACCATCATGTCTTCATATATATCTTAGAAAAACATAATGATAAAGGTCTTACAGTTGAATGATGAACAAGTTCCGTCTGCGAATTTGGATCAAGATGTTTGTCCAAGGCTTCTGAGTTTGTGACACCATTCATGATTGAACCATTGAGCTGATCAAGTGAAGATGATTTGGAGGTATTTTCAAGCCACCAAGGTTGATGAGAATAAATGGAAGATGACAAATGAACATGGTCACTATGCTTTACTCCACATTCATCAGTTTCAGGTTTCCCTGGCATTCTTTCAATGGTTTTCCAACCTTGGAACCAAACAAAGATAGCAACAAGTTCCAAATCACAAGAAAACCATAATATAATTTTATATTAAAATGAAAAGAAAAGAGAAAACAAGAAAATAGAGAAACACACTTTACAAAAATATGGTTGAATTTGAATCAAAACAATGGATTTGGTGATTTAAGAGCATAAAGTTATCAACTTTTTAAGAACTTACTGTTGGGTGCTTTGGATTTCAGAATCAGAATTGCATTACGGTGACACCCTCTCTCTCTTTCTATAATATTGGAAGAGACAATGGACTATGGAGTATAATACATTTAATTTGAATACATGAAAATATTAAATATTTTTATTAACTCAATTATCATTTATAAAAAGAATGAATCCAGTCCATAAATCCTACCTCATCATCCGACACAATTACGATAAATCAATATTATTATATTGTATCAGGGTTGAGAAATTATGTTCGGTTCATTGAACATATTCATTTTATCTGTATTTTTTAGAAGGTGAACAAAAGTTTAAGTTTACACTCTCTAACTAGTACATTTATTTTTGGAGGCAACGAGACAAATTATAATAGATATGGTATTTTTATAATAAAAAATATGAACATTAAAATAAATATTTATTTAACAAATAAAATTGTTAAAGTTAATTAATTAAATTAATAAAAAATAATTTTTTTTATGTAATTATAGTGTTAACATTCATGTTTAATGATTTTTTTTATTTAAAAAAATAACATTTAAACAATAAAATATAAAATATTTAATTTAAATATTTTTGATGTTGACAATATAATATAATATAATATTAAATTTATGTATTTTTTTTACTTACATACATTAACATGATGTTTATGATAAATAATAATTATTATGATTATTCTTTTTTAATATAAAAAATAATAATTGATTAAATATGTATGAAATTGTTTTAATTATTACCAAATAAAAAAAAAAATTTTTGATAAGAAAATATTAAATAAAAAACATCAAATTGACAACAAATTATACAGATAATATTTTATCTTCTTTTAATTATTTTTTTAAATATATTTTTAAATATTTAATTATTTCAACCGTTTAAAATTGCACATGAAAGAATCAGATTGAGATTTAAAATGAAAATATAGTATTAAAATTTTCATAAAAGATAAAGATTTGCAATAGAAGTATAGCATTAAAATATTTATATTATGTTATGAAATTAAAATATAGCATTAAAATATTCGTTGTGAAAATTTATATAATATGATTTTTTTGAGAAAAAATAATATAATTATTTAATAACATCTATATATGAGTGTTTTTTAAGGCTATTATTGTGTATTTATAATAAATAATATGGAGAGAGGAAACTAACCATCAATTTTTACTTTTTTTTTTTTAAATCTTTGTGGTATATATTATATTAATTTTTATATAATAGAGTAGAATTAAAAAATTTATATAAAAGATTGAGATTTGGAATACAAATATAGCATTAAAATATTTTGATTAAGATATAGAATGAAAATATAGTATTATAATTTGTTGTAAAAATTTACATAATATAATAATTATTATATAGAAAATAATGTTTTTTTATAAAATTATTTTGTACTGATAATATAGAAAAAATAAATCGTAAAATTGAAAGAATAGTGGATAATAAATATTCGAGAGTATATTAAAATATATAATCAATCTTATTGATATTCGAGGTGAATAAAATTTAAAATTAATTTAGAAAAAAAAGAGTAAAAGATTTGAATAATTAAATGCATTTAGGTTAGGTACTGATAGACTTAATGAAAAGTTGGGAGAGAAACATAGTATTTTGTTAAAATATATTAAGGAATTGTTTGGTATATAATTCAATTATAATATTATATAATTGTCTCTATTAACATTATGTTTTTTTTTTTTTAAAAAAGTATTTAATATCGTATTTAATTTGAGGATTTATTATAATTTTAAAAAAAATATTAAATTTAAGTTTTTTTTACGTATATACATTAATAGTGTTTATGATAAATAATTATTATTATGATTATTCTTTTTTAATATAAAATATAATAATTGATTAAATGTGTATGAAATTATTTTAATTATTACCAAATAAAAATATATATTTGATAACAAATATTAAATAAAAAAAATCAACTTTCGTGACAACAAATTATATAGATAATGTTCTATCTTCTTTAAATAATTTTTTTTTTTATATATTTGAGGTGAATAAAATTTAAAATTAATTTTTATATGAAAAAAAAGTAAAAAATTTGAATAATTAAATGTAGTTAGGTTAGATATTGGTAGACTTAATGAAAAGTTGGGAGAGAAACATAGTATTTTATTTTAATATATTAAAGAATTATTTGGTATATAATTCAATAATTTTATATAATTCAATAATTCAATAATAATTTTATATGATTGTCTCCATTAATATTATGTTTTTTTTTAAAACTATTTAATATCGTATTTAATTTAAAGGTTTATTATAATTTTGTTACTGTGTACAGTAATTATGATGTGAAAATACTTATTTTTAAAATAAAAAGATACACTAATTTTAAAATATATTCAGTTTCAACTTAAATTTTTTTAAAGCAGTTCTTAATTTTTATTATTTAAAAATAAGATATATTATATTTCTACTAAAAATTCCTCAATCAGTTTTTAGTATTTATTATTCAATTAAAAATTTAATAAATATTATTACATAACTGAGTCACAATTTAATTAAAAATATAATAAGTATAATTAAATAACAAATATATAGATAATAGTATAGTTTTTGTTATTCAAATAAAAAACTAGTAAATATTATCACATAATAATTGATTCTCAAATTAATTAATAATATAATAAACATAATTAAATAATAAACATATCGATATATAATTAAATCATAATTTTATATTATTATCTCCAATAAATTAATTAATATTTAAAAAAAATAAATTAATAACCTATTTATTTTAAAGATTTATTATAATGTTGTTATTAATAACCTATTTATATATATATGAAATGTTCATTAATTAGGTTCAGGGGAATTCGCACATTTGTAGGCCCTAAATAGTACTCAGTACTATATCTTAATAATATATTAAGGATGTGTTTGGTTTAATCGTGAGCTTTTATAAATGTGATCATTAATATAATTTTTTTTAATTTTAGAATTAAATGGTGCAATGCAACAAGTCTGTTCTACCATGTCTTTAATTTTTTGCGAAGCTGATTAAGATTTTAAACCAAAGCTCTCAACTATGTCAATCGTATTCCCTTTAGATTTTTGTAAGATAAACTTAAATAGAGTAGACATGTTTATTTTTAATTACTCGTAAATTGAATATTATTCTCAGAATATAGTAGTATACCTCAATTTCTAATAGTTATTGTGATATTACATATTTTTATGAATATAACTTTATTTTTTGGTATTTGTACTTTATAAGAATTGCTTGCACACTATTATCACTTGTAAGAATCTCAATCGGTTGTTTTTGTTTTAAAATGAGAAAATTAAAAAATATAAGAAATATAAATTTTATTATTTTGTACTTCACGCAAAGGTCTTTGTTGTGTGATGTCTCCTATTTAGAAGAAAAACTAAACCTTAATTACCTAATTTACTTGAGTGTAATTTAAGAACAATGATGTGTTGACAAAAATGGTCCCTCTTATCTCATTTTCTTTACTTTACTTTACTTTACTTTAGAATGTGACATCAACACAAACATTGTTTAACAAGTTTGTCAATCCTTATCCTTGTGTTGTTACCTAGTATCACAAAATGGAATGATGAATGCATCACATTGAAAAGAAGGAATTAATAATAATACTTTTTAAACTCATGTTTTATTTTCAATGTGGTGTCTTGAATTTAATGTAAGGTTTACGACTTTATCATTAACTTATACTTGCTTTTTTCATTTAACCATATGTTTTATATTTAAAGGTGAATATTGCATTTGTGATTTTCCTTTTAAGCTAGTATTGGTATTGACATAAAATAGCACGTTTTTTTATTGGTACATTCCTTATCTTTGACTACTTTGCCAATTCCCAAATTATTTGAAATTTTCAATACACCTATAGATAAATTTTAAATAAAAAAAAAAGCTTTTAGTCAATTTTTAAAATACTTTATATTGAATCTATAAACTTGACAATAATTTATAATTATTGTAAGAAGAAGTTCATATTTAATTTATAATTATTGTCAAGAGGGAGTTCATATTGAGGAGAAAGATGTAATGATGAATTTGAACGTGAAGTAATATTTTTGTAAAGTTGTAGATGACTACTTCACAACGGCTGTGAAGGTGTTGGATCATCTGGTGTAATCCCTCTATAATGCACATAATAAGAAGGTATGCAAACCACATCCCTCCATGTCGACAACCTTATTCTTTGAAGTTTTTCTAGTGGTTGAATGTGATACTGTACATGTCTTCAGTTGTATTAAGTTGTTTCCCAAAGGAACTTTATGTAGTAGAGATGGTTTACGAGTTCAACATTTATTAGACGTATTGTTTGGAGAATGTTTTGTTGTGTCTCGAGATCTCTTATATGGAATCACTCTGATTATTAACTTATGGTTGGGAGAGAGATACCCGATGAGTTTGACAAAGTTTATTGCCTCATCTCATTCATCGTTATTGAAACTTGATGGTGGGATACGATTATTTGATGTGAATTTTATTTGGAGGAGGTTGGTACCAAAGGTTGAAAGGAAAAAAGTCAGTAAGGATGTGGCATGTTATCTCAGTGACTTTCAATTTGGGGTTGGAGTATCGGGTGATATTGAGTTCATTTTGCACAATATCAACAGGATGTTAAGCAAGCGGCATGAAGATGACTCTTTGGCTATGTTTTCACAGTAGATTTCACGAATACTTTTAACCTTGTATATTGATCAGTCATTTTGCGAGATGTAAGTGTCATACCCCAATTTTTGACCTAAGATACCACCTTATATCATTCACATATGCATCATTGCATCACTAACAATTTTAGAACAGGATAGATCGTGCGTATGCTCCTAAAGTCAAGTTAGGGTTTTATCAAAATTTCATCTGTTCAAGATATGATCAATTAGGGTTTGAGTCTCCACTCACCTCAATTGACCTATCTTAATCAATCATCAACATTTGATCTTTAAATTCCCAACTTTTTCTCATGATCTACCTTGAATCGACCAATTAGGGTTTTGATCGAAGATAGTGAATCATTGACTTTCTGCTCAATGAATGACCTATTTGCTTGAAGATTGATCTTAACATCCTCAATGCAACATCTTGACCTAATTTCTTGGTTCAAAATATTACAAAATCCATGTTTCTTCATCAGACAAATTCTAAATCATCTGATGAAAATTCATGTGTTCAAAAAGTCAAAACTTTGACTTTTGGTCAACTTTTTCAAATCTAAATTTTTTCAATCATAAAATCATTTCAAATAATTCATCATGATCATAAAAAATCAAGAAATGTGAAAAAGTCAACAAAAAGTCAAGATTTGATTCACCTAGATCCATTTTGATTCAAGAAAAACTCAAAACATGAAAGTTGTAGATCTTGTTACAAGATTTCCAAAATGTCCAAGAACTTGAAAAAACACTTTGTGCAGCTAGGGTTTTGAAAATTAAACTTAGAGCTCCATAACCATGAATTACAAGTCATTTTTCAAGAACTATAGGTCATTTTTCCTAAATTCCTCCTCCTAGAAGCCTTGTAACCAAGTTAAGATAGGTTAGAGCTGATAAAAATCAGATGAGAAGTAATTATGAGGGAGATAAGATCAAGTGAGATTTTAACCATGGTTAAAGGAATATTCCATGTGCATTTATGGCAAAAATGTCTTTCTTGCCCTTGAAGGCAAGTTGTTCAATTTCAAGCCAATCTCCTCTACTTACCATTCAGATTTCTTGGCCTATAAATAGAGGTCATTTCTTCATTAAAAGGCACCCCAAAGCAATCATAATCCAAGCTTTCCTTCTTTCTTTCTTGTTTTTCAAGTTTCAAGTTTCTAAGTAGGAGAATTTGCAAATTTCAAGCCTTGCAATTTCTGAGCAATCTTAGGCTTCAAATACTTTCTAAACATACTTAGAAAGTTGTTAGAATCCTCAAGCTAGCCCAAGAACTAGCCAAACTCAGAAACCATTTCCAAAATTCATAAAATGCAAGTTTAAGCCAAAACTTCCAAACTCTAAATCCACTCGTGCTTGTTCTGATTTTTCACTTCAAACACACTCTATACAACATATAGAGACTGTCCAAACAGTTAAACAAGTTCTGAAACATCTCCATCATCAACTTCCATAATCATACCAGGGGTCTGCAACTTGACTTGGTCATAGAGTTTCAGCAACTTTCAGAGTAATCTAGGAGTGGGAGCATACTCAGTGAGGTTCAGGGAAGCTTTTTCAATCATCACTTTGTATCTGGAAGTCCTCATAGTCGGTCTGGTTTTTCATACCAAGAGGCAAGCTTTCGAATTCTTGATATCTCCATACATGCATCTTTAGCTTAAAATTTGAAAAGGAAGATGTAGATATCATGTTATTAAAGCTATCTGGGTTCTCAATTTAAATTTAAATTAAATGTGTTCATGGAATCATTCATTCATTCAGTTAGGGTTTAATTTGGGATTATCAAAATTCGTATTCATCTCTAATTATTAGCTTTAATAAGTTATATGGTTAGAATCGTAAGGAAATTCTGAACAATTTTGTATTTTGAATTTCTCAAATTGATGAAAAATCAAGAAAGTCCAGGTTTGAGCCATGGATGTTTGTTTTCGGTTCCATGAAGAAGATGAAGTGGGAAAATCAAAATTCAAAACTTGATTCATAATATATTCACTTGGATGTGATTAAGTGAACGGATGTATTACCGCCCCAGCGGTTGCCAGCACGCTCTTAATCCTTTCCTTCGCCTCAAGGCCTAGGGTTCGAATCTCCCTGGGACCTTTTTTTTAATAAAAGGCTCAACATTTCTGACGTTTGCTTCTTCAGAAGCACTTCTGATGCTTAACCCTTCAGAAGTACTTCTAATGCCGATTCCCTCCAGAAGCAGCATGCTTCTACTGCCTTCAGAAGCACTTCTAGTGCTTCTCACCCTCCAGAAGTATTCAGCTTCTACTACCTTCATAAGTACTTCTGAGGCTACCCCTTTTAGAAGCATCACGCTTCTAACTCTTCAGAAGCAGCACGCTTCTAACCCCTTTCAGAAGCAGCACGCTTCTAACTCTTCTAGAAGCAACACGCTTCTAACTCTCCAAAAGCATCAAGCTTCTAATACTTCCAGAAGCATCAAACTTCTAACACCTCCAGAAGCAACACGCTTCTAACTTTTCCAGAAGCAACAAACTTCTGACCTCCTTCAGCAGCAGCAAGCTTCTGACCTCCTTCAGAAGCAGCAAGCTTCTGACTCCTTCAGAAGCAGCAAGCTTCTGACTCTTTTTCAAAGACTTCATATTTTTTAATCTCCTTTAAAACAAGGTGATTAAATGACAAGTCAAGCACATGGCTCAGTGGAAAAACTCTTCACTTCTAAGCCAAATGTCCTGAGTTCAAACCTCCTTAGGACCAAAAACTCTTTTTTTATCACTAATTTTCTTAAAGTTTTTCAACAAACTTCAACATTTTCAAAAACTAATCAAAACTTCTCATTTTGAGATGATTTTTTGCACACTTGTCATTTAATATACCTATTTTATTATTATGTCAAAAAAAATCCAAAAATATTTTCTTTTTGATTATATTTTTATTAGGTTAATTAGGAGACGTTTTAAGTATTTTTAATACTTTTTCAAAAAATGTTTTCTTTCCAATTTTCAAAACCTAATCTTTTTTCAAAACTTCTTGTGAATATCCTTCACGTTTCAAAATCATTTTCAAAACCTTTTCAAAAACCTTTCAATAAACTTACACACCTTTTTCCATGATCGATTCAATTTGAAGATAAACCGGACCAGGTTTTTCCTTGAATTTCTTTCAAATTGATCATGGGCCTCCCTCACGGTGTAAGTCCCAACCCTCCTATGTACATATTCATTTCCTTGTACATCACAACCATTTCGTGTACATATTCATTTCCTTGTACACATTCAATCGTCTTTGTAAATATTCAAGCATAAACAAACTTCGTTCGTTTGTTTTTATCCGCTTGTTTATACACCGATTCCATTGGTATTAAGAGGAGCATTATTCCCGGTGAAACTTCTCTTAAACCAATGGGCCTCCCTTAAGGTGTAAGTCCCAAACCCTTTGTATATATTCAAGTTACACTTGCTTTAATTGCTTGTTTTATACACTTGTTTATATATTTCCTTCATAAACTCTTGTGAATACACATCACACACTTGTTCATATAACTGTTAAGTTATAACATAACAACTAGCGTAACAACTAGGTTCCCTTTTAGCCTCCTCTTGGGCTTTGTACAAGATAACTCATTTATTTGAGTTAGCCTTCTCTTAGGCTTCGTATAAGAAAAATCATTTATTGAGTTTAGCCTCCTCTTAGGCTTCTTATAAGACAACTCACCCGTTGAGTTTAGCCTCCGCTTAGGCTTCATATAAGACAACTCCCCTGCTGAGTTAGCCTGCTCTTGGGCTTCGTTCAAAAGAACTCCCTCGTTGAGTTTAGCCTTCTCTTGGGTATCAAACAAGAAAGAGACCTGGAAATTTCTTAACAACCTCCTATTGGGCTTCCAGTACAAAGAATCACCTGCGCTAGGATAGAACCCTGAGAGTATGATTTCCCGGTGAAATCACTCTTGAATCCTAAGAGGATGGTTTCCCGGTGAAATCACTCTTAAAGCCAAAGCCAGCCATACCGTATAGGTTCCTCTTGAGCTTCATACAAGGACCCTCGATGACCCTCAGAATGCCTCCTCTTGGGCTTACAATACAAGGACCCTCGATGACCCTCGGAACGCCTCCTCTTGGGCTTACAATACAAGGACCCACGAGCTTCTTAAAAGCATCCCCCTAATCCATAATCAATTTCTCCTAGAGATTTAGACATTTATCATCTCTATGGCAGAAGTATCTCATCTATCACATCACATACAAATCAAACTCTTTTCAAACAAAAACATCTTTTAACTGAAAAAGGTAACACTTGTACACTCAAGCAAAACACCAAAACTTACAATTAAAGATTCAATCATCTTTCAAACATCTTTCTTAACTCGTAAGTGGTAACGCTTGTACACTCATGCAAAACACCTAATACTTACGATGAAAGATTCAAACAATAAACCCTTCAAAATGTATGTGATGAAATAGATTAGATACATTTTTCATTAAGATGACATTTGTGTTTGTCTCTTAATAAACACCCTTTGCTTCCACTAGCATAAGTGGGAACTACGATTGCTCTGACTTTCTCAACCTCCCTTTGAGAATACGTAGGCACAAGGTCTCATCCTTGGCGAGCATACTTCTTTCTCCCTCAAACCAAACAAAACCATAGCTCCCTTAGATCCGAGCTACAAATGCTCTAATTTCCATTAAGGGATATGTATGCAGAATATCCCAATGACCTTTGCGAGCACAATAATAACAAAACCTAGGATCCCACATGACCTACCTTTCTTCAAATCCAAAGGAGAAACTCTCCCAAGAATAAAATAGCAAATTAAAACACACAAACATATCAAAAATATTTTATATATATATATATATATATATATATATATATATATAAATAGGTTATAGATAACTATATATATAGGGTGCCACATATTTCCCTTTATATAACAAACCCCCTTACTCAGATCTCTCCCCAATGCATTGTGTCTAGTTCACGCTAGTCGCACCGCATATCACTATTTATTGAGGGTATTGCAGTTTTCCCCTTTTTCATCTCATTTTTCTTGTTTTTGGAAATAATAAAGCTTGATGCTCGCGGCATATTTAAAAACAAATCAAAAGAGTAAATCGTTTTGAGCTAGAGACTCGAATTCCGATTCGATTCCCTCGTTCGTCACTTTTTACCGCAAACAGTAAGGGTGAGATGAACATTTATTTCGTTGCAGGTTGAGTTTCTTGGTTGTCATTCATCAAGGTTATATCTCGGGGATGGGCATATCTTGTCAAGTGCTTGAGTACAATCAGGTGACCCGTTAGGGCTGCTCCTTCTTGTCCTTGTGTTACACCCACTTATTCATCATATCAACGATAATTGTTAGCTTCTTCTTCATGTATGGTACCTTGATTATGGGACCATCATAATGGATTCGAGTGAGGTGGATAAAGCCTTTGACATCATTCAGGAGTCTGGTCCAAGATTAGACCTCGTATTGATAATTCATAAAATTGAGATCTTTTAGCCTTTGTGTGATTATAGTAAACTTCATGGGGAGTTATTTTCTTCATACATTAGGAGGCCCATGTTAGGGATGAAGTTTCTTGGAGGGGCTGTGTTTACCTCTAGTTTTGGTAAATAACGTTGGTCTCTTAACAAAAGTTTACTTGCGAGATCGACCAGAGAACCTCAGTACAATGCTTCAGTTTTCAAGTGTTTTTACAAAGTGTTTTTATAAAGTGTTTTCAAAAGAGTTCATTCGGCCAGTGCCAAACGAGTTTGTATGATTTAAGAGCAATAAAGAAAAACTTGTAAAATAAAACGAAAAACGTTTAAATTGTAAGCATAAATGACATAACATTAAAATAGTTGAAAATAAGTTGATTCAAACATACATTGCCCTAGATTGACTCATTTCCCTCATTCGTTTGGGTACTATGAGTGACTAGCATGTAGGAATGTAAAAGTTTGAACCCCTAACACTATGCACCAAGTGCTTTATTTATAATACACATATAATAAATATTTTCTGGCGGGCTTTGTTTTCTTGCACGCCATGTGTACTTTTTAACTTCTCTCCATGAACCCACGAACTCCATTTATACTCTCTTTTGTTCCAAGAAACCTTCATTTGCATGATTTAGGTCATTTACATACTCTTTGGGCTTTTAATGTTTCTAGACCCATTTATGGGATCCTTCTTGATTGACTACAGCCACGGTGGACTCATGTATTTCACCTTTTCAAAGAACCTTCTTGAATTCTTTTCTTTTGGTTGGATTTTAGTTCTTATTGACAATCCTAACCAACAAATTTCCCCCTAAAATGTTCTTTTTGGCTGAAAAGGTAGCAATGGACATTTTAGTCCTTCTTCCTTAGAACGAAATGACGTCATCACAATCATGACTTTTCCCTCAAACGTCACATCTGCGAACAAGCAACCACTTCCCTACTTTTTATCTTCAACTTCCTAGGATGAATGTGACCCCCAACTTAACAACTTACTAAATCAGTTTCCATCCGCTTGAAACGTGCTTGCCATGTAACCAAAAATTTCCCACTTACTTTCCAAACGTTTGATTTTCTTGGTGGTATAAATACCATTTTCATCTCTTTAGTCTCTTTTTTACACTCTCTTTGCATTCTCAAACTTTCTGTTTCAAACTCAAAGAAACTCTTGCTTTCTCCCTTTTTACCCAGAAAACCTCTAATCACTGCCATGGCCACTTTAAGCCAAATTATTGAAAACATTCAAACCCCTAGGAAAGTTGAGCTGGTTTCCAACATGGAAGATTTTTTTGTTCATCTCCAAAATTATTTTGTTTTGGAACGCACGCCAACACGAAACATCCAATCCTTCCGCTCTCAGGTGTTACTCCCTTTCGTGTGCAAGCGAACTGCTTACACTCTCTTGGGATCTGTTCCTAATGAAATTAGAGCACCCAAACAGCTGGAAGATTGTTTCCCCATTCACCCTGCTACAAAACCTCCTGTTCACAAAGACAACTTCATAGATTTTTCATATATGTACCAGACTTCTAAAGTTTTCCATTCTGCCCATGTTGTCAACCAAGATTACCTTGCACGGTTGGACAAGGTTGAGAAGGTTAAAGGCGATGTTTGGAAGGCTCAAGGCATTTTTGACTTGATTCAAATCTCTAGGGTTGGCCCTAGTTATTGTAACTATATGTTGATTTATATGCTCTATTTCTGGAAAGGTTCTACGAGCCTTTCCATTTTGCAACTGGCATGCGTACCTCCACCCTATTCGACTTTGAGGCTATTATTGATCTTCGTCCTACATGTGAAACTTTTCTTCCCACTGAGGCTGACAAAAATGTCATACCATTTGAGAAAGATAGTGTTGGCTTTACCAAATATATGGAGCCCTTTCATGTCAAGGATGTGGACATCGTTTCTGATGAAGTATACATTGCTTCCATGGCTTTATGGCTTTCCAAGTATGTGTTTTATTGTCGATATATAAAGGTAGCTAAACAGTCCATGTCATTAGCCCACCACCTCTATTTGGGTTGAAACATATGCTTGAGAAAACTCATATTGGGGTCTCTCTACGAAACACTCAGCATGGGAGTCCACCACATGGACTCACTAACTCCTATCTCAAAATATCTACTTGCCGGTCCTTTTTGGTTGCTTAAATTGTGGTTAAATGCCACTTTTGAAAGCTAACTCAAATTGCAACTCACTGATGCTCAAGAAATAACATTCGTCCAACGCACCACCGAAAGTCTTTGGTTTGCTATGATGACACCACCCAACGATGATTTGACTAGAGAAGAATCCCTCATAAAATACTCGACCTTCTTCTATATGCGTTTCATCTAATTATGGAACCTTTTCCCCCCAAACAAAATGGTCATGAGTGGTTCACCAGACCATTTCCTCCAGTCGATCCCACACAACTTCTTAAATCCAAAGCCATCTGGAAAGCTTTCCTCCCTCCCAAACTCATTGCATCAAGGGTGAGAGCTAATGATGGAGTAACACTCATGTGTTATCAGCCCAATTTAGTGACCAGATGATTTGGTTTGTGCCAAGATCTTCCTCTCAATTTTATAAGCCCTCTGATAAACTGTGCTCCTGGCCCACTAACTACAATGAAGAAGAATATGCTCGAAACCTCGAACACTTTACTGCTGACGCTCCCACCATGAATCATATTGTTTTTTATCCCCTATTTTATACCACTAAAGAGTTTTTTGATTGGTGGACCGTGCAATTTGTGCAGAGTGTTGGTACCCCTCAAATCTTTTAAGGCTCAACTGAAGCATGCTTTTGAGGCTATACAACAAAAGTTCAAAAAAGGTACGACTTCCCATTTTGATTGTGCGTCGATTCCTTGTTTGTTCATTTTCTTGTATTTTGACTTTTACTACTTTGTCTCGTTGTCATTTCCTCATCCAACAGATGAGCACAAGAAACGTTCCAGTGAAGCTACAAGTGGTGCAACTATCTCTATTTCTAACCAAGAAGTTCCTGAACATCTTTCTCAAGTAAACTCCTAACTCTATGGCTTATTTACTGGTTGTGTTCTCCTTCTTTTTCCTAACACAAAGATCATGTTAACCCATTCATAATTTTCTGAAACCAACATTGTCGTCCCTTCTAAGCCATCTCTAAAATGACGAAAACGCTCTACAAATAAAGGGAAGCAAGCTGAAAATACACCTTCACCTGTTGTTCCCAAAAAATCCCACAAGTCCAAATCAACTCGCTCTGTGGATGCCTTAAAGAAGGCTGCTTCTGCTGCTGCACCTCCCACATGGGTGGCAAAAGAAAAGGTCATGAAACTTGTGCTGAATCGACCAAAAAGAACTAACTCTAGTCCTGAGGGAGATCATCAGGTATCTCCTTTTTCCAAAGAATTTTATCTTAGGAATTGTGGCACTTTTTACAATTCTGCCCTCGTTTCCCTCTATTATTTTAGCGGCCAGCAGCTACCCAGACAAAGTTCCCCACCAAAATCATCTTGAAATCATCTAAGACCAAGAAACCTTCAACTGCCGTCGTATTTGATATTGAATCTTCTGGGAGTGATCTTCATTCTCCTGTCAATCAGGATATTTCTGAGTACTCTCCCATTAGTGAAGGAATTGAGGGTGAAGCAGCAGACGAAGGCTTAGAGGATAATGCAAAAGATGATGGCCTAGAGGGATCTGAATAAAGTGATGCTGCCAACACTGAAGTGCCTCCAAAAACAATTGTCGCCTTTGGTACCATTTCGACTCTTCCCTATGTGATTCCCATAACTACCACCATGTGACCCCAATAAGTTGCAACTCTGAGGCAAAACAACCCTTTATAAATATATCCAAGAATCTTATTCAACATAGTAGGACCAAGCACATCGATATTCGTCATCACTTTATAAGAGAACTTGTTGAGATCAAGATAGTTGCCTTAGTACATGTAGCTACTGAGATGCAGTTAGCAGACATCTTCACAAAGGCCTTAGATGTTAATCAATTCGAAATTCTAAGAGGAAAAATAGGGATCTGCATACATGAAGGATTGTAGCAATTAAAGATGGAAATTCAATTGGTGAAGAAGAAGGTGCTAAAACTATTGACTATGTTGAGTCTAGAGTCTTTGAATGTTGTGTCCCTGAAGACGTTTTTCTCATTCATGCTTCCTTTTCACTTTTGTTATTTTTCATGAGTTTACCTAACATGTTTACTCTACTAGTTTCTGACTCTGGCATATTATGGCTAAAAAGGGGGAGTAATTTTGCTTGTGCTTATACTTGTGCTATTGATGATTGCGATGATTGTTATGGTGATGGACTAATGAGGTTGAGGGGAAGTTGCTGACTCTGAGCTGAGCTTAACTGACTGTGTTTGTGTAACTTAAGTGTGCATGTGAGATGTTTTGATTGATGTTTGTTTTGACTGATGTTTAAACATTTATTATTCTGCTGCTATATCTTTGATAGATTATATTTATGTTGAGGTCCTCTCTAGTATATTTATGTCTCTATGTTGCAGCTACTTTGATATGTGATTGTTTCTGTGGTGCTGCTCTCTGATTTTACTTGTATGACTTGTATGCTCAAATAATGTTTTAGCCAAAATTTTCCAAAGGGGGAGTTTGTTAGTTCTGTGTTGGCAACAATTTTGGTAAAACATTCTGCTCAAAAAATTCCATTAAGGATGCCTTGACATGTGAAGAAAAAATGTATCAGTATATTTACAAGATCTCAAACCAGATGTCTTAACATGTGTTACAGAACTGATCTGTTTTTCTGTTTAGAAATTCTAGGCGTTATTTTGTTTAGTTAATTAATATTTGTATTGCTCGAAGTTAGAAAGTTTGTTTAAAGTTTTGTTTCAATATTATTGGAGAGTTTTTATCCTAATTTCATGGAGAAAGTAGTGGGAAGTTTTGAAGACTTATGTGAAGCGGATTTGGGACAAGCCCTAGCTGCTGTTACTATAAGAAGAATAGCTAACCCTACTTGCAGAGTAGTTACACTGAAGGAATCTGAACGTGCTAGTTTTGAAGATTAGGTTTAATTCTTGTGTAAATTGTTCCTTGTGAGTCACTCTTATATTCTTTAATACTATATTAGTACGTTTAGTTGAGTTGTAACTTGTTAATTATTCATAAGCTTTGAAGCAAAGAATGGTTATGTGTCTTTGAAGTGTGTCTTCAAATCATTGTCATTGTTTTATCACTGTGAGTGATTGATGGGGAGTGAAAGGGATCTCATATCTAAGACATCTTATGTAGAAGGGTCATTGGGTAGTGATTAAGTGAAGGGTTGTAAATATGGGAGTTTAACTCTGAATTAATACTACTGATAGTGGACTTCATCCCTGGATTGGTAACCTCTAGACGAAGGTGTGTTTGCACTGAACTGGGTGAACAATTGGCTTGTGTCAATTTTACTTTGTTGCTTTTATTATTTTGTTATTCCTTGTTCACTCCTCAGATATTAGTGTCGTGACATCTCCTTCGATATCTCATATCTTATACCAGAATTTCACGGATCACTTTATAAAGTTCTTTGCAAGCCTCCATGAGTTCAGAAATGATATCAGCCTTGGTTGAGGTCTAGTTTTCAGCAGCAGATATCAAAACAATGTCTGGGACATATTTTCCTGCAAACAATTTATAGTGAAGAGACAACACATATCCTCTTTTGCAAGCAGCATTAGTAGTGGATAGAATTCCAGGGTGCTAATTGAGAATGATACCACAGATCAGGGAAAGGAATGCAATGGGCATCTTCACAGCACATGTTTCAGCATGCTTGATAGTTTGATCAAATATATAAGCACCATAGTCAAATGGCTTCTTGGTACCAACAAAATAAATGAATTTTCCAAAGCCAACTTAAATAGTTGAGGTATGATTGGTAGGGACCCAATTGGCAGCTCCAATTTTGTGTAGGATGGCATATTTGACACTCAATTTCCCAACAGACAACTTGACTTTCATAGGCCATGCTATTACTTGGTTTGTAGTAATGGCTTTGCAAACCTGGTTATCAGTCACTTCTAATTCACGTTGTTCATCTTCACTCCTTCTTAGGTATCTGTTGATGATGGCAAGGGAGTAATCAACACACTTTCCTCTAACAAAAACCTTCCTAAAATCCTTACTTTTACTGTCAGCACAATCTTCAGGAATATTAACAATAAATTCCTTCACCAAAACTTCATAACACTTAGATAATCTGGTCATATTCTTAATTAAACCAGCAAATGAGATAAGCTCCATAACTTCCTTGCACTCCAAGACATCATTTCCCAATTCTCTTTCAAGGGAAATTCTCCTTTGGTAGACATACTTCCATTGCTTGATATAGTTAATAGAGTGGAATGAAATGTTATCAATAGGAGCATCAGGCACATTATCAGATGGCTTTTTAACCACATTGTTATACCCCAAAATTTGTCCTCCTACTTCTCAAGACAATTCACATCTCAATTCTCAAGGATTTCACAAGGGTTGACCAGACAAACCCTCGCTTAAGCAACCAACCCAAACTAGGGTTTTGCCATTCTCAAGTCAAGATGGATTTCCAATACTCCAAGTGTTCCTCATACCTCCACCATATGCTTCAAGGGATCAACATGTGAAGTTTCAATCCTTACAAGTCAAACTTGCTCATCCAATTGCTCAGATAATTGAAAATCAGTTGTGTTAGACAAAAAGTCAATTGTGGTTAACATACAGTCAAACTTCATGATTTTTGGTCAACATCAATATTTTGGAGTGATATTCATCATTTGATCTAGAGTTGATCATGATTCATCAAGAAAAGCCAAGATTTGACCAAACATAACTTTCACATACTTCATCAGAAATTTCTCCACCATAGCTCATTTTGAAGAAAATTCAATTCTCTACAACTTCATGTCTCACAAGCTTGGGCAGAAAATGCTTCATTTGAAAGATATGGATCAAGACATTATAGGTCCTTCTAGAAAAGTCAACGAAAGTCATCTTTTTGCAAAGAAGTGTCCATGAGAATGGAAACTCCAATGAAGATGAAACCAAAAAGGATGTTTAGAAGACATCTTGAGCTTTCTAAAAAGTCCAAAAACACCTAAAAATGTTGAAAATTGAGCAAGTTGGGCATTTTTTAGGAGGTGCATGAGGAAAAATACCTTTCAAAAGCCAAAAATTTCCAAATGAGCCTAAGATTTTATGATTTAAACTTGATCATGAGATTATCCATGACTACTATGCAGCATGCGACGTCCCCTACCTCATTTATTTATTTTTAAATTTAATAGCTTAAATTCAAATTTAATTAAATAAAATGCTAAAATAAAAGATAAGGCAAGTTGGGTTGGATATTTGTATGGCTTGGGGTCCAAGATAGCTCATTACAAGCTGTCAATTTTGTGCAAGAAGATTGAGGAAGAGATTGATCAAGATTGGAAAGATTTTGTGCAATTTTTCAAATCAAATATTCTCCATTTAAGGAGAATATTTTCTCTTAACGACTTGACCTAATTCCACACTTCTATAAATACCTAGCATTCTTACAAGACCAAGAGAACTTTTAGACACCTCTCTCACGTGCTACCAACCTCTTGTAAAACCCTAAAAATTCTCAAATTTTCTCAAAGTTGGCCAAATCGTATTCTAACTTCCAGCCGGTTTCAAGTGCTTCCAAGCATTGATTCTTGTTCCTGAGGTGTAGTAGGGTAAGAATGAATCATAATCCACGGCCAAAACAGGCTAAATCGTGCCATTCACAAGCATCCATATTCATATTTTCTTGAATTCGTATTTTGCATTTTACTCTGCTTTATTGATATTTAACTATGTTAATGTGTTCATGAAGTCTTTTAGAACAGGTTTGATCCATCCTCCACAAGTTTTGACGTGTAAATCACTAGATGCCATGGTTAGGGCATGAACTTAGTGAAGAATCGGTTTCCACGATACAAGCTATTTTAGGACAAACAAACCCTACCATCATGATAGTAGGGTCCCATATAGTCGATCTGGGCTTTTACTTTTCATAAATTGATGCATTTTATAGGTTTTTGAGGTTTGATGCTAACTGGAGAAGATGACCGGAGCACCGTTCCGGTGCTTCTGATCCAGAAGCTATTGACCCTTACATATTTACAGGTCCAGAAGAATGAATGCATGTATCACCTCCCCAGCGGTTCACCTTGCGTGCACTATGTCATTCTCCCTATCAGGTCGTGGGTTTAAACCCCACCTTTTGCAATTTTCTATTTTGCCTTGTGTTTCATTTCGGTCACGCCCGAAGCTCCACTGGATCCTTTCTAGCCAGAAGTGCCAACTTCTGGGCATCCCCAGCACCAGAAGCTCCAGCTTCTAGGCCTTCTCAGCATCAGAAGTGCCAACTTCTGAGTCTCCCATCGCATAATTCCTCCAGAAGTTCCAACTTCTGGATGGCCCCAGATGTGAAGTCCCCAAAAGCTCCAGCTTTTGGGCGCCTAGTTCGGAACCTCCAAAGCTCCACGGACCCTTTCCACACGAGCCTCACGAGCTCCACAGGCGCGTCAGACTAGAAACCCCAGAAGCTCCAGTTCTAGCTTCTAGGTGCCTCTAGTAACGAAACTTCCAGAAGCTCCAGCTTCTGGGATAGCTTTTGCCAGAAGCTCTCTTTTGCTCTATTTCGTGTTTTTTTTTATATTTTGCTTATTTTCTTTTTTTAATAATTAATTAATTAATTTAACTAGTAATTAGGTTAATTAATTTAGGATTAATTAGACAACTTTCACTAATATTTTCTTTCAACTAGAACTAGGTTATTTTCACATTTTCAAAAATACCAAAAATATTAGGACTAGTTTTCTTTTCCTTTATTTATTTTCTTGCATTTTTAAATTCTAGAAAGGTTGTATAGGTTGCAAATTTTTTATCATGTAATAGCGTATGATTTTACTTTCCGCACTTTACTTTCCGCACCTCTTATTATGTACCTGCCCCAAAGGCATGTAATAGTGTAGGACCCTTTATATTTCCACAATTTACTTTCTGCACCTATTAAACTGCTAGTAATTAGGTCTGTATGGCAAGATAAAATCAATCTAGACCACTAATACAAGATAAAATATATGAAAACAATGCACTATTCTCACACATGCACCTGTTCGCGTTAAAAAGTGACGCGCTAGGGAATCGAATCGAAATTCGGATTCTCTAGCTCAAAACAATTTACTCTTTTGATTTGTTTATAAAGATGCCGCGAGCATCAAGCTTTATTTTTTCCAACACAAGGAAAATGATTATGAAAAAGGGGAAAGTTGCAATACCCTCAATTGATATGATATGCATTACGACTAGCGCGAACTAGACGCAACGCATTGGGGACATTCCGGGCAAGGGGGTTTGTTATATAAAGGGAATAGATGGAGCACCCTAAATATATATAGTTATCTATAGCTTTATATATGAATATGTTTGATATGTTTGTGTGTTTTAAATTGCTATTTCTATTGTTGGGAAAGTTTCTCCTTTGGATTTTAAGAAAAGATAGATTATGTGGGATTCTAGGTTTTGTTATTATTGTGTTCGCAAAGATCTTTGGGATCTTCTGCATACATATCCCTTAATGGGAATCAGAGAATTTGTAGCTCGGATCTAAAGGGAGCTATGGTTTGTTTGGTTTGAGGAAGAAAGAAATTTGCTCGCCAAGGGTAAGACCTTGTGCCTACGTATTCTCAAAAGGATGTTGAGAAAGTCAGAGCAATCGTAGTTCCCACTTATGCTAGTGGAAGAAACATGATGTTATTAAGAGACAGAGACAAATGTCATCTTAATGAAAAATGTATCTAATCTATTTCATCACATACATTTTGAAAGGATTTATTGATTGAATCTTTCATCGTAAGTTATAGGTGTCTTGCTTGAGTGTACAAGCGTTACCAATTACGAGTTAAGAAAGATGTTTAAAAAAAATGATTGAATCTTTTAATTATAAGCATTGGGTGTTTTGCTTGAGTGTACAAGCGTTTACCACTTACGATTAAGAGATGTTTTTGTTTGAAAAGAGTTTGAAAAGTTTTTGATTGTATATGATGTGATAGATGAGATACTTCTTCCATAGAGATGATAGATGCCTAAATCTCGAGGAGAAATTGATTGGATTAGGGGGATACTTTTAAGAAGCCCATGGGTCCTTGTATTGTAAGCCCAAGAGGAGGCATTCCGAGGGTCATCGAGGGTCCTTGTATGAAGCTCAAGAGGAAGCTATAGGGTATGACTGGCTTTGTCTTTAAGAGTGGTTTCACCGGGAAACCATCCTCTTAGGATTTCAAGAGTGATTTCACCGGGAAATCATCCTCTCAGGGTTCTATCCTAGCGCAGGTGATTCTTTGTATTGGAAGCCCAATAGGAGGCTGTTAAGAGATTTCCTGGTCTCTTTCTTGTTTGATGCCCAAGAGAAGGCTAAACTCAATGAGGAGTTCTTTTGAACGAAGCCCAAGAGGAGGCTGACTCAGCAGGGGAGTGTTGTCTTATATGAAGCCTAAGCGGAGGCTAAACTCAGTAAATGAGTTTTCTTATACGAAGCCTAAGAGGAGGCTGAACTCAGATGAATGAGTTATCTTGTACAAAGCCCAAGAGGAGGCTAACTCTGCAGGGGACCTAGTTGTTAGACTAGTTTGTTATGTTATAACTGAACAGTAATATAAACAAGTATGTAATGTGTATTCACAGGAGTTTATGAAGGAAATATAAACAAGTGTATAAAACATGCGTTTTAAGCAAGTGTAACTTGATTATTTACGAGTTTGAATATGTACAAGGGAATGAATATGTACACGAAAGGATATTTATGTACAAGAAAATGCGTATGTACATAGGAGGGTTGGGACTTACACCGTGAGGGAGGCCCATTGGTTTTAAGAGAAGTTTCACCGGGAATAATTCCTCTCTTGATACCAATGGAATTGGTGTATAAACAAGCGAATAAACGTACGAAAGTTTGCTATACTTGAATATTTACAAAGATGTTTGTATTATGTACAAGTAAAATTGATATGTACATAAAAGAATTGGGACTTACACCATGAGGGAGGCCCATTGGTTTTAAGAGAAGTTTCACCGGGAATAATTCCTCTCTTGATACCAATGGAATTGGTGTATAAACAAGCGAATAAACGTACGAAAGTTTGCTATACTTGAATATTTACAAAGATGTTTGTATTATGTACAAGTAAAATTGATATGTACATAAAAGAATTGGGACTTACACCGTGAGGGAGGCCCATGATCAATTAAGAAATTCGAGGAAAAACTGATTCGGTTTTATCTTCAAATCGAGTCGATCATGGAAAAAAGATGTGTAAGTATGTTTTGAAATGTTTTGGAAAGATCATGAAAGTGTTTTTGAAAGATGAAATATATCCATAAGAAGTTTGAAAAATTTTCGAGTTTTGAAAGTTTGAAAGAAACATCTTTGAAGTACTTAAGAATACCTTAAAATGTCTCGTTTTTGGCTCAATGAAAATATAATCAAAAGAAAATATTTTTGGATTTTTTTGACATCATCATAAAATAGGTATATTAAATGACAAGTGTGTAAAAAATCATCTCAAAATGAGAAGTTTTGATTGGTTATTGAAAGTATTGAAGTTTGATAAAAAATGTGAAGAAAGGAAAAAAAGTGACAAAATGGTCCCAAGGGGATTCGACCCTAGGACCATTGGGCAAGGCAAGGCAAAGGACTAAGAGTGAGCTGGCAACCGCTGGGGCGGTAATACATCCGTTCATATATCTCATTCCATGTTATTATATTATAAAACAAATATTTGAATTTCTGGAAAACAAGAAAACGCGCGCAATGTTCTTCCTCTTCATCCAATCCCAGATTCTTCGTTTCTTGATGAAATTGAAAGTTATAAACATCAAACTTGCTCGAAATTTAACCAGGAATATGATGGTGGTGGTTAATTTCATTTATTTTCAGTTTTAAATGATTAATTTTTCCCAGAACACGAAGAACCCTAATTCTTAAATTCAATATGAAATCGTGTATGGCCATGGAATTGATCAATTGATTGAGGGTTAAGGATCAGTGAAGGTGCAGAAACAAAACGACCAAGCATTTTTTGAACTATAATTCAGAAATCAAAGAGTTCGAAGTATGAGTGACTTACCTCTTCAAACTGAAATCGAAGTCCTTCTTAGAGTGTTTCCAGTTGTTGTTTGATGATGGCTGGAGCACCACTGAACCTTATGGAAGGTGTTTGATCACTATGCTCACTCTGGAATGACCTGGAACTCTCTACCCAAGTCCAACTGCATATGCTTGATGTGAACTTCAAATTCGTGGTTAGAAGTGATACAGGTCAGGGATGATGATCTGGATCATTTATATGAAGTATGTGGATGATGTTTGAATGATAAAATCAAGACTAGCTCGAGTAAATTATCAGTTTGAAAGTTAAGGCAAGTTTTGCAAGCTTTTGGTTTTAAACATGGATTCTGAGTTTGATCAATTCTTGAGTTGATTTTAAGTTTCAAACAAGTTTCATTTGATGTTTAGAACATGTTAGACACCAAGTTTCTTACAGTTTTTACAAGATTTGTAAAAATGCAAAATTCTCACTTTTGAACTATGAAACTTGAAATTCAAGAAAAGAAGAGTGAAAGCTTGATTTGCATAGCTTTGGTGTGGTTTGAATTTGAGGAAATGACCTCTATTTATAGGCCAAGAGAACTGAATGATTTGGCAAAGATATCATTGAAGGAAACTTGCAACTTGGTTAAGAGGTCATAATGGAATCTTTTGCGTTTAATGCAAAAGTTACTTTCTTTAACCATGATTAAGTTTTATTCTTTGATCCAATCCTCTTTTCAATCATTCAAACTGATATTTATCAGTTACTAGCTGCCTCTAAGTGATGACAAGGCTTCTAGAAGGAGAAGTTGCAAAAAATGACTTATAATTTTGAAGCATGTACTTGAAATTCCATGGTTTTGGAGCTTTATGTTTCAAAATCAAAAGTATAGCTAGACAAAATGGTTTTGCAAGTTCTTGGACATTTTGGAAAGCTTGTAACAAGGGCTACAACTTTCATGTTTTGAGTTTTTTCTAATTCCAAATGGAACTATGTGAAAAATTGCCATGAAAGTAGGAAAAAACATGTTTTTTCTAACACTTGAAAATTTTCTAAGTGTTGGAAATTTTGACTTTTTGTTGACTTTTCCAAATTTCTTGATTTTTTATGATCATGATGGATCATTTGAAGTGTTTTTATGATTGAAAAAGTTTGATTTTGAAAAAGTTGACCAAAAGTCAAAGTTTGACTTTTCTGTGCAGATGAATTTTTATCAAATGATCCAGAATTTTGTCTGATGAAAAATGTGAACTTCTGTGATGTTTTGAATCAAGAAATTAGGTCAAGATTTTGAATTGAAGATATAAAGATCAATCTCCAAGCCAATAGGTCATTCATTGAGCAAAAAGTCAGTGATTCCCTATCCTCGATAAAAACCCTAATTGGTCGATTCTTGATAGATCATGAGAAAAAGTTGGGAATCTGAAGATCATCTGTTGATGATTGATTAATATAGATCAATTGAGGTGAGTGGAAACTCAAACCCTAATTGATCACATTTTGAACAGATGAAATTTTGATGAAACCCTGATTTTGACTTCTAGAAGCCACACACGATCTATTCTGTTCTGAACTGTCAGTGATGCAGTGATGCATATGTAAGGTGGTATATTAGGTCAAAAATTGGGGTATGACAGCACCCCCTAGGGTATTCTCTCTCATTTCTTTATAAATGGTCAAGTACCTCGAACGTGGGGGTATCTTAGCACGGTTGCCTACGAAATATCATCACAGTCCCTTCGACTTTAAAGATCATAGTCCCTCGGTGTTGCCTACGAATACATGATCTAGTCCCTCGATAGTTGCCTACGAAAAGTGATGATCGTCCCTACGAATATGCTAGGATACTCCTACAAGTTGCCTTCTATGACCATCCGATGTCCCTTCGAATATCCCTTTACATCCAACGAATAAGGTTACCTATCAAACAATGGTATGGATAGTCTTATTCTAAAGGAAAGCAAAATAACACGGAAACGACCGTTCTGAGTAGGTAATAAGTCTCTTTTTCTTGCTCAATTCTTTTACACCTCACACTTTTCTCAAAACTTTTCCAAAAAACAAAACATTTTCGAACACTTCGTAAACATTCCAGCGTGAATCATTACGAAGTCAAAGCGAAATGCCTTTTCAAAAAAACATTTTCAAACACACACACATAAAGCAAATTTTAAAGTGAGCTAAAGCAATTAAGAGCCTGTAGATAACTATGGATGGAAAGGGTGCTAATACCTTCCCTTTTCATAATTGCCTCCCGTACTCAGAATCTAACGAAGGTCTTTTCTTGTTCTTATCGCCTTCCCTTAATTGGATAAAAGAAAAGTCGGTGGTGACTCTTTCTATCCACAACATTTGCGCTAAAAAGCAAAACAAAAAAGTTAGTTCTCCCACCGTGTTACAGAACTGGCGAATCTGCTGGGGATACCCTAAAGAGAGGCTACCTTAGAGTTTTTATATCACTTTACTGCTTTCTATTTGACTTGTATGCTTTATCTTAAGGGTTGTTTGGGTATTATACTTGTGGGGGGATCCTACACCCGGATCCAGGTTTCCTTAGGTAAGTAGCAATAAATCGTCGCGACCGTTAGGCGTATACCGAAACGGTCAACATGATTGCTACATTAGTGCGACACTTTGGATGTCCCGATGCTTCTCATGTTCAGTTGAGGAAAGTATTTGGCGTCTGCGTGGTGTCATAAGCACTAACTCAACTTTTAGAACCCTAATTGACTCATCTTGGCCATTAGAAGGTAGTGAGATGGCCGACTTCGGTGTAGACTGAGGTTGGTTGATACTCGATGCTATGCTCATTAAGATTTGATTGTCATGATGTTTCGGTCGACCACTTGGTAGTCGTATTGAAATAAAGCCTACGAGAAAGATCAATTATATGAGATTCCTAGAACCCGGTTACTATTATAGGACAGGATGAACCCACTCAAACTTTTGTAGGGTAGACACCTATACCTCATGCAAGCCTTAAACCTAGGGCTATTGTGTGAATTGTTTGTGCTTGTTACTTGCTTAATCATGACATCATAACATCGCATCATCATTTCTAACTATTTCAAGGACCTAGGGATTTATCTTTGCTCTGTTTTGTAGGAATTATGGCTTCCAGGAAGACTATCCGAATCAACTTCATGGATATACCTTCTCAACTCAAAGAATTGGTTTCAGAAATTCCTGATCATGCTCAGTTCATCAAAAGACATGGTTATCTGCTTGACTTGGTTATCTCCGGTTTTGAAGAAGATATGATGCACGTCTTATTACAGTTCTTCGATCCGAAACATCACTGCTTTACATTCCTAGATTATCAGTTGGTACCTACATTGGGAGAGTTCTCTAAGCTACTTGGGATACCTATCCTTGATCAGACGCCATTCACCGGTTCATAAAAATCTATGAAATACGAAGACATCGCATCAGCGTTACATCTAAAGCGGTCAGACATTGAAGCTAATTGGGAAACAAAAAGTAGAGTTAAGGGTTTACTTGCTAAGTTCCTGATAGATAAGGCTCGAGAATTCCTCAAAGCTATGAGTTTCCATGCATTCGAAGACGTTTTAGCCTTGCTAATCTATGGCTTGGTGCTATTTCCTAATCCAGATCAGTTCATAGACTTGAACGCCATCAAGGTATTCCTCGCTCGTAATCCTGTGCCTACCTTACTTGGAGACATTCTACATTCTCTCCACACTCGTACCATCAAACAACAAGGAACTCTCATGTGTTGCATACCGTTACTTTCCAGGTGGTTTATTTCGCACCTTCCGCAATCAGTAATGAAGAATGAACAAAGGTTGAAGTGGTCTCAAAGGCTGATGTCACTCTCCCATTCAGATATCCGTTGGTGTCTTTTCTCTCAAAAGGACTTCACCTTCATTGAGCGTTGCGGGGAATTTCCCAATGTACCACTCCTTGGCATAAGGGGAGGTATCACTTACAACCCTTCTCTAGCTCTACATCAGTTTGGTTATGCTCGAAGAAATGGTCCTCATGATATGCTTCTCCAAGACATTGTGTTTGACTACAACCACGATCTCCAGAATTACCATCGAAGATTTG
The DNA here is from genome assembly GCA_021764765.1 of Vicia sativa. Classification (NCBI taxonomy): domain Eukaryota; kingdom Viridiplantae; phylum Streptophyta; class Magnoliopsida; order Fabales; family Fabaceae; genus Vicia; species Vicia sativa. The sequence goes on along the minus strand of CM038796.1, from coordinate 69,452,301 downwards.
TACACGCTTGGGGCATGGTAAAGAAGACTGATACCAAGACTTTGGGACACAAAAATTCCATTCCTTGGGAACCTTACCTCAAATGGGTGCGAGCTCGAGCTCAAAACCTCATGATGCCATTTACACCTATGCTATCGGTGATCATGGAACCTGTTGCTATAAGTGACGAACCCTATATTGTTCTCCATCTAGACATGTCTATTGATCTTGAAGACTTGAAGAGATCCTGGATCCAGCTTAAAGAAGAAAGGGATGCACTCGAAGCTCAGTGCTATGCAAGAGAGAAGAAAGTACTAGAGTTGACAAAGCTACTTCACGAGGAGTGAAACATCAAAACCTACTTCAACACCAAGAGGAAGCGCCCATGGGAGACCTGAAAGCTTAGGAATTTATTTTTATTATTTGCTTAAAAACTCTCTTTTGTACTTGCTAAAAGTAAACTAATAAAAAGTTTGTTCGTGCTTGTCTAAATAAATTTAAATTCCTAAGGTCCTTGAAAACATTGCATTGCATTGCATAACATCACATATCTTGGCATAACATCTCATAACAAGTACATTGAAGACCAGTTTTCTTATTCTCTCGCTGTTTATTTCAGTAAGGGAAATGGCTCTTAAACAGTCTGTCAAAGATCTCCAGGCTCAGAATGCTCAATTCTAGGAAATGTTCACCAACTTGGTCCAAGGACAGAAGGACCTGAAGAAGCTCATCACCAGAAAGAAGAATACCATCGGTATCCTCAACATGGGAAGAAATCATAAAGGTGTAGCAAGAGTAGTCAGCTAGTTCGAGATCTCAGACAAGAGCGGTGAAACTGAGGGAAGTATCAGGAACAGTAAAGGAAGCCATCATGGATCTGAAAACGAAGATGAAGACTATGTGAGCGAGCAGTATCCTCATGATGACGACAAGTACAAGCAACTTGAAGACCGTCTGAATGCTGTGGAAAGTCTGAAAATGTCCGGGCTGAATTTTGATGATCTAAGTCTTGTCCCTGGCGTGGTAATTCCCCGCAAGTTCAAGGTTCCTACCTTTGCCAAGTATGACGACATCTCTTGTCCGAAGCTACATCTGAAGTCCTATGTTCAGAAGATCCATCCTCATATTGAAGACAAGAAATTGTGGATCCATTTCTTTCAAGAGAGTTTATCCGGAACTCAGTTGGAGTGGTATTATCAGCTAGAGAGTACCCACATTCATACCTAGAATGACTTAGTAGATGCTTTCTACAAGCAGTACCAATACAATGCTAAATTAGCACCTACCCGCATGCAGCTATAGAGCATTTCTATGGGTCGCGACGAGAAGTTCAAAGAATATGCTCAGAAATGGCGAGATCTAGCAGGCAAAGTTCAGCCACACTTGTCCAATAGAGAGTTGGTTGATATGTTCATGGGAACACTGACAGGCCTATTCTTCAATCATCTGATTGGAAACTCTTCAGCCGGGTTCACCGAGCTGATCTTGACAGGCGAACTCATCGAAGCTGGGATCAAGAGCGAAAAGATTCAGGTAGAGTCATCTTCAAATGCTGCGAAGAGATATTTTGGTGGTAGGAAAAAAGCCAATGATGTGTATGGTCAGAAAAGCCGTGACAAAGCTGATCGTACTCAATTTGTGGGGGCAATTGTGATATCCAATCCTACACCAACGCAACCTCAACGAGACAACACATGTAGCCAGATTACGAAGATTAACATGCCATTGTCGCAAGCATTGCAGCACATGTTGAAAGCAGAGCTAATTATTTTGAGGGATCCTCCTCAGCATGTCAACACTTCCTCTCCAAAGTACAACCCTAATGCAAGGTGTGCATACCACTCCAACAGTCCAGGGCACGACACCAACAACTATTGGGCTCTGAAGAAAAGATTCAAGACATGATTGAAGCAAGAGAAATTAAATTCGACCCTCCTATCGAGACTCCGAATGTGATCAATGCGTCGATGCCTGATCATGGTAAAAGTTCCAATGCCATTGACGAAGACTCCTATGTTTATGATGTGAACAAGCTGACTGTTCCTCTGATGACTATCAAGAAAGATTTGCTGCAGGCCGGTGTATTTCCAGGATGCCCTGATGATTATCGTTGGTGTACATCTGAATCTGACAGATATGCTTGGTTGAGAAGGTGTATTCAACGCATGATGGACAACCGCGAAGTGTTATTTCTGAAACCTCCTTCTGTGGAGAATTTGTGGGAAGATATTTCTAGGAATCTGAAGATTGAGGATGCAGGCAAAGCCGAACCAGAAGTCTGGGACACCTTGGGGCAGCCAAGTGGAAAGTTTGATTTCATGGTTAAGTATACTGCTCCAGAAAGTTACAAGATTCCAATCGAAGACGTCAAGGCAACCGGATGGGGAGACGGTTTCCTAGAAGAATATGCTGACGTGAACACAATAAGGATCACCTCTGTCGATCCTGCGCCTAGAGTGGCACCTCTTATCATTACTTCTCCCTGACCAGTTCCATACTCCACTGATAAAGCTATACCTTGGAACTATGGAGCCAAAGTTTACTATCATGGCGTCAAACAAGAACCTTTGACTGTTGAAGACATTGCATTTGAAGTTATTAATCCTGACATTGACAACATCAACGGTTCAAGCAAAGTAACCAGAACTGGAAGAGTATTTTCTCCAGAGATCTCTCCTCCAAAAGACACTGTTATGCCAATTCGCATTCCTGCTATCGAACCAGTCCCCGAAGCTAGAGGGAAAGAACCAGTAACTCATCCTGCTCAGACAGAAGTACCAAAGGAAGTTGCTAAAGACACCTCCAAACAAGAAATGGAGGAAATTCTGAAGATCATCAAGAAGAGTGACTACAATGTTGTGGAACAGTTGGGACAAACTTCGTCCAAGATATCCATGCTAGCTCTGCTATTGTGCTCTGAGGCTCATGCTAAAGCCTTAGTGAAGTTTCTAAAGAATGCTCACATACCGCAAGAGACTACTGCTGATCAATTCGAAGGTTGTATTGCTATCCTGACCGTCAAGAATAGTTTAGGCTTTTCTGATGCTGATTTAACTCCTACCGGAAGGAAACACAACAAAGCCTTGCACATCTCCATTGAATGCAAGGGCACTATATTATCTCACGTGTTGGTGGATACTGGTTCTGCTCTGAACGTTCTAGCAAAGAGCGCTTTCGACCGACTTGATGTTGAAGGAGTGGTCTTGAAGCCCAACGACATAATCTTAAGAGCTTTTGATGGTTCTAAACAAACAGTGCTTGGAGAACTCATCCTGCCGGTTAAAGTCGGTTCCCAGACTTTCGACTCTACTTTTTTCGTCATGGACATCCGCCCAGCTTACTCTTGCCTACTTGGATGCCCTTGGATACATGGGGAGACGCTGTTACCTCTACCCTGCATCAGAAGTTGAAGTACCTGGTGAAGGGGAAGATTGTTACAGTATGCGGTGAGGAAGAATATATGGTAAGCCATCTGTAGTCATTCTGATACCTCAAAATGGAAGGATAATTCATCAAAACTCCATGTCAAGCTTTCAAAACAGTTCCACGAGTCATGCTTGTTGACTCTTCTGTCTCTCCTGAAGTTGCTCAAGTTCCACCAAGGATGGCCTCACTGAAGGACGCCCAAGCTGCAGTTGAAGAAAGAGGTCGTACTATTTGGGGTCAGCTCCCTGATCTTCCTTTCAAATTTGACAAGACTGGTTTAGGCTTCACCACCAAAGGTCAGAAGATGATACGCCGCGAACGTGCTGGCAAGCTCCCCTTCCACATCAGCAAGAATGGAGTCCATGCTATAGAAGACGACGACAGCGACTTCGACATCAGCGATTGGATCTTCCCAACTCCGAAGACGTCATACCAATCTCCTTTAGACATGAGTAATTTCTTTTTTGTTTTCTGTTATGCTTTTCATTTTTACGCTTTGAACAATAAACTTAAAAGCCTAGTGCCTTGCCCGGGGCATCACGGCTCGTTTGTGAGGGTTATTATTTGTCATTTGCATATTTTCATTCAATAAAATCATTGGACTTTTGCATTCAAATACTTTGCTCTTTCCTTTACTTTATTACCCCTTCAAAAATCTATATGTTCTTACACACACCTACGTGGTACACTGCAGATTCACTCCGAATCTCGTTGATAACAGCTTTGCTATTGCTAAATATGACTTCGATAATCCGATCTACCAAGCCGAAGATGAAGGTGAGGAATATTGTGAAGTGCCAGGAGAAATTTCTAGACTGCTACAATAAGAAGAACGGGTCATACAGCCGCACGAAGAGCCAATCGAGGTTGTGAATCTAGGTACTAACGAAGACAGAAAAGAAATCAAGATAGGAGCGGGTCTTGAGAGCAGTGTCAAGAAGAGATTGGTCCAGATGTTGCAAGACTATATCGGGATTTTTGCTTGGTCCTACGAAGATATGTCGGGTTTAGACATTGGCATTGTGGTACACCGTCTAACGACGAAAGAAGGTTTTCTCCCTATGAAGCAGAGGATCCGTCGTATGCGTCCTGAGATGTCAGAGAAAATCAAAGCCGAAGTTATGAAACAGTTCAATGTCGGTTTCCTAGCTATTACTTCTTATCCACAGTGGGTTGCAAACGTGGTGCCTGTACCTAAGAAGGATGGCAAAGTGCGGATGTGTGTAGATGTAACACGGTGAACTGACTTTGTAGGATTTTGTATCGCAAATGTGCGGATAGCAAGAGTCGCCACCGACTTTTATTTTTATCCAATTAAGGGAAGGTAAAAGTACAGAAAAAGACCTTCGTTTAGATTCTGAGTACGGGAGAAGGTTATGAAAAGGGAAGGTATTAGCACCCCTTTCCATCCGAGCTTATTCTACGGCTCTTAGTTGCTCTAGATCACCTTTAAAATTGCTTTCATGTGTTTGACAAAAATGTTTTGAAAAAGGCATTTCTCTTTGACTTTGTAATGACTCATGTAGGAGTGTATACAAAGTGTTCGGAAATGTTTTGTTTTGAAAAGAGTTTGAACTTTGAAAAAGAGTGTGTGGTGTGAAAAGCATTTGGTTTAGAGCAAGCAACTAAAAGACTTATTACCCACTCAAAATCGGTCGTTTTCGTGCTTCTACGTTCCTTTAGAATAGCGCTAGCTGTACCATTAGTTGGTAGGTAACTCCATTCGTTGGATGTAAGCGGGACATTCGAAGGGACATCGGATGGTCATAGAAGGCAACTTGTAGGAAGTATCCTAGCAAATTCGAAGGGACTATCATCATTTTTCGTAGGCGACAATCGAGGGTTAAGATCATGTATTCAGAGGCGACATCGTGGGTCTATGATCTTTGTATCGAAGGGACTATGATGATTTGTTTTGAAGGCAACGGTGCTAGAATGCCTCTACGTTCGAGGGACATGACCATTTTGATTTCGTAAAGGCAACGAGAGAGAATTACCGTAAGGGGTGCATGTGTGAAAAATGTGTTGAATTCAAGTATTTTATCTTGCAAATTAGTGGGCTATGTTCGTTATTGTCTTGCCATACACACCTAGTTACTAGCAATTTATAGAGTGCGGAAAGTAAAATGCGGAATGTAAAGATGCGGAAAGATAAATCCTACGCTATTACATGGCTTTGGGGCAGATACATAATTTTAAAATGCGGAAAATAAAGACCTAATTTAAACTATTACATCCCATAGACAGTTACATTATTGGAAAAGAATGAAAACGGTAAAGAAACGTCTGAAGCGGAATAACCTGTGAAACGATAAGAGAAATCGGAAAATATGATGAAATCGAAATAAGAGAAAATGTTAGAAAAAATGCAAATTTTTAATTGGAAAAAAATATGACATGCTGGAAATAATATAAATATACTAAAATAATTTTTTGGGATTTTTTAGATGCAATTTAATAATTAAAAACTAATTAAATGTGATTTAAATGCAAAAATATGAATAAAAATAAATATGCATGCAAAATTGTATTTTTTAATTTTCTAAATTAAATAAAGATTTTATGAAAATAATGCAAAAAGAAAATTAGTTTTTGATGATGTTTTAATGTAGAAATAAAATTATGAAAAGAAACTAAAATAATGCAAAATATTAAAATAAAAGAAAATATGAAAATAATAAGAAAACATGAGTTTGGAAAAGAAAATAGCAAAACCGGTCCTGGCATGGCTCGAACAGGGGACCTTTGAGAGGATCTGGGAACAGTGAATGCCTTAACCAACTGAGCCAAGTGTGCAAGCCTGTTTGGAAACGGAGTGAGTGGGATCAAAACACGCGTCGCCTTCCAATTGCCTCGTCTCCGCGCAAACGATCGTCTTCTTCGTTTTGAATATTTGAAACTTCAGCGTCGGCTTTTGCTCGACGCTACAGGCCCTGGCAAAATCAAAAAGCAAGCACGCATAATATAAATACATTCTAAAGCCATGGTTCGATTCCTGAGATCATTCCGAATGCATTGGTATAGGTCTCATGGTCCAATTTTTCCTATTCTGTGAAACCCTAAATCGACCTCAGAAACCCTAACAATGGTGTTATGCATTCCTGGCCATAGAAATTCAATTGGAGTGCCCAGAAAGCTTGCAAACACATCACTAATCACAAAAACAAACACAAAAGATGTTAATAATGCATGAATGAAAGAATACGATTTTTGAAATTTCAAGAACAAACCAAATTCGGTTTTCACGATTTTTGATGGTTTTTGGCAAAGTAAAGGTCTGGAATGCTTCCAGGGATGTCAAGGAATATGTTTGAATCCTCAAAATCGTTTGAAACCGGCTGGATCGATGACTGCTAGTTGCTTCAAGTGCACGAAATTTTTGACTTTAGGTTAGGGTTCTTGAGCCAATTTTTCTGTTCTTTCTTGATAGGTATGCATCATATATTTATACTGGATGGATTTGGAATGGTTTTGGGAAAGAATCAATCAACATTCAAAGCAAATCAAATTTGATTTTTGTACAAAATCAAATTTTCAAAATTTGATTAATTTTCAATCCAATCTTGCCAAATTGATCAAATTTCGAAATTTGCTGGCCTTTGTGAGTTGCTTGGATCTCAAGGAAAGAATAAAAATCAATTTTGTAATTAATTTTGATTTTATACTTTATTTTTAAATTTAATTTGTATTTAAATGAATAAATTCCAAATTAAATAGAAAAATAAAATAAAAATTTGTGGCATTGGGCTTGGATATTCCTAATTGTATGAGGAATAAGTTTGGATGAAGAAAAAGCAAGCCCATTTGCAAAAAAATTGATTTTTAGAAGTATCTCTCTTTGTGCATTCCTTCAAAATTTCCCAACTTGTGAATGGTGTATCTTGCTCAATTTTTCACATTTTTGAGTGTTCTTGGACTTTTTGGAAAGCTCTAAGAGTCCTCTAACCAAACCATTTGGTCTCATCTCAATTGGAGTTTCCATGCTCAATATATCCTCAAAACAAAAAGTTGACTTTTTGTTGACTTTGAAAATGACCTGTAATGTTTTGAGCTATACCTCTCAAATGAAGCATTTTTTGGACATTCTTGTGAGACATGAAGTTGTAGAGAATTGAATTTCCTTCAAAACAAGAGGTGGTGGAAAAATTTGAGAAAGTATGAGAAAGTTATGATCATCAAAGTTCGCTTGACTTTTCACCTAGAAACCCTAATTTAGAAAGTTTGACTTTTGAGCAAATCTTGAGTTTTCTTGATGAATCATGATCAACCCTTGATCAAATGATGAATTTAACTTCAAAATGAGGATGTTGACCAAAAATTATGAAGTTTGACTGTATGTTGACCACGGTGACTTTTTGTCCAATACAACCGATTTTCAACCATCTGAGCAATTGTCTGAGGAAACTTGATCTGTGAAGCTTGAAACTTGACATGGAGAATATTTGAAGCATATGAGGAGGCATGAAGACCATTGGAGATGTTGGAAATCCATCTTGAACTGAGAGATACCAAACCCTAGTTTGGATTGATTGTCTAGGAGGGAGTTTGTCTGATAAACTCTTGAGGAATCCTTGAGTAGGGATGTATGAAATTTCTTGAGTAGATGGAGGGAAAATTTTGGGGTATGACAGCTGCCCATGTTCAATCTTCTTGTACTGGAGGGTTAGATTGACACGCTTGTCTTTCGTGACCTGGAGGTAGAAGATGATTGAACACTCGAGTACACCTGAAAATTTGCACTCGCGATCGGCTGATGATGCGGGAATGGGCTTACAGATGCCATTTGGAGAAGCTGGGGAATGAGTCGTACGTTATACTCGAGATTTATTGATAGGAAGATTGCTCGAAAGTGAGCCGCACGCTAGGCTCTGTGGACGTTCCTGGAAAGGAGAGGAGATGGGCTTAAGATGCCATCTGGAGGGAGTCGTACGTTATACTTCGTGTTCATTTCCTTGAATGAAGTTATTGGTTTGCGTTGATTTTTAACCATATATGCAGCATTCTGAAAGTGAGGAAATGTTGACAAGCAGTCGGAGATGGGCTTAAGATGCCACCCAAGGCAACTGAGTCGTACGCTAGACTCTGTAGTCGCTGTTGATAATAAAGAATCAGAATAAATCTTCGTGCTGATTACTCTGAGGGAGGTTGTAGTTGGCAAAATGGGGATATCTTCCCTGTTGTGCATCGGGTGTTGATCCATTTCCTGTTATCGAAGGATAACCGGGAGGCGGTCTTTCGGATAGTTTTCCCGTCGATTCGGGGCTTAATCCTGGACCAGTCGTCGGAGGACAACCAAAGGGCGGCCTTTCAGATAGTTTTCCCGTCGATTCGGGGCTTAATCCTGGACCTGTTTGCGTCAGAAGTGACTGTTACCTGTTTTGGAGAAAACAAGAGAAACTTTGATAGGATATTTGTTAGTTTTATGCAAAGTATGATGCATGACAGTGTATATGAATGACATGTGCATGAATTATGACTTTATGAGTAATGTATGAATGATAAATGTTGTGATACTTCAAAACATATCCATCTTGAAGAAGATGCGGATGTTCTGTTTGAAGATTTCTGACTCCTGTTTGGGGAATTGAGTAGGTGAGAACCCCGCTTTTGAAGGAGAAGAAAGATATCCTGTATTCCTCCGATGCACTATCTGACCAAGTCTTGGGCCTAGATATTGTCGAGGAAGGTAGAGATTTGAGAGGCTCGTTGTTGGAGATCTCATATACAGACCCTGCTGAGGAGAATCTGGGAGGCGATCCATTGGGGACCTTGTATGTAGATCCTGCTGAGGGAATTTAGGAGGCGCTCTACTGGGGATTCTGGGTGTAGATCTCGCTGGAGATCATTTGGTAGTTGTCGGGAGACCGGTTTGGAAGAGTCAGGAACCCGTTGTAATCCCAGGCTGGGGGATGATGATGTAGTTTCCTCCGATGCACTATCTGACCAAGTTTCGGGTCTGGATACTGCCGCTGGGGAAAAAAGGGAAGGACTGAGAGATACCCGCTGGGGATAAATACCTTGACTGGGGGTGAGGTGTTACTGCTTGGAGACCGATGTAACATTGCTTAGTTGAGTGGAATTGCTGCTCGTGGATTCCCTTTTGCTCTGCTGGGGAAGTGTTTTGGTGACTTTCGTCGTCATCTCAATTCCTGGAGCCTGTAGTGAGTACTTTTGTATGTTCAATTTTCGTATGTTTGTGATTAGATTCTTATTGTCAAATGCATATAATCATTCAAAGCAAACGTTGGACTTTATGCAAACCACAATAGTGAAAATTGTAAAGAGAAAGAACTTGTATTTATTTGAAAGGTGGCGTATGGCCAAGTAGTTTTGTACACAAGAACGGTAAAAAGCTATGTGGAAACAATCTCGTTAAGTCTCAACTATGCTAGTACTCATATATTTCAACTATCTCATCTCCTTGCTGTCAGTAGAAAGTGAGTGAATTGATCTTCGCCATTTGAATCTTGAATGATAGTAGTCCGAAGGGTGACCGGAAGAGACATAGTCGTAGCTTGAATCCCTAACTTTTGCCTTGACCGCCTTTCGGTTTTCGCCACGGATACCCTTTTTGCCCAAGTCGCCTTTCGTGTTTTCGACTTGCCGGGTGTACATGTTTTGTATATATCCTTAACTTTTGCCCGAACCTTTTGGTTCGCCAGGATGCCCTTATTTTTTCCTAGGCCAGTCGACCTAGCGGGTCTCTTTTATGCGTAGTATTTTTTGACTATGTCTGCGTTCACAGGGTGTGGGAAGTCTTCACCATCCATGGTGCTAAGTATCATAGCTCCGCCGGAAAATACTGTTGAAGCAACTCGATTTTCAAAAATCTTTTAATTCTCGAAAACTAGTGAAATCGCCACCTAATTTTATTTATTCCAAAAGGAAAGGGAAAATATAGATAAAACCCCAAACAAACGGATAAGACGGTCTACGACCAAAAATTGGAATCGGGAATCGGTTATGTAAGGGGAAGGTGTTAGCACCCCTTACATCCATCGTACTCGATGGGACCCATTTAGTTCTACGTGTGTGTGTATATTCGTCAATCTCTAAGTTATAAAAGAAAAGAAATTTGATTACTATTATTTTGAGTTTGGCACGGTTTTAGAACCGTGTGCCTACATATTCCCTTGTGCAATGGGAAAGTCAAAACTCTGTAGTTCCTCTTAAAAAGGTTTTAATTGGTTGTATTGATTTTATAAGAAAAATCGTGCGTTTAGACATTTCAAATATTTTGAACTAGGACTTGTTTGTTTGTTTGAAAAGCTTAAGTCCTCGTTCGTATTTGGAACGACTATTGCACGCTCTTTATCGGAAAAGAGTTTAATGATCGCATATGAGCGATAAAAAGAGTTTGAATGAGTTATTTTATTTTCATGCGGGAGACAAGTATTGGACCATAAGCGTTCAACGGCTAACGCCCCAATTACTCGGATGAGTGGACAGAAACATCCGAATCATCTTTTTCTACCCAAAAGTTTTTATTCAGAAAAGTGAGGTGAAACATGGTTCACGTTTAATTAAACTCAATTAAAGACGCCAAGCATACAGTCGAGGGTCGATACCGGACTGACTACCATATGCTTGGGAGGAGGGAGAGATAGAAATTTATTTAAGAAATTATTTGAAAAGAGAACCGACGTTGGATCGGGGTTTAGAATTTTAATTGCGAAAGTGTTCTGACACGCGTGCTGAGATGGAATGGAAGCGGGTTATGATTAACCAAGTATGTGGACTTGATTAACTTCATGAGGATAGGTGCTCCTATCCCCAACCATGAGACCCTGGTGCATGGTGATTGGTATATAGACCAATATTGTTTCGGGTTATGATCGATTAAAGCAACAAGGGCTTTAACCAATCTTGTGAGGATGGCCATGCCCATCCCCATCTATGAGACCCTTTAGGAACTTGACATATGAGTCAAACAACGCGGAATCAGATTGATTTTAAACTCGAATTGTGTGCAAAGTGTACAATGGTGAATAATTGTTGAATGAATAAGTAAACAGACAAAAATATCATACAATACAATCGGAAATTTAAATAATTATTGGAGATGATTTTTTCTGTTTGATGAAAAATCGGCTAATAATTTAATTGATAAATCATCAAACACAAACTATCAGATCCAATAATCATTTAGTACATCGCAGAAAAATATTATTTACGAAAAAAAATTAATTGAAAAGATAAGTTTAGAAATAGCCTGGGCGACGCGGATTTGAGCGATGCAACAAGAAAACCAGAGATAGATACTCCTGGGCCCAAATAAAGTGCCCAACGAGCCTTCAGAAAACTTCGGATGAAGCGTGATGCGCCATTGATCATGGAAGTAGTGGCAATATGGGTATGTCGATGTTGAACACAGAGAAAACAGAGAAAAAATGCTAGCAATTCCTATTAATAATAAAAAATGCCCAACTATTCTACTATTCTTATTTTTTTTTGTATTTTGGGGGTATGTATCAATATTTTATTGGATTATAAATACTATAATAATATTTGTTATAAATAATAGTAAATAATAATGATGATAGTAAATAAGGGTTTAAAACTAGTAATAATAGTAAATATTGATAATAATATAATATGAAAATGATAATAATAATATTAGTGATAATATATAAACATAATAGTAGTAATAATGTAATAGTACTAATAACAATATTGTAGTAATAATAATAATATAGAATAATAGTAATAGTAATATAATGTAATAATAATAATATGAAAGTAATAATAATGAAAAATTATTAAATAGTACAAATAAAGATAAAAATTAACTGAGTAATAATATAGTATATAATAGTAGTTAACAGTAATAGTAATAATAATACTCCTAATTATATTAACTAAAATAATTAAAAGAGAAAAAGAAAGAGGAAGAACACGTTTGTTCTCTCACGCTCTCTCTCTCGTGAAAACCCAAAAGTCCCATCTCTTCTTCTCTCTCGCGACCGTGTCTCGCCGGGAATCCTCGCCATTCTCTCTTCTTACCGTCGTTACGGTCGCTCGCTCTCATCACACTCTCTCGTCGGGAAATCGCTTTGTGCCTCTCTCTCTCACGCCGCGCCGGAAACTTCTCTCTATCACCTCTCTCTCAAACTGTTTGCATGTGAAATCTGATGGTTTGATTGCTAATTATATGAATGTTGTTTTCTGATTATTTGACAGATTGTTTACCGGTTTGGAGTTTGATGGGTTTGGAAACCCTAGAGCAATGATGAGTTGGTTGAGCTTCAATGGATCCGGGTGAGATCGTTCAACTTTTTCTCTTCTTCTTTCTCTGTCAGAACAAAGTTTCTGAAAACAAAACTCTGAAGGGCTAGTTTTAGGAAAATGATGATGAACTGTTAGTGTTTGATGTTGTTATCGATTTTGCTATCATGTTTGACTTATGGTGTTGGTTTATGGTGTTTGGCTTTTGTTCTTGAACTGGTTTTTTTTTGAGATGGGTGTCTGGGTTTGGTTTTTGTATCCTTAAACAAATGCTGGTTTTGTTTTTGAATAGATACTGTATCTTCTGTTTTTGAATGGTATTTTTGCTTTTTAATGAGGACAGATGCTTTCCTTTGGTTACCCCTAGTTTTTCTCTCTTGTACCTTGTTGTGTTTAAAACTGATGGAAACAGATGCTATATCTCTTTTGCTTTTTCTGGTCCCAATGAATCATGATAGAACAGATACCACTTCCTCTCTTGGCTTTCAAGAATGGCTATGGCAGATTGTTTTTATACAGGTTCCCACAATGATACTTATTTTTTTTCTCTCTCAAACCGCGCTTGGACACTATGCTTCAGTGCGGCTTTTGCTCAGGAACTCTCATTTTTCTGTTTTCACTTCTTTTCACCTTTGGGTGAAAATATGCTTAGAAAACACTCCTTTCCTCTTCTATGATACTGCTGCTGTGTTACTTGTAGAGATTGTTTTACTTCTTCTGCTACTGCTGATGTATGCTGATAACTACACCATTTGTCTTTCTTGTTGCCTGTTGGGAAAAAAAAGATTTCTTGAACTGTTGGATCCTTGAACTGTTGGGAATTAAAGGCTGCCTGTTGGAAAAAAGATGATTTCTTGAACTGTTGGATTCTTGAACTGTGGGAATTAAAGGTACTGTTGGAAAAAGATGATTTCTTGATTTCCATTTTATACCTCCTTTGTGAACCAACAACGGAAGTTGTTGTGATTTGCAATGGAGGTAATAACAACCGATGAAGGAACTTGGTTCGAGGCTTTGTCATCTGAAACAATTAACCTTGATTTTGATTCCTAAAATTATCCCTAATGATGAGTTAAAAGAAAAAAAGACAAATCTCTTGATAATTTTCTTGCATCTGTTTATGCTTATGTTTATGTTTGCTAACCGAATTTCTTTTCCTTGTTTGAGTGTCATATGGAGGTTGAACACGGATAGAGCAAAAATAGGAGAACTTGAAGACGGATGGCGACGTTTGGCAAAAGAGGGTGACTATTTGAAGATGCCGTTATCTTGTGGGTTTTAGGATTTAGGACTTTGTAGAATTTGTAAACTAAAAGCTCCTTGTAACAAACTTGTAATGTAGAACTTAAATGAATGAGTTTTGAAATTCAAATTTCTTGATGTTGATACAATAATCTTGAACTTGAATTTATGATCTCTTGGGCATTTGAGCGATTATAGAGATCTTAATAACAAAAGACCAATAGTGTCTTGTATTGTTCCTACATTGAATTCAAAAATCCTTTGAACTCATCTTGTATTGTTCCTTAAATTGAATTCAAAAAAAATCCTTTGAACTCAAACTTGTGACCACCTGCTAATCCAAAGATATAACGGTCTTTTAAATTGGCTAAAAATCTTTGAATTTCCTCTTAGGTTTGGAAAAGTTATAAATTCTTGCCATTTGACATTCGGATGTAAAATAACTCTTCATCCGAATTAACCCACACCCTTTAGCTTTCCAAACTTCTTGAATTCAAAGCGAAAACAAGTATACGTTCTGTGCACTTTGGTTAACACATTTACACAAACAATGAGCCTCAAATTAAACCAAGATTTCTTTTTACCGACGGACCACAAAAGAATGTCATCTTGACAAAGACCTCGAATAACTTATAGCGCAAGTAACGGACAATTCGTAAGTCGTTTTAATACAAGAAAACCCATAAAGCCAGGACATCTTTCCACATGATCAAAAAAAATGAAGAGCATACTTTAATTCACAATTTCCACAAGACGAACTATCCTTCGGGATTAATCCAGATAATCTAATCACATGAGCCAACTCTTGTATCAAACGTCAAAGGCCCAAACAGACCGTGGTTTCACAATTGAAGAGGTATATTGGATAGGGGAAATTTTGGGGTGCGACAGTTGCCCCTATTCAATCATCTTTAACCTGATAAGTGAGAAAGATTGATAGCTTTCGAACATTCAAGGTGGAAGAGGATTGAATACCAGAGAACCCCGAAAATTTGCCCTATAAAAGAAATTGGATAACATATCTTGACTACGGAGCCAAGAAAATGTTTGAAGAGAAACTTGCTAAACATCAACGGAACGCCTTAACACAACAGTGCACACTGAGAAATAATTAGGAGGTTTCAACAACACGGGGGGATAACCGAAATGAGTTGACAACAATTTTAACGAAAATGCTATGAGAAACGACACGAACTTCTCAAGCGAAAAAGAAAAACAATATCAAGAATTTGACATGATTGGGAACTTAACAAAGAGTTCCCTGATTGTTGATTGAGAACTTAACAAAGAGTTCCCTGATGATTAAGGAATACCTGGAGACCTTAACAAAGATATATGGCTAGAACAATATCGGAATTGTTGGTGCACGAAGGTGCGAGGAGTCATGGCATGCTGAATGTCTTGACCATGTAACCTCTGAGTTACCCGCAGAACGAATTCAGTAGCGCACCCGAGAGTACAATTCTCTGGGGATAAACAAAACAATATCCAGCACACTGGTGCGGTATAGATGTTTATGAAGTCGGTAAATCTTGTTTCCGACGTTCCTGCTGATGAGAGATCTTACTGAACATGTACGGACATGTTGAACAACTTCTGAGTTGACAAGATCTTCAATTTGTATGCAGATAGCTTTACCGTTGATAGAAGAATCAGATTCAGCGCCTGTGGCTGACTGAAAAACTTCTAGGGTAGTGAGCTTCGATTTGCTGACATTGTATGGACAATGCGTTGTAGCAAGTGGATATGTGGATCAACATCTGAGTTGGAGAAATATCCTGAGGTTGAATAAACATCCCACCTGGTGGACAATTGTTGTTGAGTAGTTGATGACTTACTGGGGAAATAAACGCACCAGAAGTTTGATGTAATTTTCTGAGAACCGCTCAGAGAACGGAAAGCGGAATTCGCTGCCAGTAGAAATTGTTGGGAAGATTCTTGTCTGAAAGAAATCTCGAAAATACCAAGAATGATATTGTAGTAATCCTTTCTGAAGGAGATTCACTTGGGGAGAGAAATAAGCTTCGCTGGGGAAACTTCGTAAGAAAACCGTGTGGAAAATTCACTGGGGATTCCCAGTTGATAATTTTGCTGACATTAGAGTCCATCTGAAAGAGAGAACAGTTTCGCTGGGGAAGACATCTCGATTGGAGAAAACCTCAGTTGTTGACATCCATACAAGTATATAACTTGTGCTTGTAGAAAAGAGGATAATTTGTCGTCTGAGAACTAATCCTTCAATTTTGATCCTTACGAGGATACTTACAGTTTCAATTGAAAAACCTGCAAAACAAATAGCCGAAGCTAATGCATGGGTATGATATGCATGATATAATTTTTTTTCTAATGCAAATAGTGCATGATGTCCTGATACTGTTGAGAGAAGGAAGACATCATTGGGGAATCCAACCGAACGATCTTGCTGTCATAAGAGATCACTGGGAATGGTCAATCGGTTCTCTAGGGAGAGACTTCATTGGGGAGTTGACACTATTGTCAATATGATCTTTCAACCCAAGCGTTCACCTGGCACTGGGGAGAAAAGGATAAATATCGTCTGAGAACTTTTACTTCCACATCCAAAATTTTCTGAACAGATTCCCAAATTCTGGCAAGGGTTTATGCATGACCGTACCGTGATATGACATGGATGAATGAATGAATGCATGCTTGAGTATACTGGTTGATGTATTGGTTTATCAACTGAATTCCCGACACTGCTGAAAATCAAATGAAGGGCAAAGGCCGTAATCCAGGTCACGAATGCCAATGTAACGAGTTTCCCACAGGGAAAATATCTCCTGATTACTTGCTAACAACAAGATGGATACGGTGATATTAGAGTCAGTGTAATGCTTAGAGAGTCAGTCATCCCTCAACATTTTCGTAAATCAAAGCAACTGTAAGTTTCAAAAACTCCTGGTTTTACCCTTTGAATGATTTTAATTTTATCTAAAATAGCGGCGACATTAAGTTAATCATGCGGAAAAGATAAAAAGTAGGACAAGAAATGAAGTTCAACTGAACAATTTTTTTATTTAAAATATGAGAGAAACAACTCATAAGTAGGGATTTTGTACATAAAGATGCACATTCCTTTAGGAGGAACATACGGAAGAAGTGAATCTATTACACATTTCTTAAAACAACAACGAAATTGAAACTGAACTTCATTGAACCGAAACATGCTATTCCCCCTCCTGACTGCTATTCTTCATCACTTCGCTTCTGAATATGGTGATCGAACTAAACCTCTCCATATAAGTTTCTGTTGTGGCGTGGAGACGCATACTGCAGCATTATGTCTTTATACATTCCCTAACTTTTGCGTGAACCATTTTGAAAATTTGGTTCAGGATATTACCCTTTTTTTTTTTTTTCGGGTTTTACACCGGCTCAATTTTTTTCTTTTTTTTTTTAGACATAATACTTCTTGGTGTCGAATTGATAGCGTGTGCCAAGTCTTCTCCATCCATGTTGGTGAGAACAAGAGCTCCTCCCGAGAAAACTTTCTTTACCACGTATGGTCCTTCATAGTTTGGCACCCACTTTCCACGAGGGTCTCTGTGTGGAGAGATAATCCTCTTTAGCACCAATTCACCCACCTTGAACTCGCGGGGACGTACTTTCTTGTCAAAAGCCCTTTTGATTCTTTTCTGGTAAAGTTGCCCATGACAAATAGCTGTCAACCTCTTCTCTTCGATCAGATTGAGTTGGTCATATCTATTCTGGACCCATTCCGCCTCTTCCAACTCCGTTTCCATCAGAACTCTGAGAGAAGGAATCTCAACCTCTATAGAATCTTGCCTCCATACCATACACAAGTGAGTAAGGTGTCGCTCGGTCGAAGTGCGAATAGGCGTTGCATGCAAAGCGAAGGCAACATCTCGTGCCAATCCTTATACGTCTTCACCATCTTCAGAAGGATCTTCTTAATATTCTTATTAGCTGCCTCAACAGCACCATTCATCTTTGGTCTGTAGGGAGATGAGTTGTGATGATCGATTTTGAAGGTGTCACATAATTCCTTCATCATCTTGTTATTCAGATTCGTCCCATTGTCAGTGATGATCTTGCTAGGAGTACCGTAGCGACAGATTATATTATTCTTGATAAATCGGGTAACCACTTGTCGTGTCACGTTCGCATATGAAGCAGCCTCAACCCACTTGGTGAAATAGTCTATGGCGACTAGTATGAAGCGATGTCCATTGGAAGCTTTCGGCTCAATCATTCCGATCATATCAATTCCCCACATAGAGAATGGCCAAGGAGAGGTCAAAACATTCAGAGGTGAGGGTGGCACATGCATCTTATCAGCGTGAATCTGACATTTGTGACATTTCATCGCATAAACAACACAGTCTGTTTCCATGGTCATCCAATAGTAACCAGCCCTGAGGATCTTCTTCGCCATTGCATGCCCATTTGCGTGAACACCAAAAGAACCTTCATGAATTTCTTTGATGAGTTGATGCGCCCGTGTCTATCCACGCATCCGAGGACCAAATCAAAATTCGCTTATACAACACCCCACTACTCAAGAAAAGTTGGCGACAACCGTCAAGGTCTTCTTATCAGGAATAGATGCCCCTTCTGGGTACTCGCCCGTTTCTATGTATTGCTTGATGTCGTAGAACCAAGGTTTACCGTCAGTTTCTTCATCAACCATCATACAGTAGCCAGGTTCATCTAGGCGCTCAATAGTGATGGAAGGTGCTTAGCCCACTTGACCTTGAACATTGAAGACAAAGTGGCTAAAGCATCGGTAACGATTTTCCTCTCTAGGAATGTGATGGAAAGTAATCTCATCAAAGTATGGTATCGACTTCAAGACATGATCTCGATGCGGAATCAACTTTTCATTCGAGTTTCCCACTCTCCTTTGACACGGCAAACGACGAGTCTTGAATCTCCATAAACTTCAAAATTTTGATTCTCAAATCAATGGCCTTCATCCAAAATACAAGCTTAGTATTCCGCCATGTTGTTGGTACAATCGAAGCAGTTACGGCGGTGAAAGGAATATGAAAACACATTGGGAAGTTATGATTGCCCTATTCCATGCCCTACGCATTGGACGCTCCATCAAACACAAGTGTCCATCGGGATCCTGGTTCAGGTCCTTCTTCTGGTCCGGGAATGTTGCATTCTCTGATAAACATAACATCTTCATCTGGGAAGTCAAACCTCATCGGTTGATAGTCCTCCATAGGCTGATGTGCGAGATATTCTGATACCACACTTCCCTTGATAGCTTTCTGAGTTACATATTGAATATCTTATTCAGATAGTAACATCTGCCAACGTGCAATTCTTCCAACCAGGGCTGGCTTTTCGAAGATATATTTGATAGGATCCATCTTAGATATCAGCATTGTAGTATGACACACCATGTATTGTCTCAAACGACGGGCAGCCCACGCTAAGGCACAACAAGTTTTCTCTAACAGAGAGTACCGACTTTCGCATTCAGTGAACTTTGATGAAAAATCGGCTAATAATTTAATTGATAAATCATCAAACACAAACTATCAGATCCAATAATCATTTAGTACATCGCACAAAAATATTATTTACGAAAATAAATTAATTGAAAAGATAAGTTTAGAAATAGCACGGGTGGGGTTTGAGCGATGCAACAAGAAAACCGAGATAGATACTCCACAGGCCCAAATAAAGTGCCCAACGAGCCTTCAGAAAACTTCGGATGAAGCGTGATGCGCCATTGATCATGGAAGTAGTGGCAATATGGGTATGTCGATGTTGAACACAGAGAAAACAAAGAAAAAATGCTAGCAATTCCTATTAATAATAAAAAATGCCCAACTATTCTACTATTCTTATTTTTTTGTATTTTGGGGGTATGTATCAATATTTTATTGGATTATAAATACTATAATAATATTTGTTATTAATAATAGTAAATAATAATGATGATAGTAAATAAGGGTTTAAAACTAGTAATAATAGTAAATATTGATAATAATATAATATGAAAATGATAATAATAATATTAGTGATAATATATAAACATAACAGTAGTAATAATGTAATAGTACTAATAACAATAATAATATAGAATAATAGTAATAGTAATATAATGTAATAATAATAATATGAAAGTAATAATAATGAAAAATTATTAAATAGTAATAATAAAGATAAAAATTAACTGAGTAATAATATAGTATATAATAGTAGTTAACAGTAATAGTAATAATAATACTCCTAATTATATCAACTAAAATAATTAAAAGAGAAAAAGAAAGAGGAAGAACACGTTTGTTCTCTCACACTCTCTCTCGTGAAAACCCAAAAGTCCCATCTCTTCTTCTCTCTCGCGACCGTGTCTCACGGAATCCTCGCCGTCTTCTTCTGTCGTTACCGCTCGCTCTCATCACACTCTCTCGCCGGGAAATCGCTTTGTGCCTCTCTCTCTCACGCCGCGTCGGAAACTTCTCTCTTTCACCTCTCTCTCTCAAACTGTTTGCATGTGAAATCTGATGGTTTGATTGCTAATTATATGAATGTTGTTTTCTGATTATTTGACAGATTGTTTACCGGTTTGGAGTTTGATGGGTTTGGAAACCCTAGAGCAATGATGAGTTGGTTGAGCTTCAATGGATCCGGGTGAGATCGTTCAACTTTTTCTCTTCTTCTTTCTCTGTCAGAACAAAGTTTCTGAAAACAAAACTCTGAAGGGCTAGTTTTAGGAAAATGATGATGAACTATTAGTGTTTGATGTTGTTATCGATTTTGCTATCATGTTTGACTTATGGTGTTGGTTTATGGTGTTTGGCTTTTGTTCTTGAACTGGTTTTTTTTTGAGATGGGTGTCTGGGTTTGGTTTTTGTATCCTTAAACAAATCTTTGGTTTTGTTTTGAGCGAATCTTGTATCTTTTTTGAATGGTATTTTTGCTTTTTAATGAGGACTGATGCTTTCCTTTGGTTACCCCTGGTTTTTCTCTCTTGTACCTTGTTGTGTTTAAAACTGATGGAAACAGATGCTATATCTCTTTTGCTTTTTCTGGTCCCAATGAATCATGATAGAACAGATACCACTTCCTCTCTTAGCTTTCAAAATTGCTATGGCGATTGTTTTGCTACGGGTTCCACAATGATACTTATTTTCTGTTTTTCTCTCCTCAAACCGACGCTCGCACACTATGCTTCAGTGCAGGCTTTTGCTCAGGAACTCTCATTTTTCTGTTTTCACTTCTTTTCACCTTTGGGTGAAAACATGCTTAGGAAACACTCCTTTCCCCTTCTATGATACTTCTGCTGTGTTACTTGTAGAGATTGTTTTACTTCTTCACTCTCTGATGTATCTTGATAACTACACCATTTGTCTTTCTTGTTGCTGTTGGGAAAAAAAGATTTCTTGAACTGTTGGATCCTTGAATGTGGGAATTAAAGGCCTGTTGGAAAAAGATGATTTCTTGAGTTGGATTCTTGAACTGTTGGGAATTAAAGGCTTCCTGTTGGAAAAAAGATGATTTCTTGATTTCCATTTTATACCTCCTTTGTGAACCAACAACGGAAGTTGTTGTGATTTGCAATGGAGGTAACGGTAACGGCCGATGAAGGAACTTCGGTTCCGAGGCTTTGTCATCTGAAACAATTAACCTTCGATTTTGATTCCTAAAATTATCCCTAATGATGAGTTAAAAAGAAAAAAGAACAGCAATCTCTTGATAATTTTCTTGCATCTGTTTATGCTTATGTTTATGTTTGCTAACCGAATTTCTTTTCCTTGTTTCGAGTGTCATATGGAGGTTGAACACGGATAGAGCAAAAATAGGAGAACTTGAAGACCGGATGGCGACGTTTGGCGCAAAGAGGGTGACTATTTGAAGATGCCGTTATGCTGTGGGTTTTTTAGGATTTAGGACTTTGTAGAATTTGTAAACTAAAAGCTCCTTGTAACAAACTTGTAATGTAGAACTTAAATGAATGAGTTTTGAAATTCAAATTTTACTGATGTTGATACAATAATCTTGAACTTGAATTTATGATCTCTTGGGCATTTGAGCGATTATAGAGATCTTAATAACAAAAAGACCAATAGCTGTCTTGTATTGTTCCTACATTGAATTCAAAAAATCCTTTGAACTCATCTTGTATTGTTCCTTAAATTGAATTCAAAAAAAATCCTTTGAACTCAAACTTGTGACCACCTGCTAATCCAAAGATATAACGGTCTTTTAAATTGGCTAAAAATCTTTGAATTTCCTCTTAGGTTTGGAAAAGTTATAAATTCTTGCCATTTGACATTCGAATGTAAAATAACTCTTCATCCGAATTAACCCACACCCTTTAGCTTTCCAAACTTCTTGAATTCAAAGCGAAAACAAGTATACGTTCTGTGCACTTTGGTTAACACATTTACACAAACAATGAGCCTCAAATTAAACCAAGATTTCTTTTTACCGACGGACCACAAAAGAATGTCATCTTGACAAAGACCTCGAATAACTTATAGCGCAAGTAACGGACAATTCGTAAGTCGTTTTAATACAAGAAAACCCATAAAGCCAGGACATCTTTCCACATGATCAAAAAAAATGAAGAGCATACTTTAATTCACAATTTCCACAAGACGACCTATCCTTCGGGATTAATCCAGATAATCTAATCACATGAGCCAACTCTTGTATCAAACGTCAAAGGCCCAAACAGACCGTGGTTTCACAATTGAAGAGGTATATTGGATAGGGGAAATTTTGGGGTGCGACAACTGTCTTGACTACAAACAAGTTAAATGCTCTGATCACCTTGTGGAAGAATGATGCGCTTGACTACTAGATCACCGACTTGGTAGACTCGGTGCTTGACCTTCTTGTTAAATATCATTTCTGATAAATCTGTCCATGGCAGATAGACGCGAGTCGTTTCTCATCAATCAAGTTAATCTGGTCAAGGCGAGTCTGGACCCAATCGTCTTCGCCTAACTCTGCCTCCTGGAGGACTCTGGTTGAGGGTATCTGAACCTCGATGGGTAGAACTGCTTCTATACCGTATACGAGAGAGAAGGGGGTTGCCCCTGTGGATGTCCATGCTGTAGTGCGATAACCATGAAGAGCAAATGGTAACATCTCATGCCAATCCTTGTAAGTCACAGTCATCTTTTGTATAATCTTCTTAATGTTTTTGTTGGCGGCTTCTACTGCGCCATTCATCTTAGGCCGATATGGAGAAGAATTGTGATGCTTGATTTTGAACTGCGTGCAGAGTTCGGTGATCATCTTGTTGTTGAGATTAGAGCCGTTATCTGTGATAATCCTTTCGGAGTGCCATACCGATGATAAGATTATGCTTGATGAATCGAGCCACAACATTCTTGGTAATGATGCGAACGAGGTCGCTTCACCCACTTGGTAAAGTAATCAATTGCCACAAGGATGAAACGATGTCCATTGGAAGTGGGCTTAATTTCTCCAATCATGTCAATGCCCACATTGCAAAGGCCAAGGAGAAGTTAAAACATTCGAGGTCCGAGGCACGTGTACTTTGTCCGCATAACCGGCATTTGTGACAAGATCGAGCGTAGCGGTGACAATCGACTTCCATGGTGGACCAATAGTAACTGTTCTCAAAATCTTCTTAGCCATCGCATGTCGGAGTGGGTACCAAATGCGCCTTGTAACTCTTCCATGATACGCATTCTTTGTTTTCGGTCACAGGAGTAAACACAAGTCGTGGTTGCGTTTGTATAAGATGTCGTTGCTAAGGAAGAATTTGGATGCAAATCTTCTCATGAACTTCTTATCATTAACGAGATGCCCTCAGGATATTCCCGAGTCTCAAGATACTTCTTCACGTCATAATACCAAGCTTTCTCTTACGTCAAGCTCATAACAATAAGTGGTTCGTCGAACTTCTCGATGATGATCCGGGAGCCTCGTTGTCCCATCGACCTTGAACATAGACGACATAGTAGCTAACGCGTCGCCTGATTCTCTTCTCGTGGAGCGTGATCAAAGTAATCTCTTCAGTAGGGGATCAAACTCGAACATGCTCGATATGGAATGAGATTCGGATGCCGTATCCCACTCGCCTTAATCGGTGATCACTAAAGCGAGTCTCCATATACTTGTAGGAACTTGATTCTTAAGTCAATAGCGCTTTGAGACCCATGATGCACGCCTGCTTGGCCATGTTGTTAGTGCAAGCTGAAACATAATCGCGGTGAAAGGAGTATGTCCTCAGGAGATGTAATGATGGCGCCAATTCCATTGCCAAGTGCGTTTGAGGCTCCATCAAAGACCATAGTCCATCGGGATCCTTGTTCGTCCTTCGGGCACGGTTCTTCACAATCTGTAACTAGTAAAACATCTTCATCCGAAATTGAACCGCATAGTGATAGTCATCTACGGCTTGATGAGCCAATGATCGGCTACTACACTTCCTTTGATCGCTTCGAGAAGTGTCTTGGATGTCGATTCGGTCAAGATCATCGCCATCTTGCTATTCTCCGAGAGAGTGGTTTCTCAAATATGTATTTTATCGGATCCATCTTGAAATCAACAAAGTAGTGTGAGTCAACATATATTGTCTTAGTCGTGAGCATCCCAAGCCAAAGCGTTGCAAGTTTTCTCAAGTTGTGAGTATCTTGTTTCACGGTAAACTTTTGCTAAGGTAGTATATTGCATGCTATTTTCGACCGGACTCGTCATGTTTCCCCAACACACACCCATTGAATTCTCTAACAACTTTAAGTACATGATAAGAGGTCTTCCTTGGCGGCATCGGATAGGAGGATTAGAGGTACTCCTTGATTTTGTCAAAAGCGATCCGCAATCGTTCCACTCTACCACTTGATCTTTCTTAAGTAACTTGAAGATTGGCTCACAAGTAGCAGTTAGGTGTGCAATGAATCTGGCAATGTAATTTAATCGGCCCAAGAAACCTCGACTTCCTTCTCGGGCTGGCATCTCTTGAATAGCTTTAACCTTGGCGGGGCCAACTTCAATACCTTTACCACTGACAACAAACCCTAGGAGTTTTCCGGATCTAACTCCAAAGGTGCACTTGTTAGGATTCGTCTCGATCTGACTTCTTCAACTGTCAAATAGTTTACGCATGACCAAGATGTTCTTCTTGATCTGATGAGCTATCATGTCGTCGACGTAGACCTATATCTCGTGATGAATCATGTCATGAAATAATGTTACCATGGCACGCTGATAAGTGGCTCCCGCGTTCTTCAGTCCGAACGACATAACCTTGTAGCAGAAAGTGCCCCACTGTAACAAAAGTAGTCTTTTCCATGTCTTCGAGCCATTTTAATCGATTGTAACCGGAGAAACCATCCATGAAGGAAAAACCTTATCTTTGGCGGTGTTGTCAACGAACATCAATATGAGGAAGTGGGAAATCGTCTTTCGGACTTGCCTTGTTCAGGTCTCTGTAATCCACACACATTCGTACTTTTCCATCCTTCTTTGGCACGGGTACCACATTTGCAACCCACTGGGGATAAGAGGTGATAGCTAAGAATCCAGCGTTGAACTGTTTCATAACTTCGGCTTTGATTTTCTTTGACATCTCAGGACGCATGCGACGAACCTTTTGTTTCACTGGGAGAAAACCCTCTTTTGTCGGCAATCGGTGTACCACAATATCAATGTCTAAACCCGGCATGTCTTCGTATGACCAAGCAAAAACCTCAATATAATCTCGTAGCATCTGTACCAATCTTTCTTTAACACTATTCTCAAGACCCGCTCCTACCTTGATCTTTTTTCTGTCTTCGTCAGTACCCAAATTCACAACCTCAACTTGCTCTTAGGTGGTCAGTATAACTCGCTCTTCTTCTGAGTCCGCAAGTTCTCCGGCACTTCACAATCTTCCTCACTTTCGTCTTCGCTTGGTAGATCGGATTATCGAAGTCATATTTAGCAATAGCATAGTATTAACTAGATTCGAGTGATTCGCAGTTGTATCACGTGGTGTGTGTAAGAAACACATAGCTTTTGGAGGGGTGATAAAGTAAAGAAAGAAAACAAACAATTGAATGCAAAAGTCCAACGAATTTATTGAATGAAAATACATAAACGACGGATAATAACCCTGCATAACGAGCCATGATGCCCGGCAAGGCACTAGGCTTTCAAAGTTTATTGTTCAAAACATAAAGAAATACGAAAGCAAAACAAAACAAGAGCAATTACTCCGGCTAAAGGAGATAGGTATAGCGTCTTGCCTTCCAATTCTGAGCCCTTTGTCCGAGTTGGGAAGATCCACTTGCGATGTCAAAGCCGTTGTCATTGTCTTCTATAGCATGGATTCTACTCGGTCGATGCGAAGGAAGTTGGCCGACGTCGCGCGTATCATTTCTCGACCCTTGATAGTGAAGCCTAAACCGGTCTTGTCAAATTTGAAAGGAAGATCGTGGAGTGACCCCAAATAGTACTACCTTCTTCAACAGACTTGAGCATCTTTAGTGAGGCCATCCTAGGCGGAGCTTGTGTAACTTCAAGAGGACGGAGAGTCACAGGCATGACTGGGTATTGTTTCAAAAGCTTGATAGGAGTCTCAAAGAATTCACCCTCCATCTCGAGATATCGAATGACGTAGATGATGACCATATATTCTTCTTCACCACATCAGAACAACCTTCCCTTTCACCGGTACTTGGCCGATCACGGTGGAAGTACCTCGCCCCATGTATCCAAGGGCATCCAAGCAAGAGTAGTGGACGGATGTCCATGACAAAGAAAGTGGAGTCAAAAGTCGGGAACCGACTTTAACAGTAGTGAGCTCTCAAGTACCGTCGCTTAGAACCGCAAAAGCTCTCACAATAATGTCACCGGGTCTCGAACCACCGACATCAAGTCGATCAAAAGCAGGCTTTGGAAGGATATTCAAAGCAGAACCGGTATCAACCAAAACATGGGATAGTGTAATGCCCTTGCATTCAACAGAGATGTGCAAGGCTTTGTTGTGTTTCTTTCGGGAGTCGGATCAAGATCGAGAAGCCTAGGTCGTTGTTGGCGGCCAGCTAGCAATACAAACTTCAAACGGTCGGTGGTGTCTCATGCACATGAGCATTCTTGAAACTTCACCAAGGCATTAGCATGAGCCTCGGAGCACAAGAGCAGAGCAAGCATGGA
The DNA here is from genome assembly GCA_021764765.1 of Vicia sativa. Lineage (NCBI taxonomy): Eukaryota > Viridiplantae > Streptophyta > Magnoliopsida > Fabales > Fabaceae > Vicia > Vicia sativa. The sequence continues at coordinate 69,425,310 of CM038796.1, read as the reverse complement.
TATCTTGGACGGAGTCTGTCCAAATTGTTCCACAACATTGTAGTCACTCTTCTTGATAATCTTCAGAATTTCCTCCATTTCTTGTTTAGAGGTGTCTTGATAACTTCCTTTGGTACTTCGTTGAGGGATGAGTAACGTTCTTTCCCTCTAGCTTGGGAATGGGTTGAATAGGGAATGCGGTGGAGTCGCGGCCTTTTGGAGGAGATATCTCGAGAGAATACCCTTCCTGCTCGGTCACCTTACTTGATCCGTGATGTTGTCGATGTCGAATGGTAGCTTCAGTAAAATCTTCAATGGTCAAAGGGTCTTGCTTGACGCCATGATAGTAAACATCACCCATAATTCCAAGGAATAGATTATCGAGGAATATGGAATCGCCTAGAGAAGTAATGATGAGAGGTGCCACTCTAGGCACAGGATCGCAGAGGAAATCCTTATTGTGTTAACATCAAGATAGCCTTCGGAATCGTCACCCCATCCGTCGCCTTAACATCTTCAATAGGAATCTTGTAGCTATCGTGAAGTATACTTCACCATGTAATCATATTTTCCACTTGGCTGCCCCAAGGTGTCCCACACAGTGGTATCTTTCATTCACATCTTCGATCTTCACTTAGACATATCTTCACACGCTTCACGTGTGGTTTCGTAAATAGTATCTCACGGTTATTCATCATGCACCGAACACGTCTTCTCAACCAAGCACAACCATCAGTGCGGGCACCAACGACAATCCTCGGTATCCCGGATTGACACCTTGTAACAAATTCTTCTTAATCATCGGAGGAATGGTCAAGTCATCTATGTTGAAAACATAAGTCGCCACCAACAGATTGGAACTCTTGTCATGGTTAGGCATAGGCGCGTTGATCACATTCGAGTCTCAAGGAGGATCAAACTCAATGTGCTTAGCTTCAATCATATCCCAATCTTGTTCTTGAGCCCAACAATTGTCGTCGTGCCCAGGCTATTGGAATGGTAAGCACACTTAGCATTAGGATTGTATTTCGAGAGGAAGTGTTGACGCTTGGGAGGATCCTCAAGGTTATCACTCTTTCAACATGTGTTGCAAGGCTTGCGACAATGGCATGTTGATCTTTGTAACCGCCTGGCGCTGCTCGCTCGCGTTGTCTCACCGAGGTTGTGCCGATGTAGGATCGAGATCACAACTACCCCACGATTGAGCGTGGTCGGTCTTGGCTCGACTTTTCCGACCATACACAACATTAGTTTTTCTTACCACCAAAAGATCTCAAAGATTTGAAGATGTCTCTACCTGAATCTTCCCACTTTTGAAGAGTTTCCAATCAGATGATTGAAGAATGGGCCTGTCAGTGTTCCCATGAACATATCAACCAACTTCCTATTGGACAAGGGTGGTTGAACTCTGCCTGCTAGATCTCTCCACTTCTGAGCATACTCCTTGAACTTCTCATCACGACCCATAGACATACTTTGTAGTTGCATGCGAGTAGGTGCCAATTCAGCATTATACTCATACTGTCTGTAGAAAGCATCAACCAAGTCACTCCAAGTACGGATACGGTCATTCTCTAGCTGATAATACCATTCCAATTGAGTTCCGGACAAACTTTCTTGAAAATAGTGCATCCACAACTTTCTGTCATCAGTGTGGGGGTTGATTTTCTGAACATAAGACTTCAAATGTAGCTTAGGGAAAGACATGCCATCATACTTGGCAAAAGTAGGAACCTTGAACTGGGAGGAATCACAACACTGTGGACAAGACTCAGATCATCAAAATTCAGCCCGGACATCTTGAGTTTTCCACAAGATTCGACGGTCTTCAAGTTGTTTGTACTTGTCATCTTCATCGAGTATTGGCCATTATCATAGTCTTTCTCGTGCTCATGCCGACTTCGCCATCACCCTTGTTACTTTGCTCGCCTTGACACTTCCTTCCGAGAGCTCTATCCGACCGAACTCTTAGGACCACCTTTGTAGCGTCTACCCATGTTGAGGAGACCAACAACCTTCTTTTTTCTCGTTGATAAGCTTCTTCGATCTTCTTGGCCGGACCAAGCGGTGAACATCTCTGAAACCGGCATTCGAGCTTGAAGATCTTTGACGATCTGTTCAAGAGCCATTTCTGCTAAATAAATAGCGAGCAAATGAGAAAACCAATCTTCAATGTACCTGTGATGCAATGTTATGCTATGATATGCAATGTTTATGCGAATGCAATGCAATGTTTTCAAGGACCTTAGAGATTTAAATTTGTTAAACAAGCAATGAACAAACATTTATTAGTACTCTTTTTTATTCTTTTCTTTTTAAGTACAAGAGATAGTTCAAAACAATAAAAGAAAATCCTAAAGCTCTAAGTCTCCCATGGGCGCTTCCTCTTGGTGCCGATGTAGGCGTTGATGTTTCGCTCCTCGTGAAGTAGCTTGGTCAATTCTAGCACTTTTTTCTCACTTGCATAACACTGAGCTTCAAAGGTATCCCTTTCTTCTTTAAGCTGAATCCTGGATCTCTTCAAATCTTCAAAATCGGTAGGCATGTCAGGATGGAGAACAGTATAGGGTATGTCACCTATAGCAACAGTTCCATAATTACCGTAAAACAGTGAATGGCATCATGAGGTTTTGAGCTCGATCTCTCACCCATTTGAGGTAAGGTTCCCAAGGAATGGAGTTTTGGTGCCCCAAAGTCTTGGTATCAGTCTTCTTTACCATGCCCCAAGCGTGTATAAACCTTCGTCGATAATTCTGGAGATCATGATTGTAGTCGAACACAATATCTTGGAGAAGCATGTCATGTGGACCATCTCTTCGAGCAAAGCCAAACTGACGTAGAGCTAGAGAAGGGTTGTAAGTAATACCTCCTCTTATACCAAGTAGTGGTACATTAGGGAATTCTCCACAACGCTCAATGAAGGTGAAATCCTTTTGAGAGAAAAGATTCCAACGGATATCTGAATGAGAGAGTGACATCAACCTTTGATACCATCTCAACCTTTGTTCATTCTTCAAAACTGATGGAGGAAGGTGCGAAATAAACCACCTGGAAAGTAATGGTACACAACACATGAGAGTTCCTTGTCGCTTAGTAGTACGAGTGTGGAGAGAATGTAGGATGTCTCCAAGTAAAGTAGGCATAGGATTGCGGGTAAGAAACAACTTGATGGCGTTGACATCTATGAATTGATCCGAGTTAGGGAATAGAACCAAACCATAGATTAGCAAGGCCACAATATCTTCGAATGCATGGAAACTCATAACTTTGAGGAATTCTTGGGCTTTCTTAATTAGGAACTTAGAAAGTAAACCCTTAACTCCACTTCTAGTTTCCCAATTGGCTTCAATGTCTGAGCGATTAAGATGTAAGGCTGATGCAATGTCTTCGTACTTAGGAACCTTTTCTAAACCGGTGAATGGCATTTGGTCAAGAATAGGTACCCCAAGTAGCTTAGAGAACTCTTCCAAGGTAGGAACCAACCGATAACTGGGAATGTAAAGCAATGGTGTTTCGGATCAAGAACCGGAATAGACATGCATCATATCTTCTTCAAAACCGGAGATAACCAAGTCAAGTAGATAACCATGTCTTTGATGAACTCGAGCATGGTCGGAATTTCTAAACCAATTCTTTGAGCCGAGAAGGTATACCCATGAAGTTGATTCGGATAGTCTTTCTAGAAGCCATAATCCCTACAAAATGAGATCAAAGATAAATCCCTAGGTCCTTGAAATAGTTAGAAATGATATGCAATGCAAATGATGTCATGATGTCATGTTTAGCACACACAAACAATTCACACAATGAGCCTAGGTTAAGGCTTGCATGAGGTATAGGTGATTACCCTACAAAAGTTTGGGTTGGTTCATCCTGTCCTATAATAGTAACCGGTTCTAGGAATCTCACATCATTGATCTTTCTCGTAGTCGCTATTTCAATACGACTAGTGGTCGATCAAAATGTCCCAAAAGTCCGATCTTAATGAGCATAGCATCGAGTATCAACCAACCTCGGTCTGCACCAAAGCCGGCCATCTCACTACCTTCTAATGGCCAAGATGGGTTAATTTAGGTTCTACAAGTTTAGTTAGTGCTTGATGACACCACGCAAGCCAAATACTATCCTCAACTTGGAAATGAAGAGTATCGGACATCCAAAGTGTCACACTAACGTAGCCATCATGTTGACCGCTTTGATATCGCCTAACGGTCGCGACTATTTATTGCTACTTACCTAAAGGAAACCCGGATCCGTGTAGGATCCCCACAAATATAATACCCAAGCATCCCTTAATGATAAAGCATACAAGTCAAAGAAAAAGCAATAAAGGTTATCTAGAAATCCCTAAGCCAATTCTCTCTTTTAGGGTGATCCCCAACAGAGTCGCCAGTTCTGTAACACGGTGAACTGACTTTGTAGGATTTTGTATCGCAAATGTGCGGATAGCAAGATTCGCCACCGACTTTTATTTTTATCCAATTAAGGGAAGGTAAAAGTACGAAAAAGACCTTCGTTAGATTCCGAGTAAGGAGAAGGTTATGAAAAGGGAAGGTATTAGCACCCTTTCCATCCGCAGCTTATTCTACGGACTCTTAGTTGCTCTAGATCACCTTTAAAATTGCTTTCGTGTGTTTGACAAAATGTTTTGAAAAGGCATTTCGCTTTGACTTTGTAATGACTCATGTAGAAGTGTATACAAAGTGTTCGGAAATGTTTTGTTTTGAAAAGAGTTTGAACTTTGAAAAGTGTGTGTGTGAAAAGCATTTGGTTTAGAGCAAGCAACTAAAAGACTTATTACCCACTCGAATCGGTTGTTTTCGTGTTTACGCCTTTAGAATAGCGCTAGCCATACCATTAGTTGGTAGGTAACTCCATTCGTTGGATGTAAGCGGACATTCAAGGGACATCGGATGGTCATAGAAGGCAACTTGGGAAGTATCCTAGCAAATTCAAGGACTATCATCATTTTTCAGGCGACAATCGAGGGTCAAGATCATGTATTCGGAGGCGACATCGTGGGTCTATGATCTTTGTATCGGGACTATGATGATTTGTTTTGAAGGCAACGGTGCTAGAATGCCTCTACGTTCGAGGGACATGACCATTTTGATTTCGTAAAGGCAACGAGAGAGAATTACCGTAAGGGGTGCATGTGTGAAAAATGTGTTGAATTCAAGTATTTTATCTTGCAAATTAGTGGGCTATGTTCGTTATTGTCTTGCCATACACGCCTAGTTACTAGCAATTTATAGGGTGCGGAAAGTAAAATGCGGAATGTAAAGATGCGGAAAGATAAATCCTACGCTATTACATGGCTTTGGGGCAGATACATAATTTTAAAATGCGGAAAATAAAGACCTAATTTAAACTATTACATCCCATAGACAGTTACATTATTGGAAAAGAATGAAAACGGTAAAGAAACGTCTGAAGCGGAATAACCTGTGAAACGATAAGAGAAATCGGAAAATATGATGAAATCGAAATAAGAGAAAATGTTAGAAAAAATGCAAATTTTTAATTGGAAAAAAATATGACATGCTGGAAATAATATAAATATACTAAAATAATTTTTTGGGATTTTTTAGATGCAATTTAATAATTAAAAACTAATTAAATGTGATTTAAATGCAAAAATATGAATAAAAATAAATATGCATGCAAAATTGTATTTTTTAATTTTCTAAATTAAATAAAGATTTTATGAAAATAATGCAAAAAGAAAATTAGTTTTTGATGATGTTTTAATGTAGAAATAAAATTATGAAAAGAAACTAAAATAATGCAAAATATTAAAATAAAAGAAAATATGAAAATAATAAGAAAACATGAGTTTGGAAAAGAAAATAGCAAAACCGGTCCTGGCATGGCTCGAACAGGGGACCTTTGAGAGGATCTGGGAACAGTGAATGCCTTAACCAACTGAGCCAAGTGTGCAAGCCTGTTTGGAAACGGAGTGAGTGGGATCAAAACACGCGTCGCCTTCCAATTGCCTCGTCTCCGCGCCAACGATCGTCTTCTTCGTTTTGAATATTTGAAACTTCAGCGTCGGCTTTTGCTCGACGCTACAGGCCCTGGCAAAATCAAAAAGCAAGCACGCATAATATAAATACATTCTAAAGCCATGGTTCGATTCCTGAGATCATTCCGAATGCATTGGTATAGGTCTCATGGTCCAATTTTTCCTATTCTGTGAAACCCTAAATCGACCTCAGAAACCCTAACAATGGTGTTATGCATTCCTGGCCATAGAAATTCAATTGGAGTGCCCAGAAAGCTTGCAAACACATCACTAATCACAAAAACAAACACAAAAGATGTTAATAATGCATGAATGAAAGAATACGATTTTTGAAATTTCAAGAACAAACCAAATTCGGTTTTCACGATTTTTGATGGTTTTTGGCAAAGTAAAGGTCTGGAATGCTTCCAGGGATGTCAAGGAATATGTTTGAATCCTCAAAATCGTTTGAAACCGGCTGGATCGATGACTGCTAGTTGCTTCAAGTGCACGAAATTTTTGACTTTAGGTTAGGGTTCTTGAGCCAATTTTTCTGTTCTTTCTTGATAGGTATGCATCATATATTTATACTGGATGGATTTGGAATGGTTTTGGGAAAGAATCAATCAACATTCAAAGCAAATCAAATTTGATTTTTGTACAAAATCAAATTTTCAAAATTTGATTAATTTTCAATCCAATCTTGCCATATTGATCAAATTTCGAAATTTGCTGGCCTTTGTGAGTTGCTTGGATCTCAAGGAAAGAATAAAAATCAATTTTGTAATTAATTTTGATTTTATACTTTATTTTTAAATTTAATTTGTATTTAAATGAATAAATTCCAAATTAAATAGAAAAATAAAATAAAAATTCGTGGCATTGGGCTTGGATATTCCTAATTGTATGAGGAATAAGTTTGGATGAAGAAAAAGCAAGCCCATTTGCAAAAAATTTGATTTTTAGAAGTATCTCTCTTTGTGCATTCCTTCAAAATTGTCCAACTTGTGAATGGTGTATCTTGCTCAATTTTTCACATTTTTGAGTGTTCTTGGACTTTTTGGAAATCTCTAAGAGTCCTCTAACCAACCTTTTGGTCTCATCTCAATTGAGTTTCCATGCTCAATATATCCTCAACACAAAAGTTGACTTTTGTTGACTTTGAAAATGACCAGAATGTTTTGAGCTATACCTCTCAAATGAAGCATTTTTTGGACATTCTTGTGAGACATGAGAATTGAATTTCCTTCAAAACAAGAGGTGGTGGAAAAATTTCTGAGAAAGTATGAGAAAGTTATGATCAGCCAAAGTTCAATTGACTTTTCACCTAGAAACCCTAATTTAGAAAGTTTGACTTTGAGCAAATCTTGAGTTTTCTTGATGAATCATGATCAACCCTTGATCAAATGATGAATGTAACTTCAAAATGAGGATGTTGACAAAAATTATGAAGTTTGATGTATGTTGACCACGTTGACTTTTGTCCAATAAACCGATTTTCAACCATCCGAGCAATTGTCTGAGGAAACTTGATCCGTGAAGCTTGAAACTTGACATGGAGAATCTTTGAAGCATATGAGGAGGCATGAAGACCATTGGAGATGTTGGAATCCATCTTGAATCGAGAGATACCAAACCCTAGTTTGGATTGATTGTCTAGGAGAGAGTTTGTCCGATCAACTCTTGAGGAATCCTTGAGTAGGATGTATGAAATTTCTTGAGTAGATGGAGGGCAAATTTTGGGGTATGACAAGAACACTAAAGATCCGAATGCAGCAAGTCCGAAAGACGCATTTTCCACTTCCTCATATTGATGTTCGTCGATATACCGCTTCAACAAAAGGTTTTCTCCTTCATGGATGGTTTCTCCACATAACCGATTAAACTGCCTCAAGACATGGAAAGACTATTTTCATACGTAAGCACATTCGCCACAAAATCATGCCGTTAGATCAAGAACGGGCGCCACATATCAACGTGCCATGGTGGCATTGTTTCATGACATGATTAATCACGAGATAGAGGTCTACGTCGACGACATGATAGCCTGATCATAGACTAAGGAAGAACATCTCGATCATTTGCGAAAGTCGTTTGATAGATCGAGAAGCACTAAGACTTAATCCTAACAAGTGCACCTTCTGAGTCGATCCTAGAACCCTCGGGATTTGTTGTCGCGGTAAAGGTATTGAAGTTGATCCCGCAAGGTTAAAGCTATCCAAGAAATGCCGCCCCAGACCGAGAAGGAAGTCGAGGTTTCTTGGGACGATTGAACTACATTTCCGCATTCATTGCACACCTATACCTACCGCGAGCCAATATTTAAGTTACTAAAGAAAGATCAAGTAATGGAATGGAACGACGACCAGACAACTTTTGACAAAATCAAGGAGTACCTACAAAACCTCATATCCCGATGCCACCGCCAAAGGAAGACCTCTTATCATGTACTTGATAGTATTAGAGAACTCAATGGGTGTGTTGGGACAACATGACGAGTCTCGGTCGAAAAGAGTATGCAATATACTACCTTAGCAAAAATTTACCGACCAGAAACAAGATACTGCAATGAAAACTTGCGCTTTGACTTGGGCTGCTCGCCGACTAAGACAGTATATGTTGACTCAGACTACCTTGTTGATCTCTAAGATGGATTTGATAAAATACATAATCGAGAAACCTGCTCTCTCCGGAAGAATAACAAGATGGCAAATGATCTTGACCGAGTACGACATCCAGTATACTACTCAGAAAGCGATCAAAAGAAGTGTAATAGCCGATCATTTGGCTCATCAAGCCATAAATGACTATCAGTTTATGCAGTTCGAGTTTCCAGACGAAAATGTTTTGCTAGTTACTGATTACGAAGAACTAGGACCAGACGAAGGACCTGAACCAGGATCCCGATGGACCATGGTCTTTGATGGAGCCTCAAACGCACTTGGCAATGGCATTGGTGTAACACGGTGAACTGACTTTGTAGGTTTTTGTATTGCAAATGTGCGGATAGCAAGAGTCGCCACCGACTTTTCTTTTATCCAATTAAGGGAAGGTGAAAAGAACAGGAAAAGACCTTCGTTAGATTCTGAGTAAGGGAGAAGGTTATGAAAAGGGAAGGTATTAGCACCCCTTTCCATCCGTAGTTATCTATGGGCTCTTAGTTGCTCTTAGATCACTTTAAAATTGTGCTTTCTGTGTGTTTGACAAAAATGTTTTGAAAAGGCATTTCGCTTTGACTTTGTAATGATTCATGTAGGAATGTATACAAAGTGTTCGAAAATGTTTCGTTTTGAAAAGAATTTGAACTTTGACAAAAGTGTGAGGTGTGAAAAGCATTTTGATTGAACAAGCAACTAAAAGTCTTATTACCTACCCAGAATTGGTCGTTTTCGTGTTATTTTACGTTCCTTTAGAATAGCGCTATCCATACCATTAGTTGGCAGGTAACTCTATTTGTTGGATGTAAGCGGACATTCGAAGGACATCGATGGTCATAGAAGGCAACTTGTAGGAAGTATCCTAGCACATTCGGGACTATCATCATTTTCGAGGCGACAATCGAGGGTCAAGATCATGTATTCGAAGCGACATCGTGGGTCTTATGATCTTTGTATAGAAGGGACTATGATGATTTGTTTAGAAGGCAACGGTGCTAGAATACCTCTACGCTCGAGGGACATGACCATATTTGAATCGTAAGGCAATGAGAGAGAATTACCCTAAGGGTGCATGTGAAAGAGTGTGTCGATTTATATTTTATCTTCAAAATTAGAATGAGCTATGTTTAGTTTTAGTCTTGCCATACACGCCTAGTTACTAGCAGCTTTATAGGTGCGGAAATTAAAATGCGGAATGTAAAGATGCGAAAGATAAATGTCCTACGCAATTACATGGCTTTGGGGTATACATAATTTAAACTTGCGAAAATAAAAGCCCTAATTAACTATTACATCCCATGAACAGTTACATTATTGGAAAAAGAGAAACGATAAGAAAATCATCCAAACGGATAACCCGTGAAAAGATGAGAAATCTAAATACGATGAAATCGAATAAGAGGAAAATGTTAGTAAAATGCAAATTTTTGAATGAGAAAATATGGCATGCTGGAAATAACATTAATATGCTAAAATAATTTTTGGGATTTTTGATGCAATTTAATAATTAAAACTAATTAAAAGTGATTTAAATGGTAAATTAGAAATAAAATTAAATATGCATGCAAAATAATATTTTTAATTTTATAAATTAAATAAACATTTTATGAAAATAAATGCAAAAGGAAAAATATTTTGATGATTTTTAATGCATGAATAAAAATATTGAAATAAATTAAAATGCATGAGATATATTAAATAAATAAGAAAATATGAAAAGTTTGAAGTTTGTAAAAGAAAACAAATCCGTCCAGTGAATCGAACTCATGACATGGAGAGCATCTTTGCACAGAAGCGCCTTAACCACTAGGCCACTTGACATCCGTGTTGGAAAGACAAAACAAAAGCATTTGAATGATGACGCCGTGAGAGGTTTGAAAACGAGTCACGATGCGACCCCGCACGTGAACGAGCGAATCGAGCAAGCCATCGCGCCACGCGAGCCTCGCCGGCTTCATCTCAACAACGACGCCGAGCCTAGCTCGGCCGTTTCTCCGACGAGGCAAACCTAAAACTCAAAATATGCAAAATAAAACCCTATGGTACCTTACCCCTAAATCGGACCTTCAATCCAATGGTGATATCCGTTGTCTAAAAATGCTTGTACAAGCCGCTGATCGAAACAGTTTGAATGCCCTAACAATGGCAATATGGAATCCTGACGCTCAAGCTTACATGTAAAGGTTCAAACACGACCTAATATGCGCCCCGAGATCAAATAAACACATAAAACATTAATAATGCATGAGTTCATGAAATCAATTTTGAGAGAAATTCAAACCGTGAGAGGGATAACGCGATCCCGTGGATTGGTCGAGCAAGAGTTGTTTCGACTCGGAACCTCTAGAGCACGCTTTGATGGATGGTTTTGGTGAGAATGGCTGCAACTGAATTCGATTTTCAAAAGTTTATGAAATTTTTGGCAAAGTGAGGGTGTATGGGGCTAGGGTTCGTGTCTCTTGTGCATAATGTCGAGTATTTATAGAGTGAATTAGGATGGCAAAGAGTGAAAAAGATCAGTAATGAATGTGCAATATTTTTCTTTAAAACAAATCAAATTTTCTTGAAAATTTGATTTTCCTTCCATGTGCAATCAAATCACGAAATTGGCAAGTGTTTTGGGCTTCCTTGGACCTCAAGTTTGATCAAAATCCAATCATCTTGAAAATATCTTATTTTCATATTTTATATAATTTAATTTTGAATTAAATGGTTTAAAATTCAAAATAAATTATAAAATAGAAAATTGCCATGGCCAAGCATTTATGGGTCACAAATAATGTCATGAACAAGTTTGGATCAAAAGATTATAGGCCCATTTGGAAAATTTTGCATTTTGACCAAAATGTCCTTTGTGCAATCGTTCAAAATCGCCCAACTTCAATAATGTATCTTGCTCAATTTTCCACATTTTTGAGTGTTCTTGGACTTTTGGAAAGCTCTAAGAGTCCTCTAACCATCCTTTTGGTCTCATCTCAATTGAGTTTCCATGCTCAATATATCTTCAAAACAAAATGTTGACTTTTTGTTGACTTTGAAAAGGACCTGAATGTTTTGATCCATACCTCTCAAATGAAGCATTTTTGAACATTCTTGTGAGACATGAAGTTGTAGAGAATTGAATTTCCTTCAAAACAAGAGGTGGTGGAGAAATTTCGAGAAAGTATGAAGAAGTTATGCTCACCAAAGTTTGGTTGACTTTTCTCAGAAACCCTAATTTAGAAAGTTTGACTTTGAGCAAATCTTGAGTTTTCTTGATGAATCATGATCAACCCTTGATCAAATGATGAATGTAACTTCAAAATGAGGATGTTGACCAAAATTATGAAGTTTGACCTATGTTGACCACAGTTGACTTTTTGTCCAATACAACCGATTTTCAACCATCCGAGCAATCTTCGAGCAATCTTGACTTGTAAGGCTTGAAACTTGACATGGAGAATCTTTGAAGCATATGAGGAGGAATGATGAACATTGGAGATGTTGGAAGTCCATCCGAGTCGAGAATTGCCAAACCCTAGTTTGGGTTGATTGTCTAGAGAGGTTTGTCTAATCAACCTTCGAGGAACTTTGAGTATGGATGTATGGAATGTCTTGAGAAGATGGAGGAAAATTTTGGGGTATGACTGCCCTGCTCAATCTTCTTGTACTGAAGGGTTAGATTGGCATGTGTGCCTTTCGTGACCGGAGGTAAGATGATTGAACACTGAGTACACCGAAAATTTGCACTACCGGTGATGCAGGAATGGGCTTACGATGCCATTTGGGAAGGTAGAGACTTCGCTGGGGAATGAGTCATACTAGACTCGAATGTCTTCGAATAGGAAAATTGATGGGGATGGGCTTAAGATGCCATCCGAAAGATCGATGGAGTGAGCCGATGCTAGGCTCAGATGTTCTCGATAAGTGAAGGAGCGGAGACGGGCTTAAGATGCCATCCGAGGGAGTCGATGTTAGACTTCGTGCTCATCTTTGAATGAAGTTATTGGTTTGTATTGGTTTTAACCAAATATGCAAGATTAAAGTGGAGAAATGTTGGCAAGTAGGAGATGGGCTTAAGATGCCATCCAAGGCAATCGAGTCGATGCCGATCAGAGCTGATAATAAGAAGGAATCGTAATAAATCTTCGTGGTTACTCCGAGGGAGGTAGTAGTTGGCAAGATGTGGGTGTCTTCCCTTGCGGCATCGGTGTTGATCCACCGCCTGCTATCGGAGGATAACTTGTGATCGCTCGATAGGTTTCCCATCCGCTTCGGTCTTAATCTCGGATCCGTTGTCGGAGGACAACGAGGGCGGTCGCTCGATAGTTTTCCGCCGAGATTCGGGCTTAATCATGGACTACCGTTTGAGGACAACCAGGGCTGTTCGTATAGTTTTCCGCCGAGATTCGGGACTAATCTCGACCAACTGTCGGAGGACAACTAGGGGCGGTCTTTCGATAGTTTTCCGAGATTCGGGCTTAATCTCGACCCTTATGCCGGTTATTTCCACTGCTTTGGAGAAAACAAGAGAAACTTTGATAGAATATTTGTTAGTCTTATGCAAAGTATGATGCATGACAATGCGTATGAATGACATATGCACAAATTATGACTTTTATGAGTAATGTATGAATGATAGATGTTGTGGTATTTCAAAACATATCCATCTTGAAGAAGATGCGAAGTTCCGCTTGGAGATTTTCGATTGCTTGAGGATGGAGATCCTAAGAAGAAAGATAACTTCGATTCCTCCGCACTATCCGACCAGCTTTAGGCCAGATATTGTTGAGGACGGTAGAGGTACCGTCGAGGATCTTGTGTGTAGACCCCGTGGGAGAATCAAGGTACTTCAGGGATTTTGTGTAAATCTTGGAGAGTACTTGATAATTGTTGAGACCGTTAGAAGAATCTGGGTCTGTAACCTCTAGTGGGGAAGAGAGTGGGTTTCTCCTGCACTATCCGACCAAGTTTCAGTCCGGATACCTGGGAAAATTGTTGAGAGATATCCATGGGATAAACATCTTAGCTGGGATGAAATGTTATTGCTCAAGACAAAGCGTAATCCGGTTAAGTTGAGTGGAATCATTGCTTGGGGACCGACGATCTAATCGGGGGTTTGTAATGAATGACATTTCTATGGGGATCCCGCCTCATGGAAGTGTTGGTGACTTTCGTCATCTCAATTCCTAGAGCCGTAGCAATTATCTTTGTATGTTCACTTTTCATGTTTGTGATTAGATTCTTATTGTTAGATGCATATAATTATTCAAAGCAAACATTGACTTTATGCAAACAACAACAACAAGAAAAGATGGTAAAGAGAAAGAAACTTGTGTTTATTTGAAATGTATGATGGCCAAATAGTTTGTACACGAAAGGTAAAAGCTATGCGAAACAATCTCGTTAAGTTCCAACTATGCTAGTACTCATATATTTCAACTATCTCATCTCCTTGTCGTGAGAAAGTGAGTGGACCGATTGTCGCCATTTGAATCTTGAATGTCGATAGTAGTCTAAGTGATCCGGACGAGACATAGTTGTACGCTTAAATCCCTTATTTTTCCTAGACCGCCTTTTCGGTTTTCACCACCGATACCTTTTTGCCCAAGCCGCTTTTCGTGTTTTCGACTTGCCGTGTACATGTTTTGTATATATCCTTAACTTTTCCCGAACCCTTTGGTTCGCCAGATGCCCTTATTTTTGCCTCAGGTCACCGACCTAGCGGTCTCGTCATGCGTAGTATTTTTGACTATGTCTCGCTCACGGATGTGGGAAGTCTTCGCCATCCATGGTGCTAAGTATCATAGCTCACCGAAAATACCGCTTGACTACAAATGGTCCCTCGTAGGTGGGAGTCCATTTTCCCCGATCACCTTGTGGAAGAATGATGCGCTGACTACTAGGTCACCGACTTGGTAAACTCGGTGCTTGACCTTCTTGTTGAATGCTCGATCATTCGCTTCGATAGATCCGTCCATGGCAAATGGATGCGAGTCGCTTCTCATCAATCAAATTAATCGTCAAGGCGGTCGACCCAATCGCTTCGCTTAACTCGGCCCGGAGGACTCGTCGAGGGTATCTCGAACCTCGATCGGTAGGATCGCTTCCATACCGTATACAAGAGAGAAGGGGTTGCCTCGCTGATGTTCGTACGTGGTGCGGTAACCATGAAGAGCAAATGGTAACATCTCATGCCAATCTTTGTAAGTCACCGCATTTTCTGATAATCTTCTTAATGTTCTTGTTGGCGGCTTCCATCGCGCCATTCATCTTAGGCCGATAAGGAGAAGAGTTGTGATGTTTGATCTTGAACTGCATGCGTAGTTCTAGTGATCATCTTATTGTTGAGATTGGAACCATTATCCGTGATAATCCTTTCGGAGTGCCATACCGATGATAAGATTATGCTTGATGAAACGAGCCACAACATTCTTGGTAATCGATGCGAACGAGGTCGCTTCTACCCATTTGGTAAAGTAGTCAATTGCACAAGGATGAAACGATGTCCGTTGAAGTCGTGGCTTAATTTCTCCGATCATGTCAATGCCCCACATTGCGAAAGGCCAAGGAGCTGTAGAACATTCGTGAGGTACGGAGGTACGTGCACTTTGTCTCGCTGAACCGCATTTGTGACAAGATCGAGCGAGGTGACAATCGCCCATGGTGGACCAATAGTAACTGTTCTTAAAATCTTCTTAGCCATGGTGTCCACCGAGTGGGTACCAAATTCGTCGTAACTCTTCCATGATACGTATTGTTGTTTTCTGACGGAGTAAGCACAAGTCGTGGTTGCGCTTGTATAAGATGCCGTGTCGAGGAAGAATTTGGATGCAAATCTTCTCATGAACTTTTATCATTGATAGATCCTCGGGATATTCCGAGTCTCAAGATACCTTTTCACGTCAGTACCAAGGTTTCGTCAGATCAAGCTCATAGCAATACTGTTCGCCAAACTTCTCAATGATGATCCGGGAGCTGTTGTCCCATCCGACCTTGAACATAGATGACATAGTAGCTAATGCGCCTCGCCAACCGATTCTCTTCTCGTGGAATGTGATTGAAAGTAATCAAGTAGGGATCAAGCTCAAACATGCTCGACATTAATAAGATTCTGGATGCTTCGCTTCCCACTCGCCTTAATTGACCGATCACTAAAGTCGAGTCTCCATACACTTGCAAGAACTTGATTCTTAAGTCAATAGCAGCTTTGATACCCATAATGCACGCTCAGATTCAGCCATGTTGTTAGTGCAATGAAACATAACTGCCGGTGAAAGGCGATGTCCGCCTGTAGGGATGTAATGATGGCGCCAATGCCATTGCTGGTGCATTTGAGATTCCATCAAAGACCATAGTCCATCGATCCTTGTTCGTGTCCTTCGCCCGGGCCGGTTCTTAATCAGAACTAGTAAAACATCTTCGCTCGAAATTCCATAGATCGATAGTCATCTACGGCTGATGAGCCAAATGATCTACTACACTTCTTTGATCGCTCGAGAAGTGTACCGATTCGATTCTCATCATTTGCCATCTTGCTATTCTTCCGAGAGAGCTGGTTTCTCAAATATGTATTTTATTGGATCCATCTTGAAATCAACAAGGTAGTGTGAGTCAACATATATGCCTTAGTCGGCGAGCGCCCAAGTAAAGCGCAAGTTTTCTCAGCTGTGAGTATCTTGTTTCACGGTAAACTTTTGCTAAGGTAGTATATTGCATGCTCTTTTGACTGCACTCGCCATGTTGCCCCAACACACACCCCATTGAGTTCTAACACTGCTAAGTACATGATAAGAGGTCTTTTCGTAGGCGGCATCGTGGATGGGAGGATTCGTAGGTACTCCTTGATTTTGTCAAAAGCGATCCGCAATCTTCGCTCCATTCCACTACTTGATCTTTCTTTAGTAACTTGAAGATTGGCTCAAGTAGTGTAGATGTGCAATGAATCGCAATGTAGTTCAATCGGCCCAAGAAACCTCGACTTCTTTCTCTGCATGGCGGCATCTCTTGAATAGCTTTGACCTTAAGGTCAACTTCAATACTTTACCATCGACAACAAACCCTAGGAGTTTTCGGATCGGACTCAAAAGTGCACTTGTTAGATTAAGTCTTAGTCTGTATTTCTTCAACCCACAAACAGTTTCGAAATGATCAAGATGTTCTTCTTCGGCCGTGATCGAGCTATCATGTCGCCGTAGACCTCTATCTCGTGATGTATCATGTCATGAAATAATGTTACCATAGCACGCTGATAAGTGGCGCTGTTTTCAGCCGAACGCATAACCTTGTAGAAAGTGCCCCACTGTAACAAAGTAGTCTTCCATGTCTTCGTGGAGCCATTTTGATCCGATTGTAACCGAGAAACCATCCATGAAGGAGAAAACCTTATGCTGAGCGGTGTTGTCAACCGTAACATCAATATGAGGAAGTGGGAAATCGTCTTTCGGACTCGCTTTGTTCATCTCGAATCCACACACATTGCACCTTTACCATCCTTCTTAGGCACAGGAACCACATTCGCAACCCATTGTGGATAGGAAGTAATGTTTAAGAAACCGCGTTGAATCTGTTTCATAACTTCGCTTTGATTTTCCGACATCTCGTGACGCGCGAAACCTTCGTTTTTACCGAGAAAACTTCTTTTGTCAATCGGTGTACCACATATCAATGTCTAAACTATGAATGTCTTCGATGACCAAGCAAAACCTCAATATAGTCTCGTAGCATCCGAACCAATCTTTTTTAACATCGCTCAAGACCCGCTCTATCTTGATCTCTTTCTCCTTCATCAAGACTCAAATTCACAACCTCAACTTGCTCTTGGTGGTCAGATAACTCGCTTCTTCGTCAGAGTACCGACAAGTTCTCCGGCACTTCACAATCTTCCTCACTTTCTTCGCTTGGTAGATCGGATTATCAAAGTCATATTTAGCAATAGCATAGTCATACAACGAGATTCGGAGTGATTCGCAGTGTATTCGTGGGTGTGTGTAAGAAACACATAGCTTTTGAAGGGTGATAAAGTAAAAGAAAACAATCAATTGAATGCAAAAGTCCAACGATTTTATTGAATGAAAATATGCAAATGATGATAATAACCTCACAAACGAGCCATGATGCCCGCAAGGCACTAGGCTTTAGAGTTTGTTGTTCAAAACAAAGAAAATACGAAAAAGCAAACAAATCAAGAGTGATTACTCGCTAAAGGAGATTGGTATGACGCCTTCGTCTTCCAATTGCTGAGTCCCTTGTCCGAGTCGAAGATCCACTTGCTGATGTCAAGTCGTTGCCTTCTATAGCATGTATTCCACTGGCTGATGCGAAAGGAAGTTGGCCCACGCGCTGCGTATCATCTTCGACCCTTGATGGTGAAGCCTAAACCGGTCTTGTCGGATTTGAAAGGAAGATCGTGAGTGACCCAAATAGTACTACCTTCTTCAACTTGAGCATCCTTCCTGAGGCCATCCTAGCGGAACTTGTAACTCAGAGTGATGGAGAGTCAACATGACTCGGGATTGTCTCAAAAGCTTGACAGGAGTCTCAAAGAATTCACCCTCCACCTCGAGATATCGAATGATTGTATGATCGACCATATACTCTTCTTCACCACATACCTTGTAACAACTTTCCTTCACCGGTACTTCAACTTCGATGTAGGGTGGAAGTATTGCCCATGTATCCAAGGCCCAAGTAGGCAAGAGTAAGATTGGACGGATGTCCATGACGAAGAAAGTAGAGTCAAAAGTCCGGGAACCGACTTTAATCAAGTAATGAGCTCTCCAAGTACTGCTTCGCTTAACCATCAAAAGCTCTTACAATTATGTCACCGGGTCTCGAACCAACCCTTCGACGTCGATCAAAACCGCCTTCGGTAGGATATTCAAAGCGTAACCAAGATCCACCAAAACATGAGATAATGTAATGCCCTTGCATTCAAAGAGATGTGCAAGGCTTTGTTATGTTTCTTCCGAGTCAAATCAAGATCGTAGAAGCCTAGGCCATTGTTGGCGCAGTGCTAGCAATACAAACTTCAAACCGGTCGCTGGTAGTGTCTTATGTACGTGAGCATTTTCTAAACTTCACCAAGGCGTTAGCATGAGCCTCTGAGCACAAGAGCAGAGAAAACATGGAGATTTTGACTGAGTCTCCTAACTGCTCCACAACATTGTAGTCACTTTTCTTGATAATCTTCGTAATTTCTCCATTTCTTGTTTGGAGGTGTCTTCAACAACTTCCTTTGGTACTTCGGCGAAAGATGAGTCACCGGTTCTTGGGAACCGATGGAATAGCCGGAATGCGAGCCGAGTCGGTGTCTTTGAGGGAGACGAGAAAACCTTCCGGTTCGGGTCACCTTACTTGATCCGTGATGTTGTCAATGTCGAATGGTAGCTTCAATTGTAAGACCTTCAATGGTCGAGGGTCTTGCTTGACGCCATGATAGTAAATATCACCCATAATTCCAAGGGATAGCCTTGTCGAGGAATATGGAACCGGTCTTGGAGAAGTAATGATGAGGGTGCCACTGGGCACTGAATCGGCAGAGGAAATCCTTATGGTGTTAACATCAGCATAGTCTTCTGGGAAATCGTTACCCCATCCGGTCGCCTTAATGTCTTCAATAGGAATCTTGTAACTCTCAGGAACAGTGTACTTCACCATGTAATCATACTTCCCAAGGTATCCCACATTATGGTGTATTTCATTTGCATTGTCAATCTTCAACTTAGACATATCTTCACACGCCTTCTACACAACCGGTTTTAAATAGTATCTCACTATCCGTCATGCATCGAACACGCCTTCTCAACCAAGCACACCATCAAAGATGGGCACCAACGACAATTCTCCGGCATCCTGATTGACACCGCTTGCAGAAATTCTTCTTAACATCATCGAGAAATGGTCAATTCATCTATGTTGAACACATAAGTATCTTCACCAACAAAGATTGGAACTTTTGTCATGGTTAGGCATAGGAGCGTTGATCACATTCGAGCCTCAACAGAGGGTCAAACTCAATCGCTTAGCTTCAATCATGTCTTGAATCTTGTTCTTCGAGCCCAACAATCATCGCACTATGTCCAGGCTATTGGAATGGTAAGCACACTTAGCATTAGGGTTGTATCTCGGAGAGGAAGTGTTGACATTTCGAGGAGGATCCCTCAAGGTAATCAACTCGCTTTCAACATGTGTTGCAAGGCTTCATGACAATGGCATATTGATCTTTGTAACTGTCTTCGTGGCGCTGCTCGCTTACGCTCGTTGTCTCACCGAGGTTGGCTGATGTAGGATCGAGATCAACCAGCTTCACGCATTGAGCACTACGGTCTTGGCTCGCCTTTTTCTAACCATACACAAAGACGCTTTTCTTAGCACCAAAAGACCTTTTCAAGATTTGAAGATGTCTTACTTGAATTTTTCCACTCTTGATACAGTACCAATACGTTCGTCATTAATATCACCTTGAATCCACCAGGAGTTTCCAATCGATGATTGAATGGGCTCTGCTGTTCCCATAAACATATCAACCAACTCCCTATTGGACAAGGGTGGTTGAACTCGCTAGATCTCTCCATTTTTAGCATACTCCTTGAACTTCTCATCACGAATTCCTTAGACATGCTTTGTAGGTTGCATGCGAGGGTGTCAATTCTAATTGTACTCATATCGCTTAGAAAGCATCCGCTGTTACTCCAAGTACTGACATACCATTCTCTAGTCGATAATACCATTCCAATTGTTCCGACAAACTCTCTTGAAAATAGTGCATCCACAACTTTCACATCATGGGGTCGATCTTCTGCATATGGACTTCGATGCGCTTGGACAAGACATGCCATCATACTTAGCAAAAGTTGAACTTTGAACTTGAGGAATCACAACACCGTGGACAAGACTCGATCATCAAAATTCACCCCGACATCTTCTGTGTTTTCCACAAAGATTCAAATGGTCTTCAAGTTGCTCAGACTTGTCATCTTCATCGTAGTATTGGCCATCATCAGACTTTTTGTGCTCATGCCGACTACCTTCACCATCACCCTGTTACTTTGCTCATCCTCCTTCTTGACACTTCCTTCGAGAGCCCACCACTAACACTCTAGGACCACCTTTGTATGCCCCGCCCCATGTTGAGAAGAACAACCTTCTTCCCATTGACGAGCTTCTTCGATCTTTCTGGCCTTGACCAAGTCAAACATCTTAAATCGAGCATTCTCGAAACCGGAGGTCTTGATGCCTGCTCAAGAGCCATTTCGCTAAAAATAAATAGCGAGAGAATGAGAAAAACCAATCTTTAATGTACTGATGCAATGTTATGCTATGATATGTAAATGTTTACGGATGCAATGCAATGTTTTCAAGGACCTTAGAGATTTAAATTTGTTAAACAAGCAATGAACAAACATATTATTAGTACTCTTTATTCTTTTTTTTTCTTTTTAAGTACAAAATATAGTTCAAACAAAATAAAAGAAAACATATAAATCCCAAAGCTCTAA